>JAJJWX010002972.1:0-608186 GCA_023529315.1 Papaver bracteatum
TTCTTTCTTTGAATCAAGATAAAAGCTCTTATACTTGTCAGTCAAACCTAAATTGAAGAAGAAGAAGGTTGAGTTTTCCTTCTCTTTAGTGGAGGATCACTAGATTCTTCATTGCGAGGGGCAGAAGACTTTCCCCTGGAAGGAGCAGTAGATTTCTCCTTTGAAGATTTCCCAGATTTCTCTTTTGAAGATTTCTCCTTGGTTTTTGCGGGTATTAATGGTTCTAACTCTTCGATTTCCTGCGAGTACATATGAAGATAAGAAATAGGGGCAACAATATATTATTAAAATTTATGAAAAGATATTTCTTACTTCATCTGTGAAAGATTTCAGAGCCAAGAAAGTGCTAGGCTTCCTAAAAGTTTGGTAACTGAGCTTCATTCTTTCAATCTGAGAAAGATCAAAATAATTAGCGAGAATATAAAAACGCGAGCAAAATAATGAATAATAATATTAAAAATCAGAGAGATTAGTACCTCTTTAGTTCTTTCAGGCCAATTAAAGACCCAAGGTTGATATTCTGCAAGATTCTCGGGAAGTTCGCGAGAACCAGAAATATAAGGACCTTCGAGACACAATGGAAAAATAAACCACTTGACATCGCTAGAATGGCGAGGGCCGTGATTGGTTTTTGTATGGAAGTCAATATCTAGCATGAGAGCTTCTTTGATAGCGAGTTTCTTCAGGCGAACACCCCAGCAGGTGCTATCCCTCTTCATAGGGAGTATCTTGTAATTTTTGAAAAAGTTTTCTACAATATAATCTGCAGGGTTAATTGGAATATGTTTGTAAAGAGGATTTTGAGCATCTTCAGAATAGCGTGATCCTTTACCAGCACCACGAGAAGCATATTCAAGTAGTAATCTAATGCAATCTCCACCTAATTGATATATTGCTCGCGAGAACCTCTCGTCAGATATTATTTGGCAGAATAATGGGAGTTCTGGGTCATAGAGAGGAAGGGGAAGGCCAGCTTCAAGTTGGCCTAGCGATACTATTATTTTTCGCTAGAACATTGATCATCAGTAAATAATTTAAGAGAAAGTTCAGATCTAGAATCCTGATCTGGAATTAAAGACAAGTTAAAACCTTTAATTTTGAGTTTCTCGCGCATCTCATTAAAGGCATTCAAGTTTTTAGTACCAGCATCAACCATTTTTGAGTATGGGAATGCAAGAAAAGGTTGAAAAGAAGAAAGAAATCACAGCAGTAACAGAAGCGCAATTCGCGGAAGAACAGTAAAATTTGCAGAGAGGGTATGGAGAGAAAGAAGAAGAAAGTAAAAGAGAAGAAGGAAAGGAATAAGAAGAGTATTTATAGAAGAAGAAATTTCTCGAAGAAGATGAAGGCAATTAATGCAAAGAAAAGACGTGGGTGGTCAGATCGCAGCGGTTAAAGGAGACGTGTCAAAAAATTATTGGAAGAAAGAATTCGTGAAAACAGCTAGTGAAGGACATAGAAACGTGTCAGAACGGAGAAGTCTGAAAAGATAAGAAGTTATGGCATTTTAAAAAGTTCTCATGATATTCTCTTCTTCGCAGAAAAGACATGAGAAGAGGCAATATGTAGGACCAGAATATCGCAACAACGTTATTCCTGCGATATTAACAAGGTTTCTGCGAGCGTCACTGCCAATTCTTTAACAACGTTTCACGAGCGTCATAGAATATCCAAAAGAAACTGATGATGGAAGAAATAAAAGAAGAATATGTTGATCCTGCGATGATCATCATTCTTGCGATAGAGAATATTGTAGCGATCGCGATGAGATCGCAGAATAGATCCGAAATAGGAGGAAAACTTAGTTGTCGTCCATTATGTAAATCCCTATATAAAGGGCTCAATAGGTACAGAAAAGGATGATGGATTTTTGAGAGTTAAAAGAGTCTCGAGGAGAGAGAAACTTCAAGAGAATATTTGTAATCTTGATTCCTTCCAATTCTGTAAACATTTCTGAGATTTGAATAGTAAAGTGTCATTTAGATCTTTGAAGTTTAATTGATTTCCAATAGATTTCTATAGAATCTTAACAAGGGTGTAGTGTGAGAATTCCTGCAACTACAGGAAGACAAGAAGAGAGAGATCATGAAGCAATTAGAGGAATAATTTATGGAGATGAAAGAATTGAAGTGTTAGAGGCATTGAGACAAAGAATACACGAATAGAGGAGGTTAGAAGCAGAAGAATGCGCAAATTTGACAAGGAAAAACCATGAGTTGAGAATGGAAAACATGAGATTACAGAATAGGAGGTCAAGAAGTACTACAATATCAGGTTCAAGATCAATTAGAAGTGAAGTAAGAAGAAATTCACCTACGTAAAATATTGGAGAAAGAGATCGAGAAGAAATACAAAATCCAAATGAAGAACGTCGCGAAAGGAGAGAAATAATTGAAGATCGTTACTTCCCACCAGGCGAAATTCTCCAAAATGGACAAAACAACAGGAATCAGGAGAATGGGCGACATCAGGAGCGAAATAATCAAGATGGCGAAGAAAATTAGGAAGAAGGAAGGAGAATATTACATGGGAGAGAGATCCAAAGAAATCAACAGGTAATTGAAGGTGAAATCGAGAGACATTATGCTGAACAAGCACGTCTAGCTTGCGAAATGGAAAGGTTGAGAGCAGAATTGGAGGATTAAGAGCTCCAAGAGGCAATACGTCAGAACAATCACGATAATCGAGAGAGAAAGCATGAACAAAATCGCAATAATGTAAATATCAATGATGAATATGATAGAATACAAAGGAGAGCTGAAAGGCAACAAAGAGAATTGATAAGGAATGAAAAAAATCGCATAAGAGAAAATGAGAGATATAATGGTGTGTGAATTCATGAAAGAAATGAAAGAGAAGATCGCAGAGAAAGACAAGAAGAAAATCAAAATTTCGCAACACAAAACAGGAAAGAACGCAGAAGAAAAGAAGCAGAATTAAAAAGACCAATGGGATCAGCGCCTGGGGTAAATGAACAAATCTTAATAGAATTGGCAGAGATGAGAGGAATGCTAAATAACAGAAGAGAAGGAGGCAGAAGGCAGTTAGATGAGGCCATAGAAGAAGATGTGAAAACTCCATTCACACAAGAAGTACAATTAGGAGGGATACCCCCAAAATGAAATCTACCTGTGTTAACTAGCATTTTCAACGGAACAACTTGTGCAATTCAACACATCAAGGCGTATGTGAGATGTATGCTACAGTGGGAAAACCATGATGATGTATTGTGCAAGTATTTCGCATCCAGTTTAACAGGGGAGGCGCTGAAATGGTTTGAAGGTTTACCCAATAATACGATAACATCTTTCAACCATTTGCAGACTACATTCTTAGGGGCATACATAAGTAACAACTCTTCGCGACCTGGCATTGAAGATGTATTTGGGTTAAAGCAGAGAATTGGTGAAAGTTTGAAGCATCTAACTATAAGATGGAAGACAATGTGTAGTGAAATGGATGGACGTATGGATGAGAGATATCTCATTTTATCATTCATTAACGCAATGTTTGCAACCAATCTACTATACATTCAAATTTTTAGAATTAAGAATACAATCACAATGACTGAGCTGCGAGAATTACAGGAGGAGTATATTGCTCTTAAGGAAAAACAGAATGAGATGGAGTCATACCTAATTGCAAATACGAGTTCAGCAGCAGCGAATTCAAGCTTACTACCCAAATTGATAAACACAGTGGCGAGCACTTCGCAGACACACCAAGAGAAGATAATGGAGAATAGTCAGCAGAAAATAGTAGTTATGGGAAGTCGTGACCAAGAAAAATTTGAGAGAGAAAGAGATGCCAGGAAGGAAAATTGGAAGTATAACATCAAACAATGACAAAAAAAGTGAGAGGTTGATGGTTGATGCAATAGAACAGAAAGAAGACGGAATGCTGCGAAATCAATTCTTGCAGAAAATGACAATTGGCGACAATGTCGCAGAAGGAAAGACCGTAGCGAAAAGCAACAAAAGTACAGAGATAGAGAACAATAAAGGTAAAAAAACTTAAACTGTGAAATGAAAGAAATATTGAGAAAAGAAAAAGAACTGTATGATTGATTTGTTGCTAAAACATTCAAAAAATATATTGAGAAATTACAACAGAGCTGAAATGCGAAATGATAAATAGAATAATTCTTAGAATGGGACGAACCTTTATGGCGTACACCCTGGTTCGCGAATAAATTTCGCAAGAGGAAAATGTAAGACCTAAAGTACGTCATAGAAGGGGGTATCTGTTGCATGGCTCAAGGATAAGGTTATACCGCTGCTGGAACCTGGGTCATGGAGATTTGGGGTCAATAAAATCCCATCCAGGAGAGGCACCTTGGATTCTAAACTTAAGCATATGACTTAAGTTGGGCGACTAAGGTAATAAGGACTTTCCTAAGGAGTGCAGAGTATGATCAAGGCTCCGAGGTACACGGTTGAGCCAAGAGTGCCCGGGGCGTATAAAACTACCCTGGCCATTCTTGGCAAGTCTTGACTATGATGCACTCGTCCCGAAGAAAACCCCACTTAGGGTGTAGTCTCATAACCATAAGCCATATAGGCAAAAGGGATAAGAGGCTACGAAAACAACTGCTTGTTGTCAAGACCGGATGGGAGGAGCTAGTCTTGTATGGCAGAAGTATGTCTCCTTGAAGGGGCAACCGGGGGGAAGATAAGGGCGGCACCTTCCATTAGGGAGATGATAAGTGTCTTAAGACGCAAATGTCATGTGGCTTTTTACTCAGGGGAGTATCAAGGCTTGTCATATTTGTGCAACAATCCTGAAGAGGAAATAATACAAAAGAGAAGATAAGATGAGATCAATGGGTTTCTGCATGAAAGTGGAGAGACGTCCTGCGATTTCGTCGCAAGACGACAATATCACGGGGCTTTAGTTTCGCAAGAAAATTTAGGCATGTTATATTATCGCAGCAAAAATGACAAAAGAACAAAAAGTTAAGGCAAGATCAATGGGTTTCTACATGAAAGTGTAGAAACGTCCTGCGATTTTGTCGCAATGACAAAAGGTGGCAAAATAAGACCTTTACTTAGGAAGGCAAAATAAGACCACATAAGAATACAAGGAAGAATGCAATTTTAAAATATGTGATTGCGAAATTACGCAGAAATAATTGCGAGATTGTCGCAATAATCTTACTGAACAACAATAACTTGCTTAATCTATCATTTGAACACAAATAACAGAGGCAAGTATGGGAATGAATAAAATGAGAATATGTTATTTGTCTCCACATGATAGATTTATGCACAAAATGAAAAATAGATTAATCATATTGCGAGAAAGGATTGTTTTTCTAACACATGCAGGAAGAAATAAAAGAAATAGAACTTGTATTGAATAATAGAAGACCAAAGAGCAAATGTACAAGTTTTACAAAAAGTTGAACAAAGAAGCACAAAGAAGCAAAAGCTACTTC
Source organism: Papaver bracteatum (assembly GCA_023529315.1). Lineage (NCBI taxonomy): Eukaryota > Viridiplantae > Streptophyta > Magnoliopsida > Ranunculales > Papaveraceae > Papaver > Papaver bracteatum. Next base: position 5,438 of record JAJJWX010002972.1, read on the forward strand.
TTGCTTGATTCTTCATTATCTTCATCAGATTCTTCACCAGAGATTTCTCCTTCCTCGTCATCAGATTCTTCATCAGACTTTTCTTCTTCATCTTTTTCAGACTCTTTTTATTCATCAGCATCACTATCAGAGATAACCAAGTCAGGAACATTCTCTGGAATTTTGTTTGAGAGGCAAGGATATGTAGAATGAGGAATGCCATTATCATCACAAATTGTTATAATAGTTTCGTTGCGAAAAAGAATAGCATCATTCTTGAAATTCACAACAGTGATCTTTAGTTGATTCTTCAGCCTAGAACATTTCTCATTGGGAGAAGAAAGATCCTTTGCGATCTTCGCTTTCTCATTCTCAAGCTCTTCAATTATCTTGTGATATCTATCTTCAGCTTCTGCGAAAATATAACAATAAATCAACAATATGATGGTAGTTTATGAAAAACAAACAGTTAAATAAGGAAGAATAGTTAACAACCTTCTCTGTTAGAAATCATATCTCTAATCAAGGCCGTTTTCTCAGCTTGAAGACTAACATTTACACCTAAGTTATTTCTGGCGTTATCTAGGACTTTTGCAGCCCAAGCGAATTCATCGTCATTTTGTATTAGAATACATGAGCGAACTTGACTCTCTCTTTTGCTAATATAACATTTTGGCGAATAACTTCATCTCGTTCAATTTGAACCTAAAGAAGAGTTTCATGAAATTTCGCTAAAGTTTGAGCACCTTGGAGAGCAATACGATCTTTTTCATCTATGAGATCACTATACTTGGCCCTTAAACTATTGATTTCCTCTTTGGAGTTATGAAAGAAATGTAGGACCAGAATATCGCCATGATATTACTCTTGCGAGTTTAACAATATTTCTGCGAACATCATCGCAAGTTCTTCAACAACACTTCACGAGTGTCACAGAATGATTTAAAGAATGACGTAATAGCTGACGAATGAAGAAACACGGGAAGAGCGTGATTATCCTGCGATGGTCACGATGCTTACGAGAATGGACATTATAACTACTGTGATAAGATCGCGAGTCAGATCCGAAATTAAAGGACAGATTAGCTATCATACACTATGTAACTATCCTATATAAAGAGACCCAGTAAATTCAGAGAGATGATGATGTATTTTTAGAGTGTTGAGGAAATCTTGAGGAGAGAGAAAATTTAAGAGAGCGGTTGTATTCTTGATTTCTTCCATTTCTTGTAAACATTTCTGAGAATCAAATAATAAAGTGTTGTTTTTAATCCTCAAATATGTCTTAATTACAGTAAATTCTTATCAAGGGTGTAGTGTAGGATTTTATGCAACTACATTTTGGCGCCCGAAACAGGGATGAATTGTTGATTTTCTGAAGAAAAAGATAAGAATTGACATTGTGATTGATAAGAATTTGGAGTAGATATTGAAGGATGTTTACGCAATTTCCAACAACTCTTGAAGATTAATGGCTAGAAAAAGAAATACATCAGAACCACCAACAACCGTAAGGAGGAGTAAAAGACTTGCAGGAAGTGAGACAAGTAAAATAGGAGAATCTTCAAGGATAAGAACAAGAATAAATAGAACAAGGAATGAAGGAGAAAATCAAATTCAATAACTGAATCAACAAACACCAATACAAGATAGAGCTGTGGATTACGACAGAGTGAGTGTGCATACTTGGCGATCAGATTCGATGGAAGAAGCAGAAGATCGCCAATTAAGAAATGAAAGAAGAGAAGAAATAAACTGAGAGGTAAATGGAGGATTAATACATGGAGATGATGGAAATGAAACAATATATGTTTTAAGACAAAGAATACAAGAGTAAAGGAGGTTAGAGGCGGAAGAACGTGCGAATCTAACATGACAAAATCACGAGTTAAGAATGGAGAATTTGAGATTACAAAGTAGGAGATCAAGAAGTACTGCTAGATAAAGTTCAAGATCATTTAGAGAAGAACCAAGGCGAAATTCCCCTATGAGAAATGCTGGATTAAATATCCGAGAGGAAATGCAAAATCCAAATGAAGAGCAGCATCATGGAGAAGAAGAGATGATTAATGATCGTTACGTTCAACATGGTGAAACTGCGAATGATAGACATGATAATAGAAATCAAGAGCGTGGAAATAACCAAGATGGTGAAGAAAATCGAGAAGAGGGTAGAAGAATATTACATGGGCGAGAAATCAAAGAATCATTGAGGAGGAAATTGAGAGGCATTATGCTGAACAAGCACGTCTAGCTTGCGAGAGAGAAAGATTAAGAGCAGAAGTGGAAGAACAAGAATTCCAAGAAGCAATACGGCAGAATAATCATGACAATCGAGAAAGGAAACGCACAAAAAATCACCATAGGAATAATATCAATGAGGAATATGACAGAATACAAAGGAGAATAGAAAGACAGCAAAGATAAATGATGAGGAATGAAGAAACTCGCAGAGAAGAAATTGGAAGGCATAATCAGTTGTGAATTCAAGAAGGAGATGAAGAGGAAAATCGCAGGAGAAGGCAGAATGAAGATGCTGAAGAAGAAGCACAAAATCTCGCAGGACAAGAAAGACATGAGCGCAGAAGAAGAGAAGCTGCACTGAAAAGACCAATTGAGCAAAATTCAGCGGGGAATGAACAAATTTTAAGAGAGTTAGTAGAAATTAGGGGAATGTTGAATAACAGAAGAGAATGAGGTAGAAGGAAACTTGATGAATCCATTGAAGAAGCTGCGAGAACTCCATTCACTCAAGAAATACAATTAGGAGGAATCCCTCCAAAATTCAATTTACCAGCATTAACCAGTATCTTCGATGGGACTACCTGTGCTATTTAACATGTCAAGGATTATGTTAGGTGTATGCTACAATGGGAAAACCATGATGCTGTGTTATGCAAATACTTTGCATCTAGTTTAACTAGCGAGGCGTTAAAATGGTTCGAAGGCTTACCTAAAAATACAATAACTTCTTTCAACCATTTGCAAGCTATATTTCTGGGAGCATATATAAGCAACAATTCTTCGCGGCCTGGTATTGAAGATGTGTTTGGGTTAAAACAGAGGATTGGCGAGAGTCTGAAACACCTAACCATAAGATGGAAGACAATGTGCAGTGAAATGGAAGGAATAGTGTATGAGAGATACCTCATTTTATCTTTAATTAATGCAATGTTCGCAACCAATCTGCTGTACATACAAATTTTCAGAATCAAAAATACCATCACAATGACTGATCTACGAGAACTACAAGAAGAATACATTTCTTTGGAGGAAAAACAAAATGAGATGGAATCATATCCAGTCGCAAACACCAGCTCAATAGCGGCGAACGGGAGTTTACTTTCTAAAATGATTAACAATGTGGCGAGCACCTCGCAGCCACAACAAGAGAAAGTGGTAATTGAAAACCAGCAGAAGTTAGTAGCCATGGGAAGTCGAGATAGAGAGGAGTATGAAAGAGAAAGGAATTAATACAATCGTGGTGGAAATAATAAAATTCAAAGACTTGATCAGCCGCAAGAGACTTATGGTGGTCATAGGAAAAATAATTTCAGAGGAGGAATCAAAGAGTAATATGGGAAGAAATTAAGATGTCGCCCCTGAATGCTAGCATAGAAAAAAATTGGGAAGCTATCATTTTGATAGAAAATATAGCATCACCCTGGAATATGGGAAAAGAGCCACATCAAAATAATCGAATTCAAGAATTTTGTCCTTATCATCATTTCCATGGACATTCAATAAACGATTGCAGGAATGTAAAAAGAATAATTTTGAGGATGATTGATCATGGAAAGTTAAATCATTTTCTAATAGGACATCCGCAATCTCAGCAGTTACCACTAGCACCAGATATTCGCAGAGTGAATACTGTAAAAGGAGCAGAAATATTTGTGATAGAGGTTGGAGCCAAGGCGAAGAATTTCAACTGTAATTCCATCGTACATTCATACAAAACTATTGAGGATTTCCACAACAATGTTCTAAGAAGAGTCTTCGCGAGAGACGCAGATAGAAGAGAGATAATGAATATTGCGAGAGTCTCGCCATTAGAGGAGTGGCAAAAGCAAACTATTTTCTTCACTGCGCAAGAAGTACCAGAACCTGGCGAGATGCATGACAACCCATTGGTAGTAAGGTTAGAAATAAATCCAAAACAAATAGAAGAAGAAGATGAAGAAAATGATGATGATGAAACTGAGGATTGCTGGGCCATTAACAGAGTTCTAATAGATATTGGAAGTTCAGTTGATATCTTATTTTATCATACTTACAGAACCATGGGTGGAAAAGACGAGGATTTGATTCCATCAACCTATAAAATCTATGGTTTCAACGGCACTGCCAACAAGCCCAAAGGGGAAATTACAATGTGAATTCTATTAAAAGGGTTATCTTTTAAGATTTTATTATGCGTTGTAGATATTGAATCACCTTATAATGCACTGATTGGCCGACCTTGGCTACATGGGATATTAGGTGTGGCGTCCACTTTCCACCAATATATTAAATTTTCTCATCCTAATAGTGTTGGAATAATAAAGGGAGACTGGGCTGATGGGAAGAAATGCTATGAAATTGATATGGAATCTTGCGAGGAAAGGGAAGCAAAGAGCAGAAATTGGAAACAAAACATCAAGCAAAAACAAAGAGGTGATAAGCTGATGGTTGATACAATAGAGCGGCGAGAGGAGGGAATACTGCGAAATCAACATGAGTTGGAAACTGTAGGTAGAGAGCATCTTGCAGATGAAGAGAAAACAACAAAACGCAATAAAAAGGGAGAAGCAGAAGGTAGTAAGTAGAAAGGTAAAATAATGAAATTTAAGAAGTTTGTTTGTTTGATGAAATTTAAGAAGTTTATGAATGATTTGTTGAAGAAAATATTTCAAAAAGATATTTTGTTTGAATGAAAGAAATGAAATTGAAAAGTTATACAAGAGATGAAATGCAAATAAAGAGAAGATCAAAGAAAAGAAATTTCATCAGAGTTGCAATACTCGCAAGAAACGCGAATAAAATTTCGCAGATACATAAGAATGGGACGAACCTATATGGCATACACCCTAGTTCGCGGATACAATTTCGCAAGAGGCAAATGTATGACCTAAAGTGCATCATATAAGGGGGTATCTCTTTGCATGTCTCGGGGATAAGGTTATACCGCTGCTGGAACCTGAGTTACGGAGACTGGGGTCCATCTCTTTGAGATACCTATCCAGGAGAGATACTTTGGATTTCCAACTATATAAGGTTATACCCTGGTTGGACGACCGAGGGTCTCTTCTAAGGGGTGCATAGTATGACCAAGGTGCCGAGGTACACGGTTGATCCAAGAGTTCCCGGGATGGACGAACCTACCTTGGACATTTTTGGTAAGTCTTGGCTATGATGCACTCGGCCTCAAGAAAACCCCACTTAGGATGCAGTCTCGTAACTATAATCCATATAAGCATAAAGGATAAGAGGCTGCGAAAACAACTGGATGGGAGGAGCTAGTGTTGTATGGACGATGTTCCCTCCTTGAAGGGACAACCAGGGGGGAGTAAGGGCGGCACCCTCTATTAGGGATCTAATAAGTATCTTAAGACGGCAATGTCATGGGGGTTTATGTTCGCAAGAACATTTAGGCCTGTCATATTTTCGCGTGACAAATACATAGGCAACAATCCATAAGAAGAAGTTAAGATGAGATCAATGGGTTTTTACATGAAAGTGTAAAAACGTCCTGCGATTTCATCGCAAGACGGCAATGTCATGGGGCTTTGTTCTCGCAAGGAACTTAGACCTGTCATATTGTCGCAGACATTTGACAACATATGGATAAGGCAAGATCAATGGGCCTTTACATGAGAATGTAAAAACGTCCTGCGATTTTGTCGCAGAAAGAAACGTGGCGAAATAATACCTTTAATTAGGAAGGAAAACTAAGACCACAAGAGATTAACACATGACTGCGAGATTATGGTTGCGATTTTTGCAAAATTTTATTAAGAATATAATATGCTCAATCTTTTATATTGCAGACGAATAACAGAGGCAAGTATGGGAATGAACAGAACGATAATATTGTTATTCATCTTTATATAACAGATTTACGCATCTTTATATAACAGATTTACAAATAGATAGCCAAAAACCTATAAATATATTACTTAACCATGTTGCACAAAAGAAATTGTCTTTTAATATATGCAGGAAGAGATAAGAAGAAATTCATACACTAGAGAACATTAGAAGTTGGAGAAATTCGCAGCAAGTATATTACAAAGAGAAAAGGATAAGTATACAGATATTACAGGGAGAATATAAGAAATCTAATTAGATCCATCGTTGTCTTCGTCAGATTTATTTTCTTCATCCCCACCACCTTCATCATGACCTTCATCTTCTTCGGAGTCTTCAGCTTCGCTATCATAAATGACAAGATCAGGGACATTTTTTGGAACTTCATGCAAAATGTCAGGATACTCAGAATGTGGAATTTTATGATCATCGCATACCAATTTAATAGAGTCATTGCGAACACCAACAAGAGTGTTACTAAAATTCCTTCTCATAATTTCTAACTGTTCCTTCAGTTTTGAATACTTTTCGTTGCGAGAAGCTAGAGTTTTTGCGAGCATTCCCTTATCATCTTCAAGTTCTTTAACTCTGACAGGGTATCTCTTTTCAACTCCTGCGAGTACAGAATGGCAAATCAGAAATTTAGTAGCAAAATATAAAAGACGAAAGACCAATGAGAATGAATAATTATCAACCTTCTCTTTCAGAAATCATGTCTCTAATCAAGGATGCTCGTTCAGTATGAAGACTAACATCTACACCTAGATTATTTCTGGCATTATCAAGAACTTTCGCAGCCCAAGCAAATTCTTCATCATTGCTGATAAGAAGACAAGAGCGAACTTGGTCCTCTCTCGCAAGAAAATCTCTATTTTCGCCGATAAGTCTATCCCTCTCAATTTTAACATCAGTGAGAATTTTATGGAAATCTGCTAGGGCTTGAGCACCATTTTTAACAATAAGATCTATCTCATCAATAAGATCACTATTCTTACTTCTCAATCTATTAATCTCTTCTTTCGAATCAAGATAAAGACGCTTAAACTTATTGGTTAAGCCCAAGTTGAATCTGTGCTCAATTTTTAAGAGATGATGTTTGGATTTAAGTTCATCTATGAAAAGAGACCTAATTTGATCATTTGAGAAACTACTTAAAGAGATATTAAGACGAGCAAGAAGGGTACCCTCATCTACAGGTTCAGGGAAAGATCGGAAGATTGTAGCCTCATCAGTAAGGTCATAAATATCTGCAAAAATGGTTACTTGAATGAGCCAAAATAAGGCAAAAGAACTAAAAGAAAAGAAGGAAAATTTTATACCATAGAGTTGCTGATTAGCCTTTTCAAGATCAGAAATCTTTTGTTTATCACTTGAAACATCAATTTCTAATTGCTTATTCTTCTTGCGAAGCTCAGCAACCTCAGCTTCTAATTCTCCTTTACTCTTGCGAAGATCAATAGCTTCAGATTCCAACTGTTCCTTTTGCTTGCGAAGATCTGCAGATTTAGACTTTAAATTTTCATTTTTGTTGCGAAGGTCAGCACGTCTTTTCTCCAAATATGAGGCAGCGATAAAAAAAGCTCTTCCAGCCTGCAAAAAAATATAAAAATTGCTAAGATATAATTTGAAATCTAAGATATAAAGAAGAGGCAAAGAAGTGAAAACATACCAAAATGTTGAGTGAATTCAAAAGACTGGGAGTCAGCGATCTTGATATGCCCTAGAAAGAATCATTGTCAACCAATAGGGAAGCATCGCAAACCTTTGCTAGAGCTTGAGATACTTCATTAATAGCTTCATCTCCACAATCATTTGAAATACCATGAGTGACATCGCCAAAAATCTTAGATAATTGGGTCATAGGAGATTCAGGAGAAGAGGAATCCTTCATAGGAGAGATGTCATTATTATCTTCATCCTCATCATCATCAGTATTATCATTACTCGGATTTTCTTCGTTAGATTGAGGAATTGAAGAAGAAGACAGTTGGGTTTTTCTTCTCTTTAAACGAGGAGCACCCGATTTTTCTCTGCGAGGAGCAGTAGGATTGTCTTTGAGAGGGGCAGTAGATTTACCCTTGCGACTAACTGTGGATTTCTCTTTAGTTTTTGCTGGTTTCACAGGATCTCTTTCTTCAATTTCCTTCCAACACAGATAAAGATAAGAAATAGAGGCAACAATATATTGTAAAAAGTTATAAAGAAATATTTCTTACTTCATCTGTGAGAGATTTTAGAGCTAAGTAAGTAGCAGGTTTTCGTAGCTAGGTTTCGACCTTTCAATCTGATAAAAAGGAAATAGTCAGCGAGAATATAAATACATGAGGAAAATAATAATGGTAATTTATTATGCAAAAAATTAAGAAAACATACTTCTTTATTTCTCTCAGGCCAGTTGAATACCCATTTATTTGGTATTCATGAGATTCGCAGGTAAAGTATGGGTACCAGAGATATATGAACCCTCTAAAATTAGAGGGAATATGAACCATTTGTCATCGCTAGAATGACGCGGACCTTGATTAGTACTAGTATGCCAATCGATATCTAGCATAAGCATTTTATCTTTCGCGACATCATCTTTCTTTTGCAAGCGGACACCCCAGCAGGTCCTATCCCTCTTCATGGGGATTATGTCATAGTTTATGAAAACATTATCTACAATATACATGGCGGGAATAATTGGAACATCCTTGAATTTAGGATTCTTCGCAGTATCAGGGTAGCAAGATTCTTTATTAGCACCGCGAGTAGCATACTCCACCAGTAGACGGATGCAATCCCCACCTAATTGATATATGGCTCGTGAGAATTTTGGGTGAGAAAGTATCTCATAGAACAAAGGAAGTTCATGATTGTAAAGAGGAATAGGAAGACCAGCTTCAAGTTGACCTAGCGAGACTATAATCTTCTAGCAAGAACTTGGATGATCAGAAAATAGTTTAACGGAAAGTTCAGCTTTAGGGTTTTGATCAGGGAAGGTGGATAAAGAGAAACCTTGATTCTTAAACTTATTATGCATTTCCTCAAAGGCAGTCATATATTTACGACCAGCGGAAGCCATTTTTAGTAAAGTAAGTATGGGAATGAAGAAAATGATAGAAGATTGAAGGAAAAAATGCAACAGTAACAGATGCAGAATTTATGGAAGAATAGCAAAATTGCAGAGAGATAGAAAGAAGAAAGTAAAAAAAGGGAAAGAAAATAATGAAAGAAGTATTTATAGAAGAAAAAAGTTCTCGAGAAGATTAATGCAAAGAAATGACGTGAATGGTCAGATCGCAGCGGTTGAAAAGGATGTGTCAAAAATTGAATGGAAGAAAAATTACGTGAAAACAATTGGTGAAGAATACAGAAACGTGTCAAGGCAGAAGAATGAAAAAAGATAAACAGCTGCGGCGTTATTAAAGATTCAATTTTCATGATCTTTCCTCCTTCGCAGAAAAGACATGAGAAGAGGCAAGATGTAGGACCAGAATATCGCCATGATATTACTCTTGCGAATTTAACAACATTTCTGTGAACATCATCGCGAGTTCTTCAACAACACTTCACGAGTGTCACCGAATGATTTGAAGAATGATGTAATAGCTGACGAATGAAGAAACACGGGAAGAGCGTGATTACCTTGTGATGGTCACGACGCTTGCGAGAATGGACATTATAAATACTGCGATAAGATCGCGAGTCAGATCCTAAATTAAAGGACAGATTAGCTGTCATCCACTATATAACTATCCTATATAAAGAGACCCAGTAAATTCAGAGAGATGATGATGTATTTTTAGAGTGTTGAGGAAATCTTGAGGAGAGATAAAATTTAAGAGAGCGGTTGTATTCTTGATTTCTTCCATTTCTTGTAAACATTTCTGAGAATCAAATAGTAAAGTGTTGTTTTTAATCCTCAAATATGTCTTAATTACAGTAAATTCTTATCAAGGGTGTAGTGTAGGATTTCCTGCAACTACAAGAAATGTTTAAATTTATTGGCTAAATTCAAGCTGGATCTATGTTCAATTTATAAGAGGCGAAGTTTGGATCTAAGTTCATCTACAAGAAGGGATTTAATTTTGTCATTTGAAAAACTATTCAAAGAGTTATTAAGATGATCAAGAAGGGCGTCATCATCCATATGATGGGAAAATGAGTGAAAAAGAATAGCTTCATCAGAAAGACCATAAACGTTTGCGAAAAGGTAAATTGTATTAGAAAAAATAATGAGAAAACGAAATGAAGAAAAGAAAGAAAAAGTTCTATACCATAAAGTTGTTTATTGGCATTTTGAAGACTAGAGATTTTTTTCTTTTGAATGGCAGTCTTAGATTCTAATTGTTTGCTCTTTTCGTGAAGGCCAATAGCTTCAGCCTCCAGTTTTTCATTCTTCTTGCGAAGATCGAGATTTTTCTTTTCAAGAGCCGCACGCCTTTTTTCCAAATCTAAAGTGACAATGAAAGAAGCTTTCCCATCCTGCGAAATAATGCATCAAATTTTAAGAATATATTATGAACTCTAGGTAAAAATAAAAAGAAGAAAAATATAAGTACGAAAATTTACCAGGCTATTAAGCGAATGTAAGAAACTTGGAGATATAGATCTTGAAACCCCACGAAGAGACTTATTATTCTCTAAGAGGGGGCATCACAGATAGTAGCTATGGATTGGCAGGCATTAGTAAAAGGAGTATCACCCATTCCCTGCAGAGTATTGGAGAAGATGCTAGACAATTTTGCCATAGAAAATTCAGGTGGAGAACTTCCTTTTGCGGCAGAATTGTCAGCATTATCATTATCAGAACTTTCGCCAGATTGAGAGCTTGAAGGAGAGGGAGATTGAATTTTTCGTTTCTTTGAAGGAGGGACAACATATTTCTCCTTGCGAATAACGCTTTTACCTTTGCCTTTAGTTTTTGCAACTTTTTTGCCTTTAATTTTTGTAGCTGGGGCAAGATCTTCAATTTTTTTCTTCTACAACACCAATCTTCACACACAGATAAAGATAAGAAACAGAGGCAATAATATATTGTTAAAATATATAAAAATAATATTTCTTACTTCATCTGTGATCGAACGCAAAGCTGCTAAGATACTTGGTTTCTTAGTATCGATGTAATTTCTCCTCAACCTCTCGATCTAACAATTTCGCAAGGATATGAAGACAATGGCGTAAGAATGTTCAGTGAAATCACATATAAAAATATGAAAAATCACAAGTAAAGCGAAATTCAGAAATGTACCTCTGCGTTCTTTCTAGGCCAGTTGAATGCCCATGGTTGGTACGTGGCAAGATTCGCAGGTAAAACATGAGAGCCAGAAATATACGGACCCTCTAGAGTTAATGGGAATATATACCACTCATCATCTTTAGAATGACATGGAGTTGTATTATTACTAGGGTGCCGGTCGATATCTTGCATAAGTATTTTATCATCGTCAATATCCTTCTTCCTCAAGCGAACATCCCAGCAAGTACTGCTTCTTTTATTGGGAATTATCTCGTAATTTTCAAAGAAATTTTCTACAGTATACTTCATAGGAACATTTGCAACACCAGCGAATCTGGGATCTTTAACTTCTAAGGGATAAAGATATCCCTTACCAGCGCCACGATTAGCAAATTCAAGCATCAGGCGAATACAGTCTCCACTCAATTGATAAACTGCTTGCGAGAATTTCGCATGAGAGAGTATTTCATAAAACAAAGGAAGCTCAGGATCATAGAGAGGAATGGGAAGACCAGCTTGAAGCTGACCTAGCGATACTATGATTTTTTCATGATTGCAAGGATGATCAGAAAATAGCTTGGCAGAAAGATCGGATTTAGAACTTTGACCAGGAATGAGAGATAAAGTAAAACCTCTGGTTAGAAATTCCTTTCGAAATTATTCAAAGGCAATCTCATTTTTACAACCAGCGGGAGGAATTTTTAGTATGGGAATGAAGAAGAAAGTAAAAATCAAAAGAATAAGAATCAAGAAAAATTACAGTAGCAAGAGCGAAATTTACGGAAGAACAGTAAAATAGAGTTGCAGAGAAAATAAGAGAGAAAGTAAAAAAGAAGAGAAGCGAAGAAGAAGAAGAAAAATATATATATAGGAGAATTATCGAGAATATAAGCACATTAAATGCGAAGAATAAACATGAGCGGTTGAAAAATACGTGTCAAGAGATGGATGGAATAAGAAATACGTGTAACAAAATTTACACAAAGTACAGAATCGTGTTAGTACAGAAGAATATGAAAATATGAACAGTTACGGAATTCTGTAGAGCTGTTTCTCATGACATTCTCCCCTTCGCAGAGAAGATATGAGAAGAGGCAAGATATAGGATCAGAATATCGCAACAACAACACACTTGAGAAATCTTCATCTACAACGTTGCGAAGTCGTCGCAAATTAATTACGGAAATGATGCAATAGATAATGTTATCCTAAACACGGAGAAGTGTGACGATCCTACGAATATAATAATGTTTGCGAAATTAATACTTGTAAGTCAGATCCGAAATTAAGGGACAGCTTAGATGTCATCCATTATGTAATTCCCTACATAAAGAGTCGAACAAGTTTAAAGGAGAGGAGGAATCTTTTTTGAGTATTGAGTAAGTCATTAAGAGAGAGAAAGTCCAGAGCAGTTGTTAATTTCTTAATTTCATTTATTTCCTTTCTTGTAGATTTCGTGAGATTAATCAATAAAGATTGTGATTGTTCATCCTAAAATGACTTGATTGTATGAATTCTTGTGAGGGGTGTAGTGTGGGATTTCCTGCAACTGCAAAAGTAACTCGGAGTTGTCCATACAGATTGCTAATCGAAATATTAGGTGTGGTTGTTAGACCCCCGCTTTTTCACTTACGATACAACACCGAGATAATCGGGAGTATCCTAATGGGAAATAAACTCCGTAAGATTTAGATAATACTCTTCCTCGGTAAGCGACCAACATAATGATTCTCATTCACCGTTGAATGTAACCCATTTAGCGTAATTTATCTCGTATTATTTTTCAACTTCCTCTTTTGCATCCGCTCATACATGTTCCAGTAGCATCTTAATCTCTTCATATCCTTTTTTCTTGGGTGGACAAATTATTGGCTTGCACCTATTCATCAAATTACACCATATATGGAATGTACAAAGCATATTATGTGCTAGTGGGAACACTTCCTCTATTGCATTCATCAATGCGATATCATTATCCGTCATTATAACCCCGGGAATATCATCACCTCAGAAGATTGACTTAACTTTTTGTAGTTCCCAAATGTAACTAGGATCTTGCTTGTCCTTTAAGAAACAAAATGTCACGGTAAACGGTGACTTCGTCGAAGTATGCCCAACAATATTCAACAATGGCATCTCGTACTTGTTTGTCTTATAAGTGCAATACATTATTAGAACTTCATGAAAGCATTGAGCTAATTGAACACTAGTCGGATGCGCAATAAATAGTTGTGTTATCTCTCCTTATGAATCTACATCCTTTTGAACCGCGTAGTTTTTCTCTTGGGCAAAAAAAAAAATTTGTTGCATTACTTTTCTATCTCTTCATTCCTTCCTTCTAATTGTCTTAATTTCATTGTAAATTATGGACAAAGACGAGTGGTTATCCTTGTTATCCTCCTTTAGTATTTAGAGCATTTGAAGCGGTGAAATACCCATTGTCCTTATTTTAGATACCTCGTCCATCTCTTTAGGAGTTAGCTATCCACCTAAATATTCGTTGGAATTAAATGCAAGCTTGAATGGGCATTTAATCTTATTTGAGAAAGTTTTGTTTTTCCTATTTGTATTTCCTGTATAAACATAACCCTTCCCCTTGTGGCTTTTATCGGGATCACCGCTTCTCTCACAAACCATTTCAAAGCGAGTATTGCTTTGTCTCCCATTCAATACTAATACACACATGTATTTTTATGCATATTGTCTAGCACAACTCTTTGCATCTCCCGGATTTGTGAATACCAAGTCATTTATGTAGTGATGGGATGTGTCAACGTACAAAATACCAACTAGGGAAGTTTGGTTTTGCATTGGTTCTATTGGATCACATAGAACCTATAAGTAATAGCACAACGTCAATACCATAAACAAGAAACACCTACAAGTTCGGTAATGTAAAAAAAATTATCGACCCTACCGAACAGAGAGTTCGGTTATGTAGTTTCAAGAAATAAATTGGGGCCTTACCGAACTCGATCTTTAGATTTTATATGCAAAAGTTCAGCCATGAAAATAAAAAACTTGACTAAACCGAACATAGGTGTTCGGTTAGCAACGCTGTATATATGTATTTTGCGATATTACCGAACAAAAAGTTCGGTTACAAAGGGACTAAATTCGACTAAAACGAACTATGAACTGTAAAGTCTATAAAAATAATTTGGTTATATCTTCTGGAAAAACATAACTGAACTCTAGAAAACCACCATTAACATGTAGTTCGATTACATGCGTCTGTAAGATTTAGTAACCGAACTACACCTTCAGAAACGTTCGGTTACCTATATTGTTAAATTTGGTAACCGAACTTGGTTGACCTAGCCGAATTTTTTTCCATAAATTTTGAGTTTGGCCAATTTTTTTGCACAATTCAAGCTTCATTAACTAAATATGAGATATACCTGGGTACCCATATCCAAGGTAGTTAATATCGCGTATTGGTATCGTATCGGTCGGGTCTTATACACCTATACAAGTGATTATATCTATTTTTACAGGTGATACATCATTAATATATAATTTCAAATAATTATAAAACCATAGTAAAAAATAATAAGAATCGTACACATATCTCAAATTTCCAAAATACAAGGTGGTTTATTAGCCAACGTTGTGATTGTTGTCCCTTTATGCCGGTAAATCTTTTTTATTATCCTTCATATTTATCTTTTATATATCTCTTCCTTGCAATCGAAATATGGTTTCCATCTTATATCTTACCATATAGTCATTGATTTTATATTATAAATAAATATATTAGGGCTTTTAACCTTCTCCAATTAATATTGTACTTGTCTGTAAAGACTAGATGCATGTTGATGAAAAATTTATTCACGAAACCGATATTATCGGTGTACAAGTAAAATCGATATATCGGTATGTACCGGCCTTTACAACCGATAATATCATTTCGTTTTTGTATCGCCGATATTTTTGATACCATATAGGTATTTTCCGATATACAGTAAAAACCTGTAATATCGGCATGTACAACCGATATTGACTACCTTGCCCATATCTTCATCTTGAGGTTGTGGCTGATAAAATCCATCATTTGGTTGGTTAGCTAGACTTTGGGGCAAAAAGTTTTCATCATCTAACAAATAACTCATATTTGGATCATTAGAAGTATTGACATATACACTAGGAGGTGAAGGGGGTTCTGATTCTGATTCTGAGGTATCATCACATGAATCACTCGTATCATAATTACTAAACTCAAAAAAAAAATTTTTGGGTTCACCCATATTTTTATTCCTATTTCCTTCTTCTTCTTATCTCTCAATAATAATGTTTATAACAAAACAATCCCACCTATAAATCCCTAATCACTAATCGCTAATCACTAACTAATCAGTTATTAATCATTACACTAACATTAATTAATCATCACACTAACTAAGCTTATCATCAAGGGTAAAGTTGGTATTTAAAAAAATGATAAGGGGTGACTCAATATTACTTCCAATATCCACCCCTAAAACTTAAGAGTACGTAGTCCCCCATTTTTTGAGTAGTCCCCAAAAAACGATTCTCGTTGAGAAGCGTATTATTGAGCAGCGGAAGTTCTGAAGGATGCATGAAGTAACAAATTCAATAACCTCTTGTCTTATTATTTTTTATAGTTAAATTGCTGTAATTAATCTGGGTTAATAAACTTAATTAGCTAAACTTAAGGCATACCCCATTTATCCTTATTATTTCATTTTCAGGGCATTCTACGTATAGAGTTCATCATTTCCCGGTCGTAGGTAAGATTTACGCTAGAAATTTATTATCTACGTCTTAAGAGAGCAAAGGCTATGGAATGAATGTGAAAGATTGAGGTGTTAATCATTGGAGAGCGAATTAAAAGATTAGGAGGCTGATGTTCAGCCGTTTGGAGAGAATTTTTCAAGCGGTTGAACTTAAAACTAGCTCAAGCAACAAATCTAATTCGGACAATAGATTCTTTGGGCTTCAAGATGCGGGATATGAAGGAGCGCCATTCACATGGTCTAACAATAGAGAGGGTGATGCCAACATATGTGAAAGAATAGACAGAGCTTTGACATCATTTCAATGGACGCAGAATTTCCCCGACACAAAGGTATGTCGTCTTCATAGAGTTGGTTCTGATCATTCCCCGCTCCTTCTTGATTCAAATCAGGAAAAACAAAAATCCAAAAGTCATTAGATCCTGGCTGTCACATCCTACATTAGCATTAATGGTTGCCAACTCTTGGAATTTCCACTCCAATATTACCCATGATAGGAACATTTATTTGAAGCTTCAACTATTATCCTCGGATTTATCTCAATGGAATTCAGATTTGTTTGGAAACATTCATAAAAATATAAAATCCCTGAACAATAGGATTGAACACCTACATATATCTGGAAAATTCTCCGAAAACTTAGATAAATAGAAATCTCCAAGCGAAATTAGGTATATGGTACAAAATCAAAAATGACTACTACCATCAAATTTCAAGAGATAATTTTTTTAAGGAATACGACCAAAACACAGAGTATTTCCACGCTACAACTTCCAATAGATAAAGAATCAATGCTATAAACTCCCTAAGAGAACCATCGGGACTGTGGATTTTAGATAGAGATCAAATCAATACCTTCCTAGTAAATCTCACTTTACCCAAATAGGCACCTCGCACAACAACAACTTTGTGGAAGATTTATCAAGCTTTATTGAACCTTGCTTTCCGAGATTGAAAATTCTTCCTTAATTGTTATCCCTTCAAAAGAAGAAATTTGGAATACAATTTCCAATATGAACCAGTGGAGAGCGCCAAGACCTGATGGTTTTCAACCGGGCTTCTTTAAAGCTAATTGGGATATAATGGGGCATGATATAATTCTTGCAGGCCAATATTTTTTCAAATCCGGAATATAACTATTCCTTCATCACCATGATCCCTAAAATAACCACTCCATAAACCCCATCAGATTTCAGACCCATCAGCTTGAGTAACACAATATACAAAATCATATCCAAGATTCTAGCAAACCGTCTAAAGCCAATCCTAAAGAAGATAATATCCCCAAATCAATCTGCCTTTCTTTCGGGGAGACAAATTATGGATAAATTTATCATTTCCCATGAGCTTATCCATTCTATGAAAAAACTTAAAAGCCATAAAAGGTAACTTCGCTTTAAAATTCGATCTCTCAAAAGTCTTTGACATAGTGGAGTGGAATTTCATCAAATCGGCTTTATTAGCTTTTGGCTTTGGTGATTCGTGGGTAAATCTGATTATGCAATGCATATATACCACCTCTTTTTCCATCCTTATAAATGGTTATTCGGGTCCGAAATTTACCATCTCCAGAGGCCTAAGACAGGGTGACCCGCTCTCACCATACTTGTTTTTAATTTGCATGGAGATTCTTTCTAGACTCATAGAAAAAGTTGTGTCCGAAAAGAAAATTTTGGGCCTTAAAATAAATAAAGATGCCCCTAACATTTCTCACATTTTATTCGCAAATGACTACTTCTTATTCACAAAAGTCGATCTAGGTGAGGCAAAAAACATGTTAGATATCCTATCAAGATTTGGCGAGACTACAGGTCAGATGGTCAACCTCCAGAAATCCGGTATCTATTTCAGTCCTAAAATTCATCCAAAACATGGGAAAATCATTGCGAGAATTCTAAAAGTTACCTTAATGACAAAAAATGATAGATATCTGGGAACCCCGCTCTTCTTTGATAAAAATAGGAAAGAAAATTTTGAATCCCTGTTACAGAAATACTATGCCACCCTTCAAGGATGGAAATCTAAATTGCTCCCTCAAGCTAGAAGAACATTTCTAATAAAGTCCATCCTTTAAGGTTATCCAACTTACTAGATGCAAGTGATTGGTCTTTCTAAAGAAACTCTAGATCAAATGGACAAAATCCAAAGAAACTTTTGGTGGAATAAAGATAAACCCAAAAGCAGAGGAGGATAGATAAAGACTTGGGTCAGCATCTGCAAGCATATATCCCAAGGATGTTTAGGAATCAAGAATATGCACCAGTTTAATATTGCTCTCCTTACTAAACCAGGTAGCTGTCTCATCTCTAATCATGATCAATTTTGGGCTCAACTTCTCAAAGAAAAATATTTCCCAAAGTCTGATCCTCTGGAATTCTCCAGGTCTTCCAAATTATCCTGGATTTGGACTAGCATAAAAATAAAATGTTTGATTCTCATTAAAGGTAATTTTATCTGGCAAGTAAAAAAATGAAGCTTCCACAAAAATTTAGGAAGACAAATGGGTTCATAATATAGATATTATTCAAAAACCTATTAATATTCAAGAACCGGTTCCGCATAGGGTAAATGAGTTGATAACTCCTAAAGATGTATGGGATCAAGACAAACTTGATACTTATTTTGATCCAGATATAAAAGCGAAATTCTAGCCATTACTCCAAATAGATAAATACAAGACAAAATCAGATGGAAACATCATCCTTCAAGAATCTTCTCGGCAAAAAATGTTTATAGCTTTCTCATAAATCAAGATCAAGAAAACAATAGATTAGATTCTTTTCGGAGAATCAAATTATTCATCTGTAAATTAGCTCAAAAATCCTTTCCAACGAATTCAAGAATAAGAGCGCATAATATAGACATAAACACATAATTCCCAATATGTAATTCCCAGGAGCAAGAATTTGAACAACACCGCTTTTGTCCCTTTGCAAGATCTATTTGGTTTGGTATTTCTATAGAAGCGGTGAACACTACAATTCGTTCATATTCCATAGATAATTGGATAAAATAGTGGATCACACACGGACCAAGATTTCATCCAATGGTCGGATAAACTCGCAACTATATTCTGGTCTATTGGGAAGCACAGATTTTTGGTAGTTTTTGAAAAAATCAACCCAAATCCGAATCACCTCATGGAACAAATCAAGAAATTCTTGAACTAGAATCTGCAGGAAAATATCCAAAAATCAATAAAGATCAAAAGAAGAAACATCCTAAAAGAAACATGGTAACTTATCTTCGGAATTGATATTTTTTATTGATCCGGCTTTTAAAAAATAAGATTTGACCATGGGATATGCTTTTTACTTTACTCTGTGGACAACAAAACTTTCATGCATATTGCAGTTGGATTGGAGCGGGCTTCCTCAGCTTTTCATGCAGAATCAAAAGCCTTGCTAAAGCGTCTTCTTGGTTAAGTAAAAGTATATTATCTAGTGTCTCAATAGTAACGGACTGCAAAATTATAGCGGAGACGATTAACAAGTTGTGCAAAAATTCTCCTTGGAAAGAAAATAATACCATACATGAAGTGATCTCAATTCTGTAAAAACTACCGTAAGCTCAGGTAAAGTATATAAACAGTAAATATAACTCCGCGATGGATTACATTGCAAAAGAAGCTCACATAAAGCATCTTCGGCACATGTCATCCCACCTTCAGCAAAGAGTTTTAAAATCTAGTGTTATTTCCAATGTTATTGATAAAAATGAGCTCATAAATCTTTTGTACTATTTTTCTTGATTAATATAGTTTCTCTTTCCATAAAAAATCCAAGAGTTTTAAATTAATAAAATTCTGAAATATGCTTGTAGGCATATTTTTTGCCCCTTAAAGTGTGTTTTTTTCCCTAGCGGCTAAACATCATCATTTAAGTCTTCACTGTGGAGCACTCCTTCACATGAAAGAGTATATGGAAGACTTTGGATGATGGAACGATTCTTCTCATCCCATAGAAGCACCTAATTTTGAGCTTTTTTTAGAGCACTTTTTCATATTGAATGAGTATTCTCATCCAATAGCCCTTGCGGGAGTTCCCATGTCGTGTTATACTCGATGGATAGTAGTTAGTAGTAATCAGGAAAGTTGATCAATTTAATTAGTTATTAGTGGTAATTGTGAAGGTGCTCAGATGAATCCGTTTGATCATTAGATGTCAGGAATTGTGTAATAGCATTTGTACGAATTTTATAGTTATATAAGCTATGAAGATGCAAGCAAAAGTGGCCTACGAAATTAATCAAAATTGATCGGCTAAACGACTAAAATGTGTTTTCACTAATCATAGAGGTTTGATTCATGAGAATCAAGAGGTTACTTTTATTATTAACCCAATCATGTTTTTTAAACGTAACAACTTAGTAAAAATAATTTATTGTTCATAACTAATTTTGTTTCAAGTTGATCGTTTAGAAATTTCCCAAGAAACATTGCATACTGTCTATGGATATTGGGCATGTTTCAGACTAACTATGATAGAAAAAGAACTTCTTTGCGCTACGTAGGCATACGTCTTATCAAAGTCAGACTGAATTCCTTGAACTGATAAGGATCTATGAACATCCATTGCTTGGATCATATATCAAGAGTTTAACCAAGACAAGCTTGAACTCAAACTTTCTTCTTTGCAATATTAAATCTACCTAAATCATACCATATAGTCTCATAAGATATAATAGTAAATTCTATGAGTAAATAGGATAAGTCAGTCTTCATATACCTCTATGTTGATGATGTTCTCACAAATGTTTTCGTTTGTTCTTCAGCCTTGATCAGTATTTGAGGGTTATTCAGTGATGTCTAATACTCAACTACCATACTTTAATCCTAATCATAGGATTGACTTTAGTAAACTAGATATTAGGATATAGTTTTTTACATCTAACATTGACATCAAGCTTGAGATTACAAAATTTCTGAGTTCGACCGAGCGATGCTCTAACATAACCCCAACCCCTTAAGCCTAAAATAACTTCTAATAATTTTGAAGAGCACCCTAAGAGCATAGTCATGGAGTCTAACAAAATCACCATATGAATTCAAGATTCTAATACTTGGATATACCATTCCTTTGCTGGCATATAATATGTAAGAAATTGATTGAAACCAACATCCCATGGTCCAAAATTAAGAACAAAAATCTCATCAGGAAAATACATATCAAACATTTTATCAAATAACTCATAAGCCTTTCCATTACCAACCACTCTAGCCAGCAATGAGTAATAACTTTTTTCCTTCAATCAATTTAACATACAGTTTATTACAATCACCATTATATTAATTTTTACCGATAATAAAACAATTGAATCATGAAATAATAAATCTGATATATAGCCATGTTTACTAAAGAGCTTGTGAACAAAATACTTTTTGTATTTATCCATTACCCACATGAAGTATAAAAAAAAATCAGAATTAACCTGAATATAAACTATACTCATTTGAAATGAATGAATTTTCCTTGATGATCAAAAACTTCTTTCCATGATCGTATAACATTCTAGTATAATCAAGGAGAATAGTAAAACACTTTTTAACACTTAACTTGTTGTGACTTAGTATCAACTCCTTCGAGCATTCAAGAATCTCACAACTAATTTGAATTGTGTGATGGGTACGGTTGTTCAATATCTTCACTAATTTACTGGAAACAATGTCAGCGAGAGAACCCCTAATACAAGTTGAATTATTCAATTTAGGAATATGTTTTACCTCTTGTGGGTCAAGTGAGTTGGAAATGAAGGAATCAACTTGAGATATATGGAATTGTCTTATGTTAATTCTGAAGGAAGTGAATATACTTGGGTGAAATCAGTCACTTTCTCTAAAGTAATTAAATCCATTACTCATTCATTGTTGATAATCTCCTCAATAATCTCAACTTTTTCAACTATGTGTGCTTCGGGTGGTTGCAGCTAAGTTATTGTAGTAGGATTATTGAGTGATTCCAACTTTTTATCTATGATAGAAATGTGAATCTCTTTTTTCATAAGATTAAGCTCTCGATCTGGTGAGCTTCCGTCCGCTACAACCTTAGTTTCTCCACTCGCAGATAAAATAATTTGTGTTTTACTTTCTTTTGTCTCCTCCCTGTAAGGAAACAGTTTCGCAAGAGGATACAAAAAAACTATTGGATGATACCAAGTTGGTATCGAAAGTCTTCACTGAGATTGAAGCAAATCTTAAGCTGTAAAAGATGTTAGTTAAGGGAATCAAGTGCATAGAATCTTACGAGGTTCAAGAGGCGTAAGGAACACGACTGTAGCGCTTGGAGGGTTAATTCGGTTTTAATTATATCCCAGTCTGAAGCTGATAGTAGGTGAGTGTTTGTAGAGGTTTTAATACAATATGGTATTCAAAGCTAGACGAGGTTCCGAGGTTTTTCTGCAAATGTAGTTTTCCTCGTTAACAAAATTTATGTGTCTTGAGTTTTTCCTTTTTTCTGCATTATTTATTTTATATTTATAATAAGAATAGCACAAGTAGTACGCGAATCTATCTTGATAGTTTAAGTCCTTATTATTTGAGGTCAAAAACAAGAATCGTTCTTGTTGAATTCATATCTTGAAAGATAGATTGCAAGTTTCATACTTGCTAGAATTTAGATAATCTAGATTTTCCAACAACTCTTCTACATGATCAGGTATACAGACCTTACCTACTTGTGACTGTATTAGGTTTTATCGTCGTCGACCGAAGAAGTTAGTGGTGTACTTGGTACCATCTCATTTCCATGTTTTTCTTGTATAGTCAATTACTTATATTTGCAGCATATGTAGGATTTAGTATTCAAGATTGATTAATGGAAATGGGAATTCAGTTTGTTTCATATGGGCTATCCAGTACAGGAAGTTTGTCGCCTTATGAGAAGTTTTGTTATGAAACAACTGTCATCATTAGCTTGGAAATTCATGTTTTTTTTGGAAGAGCTGACTTACACACCATATTGAGCACAAGAATGGAGTGTGTGAAGGTTATTCACTTTGGTAGCAACATCGCAAACCATTTCTAAAAGGTTAGTATGGAGAGAAAAATCAATCATTGGCTTGATATACCGACGTATGTGGACAAATGAACACCAACTAGAGGCAAATAATAGAATAACAAAGACTTTGGTAGGTTTTGTGAAGATGGAGGAATGAAAAGAAAACTCATTGTGAGTTATTCTCCCTAACAAAATGGTATTTGCGAGAAAGAAAATTAAACCGTGGTGGAAATGGAAAAATCAAGGCATCATATTGTTAGAGCAC
Source organism: Papaver bracteatum (assembly GCA_023529315.1). Classification (NCBI taxonomy): domain Eukaryota; kingdom Viridiplantae; phylum Streptophyta; class Magnoliopsida; order Ranunculales; family Papaveraceae; genus Papaver; species Papaver bracteatum. The sequence goes on from JAJJWX010002972.1 coordinate 28,724, forward strand.
TGCTCCGTCGAACTCGCATCTGTTGCTATCTCAAGCATGTTTGTCAATGTTAGTGATCAAAACTATAAAGTCTTGATTTCTAGTCTACTATAGCTAAGGTCTCAGACTAGGATAAAAAGTGTAGTTGAGCTTAAGAACTCCATGTCAATCATCATACAAGACGAAGGACTACTCAAGGAACCAGTGGATCTTCATCAACTAAAAGGTATGTGTAGACTTGAACTTATCTATCACTCAAAAGTCTATCTACTCTATCTCCTATCTTGAGACAAAAGTCGTTTTACTATATAGACTAAAGATATGCACATGTGACATTTCGAGCTGAGTATATCTCGCTTATCTATTTCTCGAAATGTATGTTGGTAAAGCTTTTGCTTTAGCTAAGTTCATCTTTGCCTAGTGACGAAAGTCATGTTATGTTTCAATCACTTTGTAAATTGCTCTGACGAAAACTAGTTTGTGAATAACAACTATATGACATCCTCTGAGAATGTTTCAATGATTGAAATGAGAGTTTAGACAATATAACCATTAGGGGATATCAACATTGTTGTGGTAACACATATATGTATAATTCCTTAGCACTTGAACCGAAGTTTGCGAACTTTGTTGATCAAGTGAAAATCGGAACTTGAGCAGTCAACGCAGTCCGTGAACGTGCGTAGTTCTCGAACCCGAGAATTTCTGCTGGAGTTGTAGCTCGGTTTCAGTATGCGAAATAAGTGCGTGAACTAATGGAAGTTCTCGAACCCGAGAATTTTTTATGGAGTTTGTGAACTCCAGCCGGTTATGTGAGTCCGCGAACCCAGTCCGCGAACTTGAGTGGTTATGTCTAAAAACGATGTTCATGAACTTATTTAAATTATCTAAGAAATGTTATTGCAAACCGTGGATTTATAGTTCATGAATCTATTCGAGTGAATCACATCGTTTTTGCTTCAATTGTGTCTTGTGTAGTACATAATATCTCATAGCAATTGAACAACTCTCTAACTAGTTCATTTGGACTAGTTATGGTGAAGAAGAATATGGTTGATATGAAAGTTATCATTTGGCTAACCATTTGGTTGACTAATATTGAACCAATTATTGTACACGTTTGGGTACGGTTACACAAACCCAAAATCGTCAAGTACATGTGTGTATGGCAAGCTAAGTTTTCGATCTAACGGTTGAGAGATATTATCTTGTATCTAATCAGGTTTTCATCTAACGATGAATATTGAATGCTTTGTTACTAAGCTAACATTGATTGCAAACCCTGATTTGAAAGACTATATAAGGGAGAACTCTAGCAACTGGGAAACCTAATCCCCATACATTCTGTGTGATACTAATTGTGCTAAGCTAGAGTCGATTCTCCTTTAACCTTTGGTTTTCTTCTTCTAAAACTAGGTTAACGACTTAAAGACTTCATTGGGATTGTGAAGCCAGACCGATACTACTTTTCTTGTAGTTGTGTGATCTGATCTTGCTGTTTCTATCATACGAGTACAATTGTAATAATTGGATTGAGATTTCTATCTCCGATAGACAAGATATAAAAGTAATCACAAACATCTTCGTCTCATCGTTTGTGATTCCACAATATCTTTTTTCGCTGCGTCGATTAAGACTATTGTGAGGTGATTGATAAAACTGAGCTGTTCTTCGGGAATATAAGTCTGGTTTTATTGATTGGTTCCTATTCACCTTGATTTATCAAAAGACGGAACAAAACTCATAGGTTTATTCGTGGGAGACGAATTTATCTATCTTGTGTGAGACAGATTTGTTTGCTAAAGTCTCCAACTTTGGGTCGTAGCAACTCTTGGTTGTGGGTGAGATCATCTAAGGGAATCAAGTGCGTAGTATCTTGCTAGGATCAGAGGCGTAGGATCATAATTGTACCTTGGATCAATGTGAGATTGATTGGGGTTCAACTACAGTCCAGACCGAAGTTAATTTGGAGTAGGCTAATGTTTGTAGTGGCTTAATACAGTGTATGTTTAATCTGGACTAGGTCTCGGGGTTTTTCTGCATTTGCGGTTTCCTCGTTAACAAAATTCCGGTGTATGTGTTATTTCTTTTCCGCAATATATTTTGTTATATAATTGAAATAATACAGGTTGTGTGTTGTTCAATCGATTAGAATATCCGACCTATTGGTTGTTGATTTAAATCGATTGACACTTGGATATTGGTCTTTGCTACCATCCAAGTTATCTCTTTTTGATTAGACTCGCGAATCATATTTGCTTGAGTAAATCAAATCGAGAGATTGAGATAATAACTCTTTGAGATATTTTCTATTGATTGAGTCTAGTTGATTCTCTAGAAAACAACTCGGAGTTGTCCATACAGATTGCTAATCGAAATATTGGGTGAGGTTGTTAGACCCCCGCTTTTTTACATATGCCTAAAGTTTTTTGGTCAAAAGTCATAAACATCGGCTTCCACCTATCAAATTAATATCCTACAAAGGTCGTGTAGGATCAAACATCTTTTAAAGCATGTAGTGGAAGAAAACTATCGGTAAAGCATCTCAAAGTTTTTGGTAGTGTATATTATTCTCCAATTCCAAAAGTGAAGAGAACAAATCTTGATAAAACAAGTGAGAAATCTATATTTGTAGGTTATAGCCTTCAATCAAAAGGTTATATGTTATTTATTTTGAAGAACAATATAATTATAGCAATTCGTGAGTGTTGTTTGATGAAAATACTTCGTGGAAAAAGAAAAAATCTAGAAAAAATAATAATATTATAGTTGAAGAGCAAGACGATGAATAATGTGAAGAATTATCTCCAAATGTAAGGTTTGGAGCATATCTAAGTGAGTCTTCAAGCATAATGCATCAACGTCACCACCATCTGCACCAAACAAGATTCAAAAATTGAGCAAAGTGTATGAAATTTGTAAGTTTTGTAAGGTTGAACTGCAAATTTAGAAGAAGCATTAAAGGAACCGGTTTGGATAAACCTATGGAAGAAGATGTTGAAGATATTGATGATAATAGTACATGGGAGAAAGTTGCAAGGCTAAGTGACAAAGAAGTTATTTGTGTAAAGTGGATACATAAGGTGAAGTACAATGAAACAAATCAAGGTTGGTGGCAAAAGGTTACTCACAACATCCTGACATCGACTACAATGAAACTTTTGCACCGGTTGCTCCTATTGAAACTAGTAGAGTCGTGATTGCTATGGATACCCAAATAGGTTGGTTACTATATCAACTTGATGTGAAATTATCATTTTTGAGTGGAGAACTCTAAGAAGAGGTCTATGTAGAACAACTACGAGGTTTTGTGATTGCAGGAGAAAAATACAAGGTATACAAGTTGAAGAAAGCTTTGTTTGGCCTCAAGCAAGCACCAAGAGTTTGGTATAGTGAGATAGACGGGCACTTCAAAATGCAAAATTTTAACAAAATCAAGAGTGAACATATATTATATGTGAAGATACAAAGTACGGCTATTCTCATTGTTGCATTATATGTGGACTACATGATTTTTACGTGTAAAGATATTTATATGATTGAACAATTCAGGAGGGAAATAACGATAAGATATGAAATTACTAACACGGTGTTAGAGCATTGATCGGTCAAACTCGTAAGCGTTTCTATCTCAAGCTTGTTTGTCAAGTTTAGTTTCCAAAACTATAAGTCTTGATTTCTAGTCTACTTATATCTAAGTCTCGGACTAGGATAATAAGTGTAGTTGAGCTCTAGACTCCACGGCGTTCATCAAATGAAGAAGAATAACTACTCAAGGGAACTTGTGGAACTTCATCAACAAAAGGTATGTGGAGACTTGAACTTATCTATCACTCAAAAGTCTATCTATTCTATCTCCTATTTTGACAAAGGTCGTATTGCTATATAGATTTCAATTATACACATTTGCTATTTCGAGCCGAGTTTATCTCGCTTATATATTTCCTGAAATATGTGTTGGTAAGCTTTCGCTTTAGCCAAGTTCATCTTTACTCGTGACGAAAGTCATGTTGATTATTTCAATAACTTGAAAATCGCTTTGATGAAAATAGTTTGTGGATAACAACAATTATAACATCCTCTAAGAAATTTTCAATGATTGAAATGAGAGTTTAGATCAATTAACCGTGTTTGGATATAAACATAGTGTGTTCTCACATTTGTATAAAAGTCCAAAACCGGGAACCTAAAGTATCCGTACCCGTACGCGTACTGGTGGTTGTTGGAAATCCGGGTAAGTATGCATACACGTATGCATGCTGGCGGAAATTTCACGTCCGTGAATTTTTGCTGGAGTTTGGAAGTGAAAAACAAACTCAATCTGGTTACTTAAGTATGTGTGCCCGTTTGCATACCTATGAAGGTTACTTTCTAAAATCGGTTTGTTCATGAACTAAAATGTTTATATAATAAGGAATGCAATATTTGCAAACCGTGGCTATAATGTTCATGAATTGATTCGAGTGAATCAAAATCAATTTTGCTTCGATTGTGTCTTGTATACTTCTATGAGATCTAAGCAATTGAACAACTATCTAACTAGTTCATTTGAGTCACTTGAACTAGTTATGGTGAAGATGAATAAGGTTGATATGAAAATGCTCATATGGATAACCATTGGTTAACTAATGTTGAACCGAATAAGTGTACACGTTTAGGTACGGTTAACCAAACCTAAATAAAGGTGCATTTTGTTTGTCTATAACAAGCTAAGTTTGATCTAACGGTTGAAAGCTATTAGCTTGAATCTAATCAGGTTTTCATCTAACGGTGAATATTGAATGCTTTGTTACCAAGGTAACTTAGATTGTAAACCCTGATTTGAAGATTATATAAAGGGGAACTCTAGCAACTGGGAAAACTAATCCCCACACCTCATGTGTGATACTAGCTGCATAATCTAGAGTCGATTATCCTTTAACCTTAGGTTTTTCACGAAACCCTGTAGGTTAACGACTTAAAGACTTCATTGGGATTGTGAAGCCAGACCTAATTATTTTCTCTGTAGTTGCATGATCTGATCTTGCTATTTTCTATCGTGATTGAGTATAATCGTAAGATTTTCTTGAGATTTATATCTCCGATGGGCAAGATAGGAAAGTAGTCACAAACACCTTCGTCTTATTGTTTGTGATTCCACAATATCTTGTTTCGCTAATAGATTAAGATTATTGTGAGGTGATTGATAATACTAGGCTATTCTTCGGGAATATAAGTCCGAGTTATCAATTGGTTCCTGTTCACCTTGATTTATCAAAAGACGAAACAAAAACTCGTAGGTATATCTGTGGGAGAAAAATTTATCTATTCAATAGCCTTTTCTGTGTGAGATAGATTTGTTTATCAAGTCTTTGACTTTGGGTCGTAGCAACTCTTAGTTGTGGGTTAGATCATCTATGGGAATCAAGTGCGTAGATTCCTGCTAGGATTCAGAGGCATAAGGAACGCGACTGTACCTTAATCAGTGTGAGATTGGTTAGGTCTCAACTACATTCCAGTCCATAGTTAACTTGTAGTAGGCTAGAGTCTGTAGAGGCTTAATACAGTGTGGTGTTCAAATCTGGTCGCGGGGTTTTTCTGCATTTGCGATTTCCACGTTAACAAAATTTTTGGTGTCTGTGTTATTTATTTTTTTCATTACATTTTGTTATATAATTGAAATATCACAGGTTGTGCGTTGAATCGATCAATTAATAAATCCAACCTTTGATTGTTGATTAAAATTGATTGATCCTTGAATATTGGTCTTTGGTACCGTTCAACTTATTTCTCTTGTATTCAATCAGGCTCTCAAATTCCTATTTGTTTGATTGAGGATTGAATCGAGAAATTGAGATATAACTCTTTGATATACTTTTTATTAAGATTGAGTCTGAATGTGTAGTTGATTCTCTTGAAAGTATATTGGAATTAATCCATACAGATTGCTAAGCGAAATATTGGGTGAGGTTGTTATACCCCCGCTTTTTCACATAGGGTCTCTCAAGAACTTCCTTAGTATTGAAGTATATCAAAGTGAATATCGAGTGTTTATTTCTCAAAGCAAGTATGCTGAAAAAGTTTGGTATGCTAGGTTTTAATCCAACATCAACACTGTAGTAAATAAGAAACTCAAGAAATATAATGTAGGAGGAAGGGTTGATGAGACTTACTATAGTGGTATTACTGGAAACTTGTTGCACTTTACACATACGAGATCGAACATGTTTGCCTCAAGTATGCTCCCAAGATTCATGAATGCACCTAAACATATACATCTTCGCACGACAAGGGTTGCTAAGGTACATACAAGGAACAATAAACTTTGAAATCAAGTATTCCAGAAATTCGAATGTCAAATTGATTGGTTATTGTGATAGCAACTTGCGATGTTGTATTGATGACATCAAGAGTACATCAAGGTATGTTTTTTTATTTTCGTTCAAGTATATTCCCGTGAGCATCGATGAAGCAACAATAGCTACTTCTCATGTGGTATAGTTGAGAAGAATTTTTGAAGACATTCAAGAAAAACAAAAAGGAAGGAATGAAATTTTTTGAGACAAAAAATCAACAATTGATATGTCCAAAATTTTAGTTGAGCATTGTAGAGCAAGGCACAAAAATATCAAGTATCACTTCATTCGAGAAGCGGTCGAAGAATGTGAGATTCAACTCAAGTATTGGAAGAAGCAAGATCAATAGGCGGACATATTCACCAAGGCACTTCCTAAAGGAATGTTTCATAATTTTCATGAATTACTAGAAATTGTAGAACATCACATTAAGGAGGAGAATGTTAGCACTATAACTAGTGCAATAGAATGTGAAGTTGTTATTTAGCACTTGAACTAGTATAATTTGTAATACAAGTTTGTGGAAGAAAATGTTCCACATGTCTCTAAGTATTAGGTCACTTGTGGACCTAATATAAATATGAAAATATGATGTAGGAGAAAGCAATAGAGAAAAAAATATATGTGAATGAAATTAGTGAGAAGAAACTAAGAGTTTCCCACCTTTCCATAATCAAAATTATTCCTAATATAATATTTAAATTCAATCAGATACCCAAGAATTGGTATCAGAGCCATGATTAATTGACTTTGATGTTGGTTTAGAAAAAAATCAGCAAAAAAAAGTTCTTAGGCCCATATATAAATAAGAAAAACCCCGACTTTTAAATTGATTTTGGAAAAACCAATGGAAACTAGTAGCAATTCAAATATCTACATTCAACAAATATCAATACCACTATTTCATGGTGCGAACTATGATTTTTGGGTCATCAAAATGAAGACCTAATTAGAACGCAAATTAATATATTAAAAAAAAAACTTCAATAGTGAATATAAGAAACCATCTCAGCGCTTCCGACTGAAAATATAATCAATTAAAATATTATAAAAAAACATATAATCTACAACATTCCAGCAATGTGGTCGACTTAATCAATAACCTAATTAAGCTTTCTGCCACCAAAACTGATCCTAGTATCTTTTTTCCAAGTTTTCCAACAAATGACAAAAGGTAAAACTCTCAGCATTTTCTTATTCTTCCCCTCAAACTTGTTTTAAAATTACGTTTGGAATTTTTGCTACAAAGAATTTGAAAACACTCATTTAACATAAAAAGTTATTAAAAAATTAGTTACTAATCAACAATTGAACCAACAGTGAGAAATAAATTCATTTTTACTTGATTATCAACTAACCACTGTGAGAAATAAATTCATTTTTACTTGATTATTAACTCACCTTGATTTAAGTAATGGGATCTGGGTATCACTGTCACGAACATGAACAAATACTCAAAAATGTAGGACTTGTACACATAATGAAATCAGTAATACTAAAATGTACAAATGTAATTTTTCAACAATGCTAATAACTTGTTGGTAAATAACCAATATTTTTAAGAATAAGCAAATATATCAATAAAATAATACATATGTAAAATTTTCTTCTATTATTAGTGTGTATTCGTGTTAAAATATAGTATGGTATATGCACATAATGTTATCGATGTTTCTGACGCGGAGACACATGATCGTTGTAGAACCATCAATGCTACATAGTATGTGATGCAGGTTGTTTCAAGTGATTTTACACCTTTTTATATTAAAATTATTATCGGTGCACGATTTGGCGGATGACATCATTGACATGTCACTAGTGTAAGAATGAACCATATTGGGATAACAAGGATTGAACTTTGGATTCAAATTTCCCAAGTATGAATAAGGGGACCTAACATGTAGTAAAAGTAAAAAAAAAAATACAATTACTCCACAGATAAACTTAAATATAATAACTATTCATAAAAAAAATGGAAAACCTAAATCTATTAATCTTTTCCTTTATAATTCATGGTGAAGATGATAAACTCTGAAAAAAACAAATGATGGATTAATAGATCAAGTGAAAACGTGGGGTACCAATATACACCACCAACTTTTTCTTAGGCAACATGTATGGACAAACTTAAATACATTTCCGAGAGTTCAACTTAATGAATCTCAATCAACAAATAATATGTAGAGTTATATCTCTTTCTCCCACAATCAGAAAGTTTACAGAGACAAGTTTGTGAACCTGATTTGTGTGTGAGAATACTTGGATGATTTCAAAGATCAATATCCAAGAATCAATCAAGTCGTATCTAACAAACTGTGATATGTCAATTATAAAGATAAACAATATAATGCGGAAAAAAAAAGTAACACATACACCAAAAATTTGTTAACGAGGAAACAAAAAATGCATAAAAAAACCTGGACCTAGTCCAGATTGAACATCAAATTATATTAAGCCGCTACAGACACAAGCCTACTACCAATTCACTTCAGACTGGAATGTGGTTGAGACCAAAATAAACCCTCACAACAATTCAGTTATAGTCGTGTTCCTTATGCCTCTTGAATCCTAGCAGGACTCCGCACAATTGATTCCCTTAGTTGACGTCCTTTACATCCTGAGAGTTGCTTCAACTCAATTGAAGACTTTAAACCAATTTACCTCCCACATATAAGCCTATATGGTGATTACATTTTTGATCATAGATCAAGGTGAGACTGGAAATCGATAGCAATAGACAGAGTCTAACTAACTTCAAAATCCGTACTTTTGCTTACCGAAGAGCAGCCTAGATTATTATTCACCTCAGAAGTATTAAACTTGTGGAATCAAAAATGTCTCAGACGAAGAGAACTTTGTGATTTCTATCTATTTTGATTGATGGAGCACGCTCAACATTCAAACAAGATCAGGATACTCAAACTATTAAGATAAAAAATAGTTAGACCTGGCTTCAAGAATCCCTATGAAATATTTTTAGTCGCTAAAACCTAAAATGGTTTTAGGAAGAGGACAACTCTAGTTTACAACTAGGACACACAAAGATAGTATCGGGATTCAAAGATCATAGTTGCTTGAGGTTCCCCTTTTATAAACTTTTAAAGTATAGGTTGCTTTAGGTTTAAGCTAAGATAGCTTTGGAACCAAGCAAACAATATCCCCCGTTAGATGAATATTTGAAATGTGAATTACATATCAAAATATACACTCTGGTTAGGATGAACCATAACCAAACCGTGTACAAAGACATTATTCATTAACGGTTAGCCGAACCTAACCGATTGAACTATACGCTTAATCATTTTCATAAACATTTAAGACTTTTATATTTGAATCACAACCATAATTTATAATGTGATCAATCATGTCTATATACTCTTCTTAGATATTTATTCAAATGCTAATTATCTCACAAAAATAATTTTATGTGCATCTAAAAATATTCGACAGGGTAAGTACGTGTACCAGATATATGTACTTCAACCTTGTTCGTGACTATATTTTTCATGGTACATGTACCGGGTATATGTACCCTTAAGACAAATATAAGTTCCGGAACATACAAAACTTTTCCAGTTTACGTACCGGGTATGGATACCACACCGGTTTCAAAACCAAAGTTTTTATTCGATATGCATACTAGGTATGCGTACCATTCCAGGTTCACGACTTCGCAGACTTTTTGTGGTATGCGTACCATTAAGTCGTTGCCGAAATATATCTACATCGGTACATGTACAACGGCTCTGGACTTATAACAGTTTTCCCAGTTTGTGAAACTGGTATGCATACCTTCACGTATCTAGATTTTTCAGTAGGTCTATATTTCTCTCTATATCAATTCGAAATATTCCCAAATAACATCAATGACACATATCATTGTTGTAGGATCAGAATATCGCACCAACAATGCTCCTGCAAAATCTTCATTTACAACATTGCGATGCCATTGTAGACTAAAAGACAAAGTGACATAACAGATGGCGACAGCATAAACACGAAGAAAGTGTGACAATCTAGCGAAGTTTAGGATATTTGCGAAATTAACATTTGTAAGCTTGTGAAATGCCGCAAGATAGATCCAAAATTAAAGGACAGCTTAGCTGTCATCCACTATGTAATACCATATATAAAGAGTTAAATAGGCATAAGGAAGAGAGATTAATTTTGGAGTGTTGAGAAAGTTTTAAGGAGAAACAAAGTCCAAAACAATATTTGTATTCTTGATTTCATTTCTTTCCTGTAATATTTCTAGAATCAATTAATAAAAAGTGTTGTTCTTGATCATAAAGATGTGTTGATTATTATGAATTCTTGTGAGGGATGTATTGTGGGATTTCCTGCAACTACATAATGGCACTAGAAACAGGGATTGATGTTGTTCTCAGCGTGAAGATTAGTATTGTGATTTGAAAGAATTTGGAGTAGTTAGTGAAAAGTTTCTTATTATTTTCAACAATTCATTGAGATTAAAGAGATGGCTAGAAGAAGAAATGCTTCAAAACAACCAACAATTATTAGAAGGAGTAAGAGACTTGCTGGAAAAGGGAGAAATGAAATTAGGGAATCATCAAGAATGAATACAAGAAACAATGGAGAAAATCAAATTCAACAACCAATTCAGCGTACGCCAGCGCAAAATAGAATTGTAGATTATGACATAGTGAGTGTACACACATGGCAGTCAGATTCAGCAGATGAAGCGAAAGAGGAGCAACAATTAAGAAACGATAGACGAATAGAGGAAGATCATGAAGCAGTTGGGGGAATAATTCATGGAAATGAGGAGGTTGAGGCATTAAAGGCGTTGAGACAAAGAATACATGAATAAAGAAGATTAGAGGCAGAAGAGCGTGCAAATATGATAAGGCAAAATCATAAGTTGAGGATGAAAAACATAAGATTACAGAATAAAAGGTCAAGGAGTACTACAAGATCAAGTTCAAGATCAACTAGAGGGGAAAGAAGGATAAATTCACCCGTAGTAAGTGCTAATGAAGATAATCCAAAGGAATTACAAAATCTAGATGGAGAACGTAACAAAAGGAGAGAAATAATTGAAGATCGTTACATCCCACATGGCGAAATTCTCCAAGATGGACAAAATAACAGGAATCAGGGGAATGAACGGCGTCGAGAACGAAATAACCAAGGTGGCGAAGAAAATCAAGAAGAAGGAAGGAGACTATTACATGGGAGAGAAAATCAAAGAAATCAACAAGAAATTGAAGATGAAATCGAGAGGCATTACGCTGAACAAGCACGTCTAGCTTACGAAAGAAAAATATTGAGAGCATAAATGGAGGAAAGAGAGCTCCAAGAAGTAATACGCCAGAACAATCATGACAATCGAGAAAGAAGACGCGAACAAAATCGCAACAATGTTAACATTAATGAAGAGTATTATAGGGCACAAAGGAGAGCTGAAAGACAACAAAGAGAATTGATAAGAAATGACCAAAATCGCAGAGGAGAAAATAAGAGGTACAATCATGTGCGAATTCATGAAATAGAAAATCGCAGAAGAAGGCAAGACGAGGAGGATAAAGGAGAAAATCAAGATTTCGCAAGACAAAACAGGCAAGAACGCAGGAGAATAGAAGCAAAATTAAAAAGACCAATGGAATCAGTGCCTGGTGTAAATGAACAAATCTTAAAAGAATTGGCGAAGATGAGAGGAATGCTAAATAACAGAAGAGAGAGAGGCAGAAGGCAGTTGGATGAAGCCATAGAAGAAGCTGCGAAGACTCCATTCACACAAGAAGTACAATTATGAGGAATACCCCCAAAGTGCAATCTTCCTGCATTGACTAGCATTTTTGACGGAACTACTTGCGCAATTCAACACAAGGCATATGTGAGATGTATGCTACAATTGGAAAACCATGATGTCGTGTTGTACAAGTATTTCCAATCCAGTTTAACAAGGGAGGCTCTGAAATGGTTTTAAGGTTTACCCAAGAATACAATAACATCTTTCAACCATTTGCAGACTACATTCTTAGGAGCATATATAAGTAACAACTCTTCGCGAGCTGGTATTGAAGATGTATTTGGGCTAAAGCAGAGGATTGGTGAAAGTTTGAAGCATCTAACCGTAAGATGGAAAATAATGTGTAGCGAAATGGCTGGTCGAGTGGATAAGAGAGATCTCATTTTATCATTCATAAACGCAATATTCGCAACCAATCTGCTATACATTCAAATTTTCAGAATCAAGAATACAATCACGATGAATGAGTTGCGAGAACTACAGGAGGAGTATATTGCTCTTGAATAAAAACAAAATGAGATGGAGTCATACCCAGTTGCGAACACAAGTTCGGCAGCATCGAATTTAAGCTTACTACCAAAATTGATAAACACAGTGGCGAGCACTTCGCAGACACACCAAGAAAAGATGATGGGAAATAATCAATAGAAGCTAGTAGCCATGGGAAGTCGTGACCAAGAAGAATTCGAAAGAGAAGGAAACTTTTATGGAGGTCAGAGGAAAAACCATTATAGGGGACAAGGAAACCATAAGATAATATGGGAAGAAATCAAAATGCCACATCTGAATGCTAGTGTGGAAAAAATATGGGAAGCTATAATTTTTATGGAAGATATACCAGCACCATGGAACATGGGCAGTGAACCACCTCCAAACCACAGAAGTCATGAATTTTGTTCTTATCACCATTTCCATGGACACTCGACAAATGACTGCAGAAATATAAAGAGAATCATCCTAGGAATGATTGGTCAAGGAAAGTTAAATCATTTTCTAATAGGGCAACCTCAATCTCAGCCATTACCACCTCCACCAGAATTTCGCAGAGCTAATACAACAAAGGAAAGAGAAACATTTGTAATAGAAGTTGGTGCGAAGGCAACAAATCAGTTTTGTAATTCTATCATGCACTCGTACAAAATAATTGAAGACTTTCACGACAATGTTCTAAGAAGAGTTTTCGCGAGAGATGCTGATGGGAGAGAAATAATGAATATAGCGAAGATCTCGCCATCAAACGAATGGAAAAAACAAACCATCTCCTTCACTGCAGAAGAAGTACCTGAGGCTGGCGAAATGCATGAAAACCCATTAGTAGTGAGACTAGAGATAAACCTGAAACAAAAAGGAGATGAAAATGAAGATGAGGATGATGAAGCTGAAGATACATGGGCAATCAATAGAGTTCTGTGAATATTTTATTCTATCATACCTATAAGACTATGGGAGGAAAAGATGAGGATCTAATACCTTCAACTTACAAAATTTATGGTTTTAATGGTACTGCCAATAAACCTAAAGGGGAAGTCACAATGCGAATTCCATTGAAGGGGATATCTTCTAAGATTCTATTCTGTATTGTCGATGTAGAATCACCATATAATGCCTTAATTGGCCGACCTTGGCTGCATAGGATTCTAGGTGTGGCATCGACTTTCCACCAGTGCATCAAGTTTCCTCATCCTAGTGGTATTGTAGTCATGGAGATTGGGTTGAAGGAAAGAAATGTTATGAGATTGATGTAGAGTCCTGTGAAGAACGAACTGCAAAGAAGGAGAATTGGAAGTATAAGGTTGGAGAGAGACAAAGAAGTGAGAGATTGATGGTTGATTCAAAAGAACAAAGAGAAGAAGAAATGCTGCAAAGTCAATGCTTGCTAAAAATAACAAGTGGCGAAAATACCGCAGAAGGTAATAAAGTAGCGAAAGACAACAAAACTGCAGAGGCAGAAAACAATAAAAGTAAAATAAAATAAAATGTGAAACTAAAAAATATTGAGAAAGAGATTTATGATTGATTTGTTGCAAAAAATTTCAAAAAAATATTGTACTTAATGACAAAAATGAGATTGAGAAATTATAACAGAGATGAAATGCAGATGAAGAAACAAAATAATTATCAAGCAGAATCAAAATATGCGAAACTTTCGCAAGAGATGATCTAAGATCCATAAAAATCTAAGATCAAGAATGGGGCGAACCTTAATGGTGTACACCCCAGTTCGCGAATAAAATTTCGCAAGAGGCAAATGTAAGACCTAAAGTACGTCATAGGAGGGGGTACCTCTTTCATGGCTCAGTGATAAGGTTACACCGCTACTGGAACCTGAGTCATGGAGATTTGGGGTCAATAAAGCCCATCCAGGAGAGGCGCCTTGGATTCTCAACTTAAGCATATGACTTGAGTTGGGCAACTAAGGTAATAAGGACTCTCCTAAGGAGTGCAGAGTATGATCAAGGCGCCGAGGTACACGGTTGAGCCAAGAGTGCCCGGAACGTATGAAACTACCCTGGCCATTCTTGGCAAGTTTTGACTACGATGCACTCGACCCGAAGAAAACCCTACTTAGGGTGCAGTCTCGTAACCATAAGCCATATAGAAAAAAGGGATAAGAGGCTGCGAAAATAACTGGTTGTTGTCAAGACCATATGGGAGGAGTTAGTCTTATATGGCAGAAGAACGTCTCCTTGAATGGGGAATTAGGGAGATGACAAGTGTCTCAAGACGCAAATGTCATGAGGCTTTTTACTCACGGGAGTATCAAGGCTTATCATATTTGTGCGACAATCCTAAAGAGGCAATAATACAAGAGAAAAATATAAGACGAGATCAATGGGTTTTTACATAAAAGTGTAAAGACGTCCTGCGATTTCGTCGCAAGACGACAATGTCATGGGACTTTATTTTCGAAAGAATATTTAGACCTGTCATATTGTCGCCACAAAATTGACAAAAGAAAAAGTTAAGGCAAGATTAATGGGTTTCTGTATGAAAGTGCATAAACGTCCTGCTATTTTGTTGTAATGACAAGAGGTGGCATAATAAGACCTTTACTTAGGAATGCAAAATAAGACCACATAAGAAAATAAAACAGAAGGCAATCTTAAAATATGTGATTGCGAAATTATGCAGAAATGACTGCGAAATTATGGTAAAACCATACCAAAATATTTCATGTTAACCTTATCATTAGAAGGAAGAAACAAAAGAAATAGATCTTGTATTGAAAATTGAAGAAATTCGCTGTAATAGATTACAAGAAAAAAAAGATTAAAGAACAAATATACAGATTTTACAAAAAGGGAAGGAAGGGTGAACATTTTACTTCTTTCTTGATTCTTCATTATCTTCATCGGATCCTTCGTCGGAGCTTTCTTCCTTATCCTCATCAGATTCTTCTTCTCCATCTTCATCAGATTCTTCATCTTCACCAGCTTCACTATCAGAAATAACCAGATTAGGAATATTCTTTGGAACTCCATCATTCTTGAAATTCGCAACAGTGATCTTTAGTTGGTTCTTCAGTCTGGAATATTTCTCATTGCGAGATGAAAAATCCTTTGCGAGCTTCGCTTTCTCATACTCAAGCTCTTCAATTCTCTTGCGATATCTCTCTTCAGCTTATGCGAAAATATAACAATAAATCAACAACTTGATGGTAGTTTATGAAAAACAAATAATTAAATAAGGAAGAACAGTTAACAACCTTCTCTATTAGAAATCATATCTCTAATCAAGGCCGTATGCTCAACTTGGAGACTGACATTTACACCTAAATTATTCCTGGCGTTATCTAGAACTCTCGCAGCCCAAGAAAATTCATCATCATCATTTATGAGAAGGCGGGAGCGATTTTGGTTCTCTCTTTCGCAGAGCACAGCATTTCTACGTTTGAGATCATCTCTTTCAATTTGGACCTCAAGAAGAGTTTCTTGGAATTTCGATAAAGTTTTGTAGGACTAGAATATCGCCACTATATTGTTTTTGCGAGAATTAACGACATTCCTGCGAGTTATTCTGTGAGATTCTATAACAACATACTGAAAATGTTGAAGGATGATCTAATAAGTGACGTAATGAATGATGACAGGAAAAACACGAGAAGAGCGTGATGATTCTGCGAGGATTAAAGTACTTGTGAGAGTTGATATTATAGCTGTTGCGAATATCTTGCGGGCTAGATCCGAAATTAAAGGACAACTTAGCTGTCATCCACTATGTAACTACCCTATATATAGAGGACCAATAGATTTGAGAAAGGGATATAATTTTTGAGTGATGAGAAAGTCTTGAGGAGAGAGAAAAACTTAGAAAAGGCGGTTGTATTCTTGATTTCTTATATTTCCTGTAATTCTTTCTGGATCAAATTAATTAAAATATTATTCTTTATCTTCAAATGATGTCTTAATCTTTGTGAATTCTTACTAAGGGTGTAGTGTAAGATTTCCTGCAACTACATTTTGGCGCCCGAAACAAGGACGAATTGTTGATTGTTTGAGAAAGAAAAAGTAAAAATTGACATTGTGGTTGGAAGAGATCAGGAGTAATTGGTGGAATATTTTAAGCAATTTTCAGTAATGCATTAAATATAATGGCTAGAAGAAGAAGAAACACGTCAGAACCACCAACGATAGTAAGAAGAAGTAAAAGACTTGCAGGAGAAGAGACAAATGAAATGGGAGAATCTTCAAGATTGAGGACAAGAAGACACAGAACAAGGAACAATGGAGAAAATCAGGTTCAACAGCCAAATCAGCAAATTCCCATACAAGATAGAGCTGTAGATTATGATAGAGTGAGTATGCATACTTGGCGATCGGATTCAATGGAAGAAACGGAAAATCGACAATTAAGAAATGAAAGGCGGGAAGAGAGAAATCACACGGTAGATGAACGATTAATTCATGGAGATGATGCAAATGAAACATTAGAGGAATTAAGACAAAGAGAACAAGAAGAAAGAAGGTTGGCGACTGAAGAGAGTGCGAATCTAACAAGGAAAAATCACGAGTTAAGAATAGATAATTTGAGATTACAAAGAAGAAGATCAAGAAGTACTGCAAGATCAAGTTCACAGTCGTTTAGAGAAGGAGTGAGGTGAAATTCTCCAATAAGGAATGTCGGTGAAAATATTCATGAAGAAATGCAGAATCCAAATGAGGAACAACATTATGGAGGAGAGGAAATAGCAAATGATCATTATGTTCCTCGTAATAACACTCCTGCAAGACATGATAATAGAAATCAAGAAGGTAGAAATAATCGAGATGGTGAAGAAAATCGAGAAGAAGAAAGGAGAATAATACATGAGCGATAAATTCAAAGAAATCGAAGAATAATAGAGGAAGAAATTGGGAGACATTATGCTGAACAAGCACGTTTATCTTGCGAGAGAGAGATATTAAGAGCAGAAGTAGAAGAACAAGAATTTCAAGAAGCAATACGTCAGAATAATCATGACAATTGAGAAAGGAGACGTACAAGAAACCGTAATAATGATAATATCAATGAAGAGTATGATAAAATACAAAGGAGTATAGAAAGACAGCGAAGAGAGGTGGTGAGAAATTAAGAAAATGTTAGAGAAGAAAATGGAAGGAACAATCCATTGCGAGTTCAAGAGGAAGGTGAAGAAGAAAACCACAGAAGAAGGCAGAATGAAGATACTGAAGAATAAGTAGAAAATCTCGCAAGACAAGAAATACATGAGCGCAGAAGAAGGGAGGTTGCGTTGAAAATACCAATGGAGCAAGATTCAGGTGGAAATGAGCAAATCCTAAGAGAATTGGCAGAAATGAGGGGAATATTAAACAGTAGAAGATAATGAGGCAGAAGACAACTTGATGAGGACATTGAAGAAGCTGCGAAAACTCCATTTACTCAAGCAGTACAATTAGGTGGAATACCTCCAAAATACAATTTTCCAGCGTTAACTAGTATTTTTGATGGAACTACATGTGCTGTTCAGCATATCAAAGCCTATGTTAGATGTATGCTACAGTGGGAAAACCATGATGCTGTACTGTGCAAATATTTCGCATCCAGCTTAACTGGTGAGGCGCTAAATTGGTTTGAGGGTTTACCCAAGAATACAATAACTTCTTTTATTCATTTACAGACTACCTTCTTGGGAGCATACATAAGTAACAATTCTTCGCGACCTGGGATCGAAGATGTATTTGGGTTGAAACAGAGAGTTGGCGAGAGTTTGAAGCATTTGACATTAAGATGGAAAACGATGTGTAGCGAGATGGATGGTAGAGTAGACGAGAGATATCTCATTTTATCTTTCATCAATGCTATGTTCGCAACCAATCTATTGTATATCCAAATTTTCAGAATAAAAAATACAATCACAATGACTGAGCTGCGAGAATTACAAGAAGAGTATATTTCCCTGGAGGAGAAGCAAAGTGAGATGGAATCATATCCAATCGCAAACACTAGTTCAATAGCAGCAAATGGAAGTTTACTTCCTAAGATGATTAACACTGTGGCGAGTACCTCGCATCCACAGTAAGAAAAGATGGTGACTGATAATCAACATAAATTAGTAGCTATGGGAAGTCGAGATCAAGAAGAATTTGAAAGAGAAAGGAGTTATTACAATCGTGGTGGAAATAATAAAATCCAAAGACTTGATCAGCCTCAGGAAACTTACGGAGGACAAAGGCAAAATTATTCTAGAGGGCAAGGAAGCCAGAGGATAATATGGGAAGAAATTAAAATGCCACCTCTAAATGCTAGTATTGATAAAATTTGGGAGGCTATTATTTTAATGGAAAATATACCATCACCATGGAATATGGGAAAAGAGCCACATCCAAATAACCGAAATCAAGAATTTTGCCCTTATCATCATTTCCATGGCCATTCAATAAATGATTGCAGGAATGTAAAGAGAATAATTTTGAGTATGATTAAGCAGGGAAAGTTAAATCATTTTCTGACAGGACATCCACAACCTCAACAATTACCACCAGCACCACAAACTCGCAAAGTAAATATCGCAAAGGGAGCAAAAATATTTGTCATCGAAGTGGGGGCTAAAGCAAAGAATCTATTCTGTAATTCCATTGTATATTCTTATAAAACAATAGAGGATTTCCATGACAATGTTTTAAGCAGAGTCTTTGTGAGAGACACGGATGGAAAAGAGATAATGAACATTGCGAGAGTCTCGCCATTAGAGGAGTGGCAAAAGAAAATTATTTATTTCACTGCACAAGAAGCACCTGATCCAGGTAAAACACATGATAATCCATTAGTAGTGAGATTAGAAATAAATCCAAGGTACAAAGAAGAAGAAGAGGATGAAGAAGAAGATAAAGATGATGAAGCAAATGATTCATGGGCTATTGATAGAATTTTGATTGACACTGGAAGCTCAGTGGATATTTTGTTTTATCACACTTATCGTACAATGGGAGGAAGAGATAAAGATTTGATCCCGTTAACATATAAAATTAATTGTTTTAATGGAACAACAAACAAACCCAAAAGGGAGATTACCATGAAAATTCCATTAAAAGAGATATCTTCTAAAATTCAGTTCTGCGTGGTTGATATAGAATCTCCTTACAATGCTTTGATTGGGAGACCTTGGTTACATGGGATATTAGGTGTGGCATCAACCTTTCACCAGTGCATTAAATTTCCCCATCCCTATGGTGTTGGAATGATACAAGGAGATTGGACTGAAGGGAAGAAATGTTACGAAATGGACGTTGAATCCTACGAGCAAAGAATTGCGAGGAACAGAAACTGGAGAAACAACGTTAAACAACATCAAAGAAGTGAAAGGTTAATGGTGGATGTGATAGAAAGGCGAGAAGATGAAATGGTGTAAGATTTGTGTATGCAGAAATGAACTGACTGGCGAGCGCCTCGCAAATGAAGCAGAGAGTAGTAAGTAGACAAGGTAAAAATCTCAGTTTGAGAATTTTAGAAAACATATGGATAGTTTGTTGAAGAAAATTTTATTCATTTTCAAGATATGTACTTCTTGTTGAAAGAAAAATATGACATTGAAAGATCATATAATAATTTAAATGCAAAAGCATAAGACATTGCGATATTCACAAAAGAGACACAAGAATGGGACGAACATTTATGGCGTACACCCTAGTTCGCAAATACAATTTCGCAAGAGGCAAATGTAAGACCTAAAGTACGCCATATTATGGGGCATCTCTTTGCATGATTCAGTGAAAGGTTATACTGCTGCTGGAACCTGAGTCATGGAGATTGGGGTTATAGAAAACCTATCCAGGAGATGTAACTTGTATTTCCAACTATATAAGGTTATACCTTGGTTGGACGACCGAGAGTCTCTCCTAAGGAGTGCAGAGTATGACCAAGGCGCCGAGGTGCATGGTTCAGCCAAGGGTGCCCGGGGCGTATGAAACTTCCCTGGCCATTCTTGGAAAGTCTTGGCTATGATGCACTCGGCCTGAAGAAAACCCTACTTAGGGTGCAGTCTCGTAACTATAAGCCATATATGCATAAAGGATAAGAGGCTGCGAAAACAATTGGTTGTTGCTAGGACTGGATGGGAGGAGATAGTCTTGTATGGCAGAAGTACGTCTCCTTGAAGGGGAAACCAGGAGGAAGATGAGGGAGGCACCCTCCATTAGGGAGCTGATAAGTGTCTTAAGATGACAATGTCATGGGGCTTTAAGATTCGCAAGAACATTTAGGCCTGTCATATTGTCGTGTGACAAATATTCAACAGAGGCAACAATCCATGAGAAAAATCTAAGATGAGATCAATGGGTTTTTACATGAAAGTGTAAAGACGTCATTCGATTAAATCGCAAGACGACAATGTCATGAGACTTTGTTCTCGCAAGGGAACTTAGACTTGTCATATTGTCGCAGAATATTGAAAGAATCAAGTTAAGGCAAGATCAATGGGTTGTTACATGTAAATGTAAGGACATCCTGCGATTTTGTCGCAAAGATCAAACGTGGCGAGATAAGACCTTTAATTAGGAAGGCAAAATAAGGCCACACTAAAGACTATCAGAAAACACAGAATAGCCGTGAGATTATGGCAATAATTCTGGATGTTATTCTACTAAATTCATCATATTGCAGATGAATAATAGAGGCAAGTATGGGAATGCATAAAATAATAACATTGTTATTCATCATTATATGATAAATCTGTGTAGATAGTTAAAGATTGATGATTATATTAACCATATTGCAAAAATAAATTGTTTTCTAATGTACACAGATAGAAGCAAGGGGAATCTATACACCAAGGAGTATTTAAAACTGGAAAAATCTGCAAGAAAAAAGAGATAAGTTTACAAATTTTATAAAAAGGACCAAAAAGAGGAAAATAAGACTACTTCGATACATCATCGTTTTCACCAGATTTTTCTTGTTCTTCATCTTCATTATCATCTCCACTAAATTCTTCAGCTTTACTATCAGAGATAATTAGGTTGGGAGTGTTCGCTGGGATTTCTTCCGTGAGGAAAGGATACAAAGAATAAGAAATATTATGAGCATTACAGACCTTCTTGACGAAATCATTGCGAACGACAACAAGAGCATTGTTAAAATTAACAGTAGAAATTTTTAGTTGCTCTTTCAACCTTGAACATTTTTCATTGCGAGAAGCAAGATCTTTCGCGAGCTTTTCTTTTTCAGCATCAAGTTCTTCAACTCTGGTAGAATATCTCTTCTCAGATTCTGCGGGTATATAATAACAGATCAGATATTTGACAGAAATATATAAGAGACAAGAAGATATTAAGAAGGAATAATAAACAACCTTCTCTTTCAGTGTTCATATCTTTAATCAAAGCTGCTTGTTCAGCATGAATACTAACATCTACACCTAGATTATTCCTGGCATTATCAAGAACTTTCGCAGCCCAAGCAAATTCATCATCATCATTAATAAGAAGATGGGAACGGATTTGGTTTTCTCTTTTAACAAGATCATCTCTCTCGTGGATAAATTTATCTCTGTGAATTTGGACTTCAAGAAGGGTTTTATGAAAATCCGCTAAGATTTGTGCTCCCTATCTAGATATGCGATCACTTTCATCTATAAGATCACTTTTTTGTGCTCTTAGAATCTTGATTTCTTCTTTAGAATTAAGATATTGACGCTTGGATGCATTGGACGCTTTCAAGCTAGATCTATGATCAATTGCTAAAAGATGAAATTTGGATCTAAGATCATCTACAAAAAGAGAGTTAATCTGTTCATTTGAATAACTAACTAAGGATTCATTAAGGCGATTGAGAAGTATATCATCATCTATTTGGTTTGGAAAAGAACTAAGGAATACAGCTTCGTCAGAAAGGCCATAAACATCTGCGAGGAAGAATAATAAGAACAAAATGCAAAGGAATACAAGGGTAAAAAGAAAGAGAAAGATTTCTTACCATAAAGATGATCATTCACAGCTTGGAGGCTTGCGACCTTTTCTCACGAGAAGGTTAGATCAAATTCCAACTGCTTGATTTTTTCTTGAAGTTCAGTTGACCCAGATTCCAATTGCTCGCGAAGAATAGCGGACTCAGATTCCAAATCCACATTCTTCTTGTAAAAATCGAGGGTCACCTAGCACGAGTCGAGTGCCGGTCTATTCTATGTCCCCAGTAGAGTCGCCACTGTAGAAATCGAGGGTCGCCTAGCACGAGTCGAGTGCCGGTTTATTCTATGTCCCAAGTGAAGTCGCCACTATAGAAATCGGGGGTCGCCTAGCATGAGTCGAGTGCCGGTTTATTCTTTTGTGGTGGTTTGGGTGGAAACCTTGTTTTATAATGGTTTTGGGTGGAAAACCTTGTTTTGTGGTGGTTTTGGATGGAAAACCTTATTTTTGTTGTGGTTTGGGTGGAAACCTTATTTTATGGTGGTTTTGGGTGGAAAACCTTGTTTTGTGGTGGTCTTGGATGGAAAACCTTATTTTTGTTGTGGTTTGGGTGGAAACCTTGTTTTATGGTGGTTTTGGGTGGAAAACCTTGTTTTGTGGTGGTTTTGGATGGAAAACCTTATTTTTGTTGTGGTTTGGGTGGAAACCTTGTTTTGTGGTGGTTTTGGGTGGAAAACCTTGTTTTTGTTAAGATGAAATTTGGATGAAATTTCAAAGTTAAACAATTAACCTGCAGATTAGCTCAATAAAATAGAATTAATGCAAACCTTATTTTTTGATAATGGGTCTAATGTGGGAGGGAATTCCGCTTTATACCCACACTTTGATTTATCCCACTTGGAAAATTAATAATAAAACACAATTTTTTTATGTAAACAAAAGAGTAGTCGCGGTGTTACTACGAAATGGAGAACCATTCTGTTTCGTATGACTACATAATTTACCGAAGAGATAGAAAATTAATATACTGAAATATGATATTTAAATTTGAAAGGATTCTTACGGCGATTTCTTGCTTCCGTTAAGTATGCTGAAAGTAGTTAAAGTACTAGCAATTTAATGCTAATCTTTTAAAAACTTAAAGACAATACTTGATTTAATCTTCTTATTTTTTTGAGTTTTCTCAAAATGAACTATAAATGCACAAGACAATGATAACTATTGTGTAGGAAGAAAATTTGATTTCTCTTTGATTAAATGACACAATACATGGAGACTTGAAACATATGAGAAGAAATATTTTCTATTTGAGAAACAATAATTCTTCTTGGTTTGGGTGGAAACCTAGATTTTTGGATTGTGGTTTGGGTGGAAACCTTGTGTTGTGTGGTTTGGGTGGAAACCTTGTTGTTGTGTGGTTTGGGTGGAAACCTTGTGTTGTGTGGTTTGGGTGGAAACCTTGTTGTGTGTGGTTTGGGTGGAAACCTTGTTTTGTAGTGTGGTTTGGGTGGAAACCTATTCTTTGTTCCTCTATTGAAGTAAAGGAAGAATTAAAGGAAGTACTCGTCCTCCTCCTCTTTGTTTTTTTGTTGTTTTTGAATGAGAAATTCTATCTCTATTTATAGGGAAAAAATCTTCAACTCTCCGCCAATTTCGGGATGCTTTGTTGAAAATAAAGGCTGTAAATCGTCCTTTTTTCCTTCGCATGCAGCCGCCTTCGTCCTTTTCTTCCTTCTTTTTCTTTTTCTTCATTTTCCTTCGCTGCTTTTCAATTGTATGCGACAATTAAAAATCTGATTATGACACGTGGGACCGTTGGGGAACATTTACTATTCAAAAGCATCATTCACTGTTCACCGGTGTTACTGTTCACCGCATCAAGAACATGGTTGATGTGAAATTAGGCTCCTACCCAAGCTCCATATCATCCCTAAGAACCTAGTGATGTATTCAAAATCGAAAAACATTGTCGATCAAAATCCATCATCATCGTGATCATCATGATGACCACCATTAAGAACACCCATGTTCTTCATGAGGAAGAAGAAAAAGTGCCCTTATTAATAAATAAGATGCCTTTTGTAATAAATTGGGTGCCTCTAGTAATAAAGCAGGTGCCTTTAGTATTGTTTGTGTTTTGGCGCCCCCCTATTGTAAAAGACCTGACTCCCTCTAGTGGTTGCTTTAAACTTGACTACAACTTCTTATGAGTTCTCGTTTTGCTCGTAACCTTTGCATACGAACTACAAATGACTCCGTTCTTTCACCATTGACTTTATATTTTCCTCCTCTTTAACATGATAGCAAGAATTCCCAGGTTTGGAAGGATAATGAAATGGGTAGGAGCCGTGCTTGTGGGCTTGAGAGCTTGTGGGCTCGATTTAAAGGATATGGAAATCCTTAATTGCTTCACAAAGAATTTCTCTTGTATTTGGATTTGAAGTATAGGATTGATATTTCCCATGGAGGGTGCGAAATTGGGGTGTCAACAGTTTCCCCTCTTTGAGAGTAATCACTCGCGGTTACCGAACAAAGTTATGAACACCCAATCGCACCTGATTTTTTTTTCAAGAGTTGGTTTTGATGAGTTGATGAAGAAAGTCATGACGTTGGTCGGGTTTGCCCCGGTTGAGATTGTGAGTTCCATCTTCCTGATTTTTTTTCTTGAACCTTTGCGGTTGATTCAATTGGATTTCCCCTTGTTCGAGCCGATTGAAGCGTTGAAAAAGTTGATGAAGAAAATTCTAACATTGGTCGGGTTTGCCCCGGTTGAGCTTGTCAATTGCATTTCCTGATGTTTTTGAACCTTTGCAGTTGATTCAGTTGGATTGCCCTTTGTTCGGGCCGATTGAATAGTTGAAAAGTTTGATGAAGAAAATTCTAACATTGGTCGGGTTTGCCCCGGTTGAGCTTGTCAGTTGCATTGGAGGCGTCGGGCCTTCTGAAAGCATCTTCTTGGCTTGCTTTCCACGCTTTGTCTTGACATGACTTGTTTTTCTTTCACGAGACGATTATTGAAAAAGTATTTCTTTTCAAAAACTTCTTGAAGAAGTAATTACCCCTTTTTTTCTTGATAACTTAATACCTCTTTTTTTTTTTAACTCATTTCCTGTTTTAGGCTTCCAGACTTCTTCAAGAATACTTGCTCCATTTGGTGGATAGCCGTGGGAACCAGTTGATATCGGTGGTGAATGAGATGTACAGTATCATGTTGAGATATGATGAATTCAGTAGAGAATCCCTGGGGAGGCAGGCACGTATTGATACTCTTTATGAAGAATTATCTACGCTTCGACTTCTTTACGAGGTAGACTGCATTTTTTTTTTTCTCTTTTTTTTCTCTTTTTTTTTTCTTTTTTTCTCTTTTTGATTTTTTTTTTGAACAGGGAAAAGGGGCTAGCGGATCGGATGAATGACCCTAATGGGTTGAACAAGCCCAACGGGTTACGAGTTTCATTTCGGTTTGCCCGAATAGCAGTTTGATGGAGCCCTAATCCTTTGCTTTAAATTCCTCGCCTTCTTCTTCCCCGACCATCAGTTTCTCTTTCTTCCTCTTTTTTTTTTCTGCTCTGCAAATCTGCCTCTTTCCTCCATCTTTTCATCAGATCCTTCTTGTATGTGCCGGATCTGGACTGTGATCTTTCTTTTTTTGACACCTTCTTCATGTTCTTCTACTTTCTTCTTGTTTGGTTCATCGCCATAGTAATCATTTACTGGTGGAGTATGCGAGATGCAGTTTGAGCGGCTGAAAGTAATGATAACTGAAGTGAGATTTTGGTGGAATCTCAGTATATATCTGTATGAATCTTCTCTTTTCTGTGCTTGATGGTAGTGTATCTTGAGATCCAGATTAATGTTCGGCTAGAAGATGAAGATCTGATGATTTAGGGGAAGATGCAAGATCGTTCCATATGCATCTTCAAAATACATACAAAGATAAATCTAGATTTCAAAGTTGAAATCGGATTTAGATTTAGATGTATTCTGACAAGTATGGATGATCTGCCTGTGATGAAGATGTCTAGATCTAGTGTGTCACATGGACACTTTTACCACTATTACACATTGGTTTCGATCAATGGGAAATGGTGAAGAAGTTGGATCTTGGTCTAGACTCAGATAAAATCACCAGCTTTCCTTATTTGTTTTTCATTTCTTCTTCTTTCGTTTGCCGTCAGATCATTTTTTTTATTTCTTGTCGTTGTTCTTCTTTTTTCTTTTCTTTTGCTTGTTTCTTATTGTTGTTGCTTTTTTTTTTTTTCTCGATCTGATCATGTATCCTTCAGATAAGGAAGAGTTCATGCTTTTCATTGTTGTAGACGAAGATTCTGTAATTCCTTCATTTGTGAATGAAATATTTTCTTTCTGGTGATGCTCTTGTCCTTGGTTTGACTTGCACTGACTGTGCAGATTGCTGACTCCGGTGGAGAAGCCTTAATTCAGATAACTCGTCGTTCACAAAAGCTCTTAAGTTGATCTTCATTCTTGGGCCTTGGATGTTCTTCTACATCTAGGTCCATCAATTGTACTGCCATTCCTGGAAAAATCTTTTTGAAAATAAATGAATCTTCCCATTTTGGTTTGAACTTGCCCCTTGGGTCGGTGTGTTTGACGGGCCAAATTTCCTTGAGAACGAGATCTCCTTTGTCGAAGTTGCGTGGTCGCACATGTTTGTTGAAACTGCGTGCAATTTTTTTTCTGGTATGCTTGAGAATGGCAAGCTGATGTTAACCTCTTTCAACGCTTCTTCTAAATTTCCAGTCTAGATTCGAACTGGATTTCCCCTAGCCGAAACACCTAGATTTTCGGATCGCAGATTTGGAGGCTTGAACTGTCTTCCCCCCTTGTTTGGTTTATCGTCAGATCACTTTTTTTTTAGATCTGATCATGTATCCTTTGGATGAGTAGTTGTTCTTGATTTGAATAGTTGTTGACGAGGATCTTGTAAGACTTCCTTTTGTGAATGAAATATCTTGTTCCGGACCCTCTCTTTTTTGCTTTTTTGCTTTTTTTTTAGAAAAAGGTTTCACCGTCTTTAGCAATTCTGTCAGAAGCAATATGCGGATGCTTCTACCATGGTTGAGAGGATTTTGAGAATACGCATGTCCCTTCCTTCGGCGATGGCCCTCCAAAATTGCTCTCTTTTGTTAAAAGACCTCTTCGTTCTTGAGGACTTGATTCCTTTGCGGAAATACACTTTAACAGATGTTGAAGCATCTTTTCTGGTAACACTTCTAGTTGTAGGAGCCATAAACTTCGATGGTTTACAACCAAAGATGGTACCTGAAATATAAACCTTTCTCAAATAAATATTAGTTAAAAAAAAACATTTTCCCTTTAATCATTTTTTTTCAAATCGAATCTCTTATTTATCCCCAGCAGAGTCGACACTGTAGAAATCGAGGGATCGCCTAGCACGAGTAGAGTGCCGGTCTATTCTTTTGTGGTGGTTTGGGTGGAAACCTTGTTTTATAGTGGTTTTGGGTGGAAAACCTTGTTTTGTGGTGGTTTTGGATGGAAACCTTGTTTTGTAGAGTGGTTTGTATGTTCAGGGTTCAGGGTTCAAACTCTTATTTGGGTGGAAAACCTTGTTTTGTGGTGGTTTTGGATGGAAAACCTTATTTTTGTTGTGGTTTGGGTGGAAACCTTATTTTATGGTGGTTTTGGGTGGAAAACCTTGTTTTGTGGTGGTCTTGGATGGAAAACCTTATTTTTGTTGTGGTTTGGGTGGAAACCTTGTTTTATGGTGGTTTTTGGTGGAAAACCTTGTTTTTGTTGTGGTTTGGGTGGAAACCTTCTTTTCTGGTGGTTTTGGGTGGAAAACCTTGTTTGGTGGTTTAGGTGAAAACCTTGTTTTTGTTAAGATGAAATTTGGATGAAATTTCAAAATTAAACAATTAACCTGCAGATTAGCTCAATAAAAATAGGATTAATGCCAACCTTATTTTTTGACAATGGGTCTAATGTGGGAGGGAATTCCGCTTTATACCCACACTTTGATTTATCCCACTTAGAAAATTAATAATAAAACACAATTTTTTTATGTAACGCAAAGAGTAGTCGCTGTGTTACTACGAAATGGAATACCATTCCGTTCCCGTATGACTACATAATTTACCGAAGAGATAGACAATTAATATACTTGAAATATAATATTTAAATTAGAAAGGATTCTTACGACGGTTGCTTGCTTCCCTTAAGTATGCTGAAAGTAGTTAAAGTACTAGCAATTTAATGCTAATCTTTTAAAAACTTAAAGACAATACTTGATTTAATCTTCTTATTTTTTGAGTTTTCTCAAAATGAACTATAAATGCACAAGACAATGATAACTATTGTGTAGGAAGAAAATTTGATTTCTCTTTGATTAAATGACACAATACATGGAGACTTGAAACATATGAGAAGAAATATTTTCTATTTGAGAAACAATAATTCTTCTTGGTTTGGGTGGAAACCTAGATTTTTGGATTGTGGTTTGGGTGGAAACCTTGTGTTGTGTGGTTTGGGTGGAAACCTTATTGTTGTGTGGTTTGGGTGGAAACCTTGAGTTATGTGGTTTGGGTGGAAACCTTGTTGTGTGTGGTTTGGGTGGAAACCTTGTTTTGTAGTGTGGTTTGGGTGGAAACCTATTCTTTGTTCCTCTATTGAAGTAAAGGAAGAATTAAAGGAAGTACTCGTCGTCCTCCTCTTTGTTTTTCGTTATTTTTGAATGAGAAATTCGATCTCTATTTATAGGGAAAAAATCTTCAACTCTCCGCCAATTTCGGGCTGCTTTGTTGAAAATAAAGGCTGTAAATCGTCCTTTTTTCCTTCGCATGCAGCCGCCTTCGTCCTTTTCTTCCTTCTTTTTCTTTTTCTTCATTTTCCTTCGCTGCTTTTCAATTGTATGCGACAATTAAAAATCTGATTATGACATGTGGGACCGTTGGGGACTGTTACTATTCAAAAGCACTGTTACTGTTCACCGGTGTTACTGTTCACCGCATCAAGAACATGGTTGATGTGAAATTAGGCTCCTACCCAAGCTCCATATCATCCCTAAGAACCTAGTGATGTATTCAAAATCGAAAATCATTGTCGATCAAAATCCATCATCATCGTGATCATCATGATGACCACCATTAAGAACACCCATGTTCTTCATGTTCTTCATGAGGAAGAAGAAAAAGTGCCCTTATTAATAAATAAGATGCCTTTTGTAATAAATTGGGTGCCTCTAGTAATAAAGCAGGTGCCTTTAGTATTGTTTGTGTTTTGGCGCCCCCCTATTGTAAAAGACCTGACTCCCTCTAGTGGTTGCTTTAAACTTGACTACAACTTCTTATGAGTTCTCGTTTTGCTCGTAACTTTTACATACAAACTACAAATGACTCCGTTCTTTCACCATTGACTTTATATTTTCCTCCTCTTTAACATGATAACAAGAATTCCCAGGTTTGGAAGGATAATGAAATGGGTAGGAGCCGTGCTTGTAGGCTTGAGAGCTTGTGGGCTTGATTGGGTAGAGCTTGTGGGCTCGATTTAAAGGATATGGAAATCCTTAATTGCTTCACAAAGAATTTCTCTTGTATTTGGATTTGAAGTATAGGAATGATATTTCCCATGGAGGGTGCGAAATTGGGGTGTCAACACTTCTTGCGAAGAACGGCATTCTTCGTGCGAAAAGATGCACACCTCCTTTCCAAGTCTGAGGCAACGACAAAAAAAGCTCTACCAGTCTACGAAGAAATGGTTAGGTTTGTCAAAACAAATTTAATCAGAATTTCGGAATAAAAGAAAGAAGTGAAGGAATAAAAATATACCAAAATACTGAGAGAATTCAGAAGACTGGGAGACATTGATCTAGAAATTCCTTTAAGAGAGTCATTGTCAACTAACAGGGTAGCATCGCAAATCCTTGCGAGAGCTAAGCACGTTTCATTAACAGCTTCATATCCAAAGTCATGAGGAATGCCGCGAGGGTTACCAAATATATGAGATAATTGAGTCATAGAAGACTCAGGTTGAAAATTTTCCCTCACGGTGAAAGTACCAGCATCATCATCATTATCATTATCATCAGTATTCTCGCCGGAACTCTCACTAGATTGAGAATAAGAAGGTGTAGGAATTTGAATTCTTCTCTTTTTTGAAGGAGGCGCAGTAGACTTTTCCTTGTGAGGAACAGTAGGTTTATCCTTAGGAGGAACAATAGATTTTTCTCCGCGAGGAATAGCATATTTTTCTTTGCGAGGACCGTTTTTGCTTTTATCTTTCCCTTTAGTCTTCGCAGGATTTATGGGTTCAATTTCTTTAATAACCTTCAAAAAACACAGATGAAGGTAAGAAATAGAGGCAACAATATATTGTTCAGAATGAGTAAAGAGTATTTCTTACTTCATCCGTGAAGGACTTAAGAGCCAAATAAATGTTTGGATTCCCAATATTCTGGTAGCTAAGTTTCATTCTTTTAATCTGGAAAAATTGGAATGATCAGCGAGAATACATATCAGGATATGAAAACAATAATAATAATTTGGGAACAGACCTCAGAATCTTTTTCAGACCAATTAAAGATCCATGGTTGATACTCTGTGAGATTCGCAGGTAAATTATGAGTACCAGAGATGTAAGAACCCTCTAACATCAAGGGGAATTTGCACCATTTATCATCTTTATAATAGCGAGGGGATGAATTGTTGCCTGGATGCCAGTCAATGTCTAGCATAAGAACCTTATCGTTAGCAATGCCATCTTTCTTTTGTAGACGGACACCCCAACAAGTTCTATCCTTCTTCATGGGGATCACTTCATAATTTGTGAAAAAGTTCTCCACAGTATAATTTTCAGGAATGATTGCAATGTCTTTAAATTTGGGATTCTTCGCTGTCTCAGGATATAGAGATATTTTACCGGCGCCGCGAGTAGCATACTCAAGTAACAGACGGATACAATCTCCACTCAACTGATATATTGCTCGCGAAAAATTCTTATGCGAGAGAATTTCATAAAATAAGGGAAGTTCCGGATTGAAAAGGGGAATGGGAAGACCATCTTCTAACTGACCTAGCGAGACCATAATTTTCTCGCTGGAAGAAGGATGATTAGAAAATCAATTGATAGAAAGTTCAGATCTAGGAGATTAATTGGGGATGGTTGATAATTTAAAACCTAAACCTTGAAGTTTCTGTTGATGAATTTCAAAAGTAGCTTGATTTATACGACTAACAGGGGCCATTTTTTAGTATGGGAATGTAAAAAAAGTTGAAAAAGAATCGAAGATCAAAAGAGGAAGAAAAACTACAGTAGCAGATCCGGAATTTATGGAAGAACAGTAAATTTGCAGAGCGAAGAAAGAAGAAGGTAAAAAGAAGGAAAGAAAAGAATGAAGGAAGTATTTATAGAAGAAGAAGAATCTCGAGAAGATAGATGTATTTAATGCGAAAAGAAGACGTGAACGGCTGAAACGCAACGGTTGAAAAAAATGTGTCAGAAATTGAATGGAAGAAAAAATACGTGTGATAAATTTAGTGAAGGATGTAGAAACGTGCCAGAGTGAAAATAAAATGGAAAGATGAACATTTGAGGCATTTTTATTCTCATGACCTTTCCTTCTTCGCAGAAAAGACATGATAAGAGGCAAAATGTAGGACCAGAATATCGCCACTATATTTTTCTTGCGAGAATTAACGACATTCCTGCGAGTTATTCTGCGAGATTCTCTAACAACATACTGAAAGTGTTGAAGGATGATCTAATAAGTGACGTAATGAATGATGACAGCCAAAACACGAGAAGAGCGTGATGATTCTGCGAGGATTAAAGTACTTGCGAGAGTTGATATTATAGCTGTTGCGAATATCTCGCGGGCCAGATCCGAAATTAAAGGACAACTTAGCTGTCATCCACTATGTAACTACCCTATATATAGAGGACCAATAGATTTGAGAAAGGGATATAATTTTTGAGTGATGAGAAAGTCTTGAGGAGAGAGAAAAACTTAGAAAAGGTGGTTGTATTCTTGATTTCTTATATTTCCTGTAATTCTTTCTGGATCAAATTAATAAAAATATTATTCTTTATCTTCAAATGATGTCTTAATCTTTGTGAATTCTTACTAAGGGTGTAGTGTAGGATTTCCTGCAACTACAAGTTTGATCACCTTGGAGATCAATAAGATCGTTTTCATCTATGAGGTCACTATTCTTGGCTCTTAAACTATTGATTTCTTCTTTGGAATTATGAAAGAAACGTTTAAACTTATTGGCCATACTTGTAGGATCAGAATATCGCAAGAAGGACACACTTGCGAAGCTTGGTTAGCAACACATTGCGAGCGTCGCAGAATGATTTGAAGAATGACGTAACAGATGACGATAGTAGAAACATGAGAAAAATGTGATGACTCTATGATGATTATAGTGCTTGCGAAGATTGACAATAGAACTCTTGCGAGAATATCGCAAGCCAGATCCTAAAATAAAGGACAGATTAGCTGTCATCCACTATGTAATTCCCTATATAAAGAGTTGAATAAGCGTAAGGAAGAGAAAGATCTTTTTCGAGTGTTGAGCAAGTCATTAGGAGAGAGAAAGTTCAGAGCGGTTGTTAATTCTTTAGTTTCATTTCCTTTTTATCTTGTAAGAGTGGTGAGATTGATCAATAAAATTTATGATTGTTGATCTAAAATGATTTGATTGTATGTGTTCTTGTGATGGGTGTAGTGTGGGATTTCCTGCTACTACATATTGGCGCTAGAAACAGGGATAATATAATTTCAAATCAAGAATATTTGATTGAAGATTGTGGAGATTATTGTGAAAACTGTTTAAATCAAGAAAATGATAAAATAAAACAACAAATCAGTTGGAGAAAAGATAATTAAGATCAATGAGAATAAAAGAATATTGGAGTGTAATGTAATCACAAAAACAATGGTTAATGAATTCCATGAAAACATTAGAGGAAGGATACATAAACAAGATTTTGAAGGAAAGAAGATTATGACGGTAGAAAAAATATCTCCGTTGAAGGATTGGGAAAAGAAGAAAATTACGTTCACAGCGGCAGAGATACCAAAAGAAAATTTGAGCCACACATCTCCTTTGGTAATCACAGTAGCAGTTATACGAAAAAAAGAGGATAAATCAGCAAAATCTATGAAAGAATGGGCAGTGAATAGAACTTTGGTAGATATGGGAAGCTCTGTAGATGTAATATTTTATCATGCATACAAAGGAATAGGATATAAAGATGAAGAAATGTCTCATCCAACATATCATATTCATGGTTTCGGCAAGTCCACAACTAAACCAAAAGGAAAAATAACAGTGAGAATTTTGCTAGGAGAAATTAAAACACAAATAACGCTATGTGTAGTGGATATGGAGTCACCATATAACATGTTGTTGGGAAGATCATGGATACATGCAATCAAAGCTGTAGCATCAACATTACATCAGTGTATCAAGTTTTCTATGCCAAGCGGGATTGGAGAAATTAGGGGAGATATTGAAGGTGCGGAACTATGTTATCAAATTGAAGTAAAAAATTATGAAGGACGAGTGAAGAAATGAAAAGCTTGCAGGAATATGGCGAAAGAGGCAAAGAAAGAAGAGGAGTTTAAAGTCTACATGATAAGAGCAGAAGAAGGAAAAGGAATAACCAGCGAAATTTCGCAAGAAGGAGACAACCCAGCGAAAATTATAAAAGAACCAACACCAATGGGAGAACCTGGAGCAAGTTACACTGCAGCAGAACCAACTAAAGAAGTAAATATTGGAACTGAAGAAGAACCTAAAATGTTGAAAATTGGAACTAATATGGATACAGATGAGGAAGAAAGAACCATCAATCTCTTGCGAGAATATAAAGATATTTTCGCATGGAACATGGATGAAATGCCTGGAATAGATCCATCAGTTGCATGTCATAAATTGGAGATCAATAAAGACGCAAGACCATTTAAGCAAAGGATAAGAAAAATCGCAACAACTTACCATCCCAAAATAGAAGAGGAACTGCAGAAAATGCTTGATGCAGGAATTATAAGACAAGCAAAATACCCGGAGTGGATAGAAAACATGGTTGTGGTTCCAAAGAAAAATAATGGGATAAGAATTTGCATAGACTTTACTGATCTAAACAAAGCTTGTCCTAAAGACAGTTTTCCATTACCAGATTTACCTAAAATGGTCGAATCAGCAGCAGGAAATGATAGAATATCTTCCCAAGATGGGTTTAAAGGATACAACCAGATTCCTCTCGCCGAAGAAGATCAAGAACATATTGCTTTTTTCGCTCCAAGAGGATTATATTGTTATACAAAAATGCCATTTGGTTTGCGAAACGCATGAGAAACATATTAAAGGATGGTAGAGAAGGTATTCGCAAAGTGGATACACAAAACATTATAGGTGTATGTAGATGACATGTCGATAAAAATTAAATAAGCTAAAAACCATGTACAAGATCTGAAGGAGATTTTTGAACAGATGCGGCACTTTAATATCAAGGTGAATCCAGAAAAATGCATTTTTGGAGTTGCGTCAGGAAATTTTTTAGGATACATTGTATCCAAGGAATGAATACAAGTTGATCCAGAAAAAGTGCAAGCAGTTCGTGATATGCCAACACCAGCAACAGTAAAAGATGTGCAAAAGTTAAATGGACTCTTAGCTTCGCTGGGAAGGTTCATCTTGCGATCATCTGATAAATGTAAACATTTCTTCAGCATACTAAAAAAGGGAACAAAATTCAGATGGACAGATGAATGTGAGAAATCTTTTCAAGGAATAAAAGAATACCTGGCGAATACATCTATTTTACAAAAGGCATAACCGGGAGAAGAGCTGCAAATCTATCTTGCGACAACTTCGCATGCATTAAGTGTTGTGTTATTGCGAGTAGATGCAGGAATTGAAAAACCAATTTACTACATCAGCAAGACGTTCAATGCCGCAGAAAGAAATTATTCTAAGATTGAAAAACTAATTCTAGCATTGGTTTATGCGACCTTTAAGCTCCGCATATATTTTCAGGCACATAAAGTTAAAGTGTTAACAAAGGTACCAATTGAATCAGTAATGAAGAACTCAAAAAGATCAGGCAGAGTAGAGAGATGGAATGCGCAAGTTGGACATTTTGAAATTAAATATGAAGTGTTATCTTCACCAAAGTCACAGATTATCGCATACTTTTTAGCAGAATTTCCTTTAGAAGATGATGAAGTTGTTAAGGAGATGATGGATATAGAAGAAGAACAAGGAGATCCAGAAGACTTGTTAACATAACCAAATAGATGGGAGATATTGGTGGATGGATCCTCAAATGGGGAAGGTAATGGGGTTGGAATTATCTTGATTTCACCAGAGGGAATAAATATGGATTTTTCACTTAGGTTGGAGTTCGCATCCACTAATAATGAAACAGAATATGAAGTTGTGGTACATGCCCTAAAATTCGCAATAGATATGAAATTAGAAAATGCTAGAATTACCAGTGACTCGCAGCTAGTCATTCGCCATATAAAAGGAGAATACACAACAAATGAACCATCCTTGAAGAAATACAAGAAACTTGTAGAAGAATTGTCAGCGAAAATCCCAAAAATAAAATGGAGGCATATATCAAGGAAGGATAATAGGCTCGCAGATGCTTATGCTTTCATTTCAAGCATGATGACAGATCCAACTGCGAGATGCATAAATATACAGACACTTTTATCGCCATTAATCAATAAGGAAGAGGAAGAAGAGGTAGATGTAATGATAGTAGAAGGTGGTGAAGAAGGGCCAAAAGACAATATCGCAGATTGGAGAACAGAACTTCATGCATATTTGGCAAGAGTTGAAATACCAAGAAACAGATTGGAGGCACACAAATTAAAGAGTCATGCAACAAATTATAAATTAAGAGGTGGGATATTATATAGAAAATCATTTAATGGACCATCACTTAGATGTTTGACACGAGAAGAAGGAGATAAAGTGTTAAAAATCCTGCATAGTGGGGATGCTGGAAACCACAGCGGGGGAAGATCTTTGGCATATAGAGAAAAAACACAAGGTTATTATTGGCCATATATGCATGAAGATGCTAAACATGTATCAAGGCATTGCGAAGATTGCCAGCGACATGGAAAGAGAATACATGCACCTGGAGCACCCTTATCATCCTCAACCAGTGTATGGCCTTTTGGAAAGTGGGGTTAGATATTATGGGACCATTTGTACCAGGGTTTGGACAAAAAAGATACTTAATTGTCGCAACAAATTATTTCACAAAATGGGCAGAAGTAAAAGCAGTACAACTCATTCGCGACAAAGAAATATTTACATTCATATTTGAAAATATCATTTGCAGATTTGGAATTACAGCACAGTTGGTATCTGATAATGGGAAGAAATTTGAAGGGCAGAATATAGAAATGTTGCTTAATGCATTTAAGATAAAATATGGAAAATTTACTCCTTTTGTAGGTACCGAATATCGCAAGACATTATCTTACGAACATGGTAATAAATATAAGAGGAAAGAGTTACAAAACGATGCGATGGTAGAGGAAGCACGGGGAAGTATGAAGATTTGCGAAGATAGAATAATCTTACGAAGATGTATTACGATACTTCGCAATACATATATAGCTGTACAAATTTCACTATAAATAGGAGTTCAAATGTAAAATTCAAGAGGTTCTTTTAGTGAGTGTTAGAAAATATCTTAGGAAAGAGAATAGAGAAAGTTGTAACTATTCTAGTTCCATTTAGATACTTTTATGTAATCAATTGAAAAAATTAATAAGAAAATTGTCATTTATCATCAAGAACTTCTTAAGTTTTACAAATTCTACTGAGGGTGTAGTTGTAGGTTATTCTGCAACTACATAATTGGCGCTAGAAACAGGGACCTGAGAATTGTGATAGCCGAAATTTGAAGGAATTATGGAAAATTTGAAGATCAAATGGAGTCAGTAGATGAAGGCTGCAAAAGAGAAGAATGTAATATGATCACAAAGACAATGATTGATGAATTTCATAATAACATGAAGGGAAAGATATACAAGCGAGATTGTAGAGGAAGAAAGATCATGGAGATGGAGAAAATAACAACTTCGAAAGAATGGGAAAAACAGAAAATCACATTTTCAGTAGCAGAGATTCCAAATGAAGACTTGAACCACACTTCACCATTGGTGGTCACGATTCCGATCATGCGAGAAGAGAAGAAAGATATAGAAAAATGGAAATTAATCCGAATTTTGATCGATACAGGGAGTTCTGTTAATATCATATTCTATCATGCACTTAAGGGGATGGGAATTAAAGATGAAGAAATCACAAATTCAAAATGTCTTATTCATGGATTAGGAAAATCTACAACAAAATCTAAAGGGGAAATAGCGCTGCGAATATAGCTAGGAGAAATCGAAACACATATAGTCTTATGTGTAATAGATATGGAATCTCCATATAATATGCTGATAGGAAGGCCGTGGATTCATGCGATCAAAGCTGTTACTTCAACATTACATCAGAAAATCAAATTTCCTACACCAAATGGAATACAGGAATTAAAAAGAGATCTTGATAGTGAAAATTTTTGTTATCAGATTGAAGTAAAACAGTGTGGAGGGAGAGCAAGAAAGAAACAGTTTCGTAGAAAACTTGCGAAGGAGGCAAAAAAGGAAGAAGAATTCAGAGTGTATACAATAAGGGCCAAGGGAGAGGAATACCAAGTGAGATTCCAGAAAAAGAAGGGGAACCAGTGAAAATAATCAAATAACCAACACCTATGGGGGAGAAAAGTCCTAGCTATGTTGCAGCTGAACCAACCAAAGAAGTAAATATTGGAAGTAAAGAGGAGCCTTTATTCTTGCGAATTGGAACTAAGATGGATGAAGAAGAAGAAAAGAGAACTATTGATCTCTTGCGAGAATATAAAGATATATTCGCAGGAAATGTAGATGAGAGATACTAGGAATTGATCCATCAGTGGCGTGTCATAGATTGAACATAGATAAAAACATAAGACCATTCAAACAAAGAATAAGGAAGATCTCACAAAGTTATCATGCACAGATAGAAGAAGAATTACAAAAGATGCTGGATGCAGGAATCATAAGGGAAGCGAAATACCCAGAATGGATTGCGAATATGGTCATTGTTCTGAAAAATAATAAAGGGATAAGAATTTGTATAGATTTCACATATCTAAACAAAGCATGTCCCAAAGACAGTTTCCCATTACCAGACATACCACAAATGGTGGAATCAGCTGCATGCCATGATAGAGTCACTTCACTTGATGGATATAAAGGGTATAATCAAATATCACTCGCAGAAGAAGATCAGGAACATACTGCCTTTTTTGCTCCAAGAGGTTTATATTGTTATGTGAAGATGCCATTTGGTTTGCGAAATGCGGGTGCTACATATCAACAAATGGTTGAAAAGGTGTTCGCAAAGTGGATACATAAAACTTTGGAAGTATATGTAGATGATATGTTGATAAAAAAGCAAAGAAGCCAAAGATCATGTGCAAGATTTGAA
This sequence comes from Papaver bracteatum, assembly GCA_023529315.1. Lineage (NCBI taxonomy): Eukaryota > Viridiplantae > Streptophyta > Magnoliopsida > Ranunculales > Papaveraceae > Papaver > Papaver bracteatum. Next base: position 67,683 of record JAJJWX010002972.1, read on the forward strand.
GGGAATATTTGAACAAATGAGAAAGTTCAACATCAAATTAAATCCTGAAAAATGTATAATTGGAGTTGCGTCGGGGAAATTCTTGGGATATATAGTATCAAAAGAGGGAATACAAGTTGATCCAGAAAAAGTACAAGCAGTTCGTGACATGCCAACACCTACAACGGTAAAGCAAGTACAAAAGCTAAATGGGCTCTTGGCTTCACTCGGAAGATTTATTTCGCGAATGTCAGATAAGTGCAAACATTTTTTCAACATACTTAAGAAGGGAGAAAAATTCAAGTGGACCGATGAATGTGAAAAAGATTTTCAAGGAATCAAAGAGTATCTCACAAATACATCCATATTACAGAAACCAGAGAAAGACGAAGAATTATTGGTATACCTCGCAACAACTCCATATGCTCTAAGCGCAGTTCTGTTGCGAACAGACGCAGGAATAGAAAGGCCCATTTACTACATTAGTAAAACTTTTAATGCATCAGAGAAAAATTATTCTAAAATGGAGAAGTTAATTTAGCCCTGGTTTATGCATCATTCAAGTTACGAATATACTTCCAAGAACATGTGATAAAAGTGGTAACCAAAGTCCCAATTGAATCAATCATGAAGAACACAAAAAGGTCAGGAAGAATAGAAAGGTGGAATGCCCAAGTAAACCATTACAAGATAAAATACGAAGTATTATCATCGCAAAAATCACAAGTCGTCGCATATTTCTTGGCGGAATTTCCTTTGGAAGAAGATGAAGCAGTAGAAGAAATGATGGATGTTGAGGAAGAATTTGGGAATCCAAAAAACTTGTTAACAGAACCAAATAGATGGGAAATTTTAGTAGATGGATCATCCAACATCGAGGGGAATGGAATAGGAGTTGTGTTGATTTCACCAGAAGGAGAAAGAACAGCATTCTCATTCAGACTAGAATTTGCATCCACGAACAATGAAACAGAGTACGAAGCTGTAGTGCATGCATTGAAGATCGCAATAAAAAAGAAGCTTGAAAGTATAAGGATAACAAGTGATTCGCAGCTGGTAATTTGTCAAATTAAAGGAGATTATACCACAAATGAGTCTTCTTTGAAGAAATATAAGAAACTCGTTGATGAATTATCTGCGAAGATACCAAAATTAAAATGGAGACATATAACAAGGAAATACAATCGACTCATCAGATGCTTTTGCATTTATTCCAAGTATGATGACAAATCCTAATACAAGAAATATCAAAATCCAGACAATTCAACACCCATCAGTGGACAAAGAAAAAGAAATCGAGGAGGCAGTTGCGATGGAAGTAGAAAGGGAATTACCAAACAACATCGCAGATTGGAGAAAGGAAATTCATGCATATCTCGCAACAGGAGAAATATCCAGGAACAGACTAGAAGCACATAAATTAAAGAGTCGTGCAACAAACTATGAGTTACGAGAAGGAATTTTATACGAGAAAATCTTTCGAGTGGACCACCTCAAAGGTGTTTAACTCGTGAAGAAGGAGAAAAAATATTGAAGATGTTACATGGAGGAGAAGCTGGTAATCATAGTGGGGGGAGATCTCTAGCGTATAGAGCAAAGATACAAGGATATTACTGGCCTTATATGCATACATACGCAAAATTGTTCGTAAGAAGATGCAAGGAATGTCAACGACATGGTAAAAGAATTCATGCACCAGGGGCAACATTAACTTCTTCAACAAGTTGCTGGCCTTTTGGGAAATGGGGATTGGATATTTTTGGACCATTTTTACCTGGATCCGGACAAAGACGATACTTGATAGTCGCAACAGATTATTTCACGAAGCTCGTAGAAGTAAAAGCAGTACATCATATTCGTGATAAAGATGTTTTTACATTTATATTTGAGAACATCATTTGCAGGTACGGAGTTCCATCACAGTTAGTATCTGATAATGGAAAAAAAATTGAAGGACAGAATATAGAGATGTTGCTCAGTGCTTTTAGGATAAAATGTGGGAAGTCAACTCCATTATATCCACAAGCTAATGGATAGGTAGAGGCAACAAATAAAACAATCGCAGATACAATCAAAAAGAAATTAGAAAGACATCTCAAAGGGTGGTGCGAGCAAGTACCTAGTGCAGTTTGGGCATACAATACAGCTAGAAGAGAGGCAAATGGAATGTCTCCTTATTGCTTAACATATGGAGTAGAAGCAGTATTACCAACAGAGGTTGTAATTCCGACAACAAAGAAAGAAGCTTGGGAAAGAAATTTAAGTGCAGGGGTGATATTAAGTAAATTGGATGATTTGGAAGAAAAAAGAGAAAGGGTGTTGCACCATATGAAAATTTATCAGGAACGATTAGCTCGAGAGTACAACAAGAGAGTCATTGAACGTGAATATCAACCAGGTGATTTGTTCATGCGAGAAACACCTCCATATCAGAAAGAAAATGTAGGAAAATTAGCACCAAAATGGGATGGACCATATGTTATCAAAGAGGTTGTTGGAAGTGGAGTTTATCGGCTGATGGATACAGAAGGGAGATACATGGGTTTGAGACTTGGTAGACCTTGGAATAGACTGTATTTGAAAAGGTATTATCCATAAAACTCATGATAAATTTTATGAATATTGTTTGCTCGCAGGAAATTTGCAAAAGTTACGAATTTCAAATTTTTTATTGTGATTAACTTTCATTAAAGAAAGACGCACACATTAATTTGCGAATAAAAGACCGCAATCTGTGATCAGCTTTCAAAAAAGAAAGAAAGCCGCAGAAATATTACACTTGCAAACCTTTGTGGCGTACAACCTAGTTCGCGAAGCAACATTTCGTAAGAGGCAATGTCCTAAAGTACGTCATTTAAGGGGGTACCTATAAGCATGGCTCAGGGACACCGGAACACCACCAAGGAACTTGAGTACATGGAACTTTACGGGGTACAACCCAATAACGGGGTACCTATCCGGGTTAGACACCTTGGATTCTCACCTAATCTTGCGATATTACGCAACATTATACGATGTAACATAATTTAGGTTGGGAGACTAAGGCATACTGTCTTTCCCAAGAAGTGAAGAAAACGATCAAGGCGCCGAGGTACACGGTTGAGTCAAGAGTTCCGGGTGGGCTTGAAGCACATCTGCCATTTTTGACAAGTCTTGGAAAATGATGCACTTGGCCCAAAGATACCCCATAGGGTGCAACCTCGTAACTATAAGCCCTATAGGAAAAAAGGATAAGAGGTTGCGATCAAAAGATGGTTGTTTGCAGAACCGGATGGGAAGATCTAACCTTATATGGTCGATGTACGCTTCCTTGAAGGGGCAACCAAGGGGAAGATAAAGGGCAGCACCCTCCATTAGGGAGCTGATACGTGCTATAAGACGCAAATGTCACGAGGCTTTTTGTTTGCAAAAACATAAAGGCTTGTCATATTTGTGCAACAACTGAATTTCTGCGAGCATTCTAAAAAATAATAATAATAATACAGAAAAAGAGAACTCGCAGAACATAACAAAGAAGTTAAGATGAGATCAATGGGTTATTACATGAAAGTGTAAAAACGTCCTGCGATTTCATCGCAAGACGATAATGTCATGAGGTTGTATATTCGCAAGAATGTTCAAACTTGTCATATTATCGCAAATAAAAAAATATTATCACAAAAGAGGTGGAAAAATAAGACATTTACTTAGGAAGGCATGATAAGACCACAACAATTAATGAAATTTATTCCATCAATATCATTGAAGAATTTTTACAAGAATATATATATCATGAAGTTCTGAAAAAGAACGCAATTCCGTCAATATCATTGAAGAATTTTTACAAGAATATATATCATGAAGTTCTAACAAAGAAGACAATCCCATCAGTATCATTGAAGAATTTTTACAAGAATATATATATCACGAAGACATAACAAAAGATGTGATTTTACTCGCAATCAAAAACAGATAGTTCGTATTCATTAAATTTTACGAGGATTACATACTTCTTATACTTCTTCATACATTGAATATTTCTCCATAGTCTGAATACTTCTTCAAAAACGTCTCATACTTATTATATTTCTATAACGGATATTTCATGTTTAGTAAATTTTGCGAAGATTAAATACTTGTTATACTTCTTCATACAACGAATAATTCTTCATGGATTGAATAATTCTTATACTTCTTCATACATTGGATAATTCTTCACGGATTGAATAATTCTTATACTTCTTCATACATTGGATAATTCTTCACGGATTGAATACTTCTAATACTTATTCAAAGATATTTTATACTTCTTATACTTCTTAAGGATATTTTATAAGAATCTATTCTTATATTTTAAAGGGAGGATTTCTTATTCACAATCGCAACAAACAGAAGCTTCGTAAGTTAAATTGGAGCAGATATTCTAAAACTTCCAACAATGTTTAATCATCTGAAGAGCAATAATAGGGGGAAAGGAGATACTAAGCTAATTCTTTAAGTTATATTATTTCTCTTCATATGATCAAATGATGCAAAGAAGGAAAGCATTCAATTTAAGAAAGGCCAAATCATCTTCGCAAAATATCAAATGTACTTTTTAAAAGAACAAAAACAGCGGGCAGAATTGTTTGCAAAAAGAGAACCAACAGTAGCTAAAAGAAAAAGTTCAAAAGAAAGGAAAACAAGAGAATCAATGATAATTTGAGAAAGAATATTATTATGCTTCATCAACACTCTGTGCTGGGTCTTTAAGATGAGCAGGGTCATTAGCAACATTCGAATTTTGCGAAATATCATCCTTTGTAGAGTCTGCAATAGGAACATCTCTTTGAGGAACAGATTCCTTTTCACCATCAAGTCCTTCATCATCACTCTCATAATCAAAATCACTATCAGGATCACGAACAACTTCATCATCAGATATTTCCAGAGGAGTAATCTTCACAGGAGGCAAGGATCTTGATAAGAGAATGTTATTCACAAAGACTTGGGCTTTCAGATGACTTTCACGAAGTATATCTTTCTGATGGTTGGTATCTTCGATATCTTTGGAATAAGCAAGATAGTTGAATCTCCAAGTGGCACGATCACGAGAGTTGATTAAGCGAGTAGAAAGCAAAGCATTTTTCTTGAGAAGCTCAGAACATGAGGCTTCTAGTCCAGCCTTAGCATTGCGAAGGTTATTCTCAGATTCTGCGAGTAAAACAGAATTCAAAGAGTTAAATTTGCGAATATAACAAAATTTAAAGATACATCAGAGGCAGTCAAATTTTAATGACTACCTTCTCTTTGCGAAGTAAGAAATTGAGCTAAAGATAGACAACAATTCTTCATCTGATCCATCGCATTATCAAAACCATCACCAACTAATCCTTTAAATCTAGATTGAAGCTTTTGATCTTTAGAAAGAAGAAAATTTTTATCCTTCGTAAGTTTGGCATTAAGACTTTCTAGTTCAGAGTAATCTTCTTCAAGTTGATTCTTCTTGGTACTTAAGATTATATTCTTATTAATAAGGGACTTCTTCTCAACGGCAAAAGAACTTCTCTCTGCATCTGAAGACTTCTTTAATTCCTCAAGTTCACCTTTTAACAAAGAAAGAAGATTTTCTTGATCGCTACATTTATTATGAAGAGTGTTTAATTGTTGCGAAGAAACGGTCATTGTATTCAAATACGAGCATTTCTCTTCTGATAAGGTTTTGTTCTCTCCTAATAAGGTTTCAATTCTCAAGCTGGCTTTAGTTAAAGAAGAAGTAATTTGAGATGTATCATCATTCAAAAAATTTCGGTCATAAATCAGTTGGGTATTCTCTTGGAAAAGAGCATCAAAATTATTAAGAGCACACAAATGAAGATCAGATAAGTGGGAGAATTGGTTCAAGAGGCTTGCATGCTTGGCTTGATATTCTGATGCATCTGATTCATGGCGAAGTACCAACATTCTACATTTCTGGATGGATTCTATAAAGGGGAATGGGTTTTAATGGGTGTTTCAAACATATGAAGAATACAAGTAAACAAAAGGGGAAAATATGAAGATAATAACCATACCTTTCAATTCATCATTCCTTTTGCGAAGGATCGCACAGTCAAGAGAATCGTTTTGAAGCTGATGATTCTCTTTATGAAGATTCTCACATTCTTCTCTTGAAGACTTCAGAGATTGGCGAAGTAATTCAACTTCTCTTTCCAAGGATTCACGTGAAATTGAAATATCAGGATTGATGAAACTATTTAGCGCTTCGCAAAACTCATACTGCGAATGAACATTAGTAGACTTCGCAGTACTATTCAAAACTTCATATAACATTCGGAAAGTTGAGTAAATTCCATATCGAATTTCTTGAGGAAGAGGAGAAGAATTTGAAGGAATAAGAGCAAGTTGTAAATTGTCTGGGGCAACATCACTCAAAGGATTGGGATTTAAGATAGGTTTTTCAAGAGAAGAAGTTGAAAAAGTATTTTGCGAAGGTTGATCCTAAAGAAGTGTTGATAAATTGACATTGGTGGGAGACTGAAGACTGGGTAATGGAGTAGAGGCAGGAGTTTGCGAAGAAGTGCTTTCACGAGGAGGAAAGGGAAATTCCTTATCAACCTCAGGAAGGAAGTCATCAATTGAAATTATTGGTGTGGGTTTAGTCACTCGAGATCTCTTATTGGGGTTTAATTTTTCGCCAACCTACGAATCAAAATGTAGATTAAAAACTGAGGCAACAATATATTGTTTAAAAAAGAAGACAGCGTATTTTAACTACCTTTTGATTCTCGGATTTCCTTCTTTGAAGATTAGGGCTTAGATTTCTGGTTGGAGGTTTCACCTGAGGAATAGTTTTGCTGAAACAAACCAAAATCAAACAATAAATTATACAGAAATCAAAGAGGAAAACAAGTGAAAGACACGGAAGATAGAATAAAATTACCTCGGAGAACTCATGATGATATAAACAGGAAGAGAAAAATGGTAATGGAGAGTATGATAAGAAGATAAAATTGCAGAAGTAAAAAGAGAAAGTAAGAAAAAGATAAGGAAGAGAATGTAAAAGAGTTTATATAAGGGAATAGCTAGAAAAGGACGGTTACAAAAGACGTGTCCACATTCTAAAAGAATAAGTAACGGTTATGTTCTCACGATCATTTCTTCTTCGCAGAATTGACATGAGAAGAGGCAAGATGTAGGTACCGAATATCGCAAGACATTAGCTTACGAACATCGTAATAAATATAAGAGGAAAGAGTTACAAAACGATGCGATGGTATAGGAAGCACGGGGAAGTATGAAGATTTGCGAAGATAGAATAATCTTACGAAGATGTATTGCGATACTTCGCAATACATATATAGTTGTACAAATTTCACTATAAATAGGAGTTCAAATGTAAAATTCAAGAGGTTCTTTTAGTGAGTGTTAGAAAATATCTTAGGAAAGAGAATAGAGAAAGTTGTAACTATTCTAGTTCCATTTAGATACTTTTATGTAATCAATTGAGAGAATTAATAAGAAAATTGTCATTTATCTTCAAGAACTTCTTAAGTTTTACAAATTTTACTGAGGGTGTAGTTGTAGGTTATTCTGCAACTACACCTTTATACCCACTGGCTAATGGGCAAGCGGAGGCAACAAATAAGACAATTGCAGATATATTAAAGAAGAAGTTGAAGGGACATAATAGAGCATGGTGCGAACAAATACATAATGCAGTATGGGCTTACAACACAACTAGGCGAGAAACAACTGGAATGTCACCTTTCTTCCTAACATATGGGGTTGAGGAAGTGTTACCAACAGAAGTTGCTATACCCACGACAAAAAAGAGAGGCCTGGGAGAAGAATCTTAGTGCTAGAATGATCCTAAGAAAACTGGATGAATTAGAAGAGAAGAGAGAAAAATCTTTACAGCATATGGAGAATTATAAACGGAGATTAGCACGAGAATACAATAAGCGTGTTAAACCACGTGAATTTCAGCTAGGTGATTTAGTTCTTCGCGAGACGCCAAATTATCTGCGAGAAGGTGGTGGAAAATTAGCGAGAAAATGGGATGGACCTTACATTATAAAAGAGATAATTGTAACAGGGGAATATAAATTGATGGATCCAAAGGGTAAAGATGTTGGTTAAAGACTTGGCAGACCATGGAATAGAATATATTTAAAGATATATTACCCGTGACAAATTTTGAGAATCCCTAGTTGATGAAATGATGTATGAGGCAACAAAGTAAGTATTAACAAAAAAAAAATTTATGAAAAAATCACTGTGAGATTATTCAAGATCAAAGTAAAATAAGAATGTGCGAAAATATCGCAAGAAATGATCATTTAAGATCCAGAATGGGACGAACGTACACCTTAGTTAGCGAATAAAATTTCGCAAGAAGCAAATGTAATATCTAAAGTACGTCATAGAAGGGGGTATCTATTGTATGACTCAGCGATAAGGTTACACTGATGCTGGAACCAGAGTCATGGAGATGTGGGGTTAATGAAAGCCCATCTAGGAGAGACACCTTGGATTCTCAACTTGAGCATATGACTTGAGTTAGGAGACTAAGGTAATAGGAGCTCTCCTAAGGGGTGCAGAGTATGACCAAGGCGCCGAGGTACACGGTTGAGCCAAGAGTGCCCGGGGCGTATGAAACTACCCTGGCCATTCTTGGCAAGTCTTGGTTATGATGCACTCGGCCCCAAGAAAACCCCACTTAGGATGCAGTCTCATAACCATAAGCCATATAGGAAAAAGGGATAAGAGGCTGCGAACACAACTGGTTGTTGTTAAGACTGGATGGGAGGATCTAGTCTTGTATGGCAGAAGTACGTCTCTTTGAAAGGGCAACCAGGGGGAAGATAAGGGCGGCATCTTCCATTAGGGAGATGATAAGTGTCTTAAGATGCAAATGTCATGAGACTTTTTAATCACGGGAGTATTAAGACTTGTCATATTTGTGCATCATTCTTGAAGAGGCAATAATACAAAATAGAAGATAAGACGAGATCAATGGGTCATTACATGCAAATGTAAAGACGTCCTGCGATTTCGTCGCAAGACGGCAATGTCATGGGGATTTAATTTCGCAAGAAAATTTAGGCCTGTCATATTATCGCAGCAAAAATACAAAGAACAAAAAGTTAAGGCAAGGTCAATGGGTTTCTACATGATAGTGTAGGAACGTCCTGCGATTTTGTCGCAAAGAGAATAGATGGAAAAATAATACCTTTAACTAGGAAGGCAAAATAAGACCACAAAAGATTTATAAATACTAACTATTCTTTATGCAGATCATTCATCGCTAGAAAGATAATGAGAGGCAAGTATGGGAATTAATAAACAAGATGACACTATCTTTCTCGCAAGTACCTAAAATACCAAAAGTATACTGAATTCGAAAGTGGTCCAAAGTACATTATTCGCAAGAAAAGAAAGAGTAATTTAAGAAAATAAAACTAGAATTTAGACTTCAATATCTTCTTCACCAGCTTTATCTTCTTCGCCAACCTTATTATCTCCACCAACATTATCATCTTTACCAGTGTTTTCCTTATCTTGGTCGACTCTGGTTTCTTCTTCATTTGGCTCATCACCAGCAATTGTTTCATCACCGGCATCTCCTTCTTTAGTAGGGATTTCTTATTCTTCTTCTAAAACTTCTTGGGAAACGCTTTCTTCACCACTTTCATAATCAAAGTCACTGTCACCAACACGAGGAGTTTCATATTCATCTACTTTCAGAGGTTTGAGTGATACAAGAGAAAGAGATTTGGACAGCAGAACCTCATTCACAAGAACTTCAGCACTGAGATGAGCTTGTCGAAGGAAAGCTCTGTCACGATTTCTAATCTCCATGTTTTTGAAATATTCAAGATAGTCATACTTTCTTTCTGCTCGATCGCGAGAACGGGCAAGATGAGCAGCAAGCAAACCATTTTATTTGCGAACCTTGGCAAGTTTAGAATCCAAAGTAGAAATGGAAGACTGAAGATTTCTTTCAGATTCTGCGAAAGGTAAAAACAAAAGTTATTCAGGCGAACCCCACGCAAGGGAAATATCGCAAAGAATTTAACAAAAGAAAGATGTCTGAGGCAGTCAAAATGACTACCTTCCTTTTGAGATATTAGATTTTGAATTAGTGCCAAGCAAGTATTCTACCAATGATTCATGGCATCATCAAATTTATCTCCAACTAGACCTTTCAGACGAGATTTTAACTTCTCTTCTTTAGAAATGAGAAAAGTGTTTTCCTTCGCAAGTAAAGAGTGAGATTTTTCTAATTTGGAATATTGTTCTTGAAGCTGATTGGTCTTTACACTTAAAGTTATTCTACCTTGAATGAGTGTATTTTTCTCAGCAATAGATGATTCAGTTACTTCTTTAAGTTCATTTTTCAGTGAATGAAGAGATTGTTCTTGATTATCACACACTTTTTGAAGAAATCTTAACTTTTGCGAAGCGATCGCCGCCATATTTAGAAGGGTTTGTTTTTCCTGAGAAAGAGTTCTGTTTTCATCTGATAAAGTTTCCATCTCTAAGTTAGCTTTAGTCAAAGAATAAGAGAGACGAGATATTTCGCTGCTTAATGAGTTTTTCTATTGAACTAATTGAGTATTCTCTTTGGTAAGATTATATATTTGATCAACATAATATGTATGAAGATTATCTAATTGGTTATATTGATCCATCCAACTATCTCAATCAACGCGAATTTCTTCAGCGACAGATTCAGACTGAAATCTCTCCATTATTCGTTTCTGGTTTAAATCTTAACAAGCGAAAAAAGTCTTTAAGAATGAACAACATGAAAAGAACAAATTTGTTAAGAGAGAAGTTAAGAACGAAGAAAAGAAATTCATACCTTTTAATTCATTATTTTTCTTGCGAAGAAGTTCGCAGTCCAAAGAAGCATTTTGAAACTTCTACTTTTCAAGGCGAAGATTCTCCTTCAAGACTTCAACTTCCTTGTCTAAGGATATTTGCGAAGATGTCCTATCAGAACCAAGATATTTACCTAAAATTTTGCAAACACCAGATTTGACAGGGTCCATAGATGATTTCTTGGCATCAACTAAAAGATCAGATAATACCTTTAAGGCAAGAGCCACCCCGTCCGCAGTTTCCTTAGAGAAAGGAAGAGACTCATATGAAGAAGTAGCAACAATAGAAAGTTGATGATCGTGATCCTTTGGTAAAGAGACTTCATTTGAGGGTAAGGTGTGAGGCAGTTCAATGGTTGAGATTATGGTGGAATGAACTTGAGAAGTATTGGTCGTAGGAGAAGAAAAATTTTCATTCGCAACAAACTCGACAGAGGGAATTTCATATATAGCAGGATTGGTTGAAATATTAACATTTGTTGTGATAGTTTCTCAGACAGGAAGTAGAGGTTCAGTTTGTGAAAGTGTTGAAGAAGAAGTTAAAAGACCAAGTTTGGGGAAGGAAACAGAAGTCTCAACAGTTTTGGGTTGACGAGATATTTTAAGAGGTTTAGTGGCATCTCCATCACCCTGCGAATCACAACTTAGATAAGAAACAGAGGCAACAATATTATTATTAAAAAATAATGGTTTTTCTTACTACCTTATCATTCACAGACTTTCTCTTTCTCGCAGGAACCTTGAGTTGCGAACTTTTGGGAGCATTAGGGTTTTGAACTGTAAATTTGGTACTGGAAGTGTTTTTTCTGAAACAGAAATAGTATGGGAATTACACAAAGAAAAAACAAGATGATCACAACAAAACAAAATCAGTTTCAGCAAAATCAAAAGAAGAAAAAGAAGAATTAACCTTGGTGACTCCATGGAAGTAGAAGAGAACAGTAGCATGAAGATGAATTCGGTAAAAAAGAAAGTTGCAGGCGATGAATATTTGCAGAGAATATGAAGACGAGGAAGATAAAGACGAAGAAAAAGAAGAAAATTGTCTCTCCCCCAGATCCTTCTTTAAATAGGCAAAGGAAGATGACCGGTTAATGGTAAAACGTGCCAGTAATTAAAGGAATATTCAACACGTGTTGACGGTTATGCTTAATTCACGGAGCCTTGTCGATAGAAAAAGGAGTTGAAAGAAAGATGAACAACTGCAACATTTTGAAGAACAATTTCTCATGACATTCCCTTCTTCGCAAAGAAGACATGAGAAGAGGCAAGATGTAGGATCAGAATATCGCAAGAAGGACACACTTGCGAAGCTTGGTTAGCAACACATTGCGAGCGTCGCAGAATGATTTGAAGAATGACGTAACAGATGACGATAGTAGAAACATGAGAAAAATGTGATGACTCTGCGATGATTATAGTGCTTTAGAAGATTGACAATAGAACTCTTGCGAGAATATCGCAAGTCAGGTCCTAAAATAAAAGACAAATTAGCTGTCATCCACTATGTAATTCCTTATATAAAGAGTTGAATAAGCGTAAGAAATAGAGAGATCTTTTTCGAGTGTTGAGCAAGTCATTAGGAGAGAGAAAGTTCAGAGCGGTTGTTAATTCTTTAGATTCATTTCCTTTTTATCTTGTGAAAGTGGTGAGATTAATCAATAAAATTTATGATTGTTGATCTAAAAATGATTTGATTGTATGTGTTCTTGTGAGGGGTGTAGTGTGGGATTTCCTTCTATTGTTCATTTATGGGAAGCGATTTAATCCTATCATTTGAAAAACTATTTAGAGAAGTATTTAGGTGTTCAAGAAGGGTATCATCATCCATAAGATTGGGAAATGTATGAAGAAGAATAGCTTCATCAGAAAGACCATAAACGTCTGCGAAATGGTGAACTGTATAAGAAAAAATTATGAGAAAATAAAATAAAGGGAAAGAAGAAGAGCCCCATACAATAGAGTTTCTTATTGGCATCTTGAAGACTACATATTTTGTTCTTCTGAATGGAATTTTCAGATTCCAATTGCTTGCACTTTTCGCGAAGACCAACATCTTCAGTCTCCAACTCTTCATTTTTCTTGCGAAGTTCAAGATTCCTCTTTTCAAAAGTCGCACGCCTCTTTTCCAAGTCTGAGGCAACAACAAAAGAAGCTTTCCCAGCCTGCGAAATAATGCAGTGAATTTTCAGAGTAAGCTATGAACTCAAGACAAAAAAAAAAGTATGAAAACTTACTAAGCTATTAAGTGAATGTAAGAAACTTGGAGATATAGATCTTGAAACCCCTCGAAGAGACTCATTATTCTCTAAGAGGGGGTATCACAGATAGCAGCCATAGACTTGCACGTGTTGGTAAGATGATCATCCCCAATCCCTTGCATGGAATCAGAGAATATACTAGACAGCTGCGCCATAGAAGATTCAAGTGGAGAATTTTCTTTGGCAAAATAAGCATCAATATCTTCATCATCATCATCGTCATTATCAGAACTTTCGATAGATTGAATATTTGAAGGAGAAGGAGATTGGACTTTTTGTTTCTTTGAAGGAGGGGCAACAAATTTCTCCTTGCGAAGAGAACTTTTAGCCTTGCCTTTGGTCTTCGCATCATTAGACCCTTCTTCTTCCACAACTACAACACCAATCTTCGCACACAAATGAAGATAAGAAACACATGCAACAATATTGTTAAAAAATAGTAAAAGAAAGTGTTTCTTACTTCATCTGTGATCGAACGAAGTGCTGCTAGGGTGGTTGATTTGATAGTCCTTTTGTAGCTTCTTCTGAGTCTATTAATCTGAAAATTTTGCAATATTAATAAGATATGGAGAGAAGTAAAGACAATAAACTGAATGAAAGAAGCACACCTCTTTCTCCGGCCAATTGAACACCCATGGTTGGTAAGTGGCGAGATTCGCAGGTAAAACATGATAGCCAGAGATGTACGGACCCTCTAGAATTAATGGGAAGATGCACCACTTATCATCTTTAGAATGACGAGGGGTTGTATTATTTCCAGGGTGCCAATCGATGTCTTGCATAAGTATTTTATCATCGTCGATATTTTCCTTCTTTCTTAAGCGAACGCCCCAGCAAGTACTGTTTCTCTTCATGGGAATTATCTCGTAATTTTCAAAGAAATTTTCTACAGTATACTTTGCATGAACAATTGCAACACTAGCGAATCTAGGATCTTTAACTTCTAAGGGATAAAGAGATCCCTTACCAGCGCGACGATTAGCAAACTCAAGCATTAGGCGAATACAATCTCCACTTAATTGATAAACTGCTCGCGAGAATTTCACATGAGAGAGTATTTCGTAAAACAAAGGAAGTTCAGGATCAGATAGAGGAATGGGAAGATCATCTTGAAGCTGACCTAGCGAAACTATGATCTTTTCATGATTGCAAAGATGATTAGAAAATAGTTTGGCAGAAAGATCAGATTTAGAATTTTGACCAGGAATAGGAGATAAAGTAAAACCTCTGGTTAGGAATTCCTTCCGAGTTTCTTCAAAGGAAATTTCATTTTTACGACCAATTGGAGGCATTTTTAGTATGGGAATGAAGGAGAAGTTAAAACTTGAAAAAGAAATAAAAAGAAAAGTTACAGCAGCAACAGATACGGAATTTACGGAATAACAATAATGTTGCAGAGAAGTTGAGAAAGAAGTAAAAAATAAGAGAAAAGAAGAATGAAAAGAACATATATAAGGAAGAGAATTCTCGAGAAGATAAACACATTTAATGAGAAGATAAGACGTGAACGACTGAGAAATAACGGTTGGAAGATACATGTCAAGAGTTGGGTGGAAGAAAAGATACGTGTAATAAATACTACGTAGAGTATGGAATCGTGTTAGTACAGAAATGCATGGAAAGATAAGCATCAGCGGCATTTTGAAGTATAATTTCTCATGACATTCTCCCTTTCGCAGAGAAGACATGAGAAGAGGCAAGATGTAGGATCAGAATATCGCACCAACAACGCTCCTGCAAAATCTTCATTTACAACATTGTGATGCCGTCGCAGACTAAAAGAAAAAGTGACATAACAGATGGCGACAGCATAAACACGAAGAAAGTGTGACAATCTAGCGAAGTTTAGGATATTTGAGAAATTAACATTTGTAAGCTTGCGAAATGCCGCAAGCCATATCCGAAATTAAGGACAGCTTAGCTGTCATCCACTATGTAATACCCTATATAAAGAGTTGAATAGGCGTAAGGAATATAGATTAATTTTGGAGTGTTGAGAAAGTTTTGAGGAGAGAGAAAGTCCAAAACAATATTTGTATTCTGGATTTCATTTCTTTCCTGTAACATTTCTAGAATCAATTAATAAAAAGTGTTGTTCTTGATCATAAAGATGTGTTGATTATTATGAATTCTTGTGAGGGATGTATTGTGGGATTTCATGCAACTACAATTATTTCAGGTTATTATAGTCTTGAATCATAATTTAGATTCATCAAGTATAAACAAATGTTCATTAATCTTAGTCATATATATTTCGAGAACTAATTACCAAGATAAACTTGACTCGAAATTCTTGATATAACTTGAGAAATAGGTGGTTCAGTCTTCACTTACCTTTTGTTGAAGAAGTTATCCAAAAGCTTCGGTTGATCTTCGACTTTAAACAGAAGAATGCAGTAATATCTGATTCTCAACTACATCTTCTATCCTAATCTGATACTTAACTAATTATAGACTATAAATCAAGATATAATTTTGGCAACTAAATTTGACAAAAAGCCTGAGATAGCAACACTTGTGAGTTCGACCGAGCAATATTCTAACATTAAGTATATTTTATCCATAACTTCTACTAGGTAAGAATCGACAAATTCATTTTTGTTATTTTTTTGCTTTGAAAAAGTGGGGGTCTAACAGCCACACCCAATATTTCATTTCGGCAATCTGTATGGACTAACTCCAATATATTTTCAAGAGAATCAACTAGACAGTCAGACTCAATCAAGGAAAATACATCCAAGAGTTATATAAATGTTTCTAAATGTAATCAGCAAATCAAACAGATAGAAATCCGCGAGCCTGATTATTATAAGAAACAACATGAACAGTACCAAAGACCAATGTTCAAGTGTCAATCAATTTATATCAACAACCAAAGGTTAGATTATCTAATTGATTGAACTTCACATAACCTGTAATATTTCAATTATATAAAAATATAATGCAGAAAAAAAATAACACAGACACCAGAATTTTGTTAACGAGGAAACCGTAAATGCGGAAAATCCATATTTGAACACCACACTGTATTAAGCCTATACAAACTCTAGCCTACTACAAGTTAACTTCGAACTGGAATATAGTTGAGCCCTAACCAATCTCACACTGATTAAGGTATAGTCGCTTTCCTTATGCCTTTGAATCCCAGCAGGACTCTACACACTTGATTCCCTTAGCTGATCTCACCCAAAACTAAGAGTTGCTACGACCCAAAGTCGAAGACTTGATAAACAAATCTGTATCACATAGAAAAGTCTATTGTATAGATAAATCTGTATCCCACAAAAATACCTACAAGTTTTTGTTCTATCTATTGATAAATTAAGGTGAACAAGAACTAATTGATATACCAGACTTATATTCCCGAAGAACAGCCTGGTAATATCAATCACCTCACAATAATCTTAATCGTATGGTTGCGAAACAAGATATTATGGAATCACAAACGATGAGACGAAGATATTTGTGACTATTTTTTATCTTACCTATCGGAGATTGAATCTTGATCAAATATTAGAGAATATAGTACTCAATACGATAGAACAAAGTAAGATCAGAACACGCAACTACAGAGAAAATAGTCGGGTCTGGCTTCAGAATCCTAATGAAGTCTTTAAGTCGTTTACCTATAATGGTTTTAGAAAAACATAGGATAAAGGAGAATCAACTCTAGTCGCAACTAGTATCACACAGGAGGTGTGGGGATTAGGTTTCCCAGTTTCTAGAGTTCTTCCTTATATGGTCTTCAAATCAGGGTTTGCAATCAATGCTACCTTGGTAACAAAGCATTCAATATTCACCGTTAGATGAAAACCTGATTATATTCAAGCTAATATCTTCCAACCGTTAGATCGAACTTAGCTTGTTACACACAAATGAAAAGTGACTTCATTTAGATATGGGTAACCGTACCTAAACGTGTACACTTTGTTGGATCAACAATAGTTAACCGAAGTTATCCATATGAACACTTTCATATCAACCTTGTTCATCTCAATCACAACTAGTTCAAATGACTCAAATGAAACTAGTTCTAGAGTTGTTTAATTTTTTATATTCTCATAGAAGTATACAAGACACAATTGAAGCAAAATCAATTTTGATTCACTCGAATCAATTCATGAACATTAATATATTATAGTCACGGATTAAAAAAGATTGCATTCCTTATTATATAAATGTATTAGTTCATGAACAAACCGATTTTAGAACATAACCTACTCAAGTATGCAAACGGATACGCATACCTAAGTAGCTGGACTTGGTCTAGGTTCTCCAGTATGCGAACGGGTACGCATAATGTCGTACAACCAAACTCAGTTCAATTCCCATACTTGAACTATTACGTCGGTACACATACGGGTATGCATACTAAGTTCTCGGACTTCAACTATCAAACCAGTACGCATACGGGTATGCATACTATGGTTTCCAGACTCGGAATTACTTGCAACAGTTAGCATACAAGTACGCTTACTGTGCTATATCCAATTAATGGTTAATTGTTCTAAACTCCATTTTAATCATTGAAACATTCTTGGAAGATGAGAATAACTATCTCCCACGAACTATTAGCTTCAAAGCAATTTTCATGTGATCAATAGATCTATACGAAACATTCTGAGTCTACATCAAATGACTGTCTCATACAAATCATGTAAGATGTTACTAAGCGATTTTCACATGATCATCTTTTGACTTTCGTCAAGAATATAAGATGAACTTGGTTAAAGCGAAAGCTTACCAACACATATTTCGAGAAATATGTGAGCAAGTTAAACTCAGCTCGAAATGTCAGATGTGTATAATATAAAGTATATATAGCTATATGACTTTTATCTCAATAGGATATAAAATAGAAATAGACTTCTGAGTGATAGATGAGTTCAAGTCTCCATATACCTTTTGTTGATGAAGTTCCATAAGCTCCCCTTAGTAGTTCTTCGTCTTCAATCGATTAACGCCGTGAAGTCAAAAGATCAACTACACATTCTATCCTAATCCGAGACATAGCTATAAGTAGACTAGAAATAAAGACTTATAGTTTTGTCAACTAAACTTGACAAACAAGTTTGAAATAGCAACACTTGCGAGTTCGACCGAGCAGTGCTCTAACATGCTTAATCGATTGTAGTGATCGGAATTCAATTTTAATTTACTTACGAGTAGGAACATCTGAATTGTTAGTCGTAAACTCTCCGTACAACTAGGAGTTTATCTGTTCCTAGATATAAATAATTCAATACGATTTGGTGTACATCATTTTCTAGCTAATGCTAGTAGTTTTTTGTTGCTTACAACTACAAAATAATGCATTCCTAACCGTATATGATCTGAAATTCGAAAATTAAAATATACACTCACTTTAGGAATGTGTATCAGTTTATACCTAATCTTAAAATCAGTGCAAGTATATATTAATTTTAAGATTGAGTATAAATTGATACTCACTCTTAAAATGAATATAAATATATATACCTATTTTTATTAATTTTCATACAGAGTACATATATATTACAATTAGGAATCAATGAACTCCTTGCCGTAAATAATAGATTACGGCTAGGATTCATCACTTCCTAGCCGTAGTTTGTTGTTTATGGCTAGGAATAAGAGTTCCTAGCCCTATTTGACTCTGAAAGATACAAAACTCTCGTTAGATTTTTAGTTGTAGATAGTGTTTTCCAAGCTTTAGAATATGTATTACAGTTTGTATGTATTTTATTTTTCTTTACCCGTAAGTTTTCCGTGCATCTAGAAATTGACGAACTCCTAGCCTATGATCCCTTGAAGATAAAAAAGAAGAAGAGGGGAAACACATACCATTTGTTGATTCTAAAAATTAATTAAACCATTAATTTTAATCACTAGTTTAGTTAATTAATTTTATTAGCATAAATTAATCAAGGGCATTTAAACATTATTAGATCCGAGAGATTATTCCTTCATGATTTTATTTTGTGGTTTTATCCGCCCTAAAATATCCCTATTGTAGCCCTAATAATAGGACTAAATTAAGAACATCTCGCTCAGGCCCGTTAGAAGTCCTAAGGGATGCCTGTCATTTTGGAACCTGCTGGTCCTGCCCAAATGTTCGAAGAATGGTCCACCTACTTGAGCTTTGGGATTTCAGTCAGCCATGACCGCTGCATGGACATGGATAACCTCCCTAGGGTCATGCATGGCCACATACATTAAGTTAGTACTCGAAACACAAAGTGAAATCTATTACCACACCCATTTTTCAGATTTCTTACACTAAAAAACCCACGCCCAGAAAAACGCAGGCGCGCACCCGTTTACTATGAGAAAATATCTCCCAAACCCGTAGTTTCTAAAATTATGTTTCTTCACAAGCGGCAGAATTTCTTCTTTAATTTCCTCTCTTCTTCTTCTCTACTGTGATTTTCTTGTCTATTGATTCTTTGTTTACAACTACAAGAGTAAACAAAGGTCCTGAGTAGCGGGAGGACTTCACCTCAAGGGTTATATGCTCATATGTGCTGTGAAGGGAGAAAAATTAGGTCACTTTGGAATCCAAATTTGTGAGCGGAGAAGAAGAACCAAAGTTTTACTGCCGGAGTCTCCTGTTGCTGATCCAAGTCTGCAGGCATTTGTAGCCAAGGTACGATGGGCAGAGAAAGGGGTCGAATTCTGGTTGTTTCTCAGTTTGAAACTTCAACTGAAGTTAATGTTGTTGTGACTGATTTTGTTAATATTTGAGATAGATTTCATGAGATTTTAGAAGCTCAAGAAGAACACGAAGAATGGGTACTCAAATATGGATAATTTGGTTTGGTTTGGAGGTCGTTTTGCTGCTAATAAAATAGTTAAGTACAGTGGTTGCTGCCATTTCTTGTATGAAAGAATGATGGTGATTTATGTGTGTTCTAAAGTTCTTAAATGAGATGAAGGGAGTTGGGTTGTTGTCAGAAATTGTAGGGGAGGTACAGGTGCTATTGAAATCAACAGTGAGGTTATCTCTCGACAAATTGCAACACACACAGAAGGTGTTCGAGAAATTTCCTGACTGATGTTGCTGCTATACTGAAATGGTGAGAACCGTTGTTGTTGCCATAGGTCGTTGGCAGTCTGAACTGTGTTGATTTAGCAGATGAAGGAAGGTGATTTGGCAGCGATGGCTAGACGTTCTGGTGCAGTTTTAATCTTGTATTACTGCCAGAAATCAGTGAAGAAAGAGCTTAATAATTGAAGTATGGGCCTGTGGAGTTCTGACAGAAAGGATACAAGAGATGCTATAAGTTGAGAAGAACAAGAAAAATGGCTGTGCTGTGGTGGTTTTGAATTCGAGTTTGGAGCTGAACTGAGATGGATTTTAGCTAGAAATAAGTCGTCGTTGTGACTGATTTTTGTACATCTACAAACTGAGTTGTTGATGCTAGTTAACCCTGGTTCATGGAAGAGATTGGATAGACTATAGTGGGGGTCTTGGGTTGCTTCTAGACCAAGAACTCGAGCTAAAAATTAGATGGGAGTTGATATGTGATGATGTAAGTGGTGTTGTTATTCAAAGAAGCTGAAATGGAGGGAACTGTACGACTAACTGTATGGCCGGTAGGCCTACTCTAATAAGTGTCACTTGTTATTTTTTCCAGATCTAACTAGAGTAAACTTTTTTACCATTTCGTACATGATTAATAATCTCAGGGAATTCTATGGATTGAGCGGACCACTTGAGCAGCAATCCTTACAAATGGGAACAAGTGCCATATCAAAATATCACATTTCCATTAAGTTCTCTGATGGATTTTGAGTAGAATGAGTGAAGGACACACAAAACTGAATGAGACATGGTGCATAAGCCATAAAAAAAAATCACATGGTCAACTATTTTGACGGCGCTACTTTGGCAGCACTGTAGAAGATTGGACGCTTTAGTTTTTTATCGACCATAAGTTCACAAGTTGTAGTTTCTCGCCTCTTCAGGAATAATCTGATTCATCTACAAAATTCGAAGTGAACAAGTGTTCCAAAGGATCCATAACGGCATAATAAAATCTATATTTGGTCGTGTTCATGTCTCCTGCCATTAGTGCTATCGGGTGCATAAGTCTATCTCGGGTGCATTAGTGTTATGGTGGTGTTGATGTTGGTTTCAATGGGTTATGCATTTAAAAGAAATGGAGGTGTAAATAGTGTTGCATAACAGGTTATGCATCTACAAAATTTGTTGCATAACTTGTTATGTATTCTCGAAATTGGTTGCATAACGCCTTCTGCAGTTTTTTTTTTTTTTGCATAACTTGTTATGCAGTCCAGAAAACGTTTGCATAACACGTTATGCATCTACTTTTTTCTTAGTATTAAAACCAACAAAAAATAAGACTGCATAACTTGTCATGCACCTACAATAATATCTGCATAACATATTATCCAGTCATGAAAATGGATGCATAACCTGTTATGCATCCGAAAATATGTCTGCATAATGCATTATGCATCGAGAAAATTGTTGCACAATCTTTTATGCATCGAGAAAATAGATGCATAACCTGATATGCATCCGTAAATATGGATGCATACTACATTATGCATCAATTTTTTTATGTACGCACTAAAATCAACCAAAACAATGGTTACATAACTTGTTTTAGATGCATAACTTTGTTATCCAAATGCATAATTTGTTATGCAGTGGAGAAAATGGTTGCATAATTCGTTATGCGTTTGCAGAATGTGTTATGCATTTTTTTTGGTGGCTGCATAATGGTTATGTATCAAGTTTTCGAAAATTTTGCCTAAAATGATGATCACCTCCAATTTTTTCTTGAAAAACAAAAAATTGATATTCTTGTTTGTACTCGTTGCGTAGCTCTCTTAAAAAGATTTCCAACGATATAAACTTTGTAAAATTCCAAGGCGCAGATTTTTAAATATGTTATATCCAAGTCGCGTTGCCAATTATACCCCTGATGCATAATCCGTCATGCGGATGCATGATCCGTCATGCAGAAATTTTTAATAATTTCATATAATTATGGGTGTCACGGAAATAATTATGGGTATCACGGTACCTAAAATTAATTGTGTGCCTCACAATGAGAATATTAATTTTTTTGGGCCTGCGCCTAATTTTCCCAAACACAAATCATAGCTCTAGAACCTATTCAATATGCATTAGGGAAAATTAGGGGGAAACCCAAAAAAAAATTCACATTGTCAAGCCCACAATTAATTTTGGATACTGTGACATCCATAAATATTTCTGTGACACCCATAATTATCCGAAATTATTAAAAAGATGTCTGCATGATGATTTATGCATCTGCATTACGTGTTATGCATACTGTTTTTTCAGGGATAACTCGTTATGCATCCTAATTTTGCAGGGGTATCATTGGAAACACAACTTGGATATAACATATCTAAAAATCCGCGCCTTGGAATTTTACCAATTTTATATCGTTGGAAATCTTTTTAAGAGGGTTACGCAACGAGTACAAACAAGAATATCAAATTTTTGTTTTTCACGAAAAAATCGGAGGCGATCATCATTTTAGGCAAAGTTTTCGAAAATTTGATACATAACCATTATGCAGCCACCAAAAAAGATGCATAACATATTCTGCAGACACATAACGAATTATGCAACCATTTTCTCGACTGCATAACAAATTATGCATCTGCATAACAAAGTTATGCATTTATAACAAGTTATATAGCCATTGTTTTGGTTAATTTTAGTGCGTACATAAAAAAATTGATGCATAATGCTTTATGCAACCATATTTTCGGATGCATAACAGGTTATGCATATATTTTCTCGATGCATAAAAGATTGTGCAACAATTTTCCCGATGCATTATGCAACCATATTTTCGGATGCATAACAGGTTATGCATTTATTTTTGTGACTGCATAACATGTAATGCAGATATTATCGTAGGTGCATGACAAGTTATGCAAGCTTATTTTTTGTTGGTTTTAATACTAAGAAAAAATTAACCGCATAACGTGTTATGCAACCAATTTCGAGAATGGGTAACAAGTTATGCAACAAATTTTGTAGATGAATAACATGTTATGCATCACTATTCACACCTCCATTTTCTTTTAAATGCACATCACACGCACACCAAACCCATTTGCACTTCCATCTCCTTTGCCTTGCTACTGCAGCATCCTTTTAGCTCCATTTTCTTTTAAATGCATAACCCATTGAAACTAACATCAACACCACCATTCCTAACTCAATTACAATTATATCTAAAGTAAACTAGGAAGATACAATTTTATGAAGCAACTCAATTACCCATGACTAGAAATATATAGAGGTTTCTCAATAGTTAACAACATCAGTTTGAAAATGAACAAAAAAAATAAATCACTCCATCCTGAATCTTTGTACCCCTTTCATAACATTTATCTGTGTAATTTCAATTTCGGATATTGTTTACATTTCCTTTGACATTCAAACTCTAAAAGCAAAAGAAATAAGATAGATCTAATATCTGTTGACACCATTAAATAGCCATGATTATTAACGAACCTGTCAAACTATTTTGTTATCGAGTAATTCCAGAAAGTGAATTATGCTCCAATAAATTGTGGATTTCATGATTAAACGAATCCAAAACCACACTAACAAAATTGAAACATTAAATAATCACATCACCAGAAAAGATATCTATTCATGCCGTTAGGAACATTCAGCCAATTACCACCACAATATATCCAAAGAAAATAAAAGGGGGAAGAAGAAAAAATCCCTAGAAATTTAAGTGTTATATGTGTTTTGATTTTTGCAGGCTGTAATGAGAGAAGAGAAAGAGGAGAAGAAACTCGTTTTCAATTTGATCTGTTCTACTAAGAAACCATATAAACAAAAAATCAGGAAACAAAATTAACATAAACGAAAATAAAAAACTGAAACCATATCTAAAATTTGAAAAAACATAAAAATCACCTCTCAAAATCACAAAGCTCCCACTTATAAAAAATAAATAAGATAGAGCGAAACCTAGATAGAAATTCTGTTGATCCAAAAAAAAAAGAATCGAACTCTCCCGCTCCTTCGAGCAAATCAGATGCTTCAAAACCAAAAAGATAGAGATGAAGAATATAAAAAACAGAAGGTTATTTTCAGAACTAATAGAAAACGAAAACAAGATTATTTTAAAAATTGGGCCTGCGAGATATTTTCACGGGCGAAATGGGTGCGACCGTGAACTTTTGCGCCTGTGGGTTTGATAGTATAAAAAATCTGAAAATGAGTGTGGTAGTAATTTTCACTATGCATTACCTAGGAAAACGCCAAGAGTAACACATAATACGACATGTATTATTTCCATGCACGCTTTTATGTGAACCAAAACTTCGTTGAAGGAAACAAAGAAACCAACCCTTCCAGCATTTAGCATTTGTTGCTCTTGTTTAAGAATCCTATTATTGGGGCTGCTCCTCGTTGACCTTTTGGGGGCTAAATTGCTTTGGGTAGCCAAGAAATGGATAGGGGGAGATCTCAAGTATTAAAAAGTCAGATTTACCCTTTCCTAATAAATCAATTTTAAAAACAAAACAAATCTTATATAATTAAAACCCATTCCTAATTCAAGCCCCAAAAATCAAAACCATTTCATTTTCATTTTCTCTTCTCTTCTTCTCAAAAACACTCTCAAAAACCTCTCAGAAACACTCTCCAAAACCTAATAATATCTCCCTTTCTCTCCACTGATTTCTGAAAAAGCTCAAGATGGCAACAAGATTAAGAGTTGAACCCTGATTCTGAAACAGGGCAAGTTATTGATGTTCCTTTTAATGGAGATACGGTGAACCAATCTGTTCAAACACCTGCGAATCCTCCACAAATGAATCCTACTAGGTAAGAATCGAAAAACCCACCAGTTATTATACTATTAGATTGAAAAAATAGGTTCGATTGATGGTTTTAGGGTTTCCAAAAAAGGTATTCTGAAGCATTTACGGCTGGGAAATCATACCGTCCTGGCCGTAATTGTATATAACGGTTGGGACGTCAAGAACTCCCAGTCGTTAATGTTTAATGCGGTTCGAAAAATTTGATAACCCAACCGTGAAATACATTTACGAATAGGTATTTCCCAGCCGTAAGTTGTCCTATGTTTGCAGAGTAAAATTGAGTGATAATTATTTCGGCTGAGAGTTTCTTAACCGTAAATAAATTTTCCTAGCCGTGTTTTTTTATTTTCTAGCCGAAATTGTGTTTACGGCGAGGTGGTCCGCATATTTGTAAGCCTAAATTGTTTTTACGGATGAGTTATATGTTATTTCCAAACCGTAATTGTATCACTCCTTGTGAATTTGTCGTATCTTCTGATATGTTTTTCATAATTTTTAGGAGGAACTCCGAAAAGTAGAAATAACCCCGGGAACTACCAATGTGTGATATTGCTACGATGATGGTACATAGGCTAAGTATATGATTCTTTTTTTTATATACATTGCTCAAATTATATGATTCATCAATTGAATGATATGAAAATAGGTCAAGAGAGCTAAGTGGATTGCCAGGGGACTGATCTGTAACATTGAGGAGGTTTTATATTTGGATTGCAACGAACAAAGAACACTGATTAGGAGGCTTCATGAGTTACATAATCTAGCGAAGGATGATCTCTAATATTAACGACGAGGACGATTGGATTAGTCTTTACCAAACTCCCGACAGTTCTTCATCATCTTCTGAGGAAGTTCCTTCAATTGTTGGTCGTAGTGGATGATTGTAGGTTATGTACTTGTTTAAGTCAGACTTTTAGCATGTTTTAGGTTATAGATTTGGGTGATTTACTTTTCAGACTTACTTTTCATTATGCAGACTTAACTTTGAATGAATGGATACTAGTGTTTTGATTCTTAATGTATCTGATTCTTGTTTAAGTATAATATGATACTAATTACGGCTAGAATTTCCAGCCGTCAGTTAAAATAATGGCTAGGATTACCATCCGTAAAACTGACAGTACCCATATTTACGGGTAAGAATTCTGGCCGTATTTTGTTTTACGGTTTGGTTTCTTAGTCGTAACTAAGTATAAAATGAAACTGAAATTCCAGGAAGAGTTACGGCCAGGATTATCGGTAGTAAACCATAAAGATTTGCCAATCTGGCTAGGATTCCTAGCCGTTATTGACCTTTCGGTTAGGTTTACCAGCCGAGTTGCAGAAGAATAGCTAAGTTTGGTCATTACGGCTAGGTCATGTCAGCGTATGACCTAGCCATAAATACCTCTAAATAACCACATTTTTATTATATCATCATTACAAACACATATACATAGGTTCACACCACATTGTGATCATACTATCATTTTAATCACCACCCTACGAAAAACATTGTTATTATATACCTTCACATGACATTTACTCATAGTCATCAGAACTCATTAGTACACTCAACGGGCCATCCCTCGACAACTGTAATGCCTCCCACAAATGGAATCTTTCCTCGAACCTATGACATCGACCCATTGGTATTTCGCCGTCACATCCGTCTACCCTCCTTAATGGAGGTAATGGGCATCCATCTTTCAATTGGAGGCCGATATAATGGGTCATCATCACGAACCCCATGATGACTATCTTTGGAGATTCTTTTTCGGTAAAAATACGTCTTGTTGGTGCGTAACTAACACTATTTGCATAGGAGATGGAATGAATAATGCAATGGAATGCGTTGGCGAGTATATGGCCACATATTGTCATTCTCATCCAATACTCACTTGTCAATGTAGTGTTGCCCATTAAACACCGTGCAAATGCTTTGAACTCCTCATTTAGCATCGCCTCCGTGTCATTTAATTCGAATCTCATCATTGCCTTGTAGAAATCGGGGAAAAGACGTAGTTCAAGCAAACACTTTTGCCCTACATAAGTAATTTGGTCTTCACCCCATTATTTTTCCTCCTTAAAAGGTCCAAGTTGATCTACGAACACATGGTAACCATAATTTACGTCGCATAAGCACTCTCTCTTTCCATGACTCTTTTCTAAATTTCTCTCTTTCGTTATAGATAGTTGACAATGAGGATGAATTTTGGGGGTTTAACACCTTCACACCACTAAGAATATCAATAGGTCTTGTGCGTCTTTTACTCAACACGTATACTAACTCTTTCTCTAAGGGGTTGAGCCTTGCTGAATAAGGATGGTTGATCAAACTCTCCGGAATAGGATGAGTATAATAACCCGAGACGACTTTAGCCATATACCACATTTTCGTATCGGCTTTAAATTTAAATTGAAGCTTAAAAGGGCATCCGCACTTCTTCGTATTATATACTCCCTTCTTCCTTGTGGTTTTTCGTACATACTAACTACCATTTTTCCAATGGCTCTCATACTTTCCACTACACTCGCAAACCATTTCAAAGTTGTTTGCATCTTCCTTATCTCCCCACTTATTTGCATATTCCTTATCTCCCTACTCATATTTGTTTGCATAATGAGCACTTGTGTCCTCGGAAACTTGCACAGGTTGGGGTTGATCTTGCATAACCTCCTCTTGCTCTTCAATAATCACCTCTTCATCTTCCATACGCACCTCTTGGTCTTCCACCGGAATGTACGGTACAATCTATAATAGAATGACATATGTCACATAATTATTCACAAAAGAAACTTAAACACTCACAAACGTCTGGGTAAACTAGTGATATTCCAGCCGTCATAAAGTAAACGGCCGGGTCGATAAGTTATATCCCAACCGTCATTACGTATACGGCTGGGTCGATGAGATTTTCCATCCGTCAAATCATAAACTGCTGGGTCAAAAAGTACAATTCTGAACCGTAAACCTGTTACATCCAGGTATTCCAAGACGTACATTGTCCTGTAACTGCAAGAGTCGGCTTATGACCTAGAAAACGAGACGTAAAACAAGTTACGTCCGGGTAAACCAAACCGCCACCGACAGTATTAAATGCTTCCCATACACCTAGAAAATTCTAAACAATTACGGCCAGGTATTTTCTACGTGCATGAGAAGCATTTAATACTGTGCATGGGAAGTATTTTCTACGGCCAGGTATTTTCGGTTTCATTGTTTGTCTCCACACTCTTCTTCTTCTTCTTCCTCTTTTTCGTCTTCCTCTTCCTCTTCTTCTTCTTCTTCTTCTTCTTCTTCCCTCTGATATTTTTTTTTGTTTTCATTTCATCTACACCTAACTTAAAGACATGAATTAGTCTTAATTCATCTGCTAATCATGATTAATAATGTTAATCAATTTTATTATCTAAAATTATATGGGGCACTTTAGTCATTATATAAATATTGGATAGGGGGTAACCCAATTGCTATTTGCTGACCCAAAATAGCCCCAAAAGACCAAGACTTTTTCAGCCCAAAAATAGGATTCTTGTTTAATCCAGCCGAGAGATTAAAAGTATTGTCTAGTTAAATAGCAACAACTAATTAAATTTAAGATTAAACATTTATTTATTAAAACAAATTCTTGACTAGTGCAACTGCAAATGAAACAAGCTTGGTAAAGGGGCGTCATTAATTGGTAGATGGGCGTCAAACTAATAAGACAAAAAAGGTCATTAGAAGTAAATTCAAGTGCCCCTTATCAATAAAAATCTGTAAATGACTAATTAGCCCTTATTGTTAATAATCAAGATTAGTAATGATAATTAAGATTAGTGTTGATTATCAAGATTAGTGTTGATAATCAAGATTAGTGTATTATAACTCTAAAATCAGATTTTTAGAGTTATAAAAAAAAATTTGAGGAGAAGAAAACTTATGTGATATTTGTGAAACCCTAGATTTTGATTTACTCCACCAAAATGAGTGATTCCAGTGACCCGATATACTTCTAAATTAGTTCCAATTAGCTTTTTCTCGCTCAAAATTATCTAAATTACATAACAAAATCAAAATTTTGAATTTTCAGAAGAACTTACGGTTTGCAATTTTGCTCGTGACTAATCAGTAACTCTTAGTTACGGTTCGTAAGTTATCGAATACCAACCGTGAATCGGTTAAATTTGGGGAAGATCCAATCGTAAACTTGATTCATTTTGGTTGGTAATTTAATTTAGTTACCAACCGTAACTAACCTACGGTTGGTAAGTCATCTTAACTTTTGAACCGTACATAACTATTTGGTAAGTTGTTAACATTCAGGATGATTTACGGTTGGTAAGTTTAATTGAGTTTCAAACCGTAACTCAATTACGGTTGATAAATATGATGCAAATAAAAACCGTAACTGAACAAATTCCCAAAACTAAGAACTTACGGTTGGTATTTGAGTTTAAACCAACCGTAACATCAACCCAATCTACGATTCTGATTCAGTATTTGAGTTATTACCAACCGTAACTAGCATAAACCCAGAAATTTCAATTTCAATTTTCATTCAAAACTTTAATTTTTGATACAAAATTAACTTAAATCCAACACAATAAACTAAACCCTAACTGGGGTTTTCCAAACATTTTTCAAATCGCCGATTAATCAAAGACGATGACATTTTCGGTTTTAATGGACGTTAGGGTTGATGGAGGAGAAGAGAAGATGAAAAAAACTGATTTGATTTTGGTTAATTAAAAAAATTGATTTGATTTTGATTAATTTAAGGTGAAAGGGGTAATCTAGTCATTCTACACCCCCTATAGGACACCCCCTAACCAATAAAAGGGACATTACTATCACACTTGACGCCCCTCTACCAATTCATGACGCCCCTTTACCAAACTTGAAATGAAAAGCAGATTAGGAGGGTTTGCGGGATGAAGACCGCAACGGAAATCGGCTCGAAAACTCGATACTGAGCTGGAATTTGCTTTTTTCTTAACTAATAACTACAAACTTTGAATCAAGTATCAACATCAATAAAGTTCAAAAGAACGAAAAAGAGTAGGATATATATACGATATATGAATAATTAGTTAACTAATGATAATCAGCTGTAGTAGGTTAATCCATCCAAAAACCTCCACAGGTGTACTAGTATTTCCTATTCTAGTGTTTTCTTATGAGAAAATCTAAAATGAAGAGATTACCCATTATAGATATGAGTCATATGACCCATCTCGAGTACCAAACGTTTTATTATTTTGGGATATTTTAACTTTAGGTCACAACTTTGTGACCAGAGTTGCGTTTGGGTCACGCCAAAATTTTAATTAGAGTTTGGTTTACAGACCGTTTTTGACTGTCTTGACCGTTAGTTATTAATTATTTATTTTTAAAAATTAGTTTCAATCTGTCTTCTCCACTTCATGATTATACAACGGCATGCGGGGCACAACACCAGTTAGCTGCAAGATTTGATAAATCAAAAGTTATTGGAATGGAATGTTATACGAATTTTGAGTGTAGAAGGATAATATTACTATTATCGATGGCGCAACCATCATCACCATCACAGTCGGTGATTGGAGTTCCCGTCGTAATCATTTTGGGTTCAGTAAAAGCTGCAGAGACGACACTTTATCGGATAAAGTCCTACAAATTAGACAAACACTTTCACCTCCACCTCCGGCATGACTACGATCCGCCTCCTTCAGTTAGCAGTACCACCTCTGTGTTTGACTGTCACCAATTTCTCCCGACACTTCATCTTTCAATCCAATCCCAATTCTAATGAATATCCGATGAAATGCAAGAAATGGTGTGGAAATCATGGCAGAACGTACGTGAAAAGCAAAATGATACGCAGACGTTGGATTATATATGATCACTATTGTTTTTGTGCACCTCAACCGCCACCACCACCACCTCCTCCACCATTTCCTCTTCCGACACCCCCAACACCAATGCCACCATCACCTCCTCCACCATTTGCAGCGCCATCATTCTCCCCCACCCCATCATTTCCACAAACATTAACCCCCAACCCATCATCCTCACCTCCATATCCAACATTCCTATCACCATTTTCCCCGCCATCTCCAATACTCGTACCACCATTCGCCCCCAATTCATCAGCTTCACCTTCATCTCCAACATCTCCACTACCATCATCCCCCAACCAATAATCCTCACCTCCGTCTCTAAGACTCCCACCACGGTTTGCCCCCGACTCATCATCAGCGTTGCCTCCATCTACAACATTTCCACCACCATTCGCCACCAAACCATCACTGTCACATCCATCTCCAGATTTCAACGTGTCTTATAATAAATCAATGGGAAGAAGATGAGGATATAGCCGGTAAATAAATTAAATGTTTGATTTAAATGTGTAATTTGAATAATTTAACTTTTTTTTGGATGGTGAAGACGGTCAATGACGGTCCTGTGATCCAAACCCTAATTAAAATTTTGGCATGACCCAAACGCAACTCTTGTCACAAAATTGTGACCCAAAGTCAAAATATCCCTATTATTTTCCTGGCCGAAAATCCAATGCTAATTGAAAACACTTTTATTCCCCATTGGCTGTTGTTTGTTTTGATTAAAGAAAAAATAAATAAAACACTTTTATTCCCCATTGGCTGTTGTGTGTTTTGATTAAAGAAAAAAAAATGAAGTGAGTTGAGTTGAGGGTTGTATTGTAGGCTTCTTTGGGGACACCTAAATCGATTTTGGTGCATAAGCAGTACAGATCAAACCCTACCTAAAGTTTTTATTAACCCTACCCACGTTCTTCAATTCTTATAATCTTGTGCTTTTGTTCTTCTAATTAAAAACAATAAATATTATATATCTTGTGCTTTTGTTCTTCTAATTAAGAATAATTTTGAGTCTAAAAAGTGTTCGCTTTTGACCCTATGAGTTGGAGATGGTCAATAACACAAGTCTGAAGCCAAGTTATCAATTCGGGATTCGGCAAACGTACGAGTATTATTCGATTTCTTAAAAATTAAGTTCGGTCAAAAAGCCGGTCAACGGTTCGTGATTCGGAAATAATTCGGAACGGCATACGTACGTCTATAATTCGTTTTAGAGACATGAATTCGGAACATAAAATTCGTTATGTAATAAATATGAAAAAATACTTAAATACTAAGAAAATACCTTGGTCAGTAGAAGGGTGGACTGATTTGTGTTCTGAAAATGGAATATATACTAAATACATGTTGATTTAGCACCAACACAGCGTTGGCTCAGTGGAGTGATCCCCTTACCAAGTGTGAGACGTCATGACTTCGATTCTCTTCGTCAATAATTTTTGGAAAAAGCGAGGGAAATGGACGCTGGGCCTTGAAGACGCTACTAAACTAAGCCCAATAGCTACTTTAATCAATTGGGTATGAGATTAATGGGCCGAACTAATTCACACGATTTTGATACGGAACGTCAAAAACGCGAATAGTTCGTGAGGCTGATAAAATTCGCGAACAGAGAACGGTATTGGACGGCCGAATGAATTGGTAACGACCGATACGTAAATATTCGCGAATGATTCGGCGAATTGCTAACTAGGGTCTGAAGTCACTATGACTGAGATAACAGGAATAGCTAGCTTAAGAAGGCTATTATTGGGGCGTCACATTCCAATAGAGGGGCGTCACCTAATAGGACAAAAACGGGTCACCCATATAAGTAATATTAAAAACCCCTTATCTAAAATAATTTTATAATGACTAAACAACCCTTATGTGGTTAGGTTAATAATATAGTTAACTAATAATTATCTCTTTTTATATATAATCTTAGTGTTTATTAAAAATATTATTTCTCATACAAAGCTTTTGGTTGGAAGCCTGGCTACAAGCTGAGCCCCAACTCCTCTCTGAATAGCAACGCCTAATCTATAAAAAATAAACTTACCTAATCCGCAGCTAGCGTCATTACTAAAGAAACAATTCTTTAGACGCTTGAAAAAGGCTAAAGTATCCTCACCGAGTTCGCCTAAGGTAGTAAAGGCCAAGACCCCCAACCCATATCCATGCGAAGCACACTTGTCCATATACTTGGTATGTTTACGCGAAATAGCACTGAAATAGCCTTGCCAGGGACAAAAGAGCGCACACCATCACCGGTGAAGGAGAAACACCCGTAACATCCATACAAACATCTTTCCCATTTTCCCGATTAAGGACAAGGATATCAAAAAGCTTAAGGTCTTTACCATCATCCGGCGAAGACCGAGAGGAACCTCCTTGTGCGTGCACATTGGCTTTGTAGCATATATCAAAAACGACGTCACGAACAACATCATGACGAAACTTATAACCAATATCCTTAGCACAATGCGGTAGCGTGATCTCCAAAAATGTCCATAGATTTATTGCAACTTGGGCAAAGACTATTATCAACAAACAGAGGAATACCAAGACGATAGCAAAGCACAACTCTAAATTGTCGAGGCCCAAGGCATTGGTTGAGCCCACCAATGGGAACCGCCAAGAGATAATCTTGGGCATGCTTGACACTGGTTACATTGCCAAAGAACGAGTCTCTTTCCGACATATGAAATTGGTCAGGACTTGCTTCTGATCGCATCAAAATAAACTATTGCAGGGAATGCATGGAAGGGAAATGAGAATCATCGACACTGATAAGTGACGGTAATCTACATACCCGGGTGAAGGTCGAATAGCCAACCGATAGGTGAACCTCTGTCTGTTGAAAATAAATCACCAAGGATCACTTTACGCACGAGATGTAGATCGACCTTCGAGAAGCAAGAAAACAATAAGCACGAGTGTCGACCCATAGTATAAATACCAAGACCACCATCCTTGATAGGAAAGGTAGCCAATCTCTTTCAGATAGGACCAAAGCCCATGACATCACCGGTAATAAGAAGCCTCAAATCCGAAAAAGCTTCTCATCAAAAAGATCGACAATGAGTTGAAGAGCGGCAGGATTGGTGGTGCGCATTGCAAAATAAAGTCTAAAAACCCGATCTGTTCAAAGAAAAAGCATCTCACTTTGTGGATCCACGAGTTTTTTGATCGATTCCATTAATTGAACAGTTTTATGCACCCCTGTTCAATAACATGTCGCTAATAAATTCCATATCCAAACTCACAGGACCACCCAAAAGTTTAACACCCTTAGAAGGTCTACCAATTTCCGCGGGAAAAACACCATCTATTGTTCTTCTAGCATCAACGGAAGGCCAAAATACTTCCGTTTTCTTTATATTTAGATGAAACCCCCTACTTGGGCCTTCTGTTTCAATTATGCGCAAGGCCTTAGCCACCTCTAGAGTGTCACCCACAATTGTACCATCATCCAAATACCAATCATGTAAATCAAGAGTGCACCGAGAAGCAATAGACTTCACTAAAGGGTGAAGGGTAAGAGCAAAAAGCAAGGGACCGAGGGGATCACCTTGTTGCACTCCCGGTCTGAGAAGACAAAATATATTGGCCATAATAAAGCTTAGCCGGACTAAGGTAGCAAAATTCTACCCAACGGAAATACCAGGCAATGTAGGCGGACCTCCTTGATGAGTGAGATCTGCTCACCATATTAAAGGCATTACAAAAGTCAATTAACAACATTGACATTTTATCCGAATGACCCTTCATCTCCAAAAGGCGATTCACATCATGTAAAATACCTTCACCACCCACAGGAACACCAACCCCGAATTGGTAATCTCCTAAATAAGATGTCATGTCTTTCCCAACGGCGAAGGCTGCCACTTTGGAAACCAATCTGCACCAAACCGTACCAACAGCAATTGGCCTGAGACCCCCACCAGGTTTAAGCAAAGGCGTCAATGGTGCGCTAGCAATATATTCGCCTAATTCAATGGGACATTTGCCGGCCAACCAAAGATTGACAACCCCGGAAATAGACGAAAGCAAGTCATCCGCCATGCTATCGCCGCACCACTAAAAATATCAACCAAGTGCTGCGCACGAAGACCATCACGACCACACGACGTACCTTTGTGGAAACTTTTGATTGCTCCCAGGACAGCCTTATGAGCAACAAAAATAGAATCCGTGGAAAAATCCTCCAAGGGAACCTCCGGGGGAGGGGCAAAGGGATGCTTTCCAAGCAAATCCACATAAGTGTTGTCTTCATAAGGAGCAACACCCGAAGAGGACAACACCCGAATCGCGGCAGCAAAATGTCCGGCGTTTAACTTCCGTCTACAAGATGCGATGTTGTTTGCTATGTGCTAGATTGATAAGATTTTTTATATAACTAGTGATAAAAAATCATATTAAGTGATTTTGGTGGGAAGAAAAAGTTGAAAAAATGAGAAACTTTTGAGATTTTTTTCTAAGTAATCCCTAGATTTCAAATCACTCAAACAATGTTCTTTTTATTTCTCAAAATTGATGAAAGTAAGTAAAAAAAGTTGATTTTTTAGCTTTTTGAGCCGTTTGATTGGGTTTTTCCTTCGTAACCAACCGTAAGACAAATTTACTGGTTAGGTGATGATGAACTCTTAGCCGTAACTAGTTAAAATTAAGAAAACCCAATTTTAAACCGATTCAATTTGGTTTTTTTGGTCAAAACCCAATGTAAATCGATTCTTTACTGGTTTTTTGGTCAAAACCCAAATCAGTAAATCGATTCTGGTGGTTTTTTTCGAACCCAATCAGAAAAAACGATTCTACTGGTTTTTTGTGATCGAACCTAGCCGTAAATCGATTCTGATGGATTTTTTTTTTCCAACTCAATCGTAAAAACGATTCTGGTTGGGTTTTGTTGAGAAAACCCAACCGTAACTAGTTTAAAACCTTTTTTTTCCCTAAGATTTCAATCAATCTAACCATTTAGGATGCAATTAGTTTGTTGATTACCATCACTTCTATCAATATGCTTCTTCCGCACCTTTAATAGAGAATTCAATCGAAGATTATAAGTTTTTCGAACCGTCGATTGATCAAAGATGGTGAAATGATTTTGATTGAAAAAAAAGAGGGAATGATTTATGGTTGATGAAGGAGAGGAAGTTAAGAAGAAGGAGAAGAGGAGGAGGAGCAGATCTTTGAATGAGAATTAGGTTTTGATTTTAGCTTTAGTTTTTAGGTTTTGATTTTAGTTAAAGGTTAATCTAGACATTTTGTATTGAATCAAGAATACCCCATAACCAATTTTCTGGTCACTAGAAATCCAAGTGAAGCCCCTCTATTGGAATGTGACGCCCCAATAATAGCCTTCTAAATATTTTTCATATCGGTGGATTCGTCACCTCTGACTGGACTACAAGCATGGGATACATGACTGGTAGTAAGATGTAACCTTTCTTTAAGAATTTTCTATATAAAAAAAAAGTCACTATGAAAAGTTGGTGGCAATCAAGCAAGATTTCTAATAGGGGGGATTGGTTTTGCTTGAGGATGTACCAAGATACTAATAAGACAAAACATCATTTATTTTGGGATTGATACACCCCAAGCAAATTGGTACTCCCATTAGCAGACTTGCAATCAAGCATTAACTTGATTGATTACTTAAGTTAGTGTCTCAATAATTCTTCCCACTTGGATTTCCGACATTGAAAAACCATGCCGGAAGCTACAGTGAAATATCCCCCAATTAGTTTATGTATCTCCTAATTAATTGTTCTTTTGAAAGGCTAACACTGGTCGTACGCTTCCTTTGTTTTTTTTTAGGTATATCCCAAGGTTTTTTATTTTTATTTTTGAAGCATGAAGATATTATTAAAATTAAATTGCAATTACACGAGGGTATGTGATACCTAGAGAGTCATTCATTACAATTTGTGCTATGCACGATGGGATTGAGTGGTCCCAAAATAAAGTTGTAAGGTTCTCTAATTGGATTTTGTCCGCTGCCAGATTGGCCAATCCGTCCGCTGCTTGATTGCCTTCTCTGCAGTGAGCGATCTGTGCCATGTTTTGTTTGGTTTCCGAGATTATTCCTGAGATGTACCATAACGGATCCCCGTCTGAGGTGAGAAATCGAAGAAGGTTTTCCGAATCGGTTTCAAATTGAACCTTTGTCCAGTTACGTTATTTTGCCGTCTTAGTGGCTATGAGCATTGCCCATGACTCAGCTGTAAGGGCGGTGGTAATTCCAAGTGGTTGTGCTCAGGCTACTAGGGTGTTGGCAGAATTATCTCTGCAAATGAAACCTGCTTCAGCTACTCCGGGGTGTCCTCGCGCTGCTCCGTCTGTTTTAATCTTGATCCATTCTATATTAGGTTTGATCCATTATATTAATATTGTTGTAGTCATTCGTTCTCTATTTGTTGGGTTTGCGAGAGCTGGTATTCCAGGTAGCACGGGAGGGAGGTTCTCTTGTGCCCAAGAGAACTCTTGTTGAAGAGAGAGAGAGCCATCTGGGTGATGTCACCCGGGTTTGATTGCCTTTGTGGATAAATGTAGTCATTTATATCTATCCATAAGGACCATAATAGGAAACAATAAGCTGTTTTGACAGTGTGGTGAGTTTTCAATTGTATGATTTGTGTGATTGTCATCTGGGGGTTTGGAAAATTTGGAAGATTGTGGGTTGTGGCTGAATGAGTAGAGAGTCTTGTGAAGAGACTGTTCCAGGCTGTGATGGCTGCTTGACAATGGAGGAGAATGTGGGCAGAAGGTTTATATGGTTTAAAATGGTGAAGGTCGGTAGGCCTTCATTGATTACTTTCCACAAGAAAAGCTGTATTTTTGGAGGACATGGGAGTGTCCAGAGAAACTTAGTTGGTGGTAAGGGGTTTTGGTGGGAATGGTTTGGTACGCTGGCTAAGCAGTGATATCCAGATGATGTGGTGTATTTTCCAGATTTGGTGAAAGGCCAGATGATTCTATCAGCGGAGTTGTTTTGGGGGAGGTGGATATTCACGATTCTCTGAATTATATGGGGTGGCAGGAGGTTTAGTTTATCATGATTCCATGTGTGAGTGAAAGGATCAATAAGGTCAGCTACTGTTTGGATTGGGTAACTACTCGCCGGTTCCAAGGTGTTATCGAATTGCGGGATCCAGTTTTCTTGAATAGGGGTTGTTAACCCATCTCCTATTTTATGGAAAAGGTGTTGTTTGATAGTGGGGATGAGGGATGCTAATTGCCTCCATTGGGGACTAGTTGAAGATGGGGTAGCTAGTGTTCCTAAAAAGAGAGGTTGTTGCTTCAGATATTTTTCATTGCAAAGGCTAGCATAGACTAAATCTGGCTTCTCATGGATGTTCCAGACCCGTTTCATGAGTAGTTCTTTATTATGATCGATGCTTCTTCGAATTCCTAGACCGCCTTCTGATTTGGGCATAATCAACTTTTTATAACCCAGTGGGTGAAGCTTCTTGACTGAGGAGTCATGTCCCCAGAAAATGTTTTTGGTGATACGGTTTGTTTTCTTATTCACATTGACAGGCAGAAGTTGTGCTTGCATTATGTGATTTGATGTAGGGGTTAGGGAACCTTTTATGAGATCTAATCATCTTGATGGAGTTAGGAATTTCGTCATCCATCCCTTAGTCATGCGCGCTAATCGGTTTAGCAAGGGTTCATAAATGTGACGAGAGGATCTTCCATGTTTGAATTGAATTCCTAGGTAAATCGGGGGTGTTGAGGTTGTGGGCATATTGAAAGATTGTTGAAGATTCAGTAGTTGTTGTTGGTTGAGTTTTGGGTGATGGATGATGGTGGATTTAGAAGTATTAATATGTTGACCCGCTGATGTGTTGTATGCATTGAGTAGGTGCTTAAGTTGATTTGTGCCTTCTGTTGAATCCTTGTATGTGATAAGGAGATCATCCGCATACATAAGATGGATAACTGATGGAGCTTTTTGTGAAATTCGTAGCCCCTTCATAACTTTTTGGGCCTCAAGATTTCCTAAGTTTGTTGAGAGTATTTCCGCACATATAATAAACACATATGATGAGAGCGGATCCCCTTGTCTTATTCCTCTAGTTGGAGTGATATACTCATGCGGCGTTCTGTTGATGTTGATTGAATATGTGACCGTTGATATACAAAGCATGATGTATTCTATGAAAGTTGTCGGGAAACCTAATTTGGTAAAGGATTTTCTAACAAAACCCCAGTCCAGACTATCATAAGCTTTTTGGATATCCAATTTCAATGATATTTTCGGATCCTTAGTATTGATTGAGGTTCTAATATGATGAAAAATCTCTCCAGCAATTGCTATGTTATCCTGGATAGATCTTTGAGGTATAAAAGCGCTTTGATAAGGGCTTATTAGGAACGGGAGTAAGGGGCGTATGCGGTTGACCCGAATTTTTGAAATGATTTTGTATGTTACATTACAGAGTCCAATAGGCCTGAATTGCGAAGGTTTGGATGGGTGGTCTATTTTGGGGATTTGAGTGAGGTTCGTGTGGTTCATAATCGGGTATATTCCAAGGTCTGGTTTACCCACATAAGTCTTGTGCGTCTCGGAACAACTCTAATATATAAGAATCGTATAAGATATCAAAGAATTATTTTATTATTTTAATTTTTTTTATCTTTTTTTTAATGTCAGTTGTATTTATTGGGTTGAGGTATCCCTCTTAAGTACCTCTTTTTCAATGAATCTTTCCTAT
Organism: Papaver bracteatum; assembly: GCA_023529315.1. Taxonomy (NCBI): domain Eukaryota; kingdom Viridiplantae; phylum Streptophyta; class Magnoliopsida; order Ranunculales; family Papaveraceae; genus Papaver; species Papaver bracteatum. Next base: position 107,157 of record JAJJWX010002972.1, read on the forward strand.
CGACCGATGAAAAAAAGAAGGAAAAACATATCTCTTCAACAGAAATCTCTACTTTAGAGATTTTAGATCGGATATTGTGACTCTAAGGATGTCATTAATTTTCTATTGATACCGATGTCACTGCAGTATAATGGTAAAGTCACTGGGTGATAATGCCATTGACTTGAGTTTGAGACTCGTCAACACCAAATTCTTTACGGATAAAAAAGAAAATCCGATAAGGGAAATGGGATTCATTGTTGTGAGTCTATGTGTCAAGAATAGTGAAACATGTAGTATGTATGATGTCCCGATAGGAAAATATTTTTGACATGAGTTCATTGCAAATTTGGTAGCAAAAGTTCTGGGATGATACCGGTGACCCGAGTTTGATATTCGTCGGCACTAATTCTTCACCTACCAAAAAAAAAAGGGATAGACAAAGGGTGAAACATACTAATAACCAAATTCGTTAGATGGTCGATGTATTATAACAAATCTTCCCAGTTAAAGGTTTTGACAAAATAAGCTCTCACATTGAACGGTGATGAAACCCTCTTTGCCTATTGGCTGCGATAGGCATTTTCTAATGTAGAAGCTATGGTGAGGACACTTGGCTTAACTCTATTGGTTGGAATATTTAAAATTGGGCTATAATTTTTTTACATCAAATACTTAACGGTTAGCTAGACCTAATTTTTCATACAGCCAACTTCATAATTTTGACCTAATTTGCTCTCAATTGTTCGTATTGGGTGCAAACTCTCTCCAACCAACTTGGGATTTGCTCAATCAACCATCAGATGGTCCCACGACCACCAAGGGCCGGTCCCATGACCCCTTGGTCGGTCCCTCATCTCTTCATAACTAGGTTTTACTACCTAACGCTCACACGAGCACTATTTTAATAAATTATTAAACCAACATTTGATCATCTGTTCACCAACTGGTCAATAAAGGACTTTGGTGCATGCTCACTCGAGCACTTGGGTGCTACATGGTCGACCATCATCCCATGTATCTGGTCACTCCTTCACTAAGTGATTTATTTTCAGTAAATCATCAATTGATCAAAATTAGGGTTTCGAACAAATGCTCTGTAAATCATAATTCTAAGCGAGTTCAAACAATAATAATTTTATGATTGATCCTCAATCAACATCTGGATTGAATATGTAATATTCGGTCTAGCTACCAATATTTTAATTAATATTTTATTTGGTCACATTACTAATATTTCATCAAATGAGCAGTACTTGCTCGTATGCTCGAACATTGATTCAACTATCAATATTCAATAATTTATCGAATGAGAAATATTAGCTCAGATGCTCTAATATTGATCCAACTATCAATATTCAACAATTCATCATACGAGCAATATTTGCTCAGGGTATCAATATTCATCATATTGATTCAATTATCAACATCATTCATTCGAGAACTATATGTCCTAGCAGACATATTCAATTCATGAATCCTAGAGCATTCATCAACCATGCTCGACTGAACAATACTTAGACTCATTGTCTAATTAAGTCAACGACTGACTGATCAAATACACGCCTTCCTTGCAGACTCTACGTTCGTAAGACATCAATCACGTCACATCGGGGATATTAATTAGGGTTTATGTCTGGCGGCCTACATCATGTGTGTTCATCCACGATGATAAATGTGAGTAAGTGGTGCAAGCAGTTGAGGGAGTTAGCAAAGTAGTGGGTGGACAATCAACCAAGTCTGGCGGCTTATATCTGACAATATAAATAAGTTTATGAATCCACGATTGAACAACAGAAGAATTCGGATCCGAGCAATCACTTTCAATAATTCAATCAATCGACCAAAACTTATTCAAACTCAGCAGTTCACAGAAAACTTGAAGAAACCCACAACACATTCATAATCCTTGATCATCATTGATCTCACATACTTCTCAGCTTTCCTCCTACATATCAACCCTCTCCTCTCTTTGTGACCGAATTGACTCTAGAACGAGCATTTTCTTGGTTTAGGCCGGAGTCCTAGAGATTGATCTATCGAACTCAAAGAACTCCCGTGCAGTGCATCGGTTTGAGGTTACGTAGTTTGATCGGTTGAGCATCCTCCGTCCGCATGGTCGTCTCTCCATTCCCAAAAAAAAACAGCGAACCGTTTTCCCAACCTATAGATTGGCGACCACAGTTGAATATTAATCTCTCAGTTGGAATCCTAATTTTTACTAATATGGTTGGTCTTACGACTAATTCAGCTACTCCAAATTCCGGTCAGAATCTTTTAAATGGTAATGTTCCTCCCTCAAACACTTCATCTGGCGATGCGGTTGATGGAGAAGTCATAACCTTGATCGAGTTGGTGCGGATACAAACAATCCACACAAGGAACATGAATCTGATGAAAGAGACAATAAACAACATATTTAATTTTTTCGTGAGGCTAACATCAGATTTGAGCGGCGCCTCTACTCCAAAAATTTCGACACTAAGGGCTAACCCCTCAACTGATGATCCTCCTCATGTCGACAGTTTCACTACTTATGAGAAACCGGTAGATCAAGAAGTTATACATCTGATCGAAAACTTATATGAACTCCTACACTTCTCTAGAGACCAGTGTACGAGCACGTTTGTTGTACTCAACCAAATATCATCTGATGTGCTGATAATTCCGTCATCTCTAGCAGTCGAGGAAGTGTCCATGATGTCTGAACATTCGATCAATAATATCAATGTTTATGGGTAAAAACTGTTTCTGCTGGTTTTGATAATTTGGGTGTGTGGATGAGAAACAAATCTAAACCTAAAATAAATGCACTGCACATGAGTACTTTAGATTCGAGAGATCATCTGTACAATCCTAGCCTAAACCAAGAAATGGCTATTCCAGTCTTGCTTCAGTAACAAAGTAAAAGAGAAGGGTTGGACTTAGGAAAGGAAGCGAAGAAGGTGTTGAGACCAGAATGGTTAGTTCTGAAAGTGTGGCTATTTTATGACTTGTACCAGAATTTGGAACTGGCTTGCAGAATGTAAGCTATCAGTTCTTTGGTATTTTTCTGGATACTATGTTGTTGTTCTCCCCAAAACTTGTTGTTTTTGTTGAAGTAGGTAAAACCTATTTATACAAGTCATATTGAACGCACCCTGATCTCGTAGAAAGTGGGAGTGATTGAGTGATGGATAAGTGGGGTCATGTGTAAATACCAGAAACCACGTTCCCACTATGAAGGAAACTGGTTAGTTTACACCCACTACTCCTTTACGCCACTAACTGCCATGCTTTCTGACCCTTTCTTATAATGGGCGTGTTGCACGCTGCACGCTGTAAACCTCCAGACCAATACCCTGATGAGTATCCCCTAGTTTATAGTCAAGTGCTATTGACCCTAGTTAGCAATTCGGGGTACGGGTAGTAGTTCGGGACGACATATGTATGAGAATTATACGGATTCGGATAGGTCGGATTCGGTCAAAAATACGGTCAACGGTTCGTTGTTCGGACAGTAGTTCGGAACGGCATACGTACGTGTATATTCGTTTTATAAATGTGAGTTCGGCACTTAAAATTCAGATTACATAAATGATAAATTGATAAGTATTATGATCTTATTACAAGACTAATTTTATTTGTATATGATTTATAAGATGAAAAAAATATTTTAGCGTGATTATTTAACAAGAAGTAAACAGTTTAATCGCATAAATGTATTATAAAACGAGTTTATAGATTTTTAAACAAAAATTAACACATAAAACACTGGTTATACAACTATCAATAAAAATTTTAAATAAATAATTGTATTTAAATATAAAGTACATTCAAAATCAAACAAAAACCAAGCAACAAAACTCTGATCAGAGAATTAATTATGGGAGAGTTTAGGTTGGTGTAACTAGGTTCAAGTTCTAGTTCGGAAATATCATTCGGATTCGGTTAGTTCGGATACGTTCGCGAATCATTCGTGAGGTCCATATAATCCGGGAACTAGGTTCGGAGTTCAAATAGTTCGGAAGCATTATTCGGATTCGGTCAGTTCGGATACGTTCGGGAATCATTCGGGAATGATTCGGAGAATTACTAATTAGGCTATTGACAGGTCAGAAAATGCCAAGGGAGAACCAGTTCACCACATCTCTTCCGCAGGCTCCGAAGAATAAAAATGGATAATTAATAGGGGGAAAGCCACTTTTACTAGAGGGAAAGCCGACTTAGTCTAGGATATTTGACTTCGGGTCAATATGGGGTGGATTGAGAATAAGCTTTCCCCCACAACTGTACAAAATTTTGTGACTCGCATATCTAATCAGCAAACAATCAACGTCATGGAGAAAGGAAAAGGAGCTGATTGTATAAACAAGTGAATTACCTCACCCAATTGATCTGTAATATTTCTGCATTCAACTTCGAACAGTTGGATATGATTGGTCACTTCATTTTTGATTACTACTTCATATTGATTGATCTGTAATATTTTAATTATTACTTCAAATTGGGATCAAATTAATCTAATCTAAGTGTTCATTAGTAAAATTAAAGTCGATATCCCTCTTTGAGAAAGGATGTAAGACCAGCAATACATTTTGAAAACTTAATTAATCAGCAATAAGGAGTTAGGCATCAGTACGTTCATTGATCAAACATCATCAGCAGGCAGCACCTATCATCAGTGAGAAATCGGTGTCAAAGAACTACATGCTAAATTTCCAGCGGACGACAAGTGCGCTTGTAGATGCAATCCCTTAACTACTGTGCTTTACTAACATGCTTCAATTCTTCAATCATAAGCACGTTGTTTCTTCTGAAGACAATATCAAGAAGATCTTCATAAAAGAAGATTATGGTTAAATGGGAAAGCTTATTTTAAATACACCCAATATTGACCCGCAGTCAAATAACCTAGACTGGAGTCAGCTTTCCCTTTAACAAAAGTGGCTTTCCCCCTATTAATTATCTAAAAATGTAAATAGAATCAGATTTGATTCAAATGAAGTTTTCTGGTCGAATACTATTGGCACCATTGCAGACGTTAAGGGGTGACAAATATTCACCTTACTACACCAGAAACACAACATTAATTAATGTGAAAGTACTGATTTGGCTATGTGGAGTCCACTTTCTCTTCATGTATGTGAGTATATGAAAGTGGAGAATTTCATCTCAATAATTGTCAAAGAAAGGTTAATAAATTAGAAGAAGAAATGGTTTAGCGGGGGTCCATGGAGTTACTTTTCATGCAAAAAGTGCAGAGAAAAGGGATGGTCTTCTCATATGATAAGGGAACAACCTCTGATACAAAAATAGAACATTTAACAAGTTTTGGGAAAGGTAATGATCTGATGTAGTGCGACCCATTGAAGCTGTACATATCAACGGAGCATACGAAGACACATGGGGTTCTTGGACGATCGAACGGTTTTTAAATTCTGTACACATTTCTTAGGTCCGCTCCGTTACAACGAATCAATACTGTTTTTCTTTCCACTACCAATATATCCGGTTTTGGCGGGAAATGTGGCTGTGACTCTCCTATATAAAAAGAGGTCGAGCATGAGAGGAAAAAAGCACTTCTTCTCTTGGATTAATTTCCAAGGAGGAGAAACACCACTTCTTCCATTACTCCTTCTTTTACCATTTCCTTGGGAGCGAGAAGCACAGAGAGCTCATGACTTTTGTTGGGAGCCTCCGTTTTTAGTTTCATTTTAATTCCTTCTTCTTTATTTATTTGATAGTACTTTTAATTATGAGTAGCTAAATTTTTAATTGATTATGGATGATTTCAAAATCCTGAACCATGAAACATTATTTTCTTTAACCACATATATTTCAAGTTTTATTTTATTGCTGATTATCTTTATTATTTTTAATGTCTAAGAATATTGAGGGGTTAAAACGCTTTCTCTCACTTCTCTCTCCTAAGAAAAAAAAGAGAAAAAAAACTCTAGAGCTTCTTCATCTTCTTGCTCAGATTTAGTCCTTTTGGGCTAGATCTGAGCAAGAATTTTCTGTTTTTATGAATAAAAGTAGAGTAATTTGTAGTTTTAGGTTTTGTTTTTGTTATTTTTGGTGTCTATGGACACATTTCTTCGCTATTTGGGCGATATTCTCTTCGTCTTTGGGACGATTTTCTGTTCGCTCTAATAGCGATTCTCTCAAATCTCCATGGTGTTTCTTGGCTTGCTATTCTCGATTCATCAAGAACATCAATGATTCTGCTCGGATTTGCTTTGGATTCATCTTCAACAAGAGGGATTTAGGGCATCCGGATTCATTTGGATCTACAAGATTTTGGGCAAATTACTCCATTTTATTTGGAGCATCTCTTATTGAAGAAGAAGATAATTATTTCAAATGGTCGGAGTTGATTCCGGTTCACACCATCTTTCGTCAATACTACTGGTACAAAAATTGGATATCTTTGCGGTGCATGGCTCTTTCTCTTCGCGATGTATTTGCAATTGGTGTCATCATTTGTATTTGAGTTTTGATTATCTTGTATTTTGGTGTTTTTGATAATCTTGTAAGCAATCATGTAATCACTATTTTGGTTTGAATGAATTGAAATGTGATTTTCCAAAAAAAAAAAAAAAAAAAAAAAGAATATTGAGGGGTTATTTAAAATGATCAATTAAATTAATCAATATTTCTTCTACTAGTTTAGGGTTGGGTGATACGTGTAATTGTCACATCAACTCTTTGCACAAGTAGTAAATTGCAAGAGCTGACAGAGGGATTTTGTTAAGCAATTGTGTGTAAAGATAACACTAGTAAGCAGGTCGAGCCTATGCGTCTGATGCTGGGATCAACCTGATTCACAGAGTGTAAAGCATTCGACTAATTTACACCTTGAGAACTTATTCTTGGTGGGTTGGATGGATAAAATCTGGTAGTCGAGCGCTTATGTATCCAGTGACAGTAGGAATCCGGGGGATAACAGAGCTTATTGCTATTCTACGGTTGGTAACATTATAAGTTCAACAAGAAATAAATTTGCATTTAATTTGGCTGCGGTTCAATGACGGCGAATGATTCCCTAGTAATCTTATTCCTTATTAATTTAAACCAATATTTATTATTTTCGTTTTATTAGTTAGTTTGATTAAAATCTAACCCCCCCCCCCCTTTTCGGTTACTTTTTAACAACTAGAAACTCCCTGCTCTTCGTGGGAACGAACTCCTTTCTATTATATTACCAGTTAATTGTGTGGAAATGTATAATTAATTTGTTGCGTAAACGACGCGCACCAAATTTTGGCGCCGCTGCCGGTAGCTTTTAGTTGTTTTTATTTATTTATTTTAGTAATTTTATTAATTTATTTATTTACTTTTAGTTAGCTTATTTTCTTTTAGTAATTCTATTTAATACTTTTGTTTTTAGATTCTGCTTTTAGCTTTTAGCTTTTAGCTTTTATTTTAGCTTTTATTTATTTATTTATTTATGTGTTCATAATGGATTAATAGTATTCATGACCCGTCTAGAACGGGGGGAAAATTCTATAAACGATATGTGTGCATAATTTTTATTTTTATTTTTAGGCTTAGGTTTTATTAATTTTAATTCTTACGGTTTTGTATCATCGTCATGTTTCCATTTGGAAATAACATGTATGGTGTACAAGACCATTCATATCACAGTGGTAATCAATTTAATACCGGTTTTCAATCTCAGTCTTATGATAATCACCAACCATATCAAGGATATAATCAAAACCAATCGTTTGGCCATGATCCATATCCTATGGAACCTTACGGGTACTCTCATGCATATCAACAAACTTATGACGGGTATGTAAGGGAGCAACCACGAGGATGGAAGGATAGTTATACTTCTAATCGATTGTTTTCTAGTGATGTGCAAGTGATAGAGAGTTTTGAACCAGAAACTTATGATAACGAATCAAGATATGCTCCTCTTTATTGTGTTTTTCCTTTAGTTAAAGAAGAGATATTGTCTAGAAACTCTATTGAGCACAATGGTGGTAAACGTGTCAATGTTAGAAAACTTTTCAAGCAACACGAGTAGTTAGAAGAAGCCGGTGCATCACAAAAGATTCTTGATGAAATTAACAAGGTCATAGAATTGTAATTAGAACGTCGTTTCGATATGGAAGATTATGAGGTTGACGAAGATTCTGATGAAGATGAGCAGCCTTTAGAAAGTCCTTGCAATAACAGTAAAGTTGTTCCAATTCCGGATCATTATAACGATCACTCGCCTATTCAAAAGGAGGAGAATGGATATGACATAACTGTTATTATAAATGGTGTAACGTACTCAAACGAGGATTATAGTATTTTCACCAACGAACTAGACTTTATAGTAGATGATGCTGATTTCGATGACGAGGTTGTTGAAGAGACGGTGATTGAGAATGAAACCAAATTTGATTTATTTCATGGAAGACCCGATTGAGCTAGCTAAGGATTATAAAAATGCTGAGATTTTAGTCAAAGCAGAAACTGACAAAGTATGGCTAAAGGGTTTGATAGAGGACCACGATACACATGAGGTAAATAATTTATTGCAATTACTTAAGGATGATGAGGATCCTGTAATAAAAGAGATTGTGGAAGGTTTGTCTAATCCTTTACATATTTCTAAATCTTTTGATTCACATCACTTAGGGTTGAGTATTTGTGCTTCTAAAAGTTTAAATAATTATTTTACTTCTAATTATCCACCACTAGACGTGTTTGATTCTAGCAATGTGCAGGTTCACAGAGAGGAACCCAAAGAAGTTCCCATATTTTATGTTATATATCCACTTCCAAGTGTCGAAAGGACTAAGTGTGGGGGAAGCTTCCATAAAGTAGCAATTTCATTATTTATATCTTATGCTAACATTTTTGTGAAGTTGTTACTAGAATCGTAGATTATTTTCTGGGTGGACTACCAGATTTTCAGATTACTGGTATATGGGGAGGTTCCAAGCGACAAGATGGATGTTGATTCCCTTGAGGTTCGTGATTTTCTCCCGCGGGAGGAGTAATCTGAATGAGTGCTAAGTCGGGCTGAGGACGATAAACTAAGCGATGAATAGGAGGCAACCCACTGGTTTTGTATTTCTATCCTTATCTTTTGTTTTTCATATCATATTTGGATTTCCCACCTTATTTTACTTTGGACGAATCAATTACATTGAGGACAATGTAAAGTTTAAGTGTGGGGGTGTGTTTCCATATTTTGCATATAGAATTTTTAGCCTTTTTGAGTCAATTTTTTTCATTTTTTTTGTAAATATTTGCATAAAAAAAAAACCTTCAACTTATAGAGATTTTAGAATCACTAGCATACTTCTAGGTATGTTTACATAGAGAATTCTGACCGACATAACTGAACTTGGAAGTGTTAGGGAACTACGTTCGTATTTCTTACTTGTTAGAGTGCTAAATAATGGATTTAATCATGCCGGTAGCGAATTAGGTGCAGGGGGAATGCATTATTAGAGTTGCTGATCAATCATTAGTGGAGACTACCTATTTTCACATCAACCTAGGCACCAGACCTTAAATTCTTTGTAGTTGACTAAAAAGATTTTATTTTTGAGTGTGTGTCACCGTACGTTAATTCCGGGTAGAATGGTGAGCTACCCAACTTCACACCATTTTCCAGCACTATTTTTGATATCTTAAGTGCTAATTTTGTAAATCATGAGGGTGACGTCTATAGATGAAAACCACCTTCTTGTAGTTTGATTTGCAGTTAGCACCATTCTCTCTCTCGCCAACAACAGTTCCATAGAAACACATCATCATCAACAAGGAAGCAACATCAAAATCTACAAAGAAAGTTGAAGACGTTTAAGGTTTATAAGCAATAATACAAGGAAAAGTAAATTTCATATCCAAGTGAAGCAACATATAATGAGCATAATTCTATATCCAAGTACGAAAACTTATTTACAAGAGCAAAGAAAATCAAAATATGAGAATTATTGAAGTTTAGACAATGCAGGTTGTGAAGATCAAAGTGGTAAAGTCCTCCTCTCATGGCCATGTTAATTTTATTATTATAGTTGCAATCTTATTGTGAAAAAAAATGATGAAATATAAATATATATATATATATACAAATAGAAAAAAAAATACAAAAAGATTTGCATTTAGAATTTATTTTATCAATAAATACATGAGGAAGAAAAATCTATAAAAGAAGTTTCAAGCAACAAGGAAATATAGGAAAAGAGTTACAAATTGTTAAAGTTTTATGAAGTTCAAAGGTTATCATCAATAGTTGAAGCTGAAGATCAAGAAGATGAAAAAGACGAGACGAAGACGTTTCTATTGGATGCTATGAGAGTGGTGCTACCATTACATCCGATCAGATGCGAAGGTGGTAAGTACTCCCATCCTTTCTATAGTAGTTGATTTCCTTTCTTAGAGATCATCAGAAAAAGTATTTTATTTCCCACGATTTTTTGGGGTCTCCAGAAATAGTTCAGAAGGTTTCCTTCCCACCATTAACCGTGTATAGGATTTGTCTCTTCATTCCTACCTGCACACATGTGAGACCCATAAAAAAGCCGTCTTATTGAGTGCAATTATCATACAATCCTTTTAAGTGAGGCAGAAGTCGAGGCGAAATGCTTATTGGTCGCTCTCAAACACGTGTTCTCTCATTATGGTGTGATTATGTCTCACTCAACATTTAAGAATGAGAATATGTTCTTTGGTATTTCTAACTTCTTATTACTTGCATGCAGAAACTCTATGTCCTCATAACTCTTTGGATGCTCGGGAAGCTGGAACGCTTTGAAGTTGGAGCAGGTTTTGTGGGTATACCTCTCGTAAGCCCTTACGAGACTATAACTCGTCCACTGGGGACACCTAGGGGTTTAAAGGCTTGTTGCACATGCTAAGTGGAACCGGGTCCTCAACGACAGAGATTTGTTTTATTTTAGGTTAGATAGTTTGCTCGAGGACTAGCAAAATCCAAGTGTGGGGGAATTTGATAAGTGCATATTTCACATATAATTTGTGTCAATTCCATGCTATTATTTGTTGGGTTTCTTGCAAATTATTGTATATTACTCTTGTTTCCTCTTATTTGTGTTTTATTAGGTGAATCATCTGAAAAGAAGTGAATTTGTGCTTAATTGTGCAATAATAGAAGCTAGCTACAAGTGGAGAAGGGGCCAAACACCAAGAGAAACTCGTTCAAACCCAGAAGTTCTTGATATCATGTTGAAGAGGATGAAAATACAAAGTCAATGGCGAAAGAACAGAGTCATTCTGAGTTTGTATGAAGAAGTTATGAGCAAAACAAGAATTTGGAAGACCAAAAGGGCAAAATGGTCATTTTACAGGAAACTGCTATTGGCACCCTTCCATCTATTAAGGGGCGACCAAGTTTGTCTACTTACCACCCAGGAATATAAATCGGAGTTTGAGGTGCTTGTTGCTGTCGGTATTGGAACAAGAGAAAGTTTTGGGCAAAAGGGTAAAATGGTCATTTTATGGTCAAGTTTTATTGGCAGGTCAGAAAATGCTAAGGGAGAACCAGTTCACCACATCTCTTCCGCATGCTCCCAAGAATGAAAGTGTAAATAGAATCAGACTTGATTCAAATGAATTTTTATGGTCGGATGCTATTGGCACCATTGCAGACGTTAAGAGGCGACAACTATTCATCTTCCTACACCAGAAACACAACATTAATTAATGGGAAAGTACTGATTTGGCTATGTGGAGTCCACTTTCTCTTCATGTATGTGAGTATATGAAAGTGGAGAATTTCATCTCAATAATTGGTAAAGAAAGGTTAATAAATTAGAAGAAGAAGTGGTTTAGGTGGGTTCCATGGAATTACTTTTCATGCAAAAAGTGCAGAGAAAAGGGGTGGTCTTCTTATGATAAGGGAACATCCTCTGATATAAAAACAGAACATTTAACGAGTCTTGGGAAAGGTAATAATCTGATGTAGTGCGACCCATTGAAGCTGTACAGATCAACGGAGCATACGAAGACACATGGGGTTCTTGGACGATCGAACGGTTTGTAAATTTTGTACACATTTCTTAGGTCCGCTCCGTTACAGCGAATCAGTACTGTTTTTCTTTCCACTACCATTATATCCGGTTTTGGCGGGAAATGTGGCGGTGACTCTCATATATAAAAAGAGGTCGAGCATGAGAGGAAAAAAGCACTTCTTCTCTTGGATTAATTTCCAAGGAGGAGAAACACCACTTCTTCCATTACTCCTTCTTTTACCATTTCCTTGGGAGCGAGAAGCATATAGAGCTCATGACTTTTGTTGCGAGCTTCTGTTTTTAGTTTCATTTTAATTCTATCTTCTTTATTTATTTGTTAGTATTTTTTAATTATGAGTAGTTAAATTTTTAATTAATTAGGGATGATTTCAAAATCCTTAACCATAAAGCATTATTTTCTTGAACCACGTTTATTTCAAGTTTTATTTTATTGTTGATTATCTTTATTATTTTTAATGTCTAAGAATATTGGAGGTTATTTAAAATGATCAATTAAATTAATCAATCAATATTTCTTCTACTAATTTAGGGTTGGGTGATACCTGTAATTGTTACATCAAATCTTTACACAAGTAGTAAATCGCAAGAGCTGACAGAGGGATTTTGTTAAGCAATTGTGTGTAAAGATAACACTAGTAAGCAGGCCGAGCCTATGCGTCTGATGCTGGGATCAACCTGATTCACAGAGTGTAAAGCATTCGACTAATTTACACCTTGTGAGCTTATTCTTGGTGGGTTGGTTGGATAAAATCTGGTAGTCGAGCGCTTCTGTATCCAGTGACAGTTGGAATCTGGGGGATATCAGAGCTTATTGCTATTCTACGGTTGGTAACAATATAAGTTCAACAAGAAATAAATTTGCATTTAATTAGGCTTCGGTTCAGTGACGAAGAATGATTACCTAGTCATCTTATTCCTTATTAATTTAAGCCAATATTTATTATTTTCGTTTTATTAGTTAGTTTGATTAAAAGCTAAAAAAAACCCTTTCAGTTACTTTTTAACAACTAGAAACTCCCTGCTCTTCGTGGGAACAAAATCCTTGCCATTATATTACCAGTTAATTGTGTGGAAAGGTATAATTAATTTGTTACGTAAACGACGCACACCAGGTCCATGGTTCTTGCGTTGTCGGCTTGGAGCGTTGGCGTGCTCCCGGCTTGACTACAGCGCTGATGGCATGGAGCATGGTGTTGGCTTGGCCGTAAGGATTGGCGCGGAGCATTTGGCGAGGTGACTTTGGCCACGTAATGTTGTAGTTTTAGCGCTCGGCGCGCTGGCATGTTGCTAGTTCGTTGGATTTGTTTCCACATCTTGGTGCTAGCGACAGAGGTATATATCAGCGGAGGGAACAACATCAATAAAGTAGGCAAGCATATTTCAGGTACGTATTTCAACGTTTTTTTGTTTTTGTTTGCTCTTCCGTGTTGGTGTAAACCCTATCCATAAGCATGATCTCCATGAACTTGTAAAAATACTTTAATATGAATGATTCCTCTTCGCTAATAGCATTGTAGTAGCATTAGTAACAACATGGATAACAGCGAAACCAATCATTATGTTAGGCACGCATATATGGGTGGATGACTCTCTTTGCTTCTTTCTCCATAAAATCTAGCTGTAGGTTTCCTTTTGTCCATGACCACAACTCCCGCGGCAAAGCTTAATATGGCCGAGGGCATACTTCCTATGGCATTGTATGGTTTCGTCCAAGAGCATATTTCCCGCAACATTACATGTATCCCGTTGGGCAGGCGTCAGTTCCCATTCCTTTTGGCCATGAGTGTCATGACATGTAGCCAAAGGAAAACTTTCCCGTAGAAAATTTGTTGTTGACTCTTGATTATTGTACCCAGATTTTGACAAAATTTCCATGAATGGTTTTCTTCAAAGTAGTAATTTTTTTTGCTTTGCTCCGTTGTAATTACTTCAAAACTCATAAGGAATCTCGTTAAGATGTCACCTGAAAGCAGTCTATCGCCGCGTCGAGAAATGCTAACAGCTCCAGGCCGAACATATTTGATGAGTTTTTTACAAAGTCTGCTACAGTTACGAGAACCCATCCCAAATTCGTGGCAACCATTCTGACTGATTCAGAGAATGAAGGAGAAGTCCAATCGGTCTATCCAGGGCGTATAATGAGGTTTTGTCTTCAGAAGAAGGAATATTCGGCTTCTTCCATATACTTCAAGATATGTCATAGTCCATTGTGCTCTTATGATAAGTGGATGCAATTTATGATAAGTCAAGACCATGTAAGGTTTAATCTGACTGAGGCGTAAATCATGAATGCTGTCACGACATCTGCTATACTTCAAATCAGAAAATATGCTGCAGGTTTGATCACTTTTATCTCCAGGTGGTTCCCGGAAACTCACACGGCTATATGTAGATGGGGGTGAGATGACCATTACTTTGGAAAGGGTAGCCGTTCTGTTGAGTCTTCCCATAATAGGGAATCTTGACGTCATCTTGACTGAGGAAGAAGAAGAAATACATGCCACCTTGGTCACGAAATCAACATGATATGTTCGAAAGCATTACGAGGAAAAGTGCTTCTATAACTGGTGGGTGTCTGAATGGTTCCTGATGAACCAGAGCCCGATCAGGTGCTAGATGATATACTTCACGTTGCTGCATTTTTAGCTCTGTGGTTATCCAGGGATATTTTTGATGATGGATCTGGCAAGAAGGAGATAAGGCAGAAGTTCATCAAATTCGCCATTTAATTAGCGAAAGGCGTTGCTCTTCCCATCGGCAGTTTTTTCCTCGGCTCTTTTTGTATACCCATCTAGATCACTTAGCAGCGGACATGTATGTCTCTAATGGGTATATGAAAGTAGACTCGTATGTCCATGTCGCCTTTCTCCAGGAATGGTTGTGGAAGCATTTTAAATATTATGCTCCTAAACCGAAAACTTCATTCCTTGATGCATATAGCGGCTCTAGGATACTCCGTTGGTTGGAGAGGCATCCAAAACCTGGCTTAAAGCTCATTGATTTTCTTGACAATGTGCATGCAATTGAATTTTGCCCTTGGGTTCCAGTCCACATGTCTATAGTTCAGCCAAACATTTTTTCTTCTGCCTTAAACATGACATTGGATTCTGCCAAAAAGAATATGAGCATTGGAGAAATTGTGTTCATGCGAAGCTGTATTCCCGAATATGTGCCATCTTTTTTTAGAGGATCTTATGAAGTGGTTCCTTACAATATTGGTAAGGCCGCTCGTCATATGGGTTGTGATCACGGGGTTCCGTTTCGCCGTCCATTCACGGCTCCAAAAGAACTGTTGCCAGCCGTTTTCAATAGCCGTATCTTTGCACCCCATAAATGCCTCCCTTTTCTGCTCCTAGGATGAAAACCGGTGACAACTTCCAAATATAATATTTTCTGGCAGGATGAGTTCCTCGCTATTTACCAATTTGCTCAGGATGTTGTAATAGTTCCAGGCGGCAAGCCCTCATCTAAAGTTCTGGCAAAACACAGATCGTTGAGGTTGCTTTCTTCGGGTAAGTGGAAATCTGACAGTCTCTAGGAAAAAGAGCGAAGGTCGAAAAATCGTGAGGGCGTCATTCGATCGGCTTCCACGGTTCTTGTGACTTTCAGTTCTTCCAACATGAAAGTATGTATGATTTTCTTCCTGATTTGGCCGAATTGCATAAATACTCTGAATTATCGCCACTGAAAACCTATTTCCCTTTTGACTCAGGGTCTTAACAATATAAACGCCTTTACAAGACTTGGACATGCCCAGGAAATGGCACCTTCTGAAGAAAAATATGGCGTTACTGAGCCTCTTGATAGTGAAAAGGAGGGTGGAGAAGAATAAAGTTCAGGATCCGACGGTGATGGGAAAAGTACTTTAGAGCGTAGAAACGAGCCTTTTTCTAGTTCCAGTGGGCCCGTATATGAGTCGGTGAGTTTCCCACATGTTTTCCTCTTGGACTATTTGTTTATACAGAATAAATATTCAATTAGTGATATTTATAGGAATAAGCCGCTTCTGAAGATAACCTTGAGATGGAGATTCATGGCGATGAAGATGTATCTCTAATGGCGGAAAACGCTATCGTGGCGACGGGCATGATTGTTCCCAAAGAATCTTTGCTAATCGCATATTCATCCACAGGTGTTGTTTTTGATCCTCCATTTGAGGTTCCTTTTGAGGGTCACATGTTGATTGGAGGATTCAGCGTGCCAATGAAGTATGCAGAGTTATATACCAAGATATGGAGAAAGTATGTGCATATTTCCATGACCAAGAAGGTTGAAAGTCGCTTTACATTGGTTAATCATGTGGAGGAAACCTTATCTTCAATCCATGACATGTACAATATGCGATGGAACTCGAAGAAGGTTGAAACTCGAAGTTCACACACATGTCCCGATGGAGGCATTAAACTCGAAGTTCACACACATGTCCCGATGGAATTCCAAGCTTTTGATTGAACTTCGAGTTTAATGCCTCCTGGTTCTGTGAAGGATTTTCCAAAATTCAAAAAATGCAAACTGAAATGGCTGGAGTCCCTTCTGCGATTTTATTAACCGGCAGGAGGTGGAAATCGAGAGGTTATCCCAGAAGTTGAAGTTGAAGCATGATGGTCTTCAAAACATGAAGGATGCTTTCTCCAAGAATAACGGGTTGTTGTTGGAAAATTTCCCTTGAATGCTTTTATTTTTCTGAACCTCCTTTTCTTAGTTTTTTTTTTTTTTTTTTTTTGGAAAGGCAAAAGACGCCTCTTTTATGGTTTGATTTTATGGTTTTTTGGATTGATAGATGATTGTTTCTTATAAGAGTTTTTTGGATTATTTTTGGAATGGATAATTATTTTTGGAATAATGGCACTTGGATCAACTGATATGTTGGAATCCTAATTATGAATGTGAGTAGCACAATTATTCTAGAAAAAAATTGTGAAACCATGAATATTGAATGAACATGGAAAATATGGGATGATATGAAATCTTGGGAAAATTGGGTTATCAGTTTCCACTATCAATATGGAATTGATGACTATGCACACCTTCAATAAATTCAAAACAATAGGTTGTGTAAACATGGTCTGACAAAACTTACTCGCGTTAGGGTCTTTCAACAAAACTGAATCTTCAGGGCGTAAATTCGAGTTTTCTGTGTGACGCCATATTGGTCGCGAGAAGTCCCCAGTTGTTTTTTATTGCTTGTGAAACATCTTTATGTCGATATGCGGTAAGGCGGAGAATTTCTAGTCCCCAAGCGTAATTCCCCTGAATCTATATTCCTTGGAAAATGCATTTCAGAGCGTTGCACTTACTGGTAGGATGATGGATAAATCTGTGATAATGGCAATATATTGAATCTAGCATCTCTTGATTAGTTGTTGGATGCCATACTGAGGGTAGTTGGACCACCCCCTCTCGTACCCAAATCTCCAGTAACTCCAGGACTCTTCTGATGGGAAATGGGAAGCATGGATATTCTGGGTATGACTTCTCTCGCATCAGCGGTTGTTGTAGTGGGAGTTCTGGCAAGCTTTGTTATAAGGCTCTTTTCGAAGGTGGAATCAACGCTTGGGCGGTTACTGATTCATGAGCGGACCGTTTACTTCTACCATATTGACGAAGGGAAATTTCTTTCGAGGGGTCTGCGTTAGTGGCAGCAACACGAGGTGACTGAGCCGGATATTGTTCGCTTCCACCGATGTCTTGGAAGATTTCCCATTCCTCGGGTGCTTTTCTTTTAAGTAAAGCAGTCTTTGGTGCAGACTGTTGGACAACTCTTTGGACCTCCACGAGGGTTTGGAGATAAATGTTTTCCAACAAAGCTTCACAGGCCGACTCTTTACCTTTGTCCTATGGAAACTGCGATGTACCTGGCAAGTCTTCTTCCTTGGTCTCGTGAAACTTTATTGGCTCTCTTTCGTTGGCAGAATCCAATTGGTTATTCTTCTTCTGCTCTTGTACAACACGACTACGTGATCCGTTTGCATCTTCATTGGTAGAAGTACGGGCCTTGGCCAATGATTGGACGTCCCTCGTATTATCCTGGAAGTTGGTGAGATATTTCTGACAGGTACTCGCTGATTCTTTCCACAATCAACTTATCATACTCTTCAGGATTCGAAGCGTCTCATTTTGTCGCCCGATAATATCAATTTGGTTTGCATCCATATCCTCAGGCATTTTTATTATTCCTTCCATGGTGATTGGCTTCTGGCTATCTGGAAAGTTGATATTTTTGATCAAAAATGGGTTTTAGATAACGATTGAATTAAGCCTAAGACCAATTGGGATAGAAATGAAATTGAGAATACAATTTTTTAACCTATAGATTTAATCTCCCACTGTGGTCGCCAATTATTTATGGGTAAAAACTGTTTCTGCTGGTTTTAGTAATTTGGGTATGTGGATGAGAAACAAATCTAAACCTCAAAAAAATGCACTGCATGGGAGTACTTTAGATTCGAGAGATCAATCTGTACAATCCTGGACTAAACCAAGAAATGTCTGTTCCAGTATTGCTTCAGTCACAAAGTGAAGGAGAAGGGTTGGTCTTAGGGAGAAAAGCGAAGAAGGTGTTGAGACCAGAATGGTTAATTTTGAAGGTGTGGCTATTTTATGACTTGTACCATAATTTAGAACTGGCTTGCAGAATGTAAGCCATCAGTTCTTTGGAATTTTTCTGGATACTGTGTTGTTGTTCTCCCATAAAATTGTTGTTTTTGTTGAAATAGGTAAAACCTATTTATACAAGTCATATTGAATGCACCCTGATCTTGTAGAAAGTTGGAGTGATTGAGTGATGGAGAAGTGGGGTCATATGTAAATGCCAGAAACCACGTTCCCACTATGAATGAAACTGGTTATTTTACACCCACTACTCCTTTTCGCCACTAACTATCCTTCTTTCTGATACTTTCTTATAATAGGCGTGTTGCATGTCGCACGCTGTAAACCGCCAGACCAATACCCTAATGAGTATCCCCCAGTTTGTGAGATGTTTGATGTCCCGAGTGTTTTCGTGGAAAACGTGTAGCAGATTCCTATGTGTGGCAAGGCAAAGTCAAGATACTCATCGCAAGAGAATAGCCTGTGATGCTATTTAGGTTTTTATTGGCCAGTCGCCTAAGACTTGCCACAGACCTGTCAATTTTGTGGCGAATTTGGACGGCCGAGATTGTGGCCTATGAAGAAAGGGTGACCGTTGATGATAGCCACTTCCAATGGCATAACAAAGTGGTGCCATTGGCATATGTTAATGGTATGATTGCCTATTTAAGGTATGCCAGTAGCATAGCAGCGTGCCAGTGACATAGTGGAGCCTGGCGTAGCCATGGCAGATATTTTGGCATATTGGTGTAAGACCCAAATATGGCTCCGGCAACATTGGCCCTGTTGCTATATTAAACTTAAAGCCTTATGAGAATCACTTGACCTAGTTGGTATGGAAAATTTAGCTAAATTAGGGTTTGCCGTATCGAAACCCTAATTAGTGCATGTGGCATGGTGCGACATGGTGGAACTTTATGCAATCGGTGCCATGGACACATTAAAGGAGTTATGGCAGGCCATAATATGGGAATAGCCACGAGTGGTCATAAAATGTCGTCATTTTTAGGACGGGTGACACATGGCTCGTGGCATGTTGTAGGGCCAAAGTGGCGTAATTGGGCAACGACTGGAAATTAGGGTTTCAACTAATGCCATAAGGCATAGCCGTGTTTGGAATACCATAATTGGAATGTGTTATGGCGTTTGGCCATGAACAAAAAGTAGGTTAGAACATTGGCACTCTATTTATGGTATGTTGCCACGTTCGGCAAGTCACATGCTTTTCTAGATTGCTCGTACAATCACACTTCTGAGGGTTATGATTAACTTTTGCACACATGAACATTGGCCTGTCTCATTCAATTGAAGGCATGAGAAGAATTAATCAGAAGATATAATAAGGGATTATTATTCAAAAATTAATTCCTAATGCAACGTTCATACAGTCAAGTCGCTCAAATGATAAAATAACGTCTACTTCTGTAGATGGTGGATTTTCGACAAAGGCTAAAATCGTAAACCCATAATTATACGAACTTCTGATCCAGCAATCATATGTGAGTATTGAGACACGGGTCTCTCATCAAATCTCCGACTGAGAATACTGTCTCTCAGAGAACATGCAGATATGTAGTTTCTCGGTTGGACAACATGCAACATATCTCATGAATACTGAACACTTCAGTAATTATTTCTATATAGAATCACGAGATTGACGGCTCCTAGACAGCTTGCTCTTCTAGTATAGAGCGATAACTTCTTCAGGATACAAACAACAGTTTTCCCTGACTATATAAAGGATATGAAGCTCCAGCAAGCTCATGTCAGGATAATTAATGCTCCTAGACAGCTTGCTCTGCTAGTATAGAGCCATCAATTAATTATTCTTAAATTCTTGGATTCATCCACTGAATTTCTAAAAATATTCAAATATTTTATGAAAGTATTCAAATACTTTTATAATATTTCGTTACTTCAATCCATGGTTCTTCCCAGCAGAATTCCATGGGTTAGTAATAAATATTCAACGCACGGGCATCTGAGCTACCTCTGAGTAAGCCTCGACTCAAATGGTGCAAGTGTACTCGACGATGATGCACTAACAATCACCGTATGAACAAGTATTTCAAAATACGACGAGACGATGAACCTATGCAAAATAGGAAGGAAAATAATAAATAATTAAAAAATTGACCAAGGCGTTGGGAGCATGGGCCCACTGACCGGAAGGACATGCCATGGTCAATCCCACGCCAGTTTCATATTTTTATCATATTTTTTGTTATTTTCCTTGATTTCATGAAAATCCTTTCACTTGAGCAAATATCTTTCGTTTTGAGGAAACTCCTCAGTTTCATGGTGTTTCCCTCACACCAAAGAAATAATATGAAATTAAGGAAATATGGTAGAGCCGTGATCATTGGCCAACCGGCCATGTATTGATCCCAACCGGCCCCACACCTCATGGTTCCTCGTTATTTTATTATTATTTCCCTAATTTCATGAAAACTCCTTAATCTCATGATATTTCCTTGATCCCATGAAAAATAATATAAAATTAGGAAAACCCGTGTGATCGGGCCCTAGCCAGTCGGTCAAGCCCTATCTGGACCCACACGTCCCATTTTATTATTATTATATTTTTCATGTTTCCATAATCCCATGAAATTCCATGATTTCATGATATTTCCTTCAAATTATGAAAATTCCTTTAAATATGAAATAATACATAAAATTAGGGAAAACGTACGGGACCGGGCCCTAGCCGGCCAACCATGCTCAAGCCGGTCCCAGACATCCCTTTGATGTTTTATTATTATTTTTCATGTTTTCTTCATCTCATGGAAACTCCTTGATTTCAACAAAACTCTTTGATTTCAACAAAAACTCATTGGTTTTAACAAATTCCTTGGTTTTATCATATTTCCCTAAAATCATGAAAATATTATAAAAATTGGGAAAACGTGTGGGATTGGGCCCTTTTGCCGTCCGACCATGCCTTGGCCATGAATGGTCCCACACTTCATGATTCCCTCCTTTTTTTATTATTTTCCTTCACCTCATGAAGTTTTGAAGGTTTTATCAAAAATCCCTGATTTCTTCATATTTTCTCAAATGGATGCTCAACTGCACTCCAGAAAATATCAAAATTATCAAAAATTATATACGAACACTTTGACGATGTGAGCATATTACCTTGACCGACCAGGGTTGGCTCCTTGGCTCTCAATGAGCCGGTCCAATGTATTTTCACGGTTTGACTTAATTTGC
The DNA here is from genome assembly GCA_023529315.1 of Papaver bracteatum. NCBI lineage: Eukaryota > Viridiplantae > Streptophyta > Magnoliopsida > Ranunculales > Papaveraceae > Papaver > Papaver bracteatum. The sequence goes on from JAJJWX010002972.1 coordinate 128,924, forward strand.
GCAATTGCACGTATTAGGTCCAAAACTCTTCCAAATAATTTTGGGATTTTCATGGAACGATCGTCATTCGATCCTGTGATCGCCTAGGGCCGGTTTCACAACCCCTTGGTCGGTCTCTCATCTCTTCATAATTAATTAGGTTTTATCACCTAAGGCTCAGACGATCATTTTCGAATAAATGATTAAACCAACATTTGATCATTCTTTTATCAACAAATCACTAATTCTTCAAGAGGCCTTGGAGTTTGCTCACACAAGCATGTGGGAGATAAGTGGTCAAATCACGATACTGTGAAGTCGGTGCTCCTTCATTCCATAGTTAATGTAGTTTCAGGAATTCCCACACTACACCCTTGTTAAGATTCTATAGAAATCTATTGGAAATAAATTAAACTTCAAAGATTTAAACGACACTTTACCATTCAAATCTCAGAAATGTTTATAGAATTGGAAGAAATCAAGATTACAAATATTCTCCTGAAATTTCTCTCCTTAAGACTCTTTCAACTCTCAAAAAATATATCATCCTCTTCTGGATCTATCGAGCCCTTTATATAGGGATTTACATAATGGATGACATCTAAGTTTTCCTTCTATTTAGGATCTATTATGCGATCCCATCGCAATTTCTACCATATTCTTCATCGCAAGAACGATGACCATCGCAGGATCAACGTATTCTTCTTTTACTTCTTTCATCGTCAGCTTATTTTGGATTTTCTGTGACGCTCATGAAATGTTGTTAATGAATTAGCAGTGACGCTTGTAGAAATGTTGTTAATATCTCAGGAATAGCATTGTAGCGATATTCTGGTCCTACAATTAATTTTTAATTAACCATGAATTGGTTATCAATTGATCAAATTAGGGTTTCTGAGTCCAAGGATCATAATTCCAAATTCGAACACTAATAATTTTACAACGATCTCATGATCAAAATTTTTATTAATTATGCTCGGCTCAACTACCTGTATTTTAATTAATGCTTTATTTTGGTCACAGCACCAATGATTCATTAGATGAGCAATACTTGCTCAAATCAAGGAATATTGGTCCAACTATCAATATTCAACAAATCAGAGTCATACTTGCTCGCCTCAACTATCAACGTGAGAATCACGTGAGCAAGTCGTGCAATCAGTTGAAGGAGTTAACAAAGTAGTGGATGGAAAATCAACCAAGCCTCCGCACGATGAGCAACTGGTTTCGAACACGATTTCCACTTCCCCAATCTTTGATTCCATAAACTGTCACACTTCATGGGATCATGGTGTCTACAATTCCAGCGATATAAATAAGTCTCTGAGTCATGATTGAAACAAGAACAACAAGAATCTCACGTCTCACTGACAATACGAGATCAACAACTCATTAATTGAGCAATTACTCTCAACTGAGCAATTTCAATCATTCAGAACTTATCATATTCATAATTCACAACACACCTACAATCTTTGACAACCATAATTACACACATTTCTCAGCTTCCCTCATACAGATCGACCCATCCTCTCTTGTGACCGAATTTACTCTGGAATGGCCATTGTCTTGGTTTAGGCCGAGATACTACAGATTGATCTCTCTAATTCAAAGCACTCCCTTCTTGCAGTGCTTCTGTGTGAGGTTGAACATTTCGCTCGGTTTAAGGAGTCTCCTCCGTATGGTCGTCTCCTCAATTCCGTAAAAACTAGAAAATCGTTTTTCCCCATTTACAGATTGGCGACCACAATGGGAGATCATTCTCTCGGTTGCAATCTCTCATTTTTCACAATATGGTTGGTCTTAGGTCAGGATCGGTTACAAATCCTAACACAAATATCGCTAGCACCAGCAACAATGAAAACATCCCGGAAACTGTTCCGACCACTAACACTGACAGTGGTGACATTACTCCTCCCTCACGTCAACACGGAAGGTCATCCTATGTTATGCCGACACCCTGATGAAGTCAGGGAAAGTCCACCACTTACCATTGCTGATCTTATTAAAGCGCAAGAGACTCTTACAAAGAATCAGACGGATATGGATGCAGCACAGCAGAAATTATTTGACCATCTGAAGACTCTTACTGACAAATTGTCGGAGAAAACTCAAGAAAAAGGGAAATAGAAGGAAAAGTCCTCAGACGCTGCTGATCCTGAGGTAATTCCAATTCACACAGTGGATGCCGATGAAACCAATAAAGCTGCGGGCAATTCATCAACAAAGGAATCATCAAAATTCATTGTAGTTGCAGAATAACCTACAACTACACCCTCAATAGAATTAGTAAAAGCTCAAGAAGTTCTTGATGATGAATAACAATTTTCTTATTAATGTTCTCATTTGATTACAAAGAAGTATCTAAATGGAAGTAGAATAGTTACAACTTTCTCTATTCTCTTTCCTAAGATATTTTCTAACACTCACTAAAAGAACCTCTCGAATTTTACATTTGAACTCCTATTTATAGTAAAACTTATACAGCTGTATATGAGTTGTGAAGTATCGTAACTCATACTCGCACAATTATTCCATCCTCGTAAAACTTCATATTTCTCCGCGCTACTTCTATCATCGTATCTTTTTATAACTCTTTTCTCCTTTATTTACTACGATACTCGTGAACTATTATCTTGCGATATTCAGTACCTACATCTTGCCTCTTCTCATGTAAATTCTACGAAGAATAAATGTCATGAGAATCCCTATTCTCGTAAATTTAGTGTAGTTATTACCATCCATCAAGTTCGCAACACGTCTTTTTACTTTTCCCTTATCTTTTTGACACATTTCTTCGTAACCGTTCTTTTCAACCGTTCACGCTTACTCGTATTAATGAGTTTTTATCTTCATCAAATTCTCTTATAAATATTATCCTTTGTTTTTGCTTTTTATTCTCTTATTCATCTTCTTCACCACTTCTGCCTCTGCAATCTCTTTTATCTTTTTTCCTTTCTATTTTCCCTCTTATATTCAATGGCACCAAAGAAGAAAACTATTGAACAAATTAATGCGGAACTTGCTGATAGAGACCTTATTCTCTCTGAGATTGAAGGTTATGATAATAAATCTTCTCTCTGTGTGAAGCTCTTTACCAACTATGTTTGGGATGATCAGAAAATTTTAATCTCACGAGGTCAAATCCTCGCAGGTCTTCCTCTTCCTCTTTATGATGTTAACTTTCCTCTATTCTATGAAATTATTTCCCACCCCAATTTTTCTTGTGCCATTTACCAATTGACTGGTGATTGTATTCGCCTCTTAGTTGAATTCGCAAATCGTGCCGATTTTGGGAAATCTTTGTATTCAGTTGATCTTAGGAAACCTGGATTTGAAAATATAGAAATTGTTGCTGCGAATTATACAGTTGAGGGTTTCTTCAAAAATTACACACTAATTCCTACGAGGAAAGAAGATAATCGTTGGGGTGTTCGTCTTCATCGTAAAGCTAATATCGCGGCAGATGATCTTCTCATGCACGATATTGATTATGCTTCAGGAAATAATAAGACACCTCGTCGTTCTAATGATGAAGATTGGTATAAGTACCCTTTAATATTATCGGGTTCTTATATTTCGGGATAGTAGAACTTCCTGCGAACCTTCAGAATCGCTATTATCAACCTTGGGTTTTTAGAAATGTATGTACTTCCATCTCCTTATCTTTTTGTTACCCTTTAATTTCAAATGAGGTAAGAAACACTCTTGTATTTTTCTAAACAATATATTGTTGCCTCTGTTTCTTATCCTTATTTGAATTTACAAGTTCCACTTCTTCCTGAGATTGCTGCGAGTGAAAATAAGAGTTCTACTTCTTCTAAAAGTCTTATTGCAAGACAACAAACTATTCGTTCTGCGAAGGTTACCCAAGATTCTGGTAGTCAAGATGATGCTCTTCGCAAAGGAAAAAGAAAACTTCAATATGTTGTTTACGAGAGGAGGAAAAAGAAGATACTCTCAACCAAATCTCATTCCAATGTAATTTCTTCTAATGAGAACATTGAGGAAGATCTTGGTGATGAAGATGATAAATTTCCTGAGAAGGACTTTTGTTCTAATTCCGATACCCTTTCTGACGAAGGAGATGATGATAATGATGTTGATGAAGTTGGAAATGAAGATTATAGTATCCCAGAAACTTTTGCCTCTGCAATGGTTATCATCTCTGAGGATTTCCTCCATTCTTCTCGCGGATTAGGAAATTCTCCTACAACGAATGCTCGCAAACTTATTGCGAAGGCTTGTAAAGTTCCTACTGTAATTGATAATAACTCCCTCAAAGGAATTTCAAGATTCGTCTCTCCTGCTTCATTATATGCTTTAGGTAGCATGGTAAGTTTCTTCTCTATTCCTTGTTTATTTCCCTTATTTTGTTGATTTCTAACCCCTTTTTTCTTGTTTAGGTTGGAAGAGTTAGTTGTGCAGCTGCTTCTGATTGGGAAAGACGTCATTCTATTGCTGAAAAGAAAACTTTGAATCGTTGTAAGAAGTTAGAGGTTGAAAATTCAAATCTCCGTCAGAAAGTAGAGGATTTAAGTATTGATAACGCAGAATTAATATCCCGTCATGAAGATAATTCACAATCTGCGAGCATCGCAATTGATAATTCTTCTCTTCTTGAGGAGAATAATCAATTAAAGCTTGAAAATTCTTCTCTTCGTAATGATAAGAAGCAACTAGAAGGTAAATTCTTTGCGATGGTAATTATTTTGGCTACTTTTCCTTCGTAATTTGCTAACCAATTCCTTAATTTCTCTCCTTGCTGCAGAAAATTATGCGAAGATGAATAATGATCTGGAAACTATCCTTGCTAATCGTAATAAGAAAATTTCTGACTTGAGATCTCAGCTTCTAATTTCCCAGCATAACCATAGTTTATATGTCAAGCGTTTTCGAGATAAGATGACTCGCAAGATTTGCGAAGATAATGAAATTCCTCTCAAGAAGTACCATACGCTCCTTTCTGAAGAAATTACTGAAGATACTCCATATCTGGAAATCTCTGAAAGTGAAGTTGAAGATGATAGTAAAGTTGAAGAAGAAGATCATTTTGATGGAAATAGATCTCCTGACAAATAACTTCAATCTTTTTTGTATATCTGTTCTGTAACTTCACTCTTTTTTGTATGTCTGTTCTGTTTCTTTTCAATACAACACTTTCTTCTTGATTGCACTTTTAATCAATCCAACAATTTCTTTTCCAAAGCTTAATTTTGAATTAATCTTTCTTTGATGTTTGTTTCCCTTATTCGCATAACTTGATCATGTGGAGAGAAATAATATATCTTAAAGACTTAGCTTAGTATTCCCTTTCCCCTTATTATTGCTCTTCAAATGATCAACTATCGCTGGAAGTATTAGAATATCCTTCTTATTGTGATTATGAATAAAAAGTCCTTCCTTTGAAGTATAAGAAGTATAAGCCTTTTGCATTTTGTGGAATATTGCGAAGCAAATAATAAATCTCCCCTTGAAGTATAGGAAGTATGAAGTATATAAAATATGAAATACCCTTAAGAAGTATAAAATATCTTTTGAAGAAGTATTAGCAGTATTCAATTCATGAAGAATTTCCCAATATATGAAGAAGTATAAGAATTGTATGAAGAAGTATAATAAGTACTTAACCTTCGCAAAATTAAATATCCGTTGAAGAAGTATAATAAATATGATATACTCTAGAAGAAGTATAAATAGTATTGAATTTGTAGAAAAATATTCAATATATGGAGAAGTATAAGAAGTATTTAATTCTCGTAACATTTTACGAGTATGAACTTATCTATATTTGATTACTATCAAAATCGCATCTTTTGTTAAGTCTTCGTGAAAATTCTTCAATGATGTTATCTTCTTTGATAGGACTTCTTGTAAAAATTCTTCAATGATATTGACAGAGCTGTCTTCTCTTCAAAACTTCTTAATGTATATTCTTGTAAAATTTCTTCAATGATATTGACGAAGTTGTCTTCTTTTCAGATCTTCATAATGTATATTCTTGTATAATTTCTTCAATGATGTTGATGCAATGAATTTCATTAATTTCTGTGGTCTTATCATGCCTTCCTAAGTAAAGGTCTTATTTTGCCACCTCTTTTGTAGTAAATTTTTGTATTTGCGATAATATGACAAGTCTGAACATTCTTGCGAACATACAACCTCGTGACATTATCGTCTTGCGATGAAATCGCAGGACGTTCTTACACTTTCATGCAAAAACCCATTGATCTCATCTTAACTTCTTTGAATAGTATTTTAGCCTCTTCAGGAATTGTTGCGACAATATGACAGGCCTAAATATTCTTGCGAACGTAAAGCCCCATGACATTGCCGTCTTGCGATGAAATCGCAGGACGTCTCTACACTTTCATGTAGTGACCCATTGATCTCATCTTAACTTCTTTGTTATGTTCTGCGAGTTCTTTATTCTTTTCTTTCTTTCTTTTTTTTTTTTTTTTTTTTTTTTTTTTAGAAGGCTCATGAGAACTTCATTTGTTGCACAAATATGACAAGCCTTTATGTTTTCGCAAACAAGAAGCCTCGTGACATTTGCGTCTTATAGCACGTATCAGCTCCCTAATGGAGGGTGCTGCCCTTTATCTTCCCCCTGATTGCCCCTTCAAGGAAGCGTACATCGACCATACAAGGTTAGCTCTTCCCATCCGGTTCTGCCAACAACCATCTTTTGATCGCAACCTATTATCCTTTTTGCCTATAGGGCTTATAGTTACGAGGTTGCACCCTATGGGGTATCTTTGGGCCAAGTGCATCATTTGCCAAGACTTGTCAAAAATGGAAGATGTGGTTCAACCTCACCCGGCACTCTTGACTCAACCGTGTACCTCGACGCCTTGATCGTTTTCTGCACTTCTTGGGAAAGACAGTATGCCTTAGTCGCCCAACCTAAATCCTCTTACACCGCATTTTATATTGCGTAATGTCACTAGATTAGGTGAGAATCCAAGGTGTATAACCCGGATAGGTACCCCATTATTGGGTTGTACCCCTAAATTTTTACCATGTACTAAGGGCCCTTGGTGGTGTTCCGGTTACCCTTAGCCATGTTATAGGTACCCCCTTAAATGACGTACTTTAGGACTTTGCCTCTTACGAAATATAGCTTCGCGAACTAGGGTGTACGCCACAAAGGTTTGCCTGTATAAAATTTTCTGCGGCTCTCTTTCTTTTTTGGAGGCTGATCACAGATTGCGGTCTTTTATTCGCAAATTAATAAAATTTTAATCGGAATATAAATTCTGAAATTCGTAACTTTTCCCAATTTCCTGCGAGCAAACAATATTCGTAAAATTTATCACGAAATAAAAATTTTGTTTTGCCACATACCTTATTTCCACGAGCAAACATACTGATTACCTTCTTGTTTTATTATTTTCCTTCTTCTTTCTTCGCAAATCATAATTACTTATTATCATCGTAAATTTCTTGTATGATTATCATCGTAACTTTATTCTCTTTTTCCTTAATCCTCTGCCATTAAATTTTCACTTCTTTTCACAGCCTTTGCTCTTTTTCTCCAATTTTCCTTCTCAGCAGTTTTTCCTTCGCAAACTTCTACTAGTATCGTAAAATTTCTTTCCCTCAGCCCAATCACCCTTGATAATTCCAATACCCTTCATATGAGGAAATTTTATGCACTGATGTAGAGTGGAAGCTACGCCTAGAATTTCATGAAGCCATGGTCTTCCTATCAAAGCATTATATGGTGATTCGACATCAACAACGCAGAACAGAATTTCAGTTCGCATTCCACTTAATGGAATTCGCATGCTCACTTCTCCTTTTGGCTTGTTGGAAGTTCCATTAAAACCATAAATTCTGTAAGTAGAAGGTATTAAATCTGCATCTTCCCCCCCATAGTTTTGTAAGCAGAATAGAAGAGGATATTGACAGAACTTCCCGTATCAATCAAAATCCTATTAAGACCAATTGATTCTTCCTCCATATCATATTCGTTTTCTTCCATATTCATGTAGATTGCTAATCTTATTACCAATGGATTATCATGTGCTTCACAACCTTCTGGAATTTCAGTGGCTTCAAAAGAAATTTCACGTTTCTGCCAATCTTCAAGTCGTGAAATTTTTGCGATGTTCATTACTTCCTTTCCTTCACCATCCCTCGCATATACCCTGCTTAACACATTATCATGAAAATCTTCTATGGTTTTATATGAATGAACAATGGAATTATAGAAAACATTCCTTGCTTTTGATCCCACTTCTATATGTAGGATTTTTTCTCCCTTTTATTTTGTTGTGTTCTCCCTGCGAGTTATGACTGGAGCCTGTGGTAATTGTTGCGACTGTGTCTGCTTAAGTAAAAATTGATTTAGCTTTCCTTGATCAATCATTCGCAAGATTATCCTCTTGATATTATGGCAATTATTTGTAGAATGTCCATGAAAATGATGATATGAACAAAATTCATGACTTCTTGGACCCATTGGTGGTTCCTTTCCCATGTTCCATGGAGTTGGTATATTCTCTACCAGGATAATTGCTTTCCATATCTTTTCTACACTTGTATTCAAAGGTGGCAACTTTATCTCTTCCCTTACCATTCTTTGACCTCCTTGACCGTTGTTATAATTTTGTCTCTGGTTCCCTTGTCCAAAATAATTTTGTCTTTGTCCCCCATAATTTTCTTGTTGTTGATCTAATCTTGGAATTTGGTTATTTCCTATTCGATTATAGAAATTCTTCTCTCTATCATATTCTTCTTGATTTCTACTGCCCATTGCTACCATTTTTGGCTGGCCATCATTGATTTTCTTCTCTTCTGAAATTTGCGAAGAAGTTTGTGAGGATGTTTGCGAAGTACCTGCTACTACATTGATTATTTTGGGAAGTAAATTTGATCCTCCCTCTTGATTGCTAGTGTTTGCTACTGGATATGACTCCATACTGTTTTGCTTTTCCTCTAGTGTAATGTATTCTTCTTGCAATTCTCATAACTCTGTCATCATTATGGAATTCTTTCTTCTGAAGATTTTAACATATAATTGTTCAGTTGCGAACATCGCATTTATGAAGGACAGAATCAAGTATCTCTCATCCACACGCCCTGCCATATCACTGCACATAGTCTTCCATCGTCTTACCAAATGCTTCAAACTTTCACCCACTCTTTATTTTAAACCAAATACATCTTCAATACCAAGCCGTGAAGAGTGATTTGTGATATATGCTCCAAGGAAAGTTGCTTGCAAATGACTGAATGACGTAATAGTGTTCTTAGGGAGTCCTTCGAACCACTTTAAAGATTCCCCTGTTAAACTCGATGCGAAGTACTTGCATAACACAGCATCATGATTCTCCCATTGTAACATGCATCTTATGTATGCTTTAATGTGCTGAATAGCACATGAAGTCCCATCAAAGATACTGGTAAGTGTGGGAAAATTGCATTTTGGTGGAATTCCTCCCAATTGTACTTCTCTAGCAAATGGAGTCCTCGCAACTTCCTCTATTGCTTCATCTAATTGCCTTCTATCTCCTCCTCTTCTATTGTTTATCATCCCTCGCATTTCTGCTAATTCTCGAAAGATCCGTGAATTATCCTCAGAATTCTCATCCATTGGTCTTTTTAATGCAGCTTCTCTTCTTCTACGTTCTTGCGCTTCCTCCCTTGCGATACTTCGCATTCTATCATATTCTTCATTAATGTTTTCATTTGCATAATTTTGCAAATATCTTCTTTCTAAATTATCATAATTTTTCAGTCGCAGAGCATCTTGGAATTCTTGTTCTTCCCTTTCTATTCTTCTCATTCTTCTCATGCGAATATCAGGAATTTCTTCTTCTTCATTTCTCCTTCTTCTGTGATTTATTTCTTCTTGATTTGCTTGTACTCTGATTCGAGAATTTGGTTCATTCCTCTCCATTTCTGTTTGTTGATTTACAATTCTTCTCTTAATTCTTTCATACTCAACATTTTGTTTGTTACGAGCCTCTTCATGTCTTCTTACTCCATTCTCGTGATTGTTTTGATGTATTGCTTGTTGTCTCTCAGTTTATTCCATAAGTTGCTGTTCTTCCTCTCGATTCTGATTGTTTTCTCTAGGATTTGGTCTTGTTCGTAAATTCTCCATGCTTTGTTCGTGGTTTGGTATTAAAATGAAACGATTCTCTTGATTTCTATCACCTTGATTCTGCGCTTGTTCTTGCATATTATTTTCATTATTGATTATCGGTGAATTTTGTCCTTTCTCTTCTGTTCTAACATTTGATCTTGCAACACTTTGAGATTTCCTTCTTTGTAGCATCTCATTTTCCATCCTCAATTCTTGATTTTGTCTTGTTAAATTGGCACGTTCTTCAGCTTCGATCATTCGTTCTTTTTGGATTCCTTGTCTCAATGTTTCTAACATCTCTCTTTCTCTTTCAAGAATTGTTCCTCCCATCAACCTCCCATTTTCTCTAATTTGTGGTTCTCTATCTTCTTCTTCTGGTGTATTAGTTCTCCAAGTGTGTATACTCACTTGATCATGATCTCTTATTTGTTGAGCTTGATTTCTTCGATTACTCCTTCTCCTACTAGGTTCTCATGTTATATTTGCTTCTCCTCCTGCGAGTCTTACACTTATTCTTACTTCAGTTAATGGTTCTGATGTGTTTCTTCTTCTTGTCATTTTTCTGGTACAAGAATTCTTCAAATCCCTGTTTCTAGCGCCAATTATGTAGTTGCAGAATAACCTACAACTACACCCTCAATAGAATTAGTAAAAGCTCAAGAAGTTCTTGATGATGAATAACAATTTTCTTATTAATGTTCTCATTTGATTACAAAGAAGTATCTAAATGGAAGTAGAATAGTTACAACTTTCTCTATTCTCTTTCCTAAGATATTTTCTAAAACTCACTAAAAGAACCTCTCGAATTTTACATTTGAACTCCTATTTATAGTAAAAATTATACAGATGTATATGAGTTGCGAAGTATCGTAACTCATACTCGCACAATTATTCCATCCTCGTAAAACTTCATATTTCTCCGCGCTACTTCTATCATCGTATCTTTTTATAACTCTTTTCTCCTTTATTTACTACGATACTCGTGAACTATTATCTTGCGATATTCAGTACCTACATTCATCACCCGGGAAGACTTGGAGCGTCTTCTGGAGAATCGTGGAAAAGACAAGACATCACACGTCCATCGTCACCAACCCCCTTATCCTGCTGCGACGCAGAGGATTCCCCTTCCTAAAGGTTACATTTCTCCAACTTTCACTCTGTATGATGGGACCGGCAATGCTCGAGAACACGTCTCTCTCTTCCTTGAATCCTTAGGAGAACATGAGCATAACCAAGTTGTTCGTCTCAAGGAATTTTCAAAATCTCTGAAAGGCAGGGCATACACTTGGTACAACAACATTGCACCTGGAACTATCAACAATTAGGGAGAAATGATTAACACCTTCTATAGGAAGTACTTCTTTGTGTCAGAGCAAGTCACTCTCTCTGATCTTGGAAGGATGTTTCATAAAGTCAGTGAAAATCCCAATAACTATGTGAAAAGATTCAGAGTCCAAGCCCTAGATTATCATGATCCAAACGTCACGGAGCAAAACTGGTAGATTTATGCATCAATGGAATGCTCCTGGTGTACAGAGCCCTACTGGAGTATCTCTGATTCCAGACTTTCTCAGAGCTTCACGAAGCCGCGAAGAGGTCGGAAACCACTGCACATGCTCTGTTAGAAAGAGCAAAATCTACAAAGACTGAAGAAGCATGAGACACTCGAGGGAGCAGACGTCTGATCAATAAGCAGTACAACCTACAACCTTCCACAAATGTTGTCACGGAAGGGAGCAAACGGAAAGCTGAGCAACAGCACAAGCATACTTCTTCCACCCCTTCAAAGTCACAAATGAAGGATAACGTACAAACTTCTCCTCAGCATACAGAGGACCCAGAAGCACCTGACTTTCCTTGCTCCATTGAAGAAGTCATCGAATTGCTAGAGGCCTGGATTTAAGACGGTGCAATAAAATTACCATATGTCAAGAAGGAACCAACCGAAGAGGCCATGGAAAATCCTCAGTACTGTCTCTTCCATAGGTTTGTCAGCCACCCACAGGTGATTGCATGACTTTGAAACGCATATTCAGAGAAAAGGTTGAGTCAGGAGAACTTAATCTTGGAGCCGAAGGAGTGTACAAAGATCCTCTCCCTGTCAGGACTGTCTCTATTTCTAAAGCACCAGTCAAGGAGGAAATTCAGTCATTGATAGAGCATGTCTGCGAATTTCTCTATCTGTCGAAAGCGCAAAGGGAAGACATGTTTACGGCTTTGAATCACATAGTTTTCGGGAAATGCCTGCTGATTCCAGATGTACCTCCTGAACCTTCAGCCACTGACAAAGAAATGTATGACTGGGGACTACTCACCACAATGCACATTAAAGGAAATGAATTCAAAAGGGAATTTGTTGATATTGGTACTGCTGTCAATATTATCCCTTTGAAAACTCTTAGGGATGCTAGTATTACTCGACAAGAGGCTACTCACGCTCCCATAGCAATCAGAGATCATGAAGGGATTTCCAGAGATGCATATGGCTTCATCACTCTCAAAGTTACAGAAAGTTTGGTCTGCACTGAGACCAAGTTTTACATAATCTGGGAAGACCCTGGATATGACATAATCCTTGTAAAAGCTTGGATCCATACTGGAAGTCTAACCTTAATGCCTTCAGCACACTCTATTACCGACAGAGACTTTGAGTCGGAAGAAGAAACGGAGGACGCCCTACAATTTGACCATCTGAAGGAAGTTAAAACCTTGATGGAACTTGCGTAAGAACCCGGAGAGAGTCTACATGTATTTGTCAAAAGGTTTCGAGCTCAGGCAAGTCTTATTCCTCTTCATGCTCCAATATTACCAATGTTGAAATATGCTACTTTGGTCCAGGGACTTCTCCCCATAAACAATTTAGCAATTGCAAAATGCTTTGAGTGGATCATCTCGCCACATCAATATTTCACCCAATGGTTGAGTCCAGAATATCCTCAAGTTGATCATCCAATCAGGCGATTCATTGTGGAAGATGTGGCCAAGCACGACAAGCATTACGAGGGATACTCCCTCCTGCGCGAGTGTCCATATGTTCCACAACCGTGGAGCCGCACCACACAAAGAATTATGAATCAACAAAAGATATTCAAGGCACGAATGACCAAACCCAATAAATTATGTGAAGGAGACTTAGTTCTCAAAGCAATCCAGCGCAACCTTCACTCGGCAGGGAAATCCAATTGGGAAGAACCATTCATGGTTGCTAAGTCCATAACTGGAGGATATTACAAGTTGATCAACACAGATGGACGAACCCTACCAGTAATTCATGAGAATTGGCTTAAGGCGTTTGTCTGAAATTATTTGACATTTGAGGTACTGGGCGTCTAAGCATTCATGACGTTTGGATTTAACATTTTAGGATTTTCTTTCATTGTATTTCAATTCCTCCAAAATGTTTGCAATACTTTCAATCAGTATTCGAATTCAGCAATTTATCAAAATTCAATTCATATTTCTCAAAAGAAAATCTCTATCGAATCCAAAAGAAAATCCTTAACCGTCTACCAATTCAAAACCATAGTATCAAAACCCAAATAAAACATCACATCTCTCAGAATTTCAGAAGTTCAAGAGATTATGGAAAATGAATCAAAGAAAATCAGCGAAGAAAGATTTTTGCGCCTCTGCATCCTTCAAAGCCTGTAAGCCTTCTCCTTATTCATCTCTTTAGTCAGCCTGGCGATATTATCTTCCTTCTCCATCATAGCATCATTGGGAAAGGGTATGTTATTTTCTCATGAATCCTTAATATCATCCATCTTCTTACGAAGCAACTTCACATTGAAGCCAAGTCTTTCAGAATTCTCCAAGTTGAACTCCCAATCAAAGAGTACGTCTGGAGTCACAGTATTCCTGGCCCTAGTGCATATATCATTTACAACACGCAAGATAACACTTACCTGCATTTTTAAAGAATAAGCACGTTTTGGGTCTCTAGTAACGACGATGTGACCAAATTTCTTCCATATTTTCTCATACAAATTGGCATATCCAATGGGAACGCCAAATCCACCAACTAGTTTGTGGTATAGGAGTGATGCATCAAACGGAGGATCAAAATCAACTCCCGAGCTTGGGTATCCATGCATAATTATACGGTTTTCAATTACTGGAGCAAATTCTGCAACAACAGTTTCTTCAGTTTCCCCTACTAACGGTTCAGCTCCTTTCACCACTGAAGCAATAACAATCGAAGTCTCAGTTTCATTGATTGTTTCAACAGCAACACTCTCATGGCATTGAAGTGCAGGAATGGTTGCCTTTTATCAATGACCTCAGGACCGCTCGTTTCGTCATTTTGGGTTCCTTCATTCTCAACTTCGGTATTTTGCACCTAATACGAAAATTACATGAGATTAGGACCATCCAAGCATGAAACCAAAATAAATCACGAACTCCATCATACAAGTGGTCTAACATCATCAAAATATTTCATTATACATGCTAGGTGTCAGCAAATAACGTAAAAGTCACAAAAAACACGTTTTACAACAAGCTCGCCTGAGAAGATTTTACACTTCCCTGTACAAAACGACGAACTGGGAGAAATTGGTGAATAATTAAGGGTTTAGTTATACACAATTATCTTCATATGGGTGCTACCTATAACATGTCAAAATTTCATAGCAATTGGATGAACCAGAAAAACGATGTGGTCGAAACTCGGGACTACACAACAATTGAAAATTTGCTGAAAGTCTCCTGGATGTTTACTTTTTTTCCTATTTCGACCCTTAAACGTGCTCAAAACTTAAAAAGCTTCCTTGATAAAGCTTGGAAATTTCCTGGGCTTAAGGATGCACATGCGGATAATAAAAATCTGACATCAAAAGAAGATTCTACAGCGTTTTTCCTAAAATGCTGAGTTCTGAATTTTCTGGTGACGTATTTTTGGCAAAAACTTGTCACATGTTCACATACATTATCATTAATTCACTCATAGATCAGCAAGTTTATACTTCTATAGATAAAATACAAGAGAAATACTTACTTGGGTGGTCTCCTAAGCGTTCAAGGAATCAGAATTGCTCGCACCAACGTTGACAACTCCATTACCTTCATTTGGTTTTGAACTATGGGAGTTTTCTTCATCGCCATCCTTCGAGCAAGCATCACCAGTATTCTCCATGTCCATGGAAGCATCCTCCTGGATATATTCTCAACAATTAGCATTTTGTTTAACAAGCATCATAGTTTGCTACATGGAGAAATACTTACTTCAACATCTTCTTCAACACCTGAGTCCGAAACCGTCTGCCCAGCAGCAGAGAACTGAAGACCGTCAATACTCGATGGAGTAAAATCCTACAACGGAATAACAAAGTGGGTTTTCAGATCCTAATTATACGGATGATAAGAAGTCATGATGCAAGAGATATCGATAACTCACCAAACAAATCACTGGGGACTTTATGGTGTTAGGTAACATCTTATAATTCTTATTCCTGCCCTCTCCACCATAAATAGTCACTTTAGTTTCTGAGAGGTTTACATCGACTCGTGGTCTTATATTACGAATATCCTGTGAAGAAATTTCGATGCAATAATCAGAACACAATCATCATGGTATTATGAAGACTCTACAAAGAATACTTACTCGTGAACACCCTGGAGATGTTTTTCGTTTGTCACTCCCAGGAAAATGCTTCAATCTTGGTCTAGTAGAAATTATCTCAGGAGAAGGTCAATCTTTCATTAAAGGTTGAACATCTCTCACGAAATCAAGTAAACGCTTGAGCTGCTGATCCCAAAAGTCTATGTAACCCGGAGTTACATACGTGACTCTATCAGAGCTGGGGAACCAGATTTCACTTCCTTCCACATACGTACGGTCCAAACGAGTCATGAGCTATTTAACTAAAGGCTTTCTTCTTCTAAAAGTCGGAACACACTGATCCATACCCATTTTCCGAGCTGCCCTATCAATATTATATTCTTCCACCAAGAATTCGCCGTGAATTATGGATACCAGATGACCGGGAGTGCAACTCAACATGAAGGATCTCTCGTCGTCATCCAACTCAACATGAAGGATCGCAAATACGGTTGAGTCAAGAGTGCCTGGGGCATATGGAGCGTACCTTGCCATTCGTGACAAGTCTTGGCTATGGTGCACTTGGCCTGAAGAAAACCCCACTTAGGGTGCAGTCTCGTAACCATAAGCCATATAGGCAAAAGGGATAAGAGGCTGCGAAAACAACTGGTTTTTGTCAAGACTGGATGGAGGATCTAGCCTTGTATGGCAGAAGTACGTCTCCTTGAAGGGGAAACCATGGGGAAGATAAGGGCGGCACCCTCCATTAGGGAGATGATAAGTGTCTTAAGACACAAATATCATGAGGCTTTATTTTTGTAAGAATATTTAGGCTTGTCATATTTGTGCGACAATCCTGAAGAGGCAATAATACAAAATAGAAAGATAAGATGAGATCAATGGGTCTGTACATGAAAGTGTAAGGACGTCCTGCGATTTCATCGCAAGACGACAATGTCATGGGGATTTATTTTCGCAAGAATATTTAGGCCTATCATATTGTCGCAACAAAAATTATAAGAGAAAAAGGTTAAGACAAGATCAAGGGGTTTTTGCATGAAAATGCAAAGACATCCTGCGATTTTGTCGCAATGACAAGAGGTGGCAAAATAAGACCTTTACTTAGGAAGAAAAAATAAGACCACACCAGAATACAAGAAAAACTGCAATTCTAAAATATGTGATTGCGAGATTATGCAGAAATAATCATGAGATTTGGGAATGCATATACTCAAAGATTTCGCAACAATCTTACTGAACAAAGGTAACTTGCTTAATCTCTCATTTGAACACAAATAACAGAGGCAAGTATGGGAATGCATAAAATGAGAGTATGTTATTTGTTTCCATATGATAGATTTACGCACAAAGTGAAAAATAAATTATATATTGATTAATCATATTGCGAGAAAGAATTGTTTTATAACACATGCAGGAATAAAAAAAAGAAATAGAAATTGTATTGAAGATTGTAGAAATTCACAGTGATAAAAGACAAAAATAGAGGATTAAAAGACAAATATACAGATATTACAAAAAATCAAAGAAGGAAGCAAAAAATATTTCTTGCTTGATTCTTCATCATCTTCATCAGACTCTTCTCCTTCCTCACTAGCGTCAGATTCTTCGCTAGCATCGCTATCAGAGATGACCAAATCAAGAGTGTTCTTTGGGACTTCATCTAAGATGTAAGGATATGTGGAATGCTGAATGTTATTGTCATCACAAACCATTTTAATGGTCTGGTTGCGAAAAAGAGTAGCATCATTTTTAAAGTTTGCAACAGTAATTTTCAATTGGCTCTTTAGCTTAGAACATTTATCATTGCGAGAAGAAAGATCCTCTGCAAGTTGCCCCTTCTCAGCTTCTTCAATTCTTCTGCGAAGTCTCTCTTCAGCCTCTGCGAAAGTATAACAATGAATTAGCAACTTGATGGAAATTTATGATAAACAAATAATTTAATAAGGAAGAGCAGTTAATAACCTTCTCTGTCAAAAATCATATCTCTAACCAAGGTTGTGTGTTCAGTATGGAGGCTAACATTTACACCTAGATAATTCCTGACGTTATCTAGAACTTTCGCACCCCAAGCGAATTCATGATCATTATGTATTAGAAGACATGAGCGAATTTGACTCTCTCTTTCGCTAAGTATAGAGTTTTAGCGAATAGCTTCATCTCGTTCAATTTGAACCTCAATAAGAGTTTCATGGAATTTTGCTAGAGTTTGAGCACCTTGGAGAGCAATACGATCTTTTTCATATATAAGACTACTATTCTTGGTCCTTAAACTATTAATTTCCTCTTTAGAGTTAAGATGGAAACGCTTAAATTTATTAGCTAAGCCCAAGATGGATCTATGGTCAATCTCTAAGAGGCGAAATTTGGATCTGAGTTCATCTACGGAAAGGGACTTAATCTTGTCATTTTAAAAACTATTTAAAGAATTGTTAAGGAGTTCAAGCAGGGTATCATTGTCTATGGGTTCGGGAAAAGAACGAAGAATAGTAGCTTCATCAGAAAGACCATAAACGTCTGCAAAAATGGTAAATCATATGAGGAAAGATAATGAGAAAACGAAATGAAAAAAAAAAAGCTCTATACCATAAAGTTGCTTATTGGCATCTTGAAGACTAGATATTTTGCCCTTCTGAGTGGAATTTTTAGAATCCAACTGCTTATTCTTTTCGCGAAGATCAGCAGTTTCAGCCTCCAGTTCTTTATTTTTCTTGCGAAGTTCAAGACTATTCTTCTCAAGAGTAGCACGCTTTCTTTCCAAATCTGAGGCAACAACGAAAGAAGCTCTTCCAGACTGCGAAAGAAAGCAAAAATTATCAAGATAGATATAATTTTGAATTATAAGTATGAAGAAGAAATTAAGAAATGAAAGCATACCAGAATACCAAGTGAGTTCATAAAGTCAGGAGTCACTGATCTAGAAACTCCACGAAGAGAACTATCACCATCTAATAGAGTGGAGTTACATATATTCGCAAGAGCTTTGCACGTGTTGGTGAGATTGTCATTACCAATTCCTTGCATGGAATCAGAAAAGATGCTAGAAAATTATGCCATTGAAGACTTAGAAGAAGCATCTTCCTTTGCAAATACATCATCATCATCTGTACTCTCATCAGAGTGGGAACTTGAGGGAGAGGGAGAGCGGACTTTTCTTTTCTTTGAAGGCGGGGCATCGGATTTTTCCTTGCGAAGAACATTTTTACTCTTGTCTTTGGTCTTTGCAGCATTAGACCCTTCTTCTTCTGCAACTACAACGTCAATCTACGCACACGAATGAAGATAAGAAACAGAGGCAAAAATATTGTTAAAAATAATAACGGAAAGTATTTCTTACTTCATCCGTGATCGAGCGAAGTGCTGCTAGGGTGATTCCCTTGATAGTTCTGTTGTAGCTTCTTCTTAACTTATTAATCTGAAGATTTCGCAAAGTTAATAAGTATAAAGAAGAATGAAGATAATAGACTGAACGAAAGAAACATACCTCTTTCTCTTTCTCAGGCCAATTAAATGCCCAAGGTTGGTAAGTAGCGAGATTCGCAGGAAGCACGTTTGAACCAGAAAATAAGGGCCCCTCAAAATCAGTGGAAAGACGCACCAATTTTCATCATTGGATTGGAGAGGAGTTTTATTCTTGTCAGAATGCCAATCAATGTCATGCATAAGCCTTTTATCATCATCAACATTTTCCTTCCTCTTCAAGTGAATACCCCAACGAGTTTTGACATTCTTCATAGGTATTAGTTCATAGTTATCAAAGAATCTTTCTGCGGTGTATTTTTCGGTAAGAATTTATAATTCCTTAAATTCAGGATCCCTAACATCTTGTGAATAAAGAGACCCTTTGCCAGCACCACGGTTGGAGAATTCAAGCATTAATCGAATGCAATCCCCACTTAATTGATATATTGCCCGCGAGAACTTCGCATGGGAGAGTATTTCAATAAAGGAAGGTTAGGATCATAAAGAGGGATAAGAAGGCCAGCGAGAATCTGACCCAGTGAAACTATGATCTCTTTATCATCACAATGATGATCAAAAAATAATCTAGCAGAAATAATGGAGGTAGCTTCTTGATTGGGAATGGTGTATAGCATAAAACCCTTCTCTTTAAAAGCTTTCTGAATTCCCTCAAAAGAAGTTTTAGCTTTGTGACCTCTTGGAGGCATATTTAAGTATGGGAATGAAGGAATGGAGATCAAAAGAAAAAGAAGGATGAAAATTTACAGCATCAGAAGCAGAATATGCGGAGAAACTGTAAATTTGCAAAGAAGAATAGAAGAAAGTGAAAAGAGAAAATGATAAGAATAAGAAGAGTATATATAGAGAGAGGAGTTCTCGAGAAGATAATGCGAAGAGTGGACGTGAACGGTTGAGAAATAGCGGTTGAAAAAGACGTGTCAAGAAATGGGTGGAAGAAAAGATACGTGTAATAAATATTGTGTGGAATACAAGATCGTGTCAGTACAAAATAATATGGAAAGATGAACATTTGCGGCATTCTGAAGTAAAAATTCTCATGACATTCTCCCCTTCACAGAGAAGACATGAGAAGAGGCAAGATGTAGGATCAGAATATCGCAACACCAAGACACTTGCGAAATCTTTATCAGCAACGTTGCGAAGACGTCGCAGAGTGATTTCAGAAATGACATAACAGATGACGACAGCGTAAGCATGAGAAAAGTGTGATGATCTAGAAAAATATAGGATGTTTGCGAATTTTAACATTTGTAAGCTTGCGAAATACCGCAAGTTGGATCCGAAAATAAAGGTCAACTTAGCTGTCATCCACTATATAACACCCTATATAAAGAGATGAATAGGTGTAAGAAAGGGAGATATAATTTTTGGGAGTGATAAGAAAGTTTTGAGGAGAGAGAAAGTTCAAAATAGTGTTGTATTCTTGATTTCATTTCCTTTTGATAAAATTTCTAGATTCAATTAATAAAAAGTGTTGTTATTGATCTTAAGAAATGTGTTGATTGTTATGAATTCTTGTGAGGGATGTATTGTAGGATTTCCTGCAACTACAAATTCAAACACTAATAATTTTATGATTGATCCAGCAATTAACATCTAGGTTAAATATGTAATATTCGGTCCAACTACCAATATTTTAATTGGTCACATTACCAATATTTCATCAAATGAGCAGTACTTGCTCAGATGCTCGAATATTGATTCAATTATCAATATTCAGTAATTTATTGAATGATCCATACTTGCTCTCAGATGCTCAAATATTGATTCAACTATCAATATTCAGTAATTTATCGAATGAGCAATACTTGCTTAGATGCTCCAGTATTGATCCAACTATCAATATTCAACAATTCATCATACGAGCAATATTTGCTCAAAGTATCAATATTCATCATATTGATTCAATTATTATTCATCATATTGATTCAATTATCAACATCATTCATTCGAGAACTATACGTCCCACCAGATATGTTCAATTCATGAATCTTAGAGCATTCAGTAATCATGATCGACTGAACAATACTTAGACTCATCGTCTAATTAAGTCAACGACTGACTAATCAAATACATGTCTGCCTTGCAGACTCCACGTTCCTGAGAAATCAATCACGTCAAATGGGGGATATTAATTAGCGTTTTGGTCTGGCGGCCTACAACACTGTGTTCATCCACGATGATAAATGTGAGTAAGTCGTGCAAGTAGTTGAGGGACTTATCAAAGTAGTGGGTGGACAATCAACCAAGTCTCCGCACGACTTGGAACTAATTAAACCATGATTTCCCACTTTCCCACTCTTTCAATCGAGTAAACATCACACTTAATGGAGATTAATGTGTCTACTATTCTTGCAATATAAATAAGTCTCTAAATCCATGATTGAACAACAGAAGAATTCGGATCCGAGTAATCACTCTCAAGAATTCAATCAATCGACCAGAACTTATTCGAACTCAGCAATTCACAGAAAACTTGCAGAAACCCACAATATATTTACAATCCTTGACCATCATTGATCTCACACACTTCTCAGCTTCCCTCCTATAGATCAACCCTCTTCCCTCTTTGTGGCCGAATTGACTCTGGAATGGGCATTTTCTTTGTTTAGTCCGGAGTCCTACATATTGATATCTCGAACTCAAAGCACTCCCGTGCAGTGCATATGTTTGAGGTTAGGAAGTTTGTTCGGTTGAGGAGCCTCCGTCCGCATGGTCGTCTCTCCATTCCCTAAAAAACTGCGAACCATTTTTCCCCATCTACAGATTGGTGACCACAGTTGGATATTAATCTCTCTGTTGCAACCAAAATTCTCACAAAGATGGTTGGTCTTATGACAAATTCATCTACTCCAAACTCTGGTCAGAATCTTTCAAATGGTAATGTTCCCCCCTCCAAAACTTCATCTGGCGGCGTGGTTGATGGAGAAGTCATAACCTTGATCAAGTTGGCGCGGATACAAACAATCCACACAAGGAACACAAACCTAATGAAAGAGATGACAATAAACAACATACTTAATTTTCTCGTGAGGCTAACATCAGATTTGAGCGGTGCCTCTATTCTAGAAATTCCGATACTAAGGGTCAACCCCTCAACTAATGATCTTCCTCATGTCGACAGTTTCACTACTTCTGAGAAACCGGTGGATCAAGAAGTTACACATCTGATCGAAAACTTATGTGAACTCATACACTTCTCTAGAGACCAGCGTACGAGCACGTTTGCTACAATCAACCAAATATCATCTGATGTGCCGATAATTCCGTCATCTCTAGTAGTCGAGGAAGTGTCCATGATGTCTGAATATTCGATCAATAACATCACCTTCACTGAAGATGACTGAATGGCAGAATAAGGGCATAACCGGGCCCTGTATGTAACTGCTTTTATCAAAGACTCTGAATTCAGGAGAGCTCTTATTGATACATACGCTTCTACAAATCTCATCACTATGAAGACTCTCAAGGTGACGAAAGTTCCACAGAGAAAAGTCGTTCATCATCCCATATTGATGACGGGTTTTGAAGAAAGCTATCCATACGTACGGGTACGTCTATGCGGATCTGAAAGTGGGACCTATTCAATCAACGGTCAACACTACAAAATTATTGAGTTTTAGCCACGACCCTACTTTCACGGATTCACATATTCGTGGTGATTGATCACATGTAGGGCTGCACAGAACCGAACCGTAACCGCAGACCGAACCGATAACCGCATAAACCGAACCGCACCGAACCGATGGTCCAACGGTCGGTTACAGTTTTAATTCTAATAACCGTTAGATATTCGGTTAGGCCAACGGTTTCACCTATTAACCGAACCGAACCGAATTATATTAGCCGATGATTAATATCCATTGATTTATATTTCTATCAGATCTTAGACGTCCATCCTTAGTATATAACCCTAGTTTACCCTAAGAATTTTCATTCCCTTTATCTTATCTCTTCTTCTTCCGTCGTCTTCTTCTGCTTGTTCACAGGCGCACCTCCACTCGTCACCATCACCCTCCAAGAAGATCAAGACCACCATAATCACCCTTCTCTTCTTCTTTGAGTACATCTTCTTATTTTTCTATCTTATCCATTTCAAACTCCAACAGTACCTGCAACACCACCATCACTGACACCGGATGCACCATTATCGCCAGCGCCACCACCTGCTACATCAACACCACCACCTCTCGATGGGTGAAATATCGAAGAATAATTAGGTGTTTATAGGGGTTGATGGGTATATCAAAATTTTAAGGTTTTTTTGTTTTCTTGAGGAGATAAAAATTAAAATGGAATTGAAATTATTTAAGTAGATCTTTCTGTGTTGGTTAGGATTCCTATTTTTCTATTTTTTTTTTCAATTATCTTACTGTGTTTTCTAATTGCATGATTTAGAAGAAAAAAAAATCATGGTAAGAGGGAGTAGTTGCAGACTGGAATTTTTTCATTGTTTTGAAATAATAATTGTATGATTGAGTATACAACCTCTTGTGTAAGGTTGAATATATATTAAAGTTTGTGTATGAATGGTAAGTTACAGACAGTTGAATGGAGTTGCTTCACAATGCGTTCTGCACCCACTCAAATACATAAAACAGATTGATGATTTTCGCAAGAACATCTCAGAATCAACCCAAAGTAGTCATTGAAGTATTCTTTTTACACCTGAGGTATGTAGGAATCGAAATGTTACCTTTAAATCCAGAAGGAGACAACATTTTGGCTTAGAGTGGTGATCAAATACATCATGTAGCACAAGTACAGAGAACTTTGGTTGTCTTAATCCACGGTTTCATGCTTTCAGATTTCATTGGGGTTTGTTTTTTTCTTTTCCATTTCATTCATGCTTATGGATGAGTAAAGATAAGTAGATTGTTCGAACTTAGAAACATATGCACACATCTCCATTAACATAGCTTCAACGAGTTATGGGAGAAAATGTTATATTTGATTCCTTTTATTTGAGTTTTCTATAGCACTATTTCTTCAACAATTACAACTTCTAGGGTTGCGTTGTGAAGTCTAACTTAACATCACCTTATTTTCTCCTCTATAAAAAAATGGATTAGTTTTTACTTATTGATCGACTAATTGTACCTATTTATTGATCAGGGTTGATTTTGGTTATATAATCTTGTAATATATAGCTCAGTTATGTCAATTACCATGTGAATAGATGCAGTATATCAAAGTTTGCTAATAATTATGATGTGTATGTTGTAGACTTATTGGGATTTTTCTGGAGGGATAAAGCATCTGTCAAGTATCATCTCGTGGTATACCAATGGTCTGAATGTATTATACAGATTACACATACACATCTATGGTGAGCTCAGGTGGAAGATGATCAGAAGACTGAGGTTGTTGAGAATTACCATAAAAGTGGCTGAAATTTATCTTTCCTGCTAAAATGCGAAGTGAAGATGTCATGCATTCCCCTTAATATCCTCAACTCAAGGTTAAAGCGGAAAGAGATGTCTTATTAGAATCTCTTCTGGAGAAACAAGTTAATTTGTTTTCCATAAATATTCACACATGAATTTGTTCTAGTTTCAATATTGTACGTCAGTCGAGTTTTATTTTCTTTTCATTTTGGTTCAATATCATGATGATTATATTATTTGACTTAGCTAGTTTATTTGTACTTGAATCTTCTTGATGTATTTGATATTCTTAATGAATGAATTAAAGCTTTCAATATTTTTCTACTTGAATGTATAAGAAAATATTAATGAATGTATAAGAAAATCTTATAGTGACCTTTTGCCACGAACATAACATGTGGAAACAATGTAAAATCATGGCACACATGTGAAACAAACAGTGACGACTGACTATCATAGCAAATGATCATGTATCACTTTCCACACAAGAAAAACCGTGGCAGAGATAGTGGCTAATACAATTAGCCACTGGACTATTTGTTACAGGAAGGCAGCCGTGGCAAGTTATCTTTTGCCACATAATTTTGGTCAATTGCCACAATTCTCTGGCGTCACTAAAACTTGTAAGTTTCACGTGATCGAGAAAGATCCTGATTATCACATGATACTCGGGCGACCATGGCTCCATGACAACAAGGTTGTTCTCTCAACATACCATCAATGTATGAAACATTTACTCAACAACAAGATCGTTTGCATTGCATCTTCGACGTCTCCTTACGCTCCGGTTTATGACGCTGAGTTCCTGGAACTGCCAAAAATCATCCCTGAACCTCCGTGCAAAATCTATAGTACTCCTCTCCCAGTCTGGAAGTCTATCGAGAAAGTTGTTTATAAACCACCGTCTTCAGCTGCTAAGCTGACCAAGCCCCTTGCCATACCGCTCAAGTGTCACCAGGCTCAAACTACAACTCGTAAGAAATCCAATTTTATAACCAGCTATGATGCAGATGAAAGAGTCATTTATATATAATGCAAAGATTAGAAATTAATAGGGGAGGTTGATGAAAATTCTCCCGCCCTGAAGAATTATGTCAGAAGGAGCAATCGCCAGATGAAGAAATTCAAGATGCTCCATGACAATTACAAGATAGCACGGATTCCACTACTGATAACCTTAAGATAATCAACATCGGAACAAAGGAAAATCCAATACCAATCTTGATCAGTTCCATACTGTCACCAGAGGAACGAACATGATTAATAATCATGTTAAAGGAGTAAGGAAATGCCCGGTCTTGACGACAAGTTAGTCACACATCACTTGCACATAACTCGTGGCTCCAAGCCTGTCAAGCAACCGCCCAGGAAGTTCGGACATGAAGTTGAGGAACAAATTAAAGTTCAAGTTCAGAAGTTACTAGCAGCAGGATTCATCAAACCTATTCAACATCCGACGTGGCTATCAAATGTTGTACCGGTCAAAAAGAAGAATGGTCAGATTTGATGTTGGGTAGATTTCAGGAACCTGAACAGATGATGCCCGAAGGACGACTTTCCTCGGACCAATATCGACATGATTGTTGATGCAACCATCATCCATGTCATGTTCTCATTTATGGATGGTTATAGTGGCTACAACCAGATCAAGATGTATGAGCATGATGCTAACAAGACTGCATTCCGAATGCCCATTGGGAACTTTCATTACACGGTGATGCCTTTCGGATTGAAGAATGCAAGTGCTACCTATCAACGAGCGATGACTGCTATCTTTCATGACATGATGCACAAACAAGTAGAAGATTATGTTGATGATGTGGTAGTCAAATCAAAAACTCGATCGTCTCATCTAGATACTTTGATACAAGTCTTCAAAAGATGCAGAGAATAAAAATTAAAGATGAATCCCATGAAATGTGCATTTGGTGTTTCTTCTGGGAAGTTTCTAGGGTTCTAGGTCACGACAGAAGGAATCAAAGTCGACCCAGACAAAACCAAATCTATTACCACCATGCCTCCTCTACGCACTGTGAAAGAGCTTCAGAGCTTTATGGGCAAGGTAAACTATATCCAACGTTTACCATTCGTTTGGCAATATAAATAAGTCTCTGAATCCACGATTGAACAACAGAAGAATTCGAATACGAATAATCACTCTCAAGAATTCAATCAATCGACCAGAACTTATTCAAACTCAGCAGTTCACAGAAAACTTATAGAAACCCACAACATATTTACAATCCTTGATCATCATTGATCTCACACACTTCTAAGCTTCCCTCCTACAGATCAACCTTATTCCCTTTTTATGACCAAATTGACTCTGGAATGGGAATTTTCGTGGTTTAGGACGGACTCCTACATATTGATCTCTCGAACTCAAAGCACTCCCGTGCAGTATATCTGTTTGAGGTTAGGTAGTTTGCTCGGTTGAGGAGCCTCCATCCGCATGGTCGTATCTCCATTCCCTAAAAAACAGCGAACTATTTTTCCCCAACTACAGATTAGCGACCAAAGTTGGATATTAATCTCTCGGTTGCAAACCAAATTTTCATAAAGATGGTTGGTCTAATGACTAATTCAGCTATTCCAAACTCTGGTCATAATCTTTCAAATGGTAATGTTCCTCCCTCCAACACTTCATCTGGCGGCGCGGTTGATGGAGAAGTTATAACCTTGATAGAGTTGGCGCGGATACAAACAATCCACACAAGGAACATGAACCTGATGAAAGAGATGACAATAAACAACATACTTAATTTTCTCATGTGGCTAACATCAGATTTATGCGGCACCTCTACTCCAGAAATTTCGACACTAAGGGTCAACCCATCAACTGATGATCCTCCTCATGTCGACGGTTTCACTACTTATGAGAAACCGGTGGATCAAGAAGTTACACATCTGATCGAAAACTTATGTGAACTCCTACACTTCTCCAAAGACCAGCGTACAAGCATGTTTTCTGCATTCAACCAAATATCATCTAATGTGCCGATAATTCCGTCATCTCTAGTAGTCGAGGAAGTGTCCATGATGTCTGAACATTCGATCAATAACATCACCTTCACTGAAGAGGAATGAATGGCAGAAGAAGGGCATAACCATGCCTTGTATGTAACCGCTTTTATCAAAGACTCTGAATTCAGGAGAGCTCTTATTGATATAGACGCTTCTGCAAATCTCATCACTATGAAGACTCTCAAGGTGGCAAAATTTCCACAGATAAAAGTCGTTCATCATCCCATATTGATGACGAGTTTTAAAGGAAGCCAGAGCCACATGTACGGGTACGTCTATGCCGATCTGAAAGTGGGACCTATTCAATCAACGTTCAAGTTTCACGTGATCGAGAAAGACCCTGATTATCACATGATACTCGGGCGACCATGACAACAAGGTTGTTATCTCAACATACCATCAATGTATGAAATCTTTGCTCAACAACAAGATCGTCCGCATTGCAGCTTCGACGTCTCCTTACGCTCCAGTTTATGATGCCGAGTTCCTGGAAGTGCCAAAAAACATCCCTGAACCTCTGAGCAAGATCTATAGTACTCCGCTCCCTGACTGGAAATTCATAGAGAAAGTTGTTGATAAACCACCGTCTTCAGCTGCTAAGCTGACCAAGCCACCTTCCGTACCGCTCAAGCATCACCAGGCTCAAACTGCAAATCGAAAGAAATCCAATTTTATAACCAGCTATGATGCAGAAGAAAGGGTCATTTATCTCCGACACAAAGATTAGTAATTAATAGGGGAGATCGATGAAAAGTCTCCCCGCCCTGAAGAATTATGTCAGAACGAGCAATCGCCAGATGAAGAAATTCAAGATGCTCCACGGAAATTACAAAATGGCACGAATTCCACTACTGATGACCTTGAGACAATCAACATCGGAACAGAGGAAAATCCAAGACCAATCTCGATCAGTTCCACACTGTCATCAGAGGGACGAACATGATTAATAAGCCTGTTGAAGGAGTATCAAGATATTTTGCTTGGACATACGAGGAAATGCCCAGTCTTGACGACAAGTTGGTCACACATCACTTGCACAAGTTGGTCACACATCACTTTGGTTTCGAACCCTAATAGTTTGTATTATCACACTTGATGCATGTTTTGGTTAGGTACTCTATATAGTTCTTCTTTGAATTGAAGGGTTGAAAACATAGAGAAACTATGGATTTAGATGTTAAAATTTGGGGATTTTCCCAATTCTGTTGATACTGTCTAGTTTTTCTGTAAAAATGCTTGTGTAGAATTTGTGGATGCATGCTATAGATTGGAGAATGTTGTCCCGGTAGTAGTAGGAGATATGGGTATGTGTTGGATGTGAATTTCAGGGAATTAGGATCTAAAAAGGACCTGAATACAACAAGGCAAAACATACCAAAATGCTGCATACCAAGTGTTTGAGAAAAGTTCTGAAAGAAATGTGAACTTGAGTCTTGAACTACTGACTGTTAGTAGAGGTAAATCTGGTGAATCAATCGTATTATTTGTCTTAATTTATGTATAGGCACTACACCAAATCCTGGATTTTGTCACAGGGTATTTCTGTTACTAAAAAAATTTGTCACACATATACGCCGTTAGAGAAACGTTGTGATATTAATCGTTATTATTTTTTGTAATAGTTATTACTGTGACAAAATTTGGTTAGAGTCACATTTATAAACTGTTACATTATTTAATTGTAACAGTTAACCTAATTTTAGAATAGCAACACATGGCTCATTTGTCATAGTAATTATAACATATTTAATTGTTATTTTAACTTTGCAACAATTCGGTGATGACACGTGTCTTACACCGCCACGTAGGCAACTAATTAGTATAGCCACGTGTCGCTTTTTTCTAACGAATAAAATAACACATATAAGTGTTGCATACTTTTAGCAACAAATTCCCTATGGACACCTGTCATCTTTTTGTCACTATTACTGTAACGTTTAAACTGTTACTCTCATTTATAACAACATTAAGATGATGACACGTGTTGTTTTTCTTCACAGTTTTGGTCACAGTTAAATCTGTGACAATTCTTTCAATTACAATTAAAAAAAATGGATAGTACAGGTCATTCTCATGGACCTGGCCTTCCAGTTTACAGGCCTGCAAGCAATACAATTTAAACTGAAATACAGGCCTGCAATACAATTTATCCATATAGGCGCCTGCAATACAATTTATCCATACATGCCTACAATACAATTTAAAGTAAAATACAGGCCTGCAACACAATTTATCCATATATTCTCAAATTTTTTGAGATGCTCAATTTGTAATCTATCCATTTCTCAATTTGGAATCTATTCATTTATTATCTACACTCCTTGAGATCTTGAGATACATTCTCTTCATGAATCCTACACAAAACGCACTGAGAGATTAGTTCACATAACAATTTAACAATGCCAACGTGGAACACAAAGAAAACGAAATAATAGACCAAGTTATCGAAGATCTTTCAGAAACGATAATTCTGCTATTTTAAGAAACTATCCATAAAAGGTTTATCTTCGCAACAGAAAGAAAACCCGAATGTTAGCCCTTCGATACTCAAACTAAGCACATCCATCTTGGATAAAATGGCATGCTTGAACATGAACCACAATGAATAAAGTATACCTGCAATAGGCATAATATACACTTCTCAGAAACTTGCACGTAATAATATTTACAGAATTAGCAAAGCCACAAGCAAAAAAAGTAAACTTTTCCTTAGGCTTTAGATTCATAAATGAAGACACTATGTGCTATGCACAACTTGTTCAGGTGAGGTTCAGAACCAATGATTAATGAGGAAAAAAAAGAAAGGATATGAGTTACCTGGGGTTCCTTCATATGCTTCGCATTTTTTGAATCTGTCTTCGCCGCAATTAGTTCTTATTATTCTTTGACATAGGTGTAGTTAGGCTCTTGGATCGTTGGAGTCCAGATGGGGTGTTGTGTAGTTCTCTGGGGTTAGAATCCCAGCACCATGATTATGTGAAACATTCTAGGATACAAGTAATAATTGTGTATTGATGTAGATTAACATAACAATAGTCGTGCTTCATCCTCGACCAGCTTTACAATGAACATAATAGTCCTTCCCACTTGAGGAATTCTCTGCACAGAGAAAACAACATATATAAATACACTATCAAAAATGAGCAGAAACAATTTTGGTAACAGAAAGTTCCTCAGTTTCGCGTAATCAGAAATGGGGATATCCAGCAGGCTACTGTAATGAAGAGGATATAAAATAGATGAAGCGGGATATTAAAGCACTTACTATGGATGAAGTCTACAGATTGGCATATATTGTCGTAAGATAGAGCAAAGAGGTAATCTCTTTTGGGGAGCACCAAATGGTCAATCTCATAAGCCTGCGAAAGACACAGATAAAGACAAAAATTAGATGGAGGAAATAGAAAAGAAAAACAATACAAGAACGAAAAATGTGTTACTAGCAAAATGCATCTAATGAAATTAGATCAATTCGGCAAAAGCAGGTGAATTACTAATATTATATATGATAAGCAAAAGAGATCGATGTATGTCGATAACATGCCCAATCCAATAGCCCCACCAGTCCAACACTTAACACCACTACAAATACCAAAAAACAATCGCCAACTCCAACATCACCACCAGTCCAACACCAACACACAACACAACTAGCAGCCAACCTCCGAGTCTAAGAGTACCACCGCCAACACCAACACATAAGAGAACCAGTCAGGTTGGTTGAACCATGTATTCACCATTTCTTACCTGTAAACTAACGAAAGTATCACCTAAAATCAAAGAAATATCGAGGAAAACAACCATATATCATTTATAAAGCAAGCTCATACTATTTAAAACAAGATTTACAAGTAGCAAATAAAAGAATAATAACATAATAAAATAAACTGTGCTAATGTTTTGTGTTAATGCCTTTACCTTGTCCACATTTGCTACTTCTTCAAAGAGCGCTTCTAGTCTTGGCTGATTGGGTTTCTACAAGAACAAATATAGAGTTCAGAATGTTCTTCTTTTCTACTTACATAGAAACACAAGACCAGTAAATAACATATAAAATAGTAGGTAACTGATGCCTCTACCTCCAATTATATCGCTAGTGCAGCTTGCTCGTGGGAATTCTGCAAGATAAAATTTATGAAGAGATCGAAATGCCTTTGTTTTGTACTTTCATTAGTAAGAATTCAAAATCCTACAGATTTATCAACACTGAATTTTTAGTTGGCACGTTACTGATCATTACATCAGTTTCCATCTTAAGTCCAATATATATCACTTTGGACCACATAGTAAAGGAGAGGGAGGGGGTAATAGAAAAACAGCTTTCTTCCACAGGACAAATGGAGAGGGATGGGGTAATAGAAAAACAGTTTATTCCACAGGACAAATTAAACTTATCAGATTACATACTTGTTTGACTACTGCAGCATATAGGGAGTCCACAGCAGATCCAACTTCAAAAAAAAAAACAACGATCTGTAACACTCACTATAATGAGAATTGTAATAATATTTAAAAGAAAATAACTCATTTTAAAGAGATATGTTGATAAAATACTAGGACATTGAAACAATTGAGAATTACAAGTCATAAATGACATGCAAAAAGAGCGTTAAGATGAACAAAACTGCAAGACTCGCATCAGAAGCTCAATTCCATATCACTCGCAATATAAGAAGGGGAATCCGAGTATCTTATCATTTGCTAGAAATGATATAACACAACAAGACATGGCAAAGGAAGCATTCTACTACTAAGCTACATCTTAACTATGTTATCTTCTTTACACTGAAATTCTCATCTAGGCATTCGCAACTGTGGAAGCACCTACCAACTAAAGAAAAATACTTCATTCCAGAGCATAAATTTTGCATAAGATCACCAACAAAATCAGTTGAAAATAAAAATCATATTAACTAGAATTTATTGGAAACGGCTATCATATTACAAACAACAAAGAAGCGTACATTTCTATGAACATGATTCGTATATTTATATATACGTAATTTTGTTGTGACAAGTATACAACACAAAATTTATTTATATACATAGTGTCTGAAACCATAAACACATACAACACACAAAGTCACACCAACAAGAGATATACTTGCCTTTGATTGCCACTAGAAGTAACAAGAAATCTTTGAGCAACCAAGTCCATTGCATGTCCGTAGAGAGGGCCAGGACCTTGAACGACAACTCTACAGTCACATCAACAAGAGATTCAATCAATACTCTACATCAAAAAATTTAAAGTAGAGATAAAAAAAATTGTAACATAAAGAAACAAAGATTATGAGATGTTATACAAGTTTTTATGAACCAAAATAAGCTTCTTAGATCCAGATTGAACTGTAGGCCGACTCTTCAATGAGAAAAACAGGCATCTCAACTAACTTTAGCTCTAAATATATAAACCAAGGAACTGCATCCATCCCGACAAGAAATGAACCAACATAAATCTGATCATAAAAACAAATATCGGCCAATAATTATTAAGTAAAAAGGCTACCAAACTTCATACACATTATGACTTCGATTAATTTCTTGCTTACCAGTATGCATGTAAAAGTGAGTACTGGAACCCCTGGTGCTTTAGACAAACACAGTGTTATATACCTTAGGTGATAGGAAAAACATTGAGAAAGCATCAGTTCCATGTCAGGGTATTCTTTTCGGATCTTTGAGATCAATAGTGTTCCTCTTCCAACTCCTTCTATCAAGGACGACATACTTAGAATCCTACAGATCGATCCAAACAAGAACATAAATAAAAATTGAACAAAAAAAAGTCTCAAGTAGAATGACAATCACCGAATCTAAATAATATTTTACCAAATCAGAACAAGAATCATCAAATACATGGAATAGAAAACATATAAATAAAAACTTAATCAATAGATTAAACATGAAACCCCTAGAATCGACAAACAGACAAAAAATCCAACATCATTTCTGTGATAAGAAACAAATAACAGCATATCTAAAATAAAAATAAAAATTAGGGTTTAGAAATTTACCATGTGAACCATCACTGATGATCGATCGGTCTTCTATCCTACAACAAAATTAAAAAAGTTATGAACCCTAACTACAAACAAACGACCAAATAGCAATGACAGAAATTTGAAGAAAAAATTAAATCTTCATACTAACTTTACCTTCTGAAATTGAAGAAACTGAAATCAAAGAATTATCAAAAGAACGACCGATTACAACCCTAAAATAGAAGAAAAATGGTTGAGTAAGAAAATAGTTTTGAGGTTTTAGATTCAAGATTCAGGGTAATGAAGTGACATATGTGATTTTCGTTCTTCAAAAAAAATCCTACAAAGAATGTAAACGAAGTTGTTCTCAAGATATTGTTTGAATCCATGAACGATCTGTTGTAACAAAATTTAGGTAAGAAGCAATATGGAATAGGAAAATGAGAGGAGAAAAGCTTCTGGTGTGGAGAGGAAAACGAGAGATAAGATAACCGACAATGAAAGAGAAAGAAAGTATTTGTTTCTTATCTCCTCGAAAATATCTTTACACACGATTTGTTGTTTGTGTGTTTGACACAAGTACTTTAACTCGGATAAAGTGTAGGAGAGCTAGACAATAATTCCCTATGACACCGATTTAATTGGTCAACAAATATCTGACGGTTATCTTATTTCCATGTGTTAAAAACGAAATTTATTGAACGGTTCACATGATTTTAATAATGGGTGATACATTGTATGACTTTGTGAACACCATGTGACATCCTTTTATAAAAGTTCCTGAGTTTCTCATACGGGTGAACTGAAGACCAAATTTATCAGATTTGAACATCCCATGTTCTAAGATTACTAGAGTGGGACCTGAATTTCTCATCCGGGTGAACTGAAGATGAAATTTATCATATTTGAACATCTCAGGTTCAAAGATTACCAGAGTCGGACCTGAGTTTCTCATCCGGGTGAACTGAAGATGAAATTTATCATATTTCAACATCCCAGGTTCTAAGATTACCAGAGTTGGACCTGAGTTTCTCATCCGGGTGAACCGAAGATGAAATTTATCAGATTTGAACATCCCATGTTCGAAGATTACCAGAGTTGGACCTGAGTTTCTCATCCGGCTGAAATGGAGACAAAATATATCAGAATTGAACATCACGGGTTCAAAGATTACACGAGTTAGACCTGAGTTTCTCTTACGGATGAAATGGAGACAAAATATATCAGAGTTGAACATCACAGGTTCAAAGATTACTAAAGTCAGACCTGAGTTTCTCTTCCGGATGAAATGGAGACAAAATATATCAGAATTGAACATCACAGGTTCAAATATTACTAGAGTAAGACCTGAGTTTCTCGTTCGAGTGAACTGGAGACAAAATATATCAGAATTGAACATCACAGGTTCAAATATAACTAGATAGACCTGAGTTTCTCTTTCGGATGAACTGCAGATTTAAATATATCTCTAATTGAACATCACAGGTTCAAATATTACTAGAGTTACACCTAAGTTTCTCTTTCGGATGAACTGAAGACGAAATATTTCAGAATTGACCATCACGGGTTCAAAGATTACTAGAGTTACACCTAAGTTTCTCGTCTGGATGATCTGAAGACGAAATATATCAGAAATCAACATCACGGGTTCAAAGATTACTAGAGTAAGACATGAGTTTCTCGTTCGAGTGAACTGGAGATAAAATATATCAGAATTGAACATCACAGGTTCAAATATAACTAGAGTTAGACCCGAGTTTCTCTTTCGGATGAACTGCAGACGAAATATATCAGAATTGAACATCACAGGTTCAAAGATTACTAGAGTAAGACCTGAGTTTCTCTTCCGAGTGAACTGGAGACAAAATATATCAGAATTGAACATCACAGGTTCAAAGATTACTAGAGTAAGACCTAAGTTTCTCGTTCGAGTGAACTGGAGACAAAATATATCAAAATTGAACATCACAGGTTCAAATATAACTAGAGTTAGACCTGAGTTTCTCTTTCGGATGAACTGCAGATGAAAATTATCAGAATTGAACATCACAGGTTCAAAGATTACTAGAGTTACACCTAAGTTTCTCTTTCGGATGAACTGAAGACGAAATATATCAGAATTGAACATCACGGGTTCAAAGATTACTAGAGTTAGACCTAAGTTTCTCGTCCGGATGATCTGAAGACGAAATATATCATAATTGAACATCACAGGTTTAAAGATTACTAGAGTTGGACCTGAGATTTTCTTTCGGGTGAACTGAAGACGAAATATATCAGAATTGAACATCACGGGTTCAAAGATTACTAGAGTTAGACATAAGTTTCTCGTGGGATGATCTCAAGAAAAATATATTAGAATTGAACATCACGGGTTCAAAGATTACTAGAGTTAGACCTAAGTTTTCGTCAGGATGATCTGAAGACGAAATATATCAAAATTGAACATCACGGGTTCAAAGATTACTAGAGTTAGACCTAAGTTTCTCGTCCGGATGATCTGAAGAAGAAATATATTAGAATTGAACATCACGGGTTCAAAGATTACTAGAGTTAGACCTAAGTTTCTCGTCCGGATGATCTGAAGACGAAATATATCAGAATTGAACATCACGGGTTCAAAGATTACTAGAGTTAGACCTAAGTTTCTCGTCCGGATGATCTGAAGAAGAAATATATTAGAATTGAACATCACGGGTTCAAAGATTACTAGAGTTAGACCTAAGTTTCTCGTCCGGATGATCTGAAGAAGAAATATATTAGAATTGAACATCACGGGTTCAAAGATTACTAGAGTTAGACCTAAGTTTCTCAGGATGATTTGAAGACCTAAATATATCAATAAATATTATGGGGATGATTTGAAGACTTAAAAATGACCATATTATCCTTATTGTAAAAAAGTGCAATAAATATTATGAAGACTGTGAAAATGACCATATTACCCTTATCGGAAATAAGTAAAGTAATTCTTACAGACAGTGAAAAGGACTATATTACCCTTATTTAAAAAAAATGCAATAAATATTATGGAGACTGTAAAAATGACCATACTACCCTATCAGAAATAAGTAAAGTAATTCTTATAGACTGTGAAAATGACCATATTACCCTTATTGGGCAAAAATGCAATAACTATTATGAAGACTGTAAAAATGACCATATTACCCTTATCAGAAATAAGTAAAGTAATTCTTATAGACTGTGAAAATGACCATATTACCCTTATTGGGCAAAAATGCAATAACTATTATGGAGACTGTAAAAATGACCATATTACCCTTATCAGAAATAAGTAAAGTAATTCTTACAGACTGTGAAAAACACCATATTACCCTTATGGGAAAAAAAGTGCAACAAATATTATGGAAACTGTGAAAATGACCATAGTACCCTTATCAGAAATAAGTAAAGTAATTCTTACAGACTGTGAAAATGACCATATTACCCTTATTGGAAAAAATGCAATAAATATTATGAAGACTATGAAAATGACAATACTACCCTTCTCAGAAATAAGTAAAGTAAATGTTCCTGATTGTGAAAATGACCATATTACCCTTATTGGACAAAAGTGCAATAAATATTATGGAAACTGTGAAAATGACCATACTACCTTTATCAGAAATAAGTAAAGTAATTCTTATAGACTGTGAAAGTGACCATATTACCCTTATTGGGAAAAAATGCAATAACTATTATGGAGACTGTAAAAATGACCATATTACCCTTACCAGAAATAAGTAAAGTAATTCTTACAGACTTTGAAAAAAACCATATTACCCTTATGGGAAAAAAAGTACAACAAATATTATGGAAACTGTGAAAATGACCATAGTACCCTTATCAGAAAAAAGTAAAGTAAATGTTCCTGATTGCACTAAATGACCATATTACCCTTATTGGACAAAGTGCAATAAATATTATGGAGACTGTGAATATGACAAGAGATCCCTTATCGAAAATAAGTAAAGTAAATATTATAGAATGTGAAAATGACCATATTACCCTTATTGGAAATAAGTGCAATAAATATTATGGAGACTGTGAAAATGACTATATTACCCTTACTAGAAATAAGTAAATTAATTCTTACAGACTGTGAAAAAAACCATATTACCCTTATGGGAAAAAAAGTGCAACAAATATTATGGAAACTGTGAAAATGACCATAGTACCCTTATCAGAAATAAGTAAAGTAATTCTTACATACTGTGAAAATGACCATATTACCCTTATTGGGAAAAAGTGCAATAAATATTATGAAGACTGTGAAAATGACCATATTACCCTTATTGTAAAAAAGTGCATTAAATATTATGGAGACTATAAAAATGACCATACTACCCTTATCAGAAATAAATAAAGTAATTCTTACATATTGTGAAAATGACCATATTACCCTTATTGGTAAAAAGTGCAATAAATATTATGAAGACTGTGAAAATGACCATACTACCCTTATCAGAAATAAGTAAAGTAATTCTTATAGATTGTGAAAATGACCATATTACCCTTACTGGCAAAAAGTGCAATAAATATTATGAAGACTGTGAAAATGACCATACTACCCTTATCAGAAATAAGTAAAGTAATTCTTACAGATTGTGAAAATGATCATATTACCCTTATTGGTAAAAAGTGCAACAAATATTATGAAGACTGTGAAAATGACCATACTACCCTTATCAGAAATAAGTAACGTAATTCTTACAGATTAAGAAAATGACCATATTACCCTTATTGGTAAAAAGTGCAATAAATATTATGTAGACTGTGAAAATGACCACACTACCCTTATCAGAAATAAGTAAAGTAATTCTTATAGATTGTGAAAATGACCATATTACCCTTATTGGAAAAAAGTGCAATAAATATTATGAAGACTGTGAAAATGACCATACTACCCTTATCGGAAATAAGTAAAGTAATTCTTACAGATTGTGAAAATGATCATATTACCCTTATTGGTAAAAAGTGCAACAAATATTATGAAGACTGTGAAAATGACCATACTACCCTTATCAGAAATAAGTAACGTAATTCTTACAGATTAAGAAAATGACCATATTACCCTTATTGGTAAAAAGTGCAATAAATATTATGTAGACTGTGAAAATGACCACACTACCCTTATCAGAAATAAGTAAAGTAATTCTTATAGATTGTGAAAATGACCATATTACCCTTATTGGAAAAAAGTGCAATAAATATTATGAAGATCATGAAAATGACCATACTACCCTTATCGAAATAAGTAACGTAATTTTACAGATTTGAAAATGACCATATTACCCTTATTGGTAAAAAGTGCAATAAATATTATGAAGATCGTGAAAATGACCATACTACCCTTTATCGTAAATAAGTAACGTAATTCTTACAGATTGTGAAAATGACCATATTACCCTTATTGGTAAAAAGTGCAATAAATATTATGAAGATGTAAAGAAAATGACCATACTACCCTTATCAGAAATAAGTAAAGTAATTCTTATAGATTGTGAAAATGACCATATTACCCTTACTGGCAAAAAGTGCAATGAATATTATGAAGACTGTGAAAATGACCATACTACCCTTATCAGAAATAAGTAACGTAATTCTTACAGATTGTGAAAATGACCATATTACACTTATTGGTAAAAATTGCAATAACTATTATGAAGACTGTGAAAATGTCCATACTACCCTTATCAGAAATAAGTAACGTAATTCTTACAGATTAAGAAAATGACCATATTACCCTTATTGGAAAAAAAGTGCAATAAATATTATGTAGACTGTGAAAATGACCATATTACCCTTATCGGAAATAAGTAAAGTAAATGTTATTGATTGTGAAAATGACCATATTACCCTTATTGGAAAAAAGTGCAATAAATATTATGGAGTCTGGGAAATGACCAAACTACCCTTATAGAAAATAATTAAAATAAATATTACAGAATGTGAAAATGACCATAATACCCTTATTAAAAATAAGTGCAATAAATATTATGGACTGTGGGAAATGACCAAACTACCCTTATTGAAATTAATTAAAATAAATATTACAGAATGTGAAAATGACCATATTACCCTTACTGGAAATAAGTGCAATATTATTGGAAATAAGTGCAATAAATATTATGGAGACTATGAAAATGACCAGAGTACCCTTATCGAAAATAAGTAAAATAAATATTACAGACTGGGAAAATGATCATATTACCCTTATTGGAAATACGTGCAATAAATATTATGGAGTCTGGGAAATGACCAAACTACCCTTATTGAAAATAAATAAAGTAAATATTACAGAATGTGAAAATGACCATATTAACCTTATTGGAAATATATTTATTGCACTTATTTCCAATAAGGGTAATATGGTCATTTTCACGATCTGTAAGCATTACTTTACTTATTTATGATAAGGGTAGTATGGTCATTTTCACAATTTCCATAATATTTATTGCACTTTTTTACAATAAGGGTAATATAGTCATTTTTACAATCTGTAAGAATTACTTTACTTATTTATGATAAGGGTAGTATGGTCATTTTCACTGTCTCCATAATTTTATTGCACTTTTTACCAATAAGGGTAATATGGTCATTTTCATAATATGTAAGAATTACGTTACTTATTTCTGATAAGGGTAGTATGGTCATTTTCACAGTCTTTATAATATTTATTGCACTTTTTACCAATAAGGGTAATATGGTCATTTTCACAATCTATAAGAATTACGTTACTTATTTCTGATAAGGGTAGTATGGTCATTTTCACAGTCTTCATAATATTTATTGCACTTTTTCGAATAAGGGTAATATGGTCATTTTCATAGTCTATACGAATTACTTTGATTATTTTCAATAAGGGTAGTTTGGTCATTTTCACAGTCTCCATAATATTTATTGCGCTTATTTCCAATAAGGGTAATATGGTCATTTTCACAGTCTATAATATTTATTTTCAAAAAGGGTAGTTTGGTCATTTTCACTTTTTGTATGAATTACTTTACCTATTTTCGATAAGGGTAATCTGGTCATTTTCACAGTCTCCATAATATTTATGGCATTTATTTCTAATAAGGGTAATATGGTCATTTTCACAGTATGTAATATTTACTTTATTTATTTTCAATAAGGGTAGTTTGGTCATTTTCACAGTCTCCCTAATATTTATTTTATTTATTTCCAATAAGGGTAATATGGTCATTTTCACAGTCTCCATAATATTTATTGCACTATTTCTAATAAGGGTAATATGGTCATTTTTCCAGTCTGTAATATTTATTTTACTTATTACACTTAATTGGGTAGTCTGGGTATTTTCTTAGTCTCCATAATATTTATTGCACTTATTTCCAGTAAGGGTAATATGGTCTTTTTCAAAGTGTGTAATATTTACTTTACTTATTTTCGATAAGGGTAGTCTGGTCATTTTCACAGTTTTTATAATATTTGTGGCACTTATTTTCAATGAGGGTAATATAGTCATTTTCACAGTATGTAATATTTACTTTATTTATTTTCAATAAGGGTAGTTTGGACATTTTCACAGTCTCCCTAATATTTATTCCATTTATTTCCAATAAGGGTAATATGGTCATTTTCACAGTATGTAGTATTTACTTTATTTATTTTCAATAAGGGTAGTTTGGTCATTTTCTCAATATCCATAATATGTATTGCACTTATTTCCAATAAGGGTAATATGGTCATTTTCAAAGTGTGTAATATTACTTTACTTATTTTCAATAAGGGCAATCTGGTCATTTTCATAGTCTCCATAATATTTATTCCACTAAATTCCAACAAGGGTAATATGGTCATTTTCACAGTCTGTAATATTTAATCTACTTATTTTCGATAAGGGTAGTTTTGTCATTTTCACAGTCTCCATAATATTTATTGCAATATTTCTAATAAGGGTAATATGGTCATTTTCCAGTCTGTAATATTTATTTTACTTATTACACTTAATTGGGTAGTCTGGTTATTTTCATAGTCTCCATAATATTTATTGCACTTATTTCAAAAGAAGGGTAATATGGTCTTTTTCAAAGTGTGTAATATTTACTTTACTTATTTTCGATAACGGTAGTCTGGTCATTTTCACAGTCTCCATAAAAATTATTGCAGTTATTTCCAATAAGGGCAATATAGTCATTTTCATAATCTGTAATTTTTACTTTATTTTTTTCAATAAGGGTATTCTGGTCATTTTCACAGTCTATATATATTTATTGTATTTATTTCGATTAAGGGTAATATGGTCATTTTCACGTTCTTCTGAATTTTTATTGCACTTATTCCGAGTAAGGGTAATATGGTCATTTTCACGTTCTTCCGAAGAAGTAGAAATTTTTGTTGTGGTTTTGTCGAGAAAATCGAAAGAAAATGTTGGTATTTGTCCAAGTCAAATGTCATACAAAGTCATGACTTGTTGACTTGGTCTTGTTCCTTTTTTCTAATATTAAGAACATTAAAAATTAAAAATAAAATAAATTTTGATATTTAGAAATTAAATAAAATTGTTATTTTGTATAATTGTTATCAACAAATAAAGTGAGTAGTGACAACCAAAATTTTAAGAGTGATTAATTATATGGGTTGTTTTTGATGTGGTGGAATTTTTGGGTGGAAATATCATTTTAGATTATAATTGTTGTTGTTCAAATAATTATCAACAAATATTTGTGTGACTAATAAAAGTCCTAATTATTATCACGATTACAAAATTTAATTAATTATAACTTGTTGACTTGGTCTTGTTCCTTTTTTCTAATATTAAGAACATTAAAAATTAAAAATAAAATATGATATTTAGAAATTAAATAAAATTGTTATTTTGTATAATTGTTCCATGAAAAACAACCAAAATTTTAAGAGTGATTAATTCAGGCTTGGTATCTTGTTGTTTTTGATGTGGTGGAATTTTTGGGTGGAAAATCATTTTAGATTATAATTTTGTTGTTGTAGTGAGTGTGATATAAAAGTTCATTATATAATTACTTATATAATTGAAAAATGGTTGATATGCATGAGAAAATGACTATATACTTATATAATTGTGGTTGATATGCATATGACTAATGCAAATAAATTTAGAAATGAAATCTGTATGCACCAATGATTTTCTTATGATATATATATCAAATGTGTAACACCTTCCTATGCTAACTTACTAAACTTCTTACATATTCTAATTGTTTAACTCGAGTCATTCCGAATGCCACAAAGAGAAAGCAAAATGTAGTTTTGTCATTTCAGTTCTTTGGAATGCCATGGGTGCTTACTTGTACTCATTTCTTTGTTAAACTACTACTTTTACACAGTACCTATCCAACATTGGTGGGGCTAAAACAACTAGATTCTCTTTATGAATTCCTATGTGTTAGAACTTGGATTTTATATTAATTTCTCATTTTCAGATGTGAGGTCTCTGGCTAGACTTGGGATGTAAGAGGAAGGTAAAAGGAGCACATGCTTATTCCTTCGTTTAGTCTTTTTAGATAGTTGAAGATAACATTATGTTTTTGCTTAATATCATACTTTTACTAGTCAAAATGCATTTTGGCGGCAATAGTAAGAACATTTGAGAGTCTTTTACGCTAATCGCATGTCTATGTACAACAAGCTTAAAGGCTAACTAATTTGTTATCTCACTCTGTTTACCCACATACAGTATCATTATAAACGGCACATCTTTATAATTTCTTTTGTGCTTGAGAAGTAAATAGCTACATTTCAACTATTACGGAAGTGGTACATAGACGGCGATTGGTGGTTTGAATGTGTTACGTGCTTACGCTTGCCAAACTAGCTGCGTAATTTGATTTATTAAGTGAAATTATAATTTTGGTTCCCAGCTGTTGTAATTCTAGTGGAAGCAGGGTGGAAGGGTATTGCATCTGCTCCAAATGCCTTGCAGCAGGGATTGGTAATGGGCATGATGTGTTTAGATTATCCTTACATTTTTCAATTTGGTTTGTGAAAATGTCATTAAATTTCTTGTTTTGCTGGAGCTAGTCGATAGGCTAGTTTTACTCAAGTATGGCATCACACTTGTTCACTATTTTTAGTACTACTGTGAGAATTTGGGAATGCCACTCTAGCTGATGACGCTGTAGTACTAAAAATAGTGGAAGTTATGCTAGTCTCGTGCTCGCCAGTAAATTCGTTTGATAAAATACGGGCAACGCAGGTAGCTTGTGCACTGTATGTACGTTTATGTTTCCATTACTATCCATAATTGTAATATGGTAGGGTCGATTGATTTACTGAATTATTAGGCGAGGACACTTGGTAGATTGACTAAACACTACATTACTTTATAGCTTGGTGATATTATGAACGATTATTGATTTTGTGCAATAAATTGTAAGAAATGAATATAATATTCTTTGATCAGAGAGTTATGGGTCAGATGAAAATTTAGTGTTTTTCATGTCTAGTTAGGGAGTTAATCCTAGCTAGATACTTGCTGATCATATTTAATATCTA
Organism: Papaver bracteatum; assembly: GCA_023529315.1. NCBI lineage: Eukaryota > Viridiplantae > Streptophyta > Magnoliopsida > Ranunculales > Papaveraceae > Papaver > Papaver bracteatum. The sequence goes on from JAJJWX010002972.1 coordinate 172,934, forward strand.
GCTATATCGTCACCTAGCTTACATTTCCATTTTTGGCTCATTAGAGATTGAAAAGGGTCGTTTGTCATTATTGATCCATTATAAGCATTTGGGTTGGGTGCAGTATTGGAACGAATGGCTTAGCTCTTCCCGAAAATTATTAGTATGCTACGAAATGTATTGGTATTAGTATGCTACGAAATGTATTGGTTCAAACTATACCGTTGACGTAGTGAGAATTGTTTCTGTTATGGTTTGATTGTGAAGTTTGTTTCTTGGATGCTTAGGCTAAGTTTAGTGGAGAGAAAGTAGGGGATGATAGCGACCGATGGAAGAAGCTCAGCCACGGAAAGTTTTTCAGTGATCTTCTCTATGCTCGAAAGCAGGGGACTTCAGAGGGGATTTAAGGAGAGGCGAGGAAGGAGACCTCGCTAGAAAAAAAGAAAAGCGAGGGATTAAATATCGCTTGGAGTTTTATTATAATAAAAAAACTAATAAAATATATGAATATCAGGTTTTGGGCCCACTTGTAGTGTTTTATATAAATAAAACTCGCCTAAGCGATGTCTTGCACCTCGCCCATATTTAAATTGCCCCCCACACCACTACGCTCAGTCCTCCCCTCCTGCTGACGTGTAGCCACTGTACAAGTGGGTACTCCCCTCCTTCACTAAACTTAGCCTTAATAATATTCATATGGATTAATTTGGATGTGTCCGCTAGTGGCTAAATTAACTAGTAGTGCATGTTAACACCTTAGATAGTTGCTGGTCAATGAAATTGGATGAACTGATGGTACTTGCAAATATAGTTTTGGTTAATCAAATGGCAGTAGATATGTGATGGCAAAAATAGGAAAGAGCATCCAGGCGAAAACCATTAGAGAAAATGTCAATGGATGGGTCATATTTTGGTGTAAAAGTGTGCTTACCAGTATTCGTCCTTGTGTGAATTTTTGATCAGATGTGTAGTGGATTATAGACTATACCATTTTATATTTTTATGTGAATGTTGATTTTCTTGAAGAGATTATATAATCTTTTCTATAATCCTTGCTTGCTCTACATAATTGCTATCAGACTATACACTGGTTTATTACCAAGGGCCAACACAGCTAACATTGTTTAGTGTACATGTTGAGTTAGGGATAGTTGTTGTTGTACAATTCATACTATCCATCTCTTTTAAGAATATGCCTGCTAGCTAGAAAAAGAAAGAAAGATGTGTGAATGAAAATTAACCGAATCCAAGTAAGACAGTCTGCAGAATGGAAGATGGTAGTTAACCGAATCCAAGTAGAAACGTCCAAATGATTTCGTGAAAATCCACCAGTTTTCCTCCCCTCTTGCTTCAAATTCACTTTCAATGCTTATATGTTTAAAAATCTTCGGAATCTCCTCTAATGTTTAACTAATTTTCTTGCAGAAGCTTCTTATATTTACATCATGTCGGGCATTCAATTTTGGACCTTCATGATCATCTTACTCCTTCTGGTAACATTATTGTTACAGTCGCACCAAGTATTGTCATCCCAACTAGCAGTTTTGCAAATCATCAGTCCGAAGATGATCACCAACAGTATGTTCCAGTATTATTCTCAATATGATTATGTGTATGATCTCTCTGGGAATTGCAGTTCTTCGCTGTTATTCCGGAGTTCGCCGAGTCGACAACACCGAGTTAAATCTGTAAACTCACAACAGAAAATTGTACCGAGAAACAGTCTGTCACAAAGTTGCCAATCGTGGAACGTGCAAAATAGTGATGTTGGCCAGCTAAACGGGAGTATTCTACTTGATAAAATGAGCCGTCTACAAAGAGTCTGTCACAACGTGCCTCCACTATGCAATGTCGCTTTTTCAAAGTACGAGCTTTCAACTTTATTGTCTTCTCGTAGTGCTCAAATTGGTCATAAAGCACCCAAAGGTAGAATTTTAATAAATCAAACTAGATGTCAACAAGCTTTATGTTATAACGTGCCTCCACAAGTCTTTGTCGATCATTCAAGTGTCATACGCTCTATTCTTTTACCAAACATGGTCAAAATATGGTTTAAAAAAAAAAACAATGATTCGCAGTCTGTCTCGCGTGCTTCGTCCACTGACCGAAGCAGTATTATAATGGTCACTAATACACAATCACGACAATGCAATATCGCTTTTCGACAATACAATATCACTTTGTACTACAGGGCGAGAAACTTTGTTTCAATTATAAACCTTTCCTACATCATTTCCTACCAAACCTTTGCTCCTCCTTATTCTAAAAAAATTCTCCCAGTCATCCTGTGCAACCCTGGAGATATTATGGCCTCTTCTTCAAACAACCAGATTTCAGCTATCACCAAAAAACTACAAATAACTTCCATCCGAGATATCACTGCTCGTAATCTTAGAAAACCAATTGGTTCAAAAAAGGCAATTGCAGATGCGACTAAGGACTGGATGAATACGGCAATAGGAAAAAATTTCTCCGAAGATGCAATGGAAACTGATGAAGTTAGAAAAGAAGTAACTTCTCTCTGGAGAAGGTGGAAGCTAAAAGATATGTGTGCTGTCGACAGAAATATTTTTATTTTCAAGTTCTTCTCAAAAGAAACTATGATGGCCGTGTTGAAAAGAGGACTGTGGAATGTTCCAAAATGTCATTTGAATCTCAAAGAATATGGCCCTACAGTCACTATTAAAGACTGGACTTTTACTCATCTAGAATGGAATGTACAATTTCAACAAATTCTCTTAGAACATCATTCTGAAGCTGTTGTCAGTGAGGCTATCATAGAGTTGGGTGACAAGATATGGACTAATCCGGAAAACTGCAGACCAGGCTATGGAAGCATAATTACAGCTAGAGTTAAAATCGAACTAACTAAACCTATGTACAGGGGTGGTTGGTGGAATACTGCTGCGGGAGATGTAACTTGGGTAAGATATCATTGGGAAAAACAGTCGCACAACCTATGTAAGGAATGTTGGACTGTTGACCATAATGAAGAAGAATGTGGGAACACTGCTGAAGATTTAAGAATCAGGAGTTACACTAATGAGCAGTACATTGAATACTGCCATGCGTTGGCAAAAAGTTACGGAGTTGAGATAATAGATGACATCAACCTGTTAATTCAGAGAATTGGATAAGCTAGTATAAACAAGAAAAATATGGAATCTAAGGAAGATCAACAACAATGTGAAAGGAAAACTAAAAGATCCAGGAGTTCTGATACTGATATTCATTATGAGGTTCATGCTAGTAATATCGAAAATAATACTGGAAAGCGATCATCTTCTATTGTGGCTGATGATATGGAGAATGACTGGACTGAAGAAGGAGTAATGATGGAGAAGGAAGACTTGCATGATGTGGACGAAGCTCCTGCTACTTTGGTAACTCTTTCTAAACTCTATAAAAAACCTACTTTTACTAAATTTACTCGTTGCTCTAGTTATCTAAACTGTGTCTCTTTTAATAGTGCGGCTCTTGTTCTTGTTTCTTTCTCTAATATTTCCACTATGAGAGTCATAGCTTGGAACTGTAATGGTTTTGCAAATAAAAACACTAGGCAATATATGTCAGATTTGAATAGGATTCTTAATCCATACATAATATTTCTACAAGAAACAAAAAATTGCAGTGATGAAATTCTCAGATTCATCAGACCTTTAAATTTTCCTAACTCCTTTTATGTTCCATCAATAGGGAGATCTAGAGGAATTTGTCTGATGTGGAAAGATGGGTTTGATCTTGATATTATATATCATGACAAAAATATGATACATTGTCTAGTTAGGAGTGACCCTTCTAATCCTAGATGGATTTTGTCTTGTGTCTATGGCTCACCTTACCCCCAGGAAAAGAATGAACAATGGGGTTTTATTAGAGATATATGTTTAAATTTTGATATTACTGCCCCTTGGATAGTGATTGGTGATCTGAACATCACTTTACATGAAGATGAAAGAGTTAATAATAACAGTTCATCCCGCACCTCTTCCTCCAGAATTTGTAATATCATAAATGATGCAGGATTAAGTGACTTAGGCTACCATGGAAATCCATATACTTGGACAAGCAATACTCATGGAACTGGCAGGATAAAGTCTAGATTAGACAGAACCTTAATGAACTCTGATTGGTTGTTAACTTTTCCCGATTCTTGTTTAAAGCATCTACCATTCTTATTTTCTGATCATTGTCCCATTCTATTAGACTTGTTCCCTAACAATGTTTGCAGTGCAAAAAATTGGAAATTCTTTGAGTGTTGGATAAGAGATGCAAGTTGTAAACTTCTGATTCAATCATCTTGGTCCAAGAACCATAGGGGATCTGCAGGGTATGTTCTTGAGAAAAAGCTATCTGAAACAAGGAGAGATTTTTCCATTTGGAACAGAAGCAAGTTTGGTAATATACATGAGAAGCTCAGTAATCTTCAACAACAATTAACTGATCTTCAAATGCCTGACTCTAGCGGAACTGATAAAACTCAAGCTGTACAACAAATTGAAAAGGAAATTGAGGAATGGCACCAGCGCGAAGAAATCTTCTACAAACAAAAATCCAAAGAAACTTTCTTTCATGAGGCATATCAAAATACAAAACATTTTCATATCCAAGCCAATAGGAGAAGAACAAGAAATAGAATCGAAAGTTTAAAGAAACCGGATGGAACGTGGTGCCAAGGAAAAGAACAACTTGAATTATTGTTGTCTGATCACTTCAAGCAAATAATGACAACTGTTAATCCAAATACAGATGAGGTATTAATGACTCTCTTGCCGCCATGCATCACTGAAGTTGATAATGAATTTCTTACAAGTATGCCCACAGAGGAGGAAATCTATAGCACTTTGAAACAAATGCAGCCATGGAAAGCTCCGGGACCGGACGGATACCCACCAGGATTCTTCCAAGCAAACTGGAGCACGATAAAGTGTGACGTCATCAACATGATACAAAGTTTCTTCCGTACGGGAATATTTCTTAGAAAGATAAATAAGACAAATTTATGTCTTATACCCAAATGCAAACTACCACAGACTCCAGGAGACTACCGGCCCATAGATTTGTGCAATACAACCTACAAACTCATCTCGAAGATTTTGGAAAATAGGCTAAAACAGCAATTGGAGAAGATAATATCTCCCATGCAAGCTGCATATGTACCAGGCAGACAAATAGGAGACAACATCACCTTGGCTCATGAGCTAATTCACTATATGAAGAGAAATAAATCGAAGAAAGGATATATGGCCCTAAAACTCGATATGTCAAAAGCATTCGACCGTGTTGAATGGGTTATTCTCGATAGAGTTATGAAACAACTGGGTTTTAACTTGAAGTGGTGCAACTTCATTCAGGAATGCATATGTACTACTGATATTCAAATTCTTCTTAATGGATCTCCAGGAAAGGCTTTCAAACCAACGAGGGGAATACGGCAGGGAGACCCCATCTCTCCATACTTATTCTTACTTACAATGGAGGTTTTTACTCGCGCATTGGCCAAAGCGGAGACAGAAAAAAAAAAATTCAGGGTATAAAAATATCGAGGAAAGCTCCACAGGTTACTCACTTATTATTTGCTGACGATTGTTTGGTTTTTGCCAAAGCAGATGTTCATAATGTTACAAATCTCCTAAAGGTGATACGATCTTTCAGCGACATGTCTGGGCAACAGATAAATTTCCAAAAGTCTGCTGTTTATTTCTCAAAAAATATGCATCCACGGCACTGCAGGATTTTGCTACGAAGTCTAAAGATGAAAGAGATGAACCTGGAAGAAACGTACCTGGGCATACCATTATTCTTAAACAGGAAGAAGACTACTTCTTTTTCAAGTTTAGTGGTGCACACAAAGAATAGACTAACTAAATGGAGGGGAAAATTCATCAACCAATCTGGAAGATCGATTCTAGTGAAACATGTTCTCAATTCTATGCCCTCACATCATATGGGCATATTCAAGGTACCAGATGCCACTATAAAAGAGTTAGACAGTGTCCAGAGGGATTTTTAGTGGGGCAAGACGAAACCTGGAGGTTTTTATCTCACTGGATGGCCATCAATCAACAAGCATAAACTGATTAGAGGAATGGGTTTCAGAGACCTAAAAAGTTTTAATAGAGCACTCTTGGAAAAGGCTGCATGGAGATTGATCAACAGTGAAGATAAACTTTGGGCTCAGGCGCTAAAGGAAAGATATTTCCAAACCACCTCGGGCTTGCACGCAAAGAAAAAAAATAACTCTACTTGGGCATGGCAAAGTATACAAGGAAGCATGCGTTTCATATTCAAACACAATTTATGGCTAGTCGGCAATGAGAAAAAAATATCTATATGGAATGACGTTTGGATAAAAGGTACACAGGATCCGCCCGTTCCAGCTGTTGAAATGGGGTTAGTTAATTCCTACAATATGGTTTCTGATCTTATTGATCATGACACCAAGGCTTGGAAAGTAACAATTGTTCAACAAATTTTCAGTCCACATGATGCTCAGAAAATCATGCAAATGAGAATACCACAAAGAGGAGAGGATAGACTCATATGGACACTAACCAGAAATGGTGTTAATACTATGAAGTCGGCTTATCAAAGATTAGTGAAACTGAAAAATGGAGAGTTTATCATTGATGCTGCAACAACAAAAATTTGGAAGAATGTGTGGAATTTACCAACTTTACCAAGGGTAAAACATTTTCTTTGGAAATGTATGGTTGATATTGTTCCCTCCAATGAAAGAATGGCAAGAGTTCTTAACTACAGCGGGGAGCAATGTAAAGTGTGCAAACAAGAAATTGAAACAATAAAGCATATGTTGTGGGAATGCCATTTTGCAAGATCCATCTGGATCACAACTCCAGGAGCAAGAAGAAGCATGCCAAGCAATGACTCTTCAGTTCAGGAATGGATCCAAAGTTGGTTTGATAATGAGCTTAATAACTTGGTTGAAGACTGGACAGTTAGGATGGCAAATGCGCTTTGGGAAATCTGGAAAGCAAGATGTAAATATGTCTTTGAAGACATAAAACCGAACCCAGTTGAAGTTATACGACTGATCCAGTTGATGAATGATTCCACAGGAAAGAAGATGCTCAAACAAAAACAGCAGGGAGATAACAACGTGCATCATACAATACAATTCTGGAAACCACCATCATCTCCTTATATTGCTTTTTCCTGCGATGCATCTTTCAAAATTATAAATCAAATTGCTTATTCAGGATGGGGACTAATTATACGTTCTTTTGCAGAAGAATTTATCCAAGCAAGATGTGGCCACTCCAATGGAATCTTAAGTGCTGAAGAAGCAGAATGCAAGGGGCTTCTGAATGCAATGCAGTGCGCAGAAGATTTACATATTCAGTTCGCAGTTTTTCAAATGGATGCCGAGTTGGTGATTAAAGCAGTAAATGAAAGTCTTCATCATGCTTCTTGGGAGAACCAAACGCTGATTCAAGACATAAAATCTAAGCTTGAATCTCATCCCTTTTGGTTATGCAATTACATTAGTAGGAAAATAAACAAGTCGACAGATAGGCTAGCTAAACATGCTAGAATTTACAGTATTTCTCAAATTTGGTTTAACTATCCTCCAAGTTTTATTGTGACTGCAATATTGGAAGATATGAACGCTGTTGTTTCTGGTTCTCAAAATTAATAAAAATCCCCTGTTTTGAATCAAAAAAAAAATCATACTATCCATTGCATGAGATGATTGCTATTTAAAATCATCTGGTAAGAGGTAGTTGTTTCCATCATGGGCAATTCATACTATCTAAACAATAAGAGACGAACTACGGTCGTGCTTGATCCCTTCGAGCAATGGAGAGGGTACCTAGGCAGCCGCTATGCGGTTCAGCACAACCCTATAAGGGTGTTCATATCATCTGAAAGTGTTGGTTGATGTTTAACAGTTCATACCATATATTCGAAGATGATTGCAACCTTGAAAACCGACAACTGGCCGTGTAAATTATTGGAAGTAGCAACTGGCCACAGAAATGTTGGGAGTGGCAACTGGACACGAAAATAGTGGGAGTGGCAACTGGACACGGAAATAGTAGGAGTGACAACTGTCCATGGAAATAGTAGAAATGGCAACTGGCCATCTTAGAGTTGGCAACTGGCCATCTTAGAGTTGGCAACTGGCCATCTCTCATCTTTGGCAATTGGTCGTATCTAATAATTGGAGAATAAATGATATCCGTGTTTTCTTATAATGCAGTTTTGGAAATTCGAAGTCGAGTCTCTCAGAAGATTTTTGAAGGTCCGGTTACTCAAGTTGCGTATGGGAGAGTCGGAGCTTGCTAAGTGGGCCGAAACCCGGTTCCTTGAAAGTCCAAATTCTTTAATCCGTTACATAGACTCATCGTCTAATTAAGTCAACGACTGACTAATCAAATACATGACTGCCTTGCAGACTCCACGTTCGTGAGACATCAATCACGTCACATGGGGGGTATTAATTAGGGTTTTGGTCTGGCGGCCTACAGCACGTGTGTTCATCCACGATGAGAAATGTGAGCAAGTCGTGCAAGCAGTTGAGGGAGTTAGCAAAGTAGGGGTGGACAATCAACCAAGTCTCCGCACGACCTAGAACTGGTTAAACAATGATTTTCCACTTTCCCACTCTTTCAATCGAGCAACCGTCACACTTAATGGAGATCAATGTGTCTACTATTTTGGCAATATAAATAAGTCTCTGAATCCACGATTGAACAACAGAAGAATTCGAATACGAATAATCATTCTCAAGAATTCAATCAATCGACCAGAACTTATTCGAACTTAGCAGTTCACAGAAAGCTTGCAGAAACCCATAACATATTTACAATCCTTGATCATCATTGATCTCACACACTTCTCAGCTTCCCTTCTATAGATCAACCTTCTTCTCTTTTTATGACCGAATTGACTCTAAAATGGGAATTTTCTTGGTTTAGGCCGGACTCTTACAGATTGATCTCTCGAACTCAAAACACTCCCGTGCAGTATATCTATTTGAGGTTAGGCAGTTTGCTCGGTTAAGGAGCCTCCATCCGCACGATCATCTCTCCATTCCCTAAAAAATAGCGAACCATTTTTCCCCATCTACAGATTAGCGACTACAGTTGGATATTAATCTCTCGGTTGCAAACCAAAATTTCATAAAGGTGGTTGGTTTTATGACTAATTCCGCTACTCCAAACTCCGATCAGAATCTTTCAAATGGTAATGTTCCTCCCTCCAACACTTCATCTGGCGGCGCGGTGGATGGAGAAGTCATAACCTTGATCGAGTTGGCGCGGATACAAACAATCCACACAAGGAACATGAACCTGGTGAAATAGATTCCAATAAACAACATACTTAATTTTCTCATGAGGCTAACATCAGATTTATGCGGCGCCTCTACTCCAGAAATTTCGACACCCCTCAACTGATGATCCTCCTCATGTCAACGGTTTCACTACTTATGAGAAACCGGTGGATCAAGAAGTTGCACATTTGATCGAAAACTTATGTGAACTCCTACACTTCTCCAAAGACCAGCGTACGAGCACGTTCGTTGCATTCAACCAAATATCATCTAATGTGCCGATAATTCTGTCATCTCTGGCAGTCGAGGAAGTGTCCATGATGTCTGAACATTCGATCAATAACATCACCTTCACTGAAGAGGACCGAATGGAAGAAGAAGGGCATAACCGTGCCTTGTATGTAACTGCTTTTATCAAAGACTCTGAATTCAGGAGAGCTCTTATTGATATAGACGGTTCTGAAAATCTCATCACTATGAAGACTCTCAAGGTGGCGAAAGTTACACAGAGAAAAATCGTTCATCATCCCATATTGATGACGGGTTTTGAAGGAAGCCAGAGCCACACGTACGGGTACGTATATGCGGATCTGAAAGTGGGACCTATTCAATCAACGGTCAAGTTTCACGTGATCGAGAAAGATCCTGATTATCACTTGATACTCGGGCGACCATGGATCAATGACAACAAGGTTGTTCTCTCAACATACCATCAATGTATGAAATCTTTTCTCAACAACAAGATCGTCCGCATTGCAGCTTCGACGTATCCTTACGCTCCAGTTTATGACGCTGAGTTCCTGGAAGTGCCAAAAAGCATCCCTGAACCTATGAGCAAGATCTATTGTACTCCGCTCACAGGCTGGAAATTCATAGAGAAAGTTGTTGATAAACCACCGTCTTCAGCTGCTAAGCTGACCAAGCCACCTGCTGTACCGCTCAAGCATCACCAGGCTCAAACTGCAACTCGAAAAAAATCCAATTTTATAACCAACTATGATGCAAAAGAAAGGGTCATTTATCTCCGACGCAAATATTATCAATTAATAGGGGAGGTCGATGAAAAGTCTCCCCGCCCTGAAGAATTATGTCAGAACGAGCAATCGCCGGATGAAGAAATTCAAGATGCTCCACGGCAATTACAAGATGGCACTGATTCCACTACTGATGATCTTGAGACAATCAACATCGGAACAGAGCAAAATCTAAGACCAATCTTGATCAGTTCCACACTGTCACCAGAGGGATGAACATGATTAATAAGCCTGTTGAAGGAGTATCAAGATATTTTTGCTTGGACATACGAGGAAATGCCCAGTCTTGACGACAAGTTGGTCACACATCACTTGCACATAACTCTTGGTTCCAAGCCTGTCAAGCAACCGCCCAGGAAGTTCAGACATGAAGTTGAGGAGAAAATTAAAGTTGAAGTTCAGAAGTTACTAGCAGCAGGATTCATCAAACCCATTCAACATCCGACGTGGCTAGCAAATGTTGTACCGGTCAAAAAGAATAATAGTCGGATCCGATGTTGGGTAGATTTCAGGAACCTGAAAAGATGATGCCCGAAGGACGACTTTCCTCGGACCAATATCGACATGCTTTTTGATGCAACCAGCATCCATGCCATGTTCTCATTTATGGATGGTTACAGTGGCTACAACCAGATCAAGATGTATGAGCATGATGCTAACAAGACTGCATTCTGAATGCCCATTGGGAACTTTCATTACACGGTGATGCCTTTAGGATTGAAGAATGCAGGTGATACCTATCAATGAGCGATGACTTCTATCTTTCACGACATGATGCACAAACAAGTAGAAGATTATGTTGATGATGTGGTAGTCAAATCAAAAACTCGATCGTCCTATCTAGATACTTTGAGACAAGTTTTCGAAAGATGCATAGAATACAAATTGAAGATGAATCCCATGAAATATGCATTTGGTGTTTCTTTTGGGAAGTTTATAGGGTTCCAGGTCACGACAGAAGGAATCAAAGTTGACCCAGACAAAACCAAAGTTATTAACACCATGCCTCCTCCTCGTACTGTGAAAGAGCTTAAGTGCTTTATGGGTAAGGTAAACTATATCTGACGTTTCATTCCTGGATTAGCTCATATTATTGCTTTATTCACCCCTCTACTGAAGAAATGAGAAAATTTTGCATGGACGAACGCCCAACAAGATGCATTTCAAAAGATCCAGCATATACTACTATCACCCACTGTCATGAAATCCTCGTTGCAAGGACGACCATTGATACTTTATACAGCCTCTAGTGACGTTGTTGTTTGGGCTCTCCTCACTCAATAGGATGAAGATGGCGTCGAGCATCCGATCTATAATCATTCACGACTTGAAATATACGTTAGGAATGAAACAGTTCAAGTCAAATATTACTAACCTCAAGAGGAAGGATGATGTCATCGTTGTAGCTCTTTACTTCTTCACATTCATCAAGTCTTCATGTAATACTTGTAAGTTTCATATCCAAATAACTTTCTAGATAACCTATACGAAGTTGACTCTAGTAAATAATCAAGTGACTCTTTAAATAAGTTTTGATTCACTAAAATATGACAACCAAACTTGACATACCAACGCTTGGTGGGTCCAACCGTGCTATGATCTAACAATCTCCCCCTTTGTCAATTTTAGTGACAAAACTCTTACATCATATGGATAAACAAATTACAAGAATTCATTACACATACGCCTGATTCCAAGTTTCAACAACATAATAACCTGTATACATTCAATCCATAAATGCCGCTGTTGACATTATAATAATAAAGCTAATACTCCCTTTAAAGGTAAGATATGTAGATTTTCAATCCGCAAGTCTTTGTTATTCCCTTTGTAGTTAAGATAACCACAAGTATCAGTATGATATGTTACTCCCCCTTAGTCGATGCTTTACTCTTTCGTTAGATATAACGTTTAAGCACCATTGTCCTTTCCTTAGTGATACCAAATCACTTGTTTACTCCATATATTTCTCCCCCTTTTTGTCACAAAATGACAAAGGTACGAGAAAATAAAGGACAAACCGAAAGGATCTTACAAATCTTAAAATACTTGTATAACCTATAAGAGTTAAGCACGAGGGTTCCACATACCATTTTAGATAACTAATATCAAAACTGAAACTACAAAGTAATTTTGTTTTGATATGTTACCAAGGAAACAATTTCCCAAAGCAATTTTCCCTAATAGTTTAGCAAATCAAAAATTTACTAAGCACCTTAGTTCTTTTGCTAAACCGATTTTACAAATACAATCGATTGTTCGATAAGACCAAAATAAAGATCAGAATTAACTCTATTTCTCTCATCAGGTCCTAATTATTCAAATAATAACTTAGACCTTTCACTTTTAAACAAGGCAGGTACTAGGTTAGTTAACTAGCATTTATTGTTAAGGCATTCGATTAGACTTGATCATAACCTCCACTGTGTTAAGTTTAACTAAGATCACTATTAACTTAGTTTCTCTTATCCGGAATCGAATTGGACTAAACAATTGACCCCGAAAACCTTTTTGTTTAGCCATAAAAAATTCATACAAACCAAATAAATCAACTTGCATAATTATTTACCTCAACCGGAAGCAATTGAATCAAACATAGACATTATAGTACCGCAATTGCACCGAAATTTCGTAAGCCTAAACAATTAATACCAAACCATAAAGAAAGATAACAATAGTTTTTCTTAACAGGAAACAATTGAATCACATACACAAATAATGGAATAAACAACAATTGTACCGAAATTTTGTTAAGAAAAAGCAATAAATATATGCAATAAAATCAGGCTTTTCTTAAACAGGAAAACTATTAACTAACAAATTCGTTACCTCAAATTCCGCATCTTTTTCGCCACAGAAAGATATATCATTAAGTGCAAGTTCAAATAGAACTCTCCCCCGTTGTGTTGTCATCCTCCCGCCAAAACAAAAGTGAAAAAGAGGGGGTCTAACAACCACACCCAATATTTCGAATTATCAATCTATGTGGACAAACTCCAATATAATCTTTAGAGAATCAACTAGACAGTTAGACTCAATCAATAGAAAAGTATATCAAAGAGTCAAATATAACTCAAGCAAACTGCGAGTCTCAATTTAAATACAAGAGAGAAAAACTTGGATGGTACCAAAGACCAATATCCAAATGTAAATCAATTTAAATCAATAACCAAAAGATCGGATATTCTAATTGATTGAACAACACACAACCTGTATTATTTCAATTATATGACAATTATAATGCGGAAAATAAATAACACAGACACCATAATTTTGTTAACGAGGAAACCGCAAATGCACCAAAAACTCGGGACCTAGTCCAGATTAAACATACACTGTATTAAGATTCTACAGACACTAGCCTACTCCAAGCTAACTTCGGTCTGGACTGTAGTTGAACCCAAATTAATCTCACACTGATCCAAGGTACATTTATGCTCATACGCCTCTGATCCCAACATGATAATACGTACTTGATTCTCTTAGCTGATCTCACCCACAACTAAGAGTTGCTATGACCCAAAGTCGAAGACTTTAATAAACAAATCTGTATCACATAAAAGTCTATAGTAATAGATAAATCTGTCTCCCACAAATATTCCTACGAGTTTTGTTCCATCTTTTGATAAATCAAGGTGAACAGGAACCAATTGATAAACCAGACTTATATTCCCGAAGAACAGCTCAGTATTATCAATCACCTCACAATAGTCTTAATCGACGCAGCGAAAAAATATATTGTGGAATCACAAACTATGAGACGAAGATGTTTGTGATTACTTTTTATCTTTCCTATCGGAGATAGAAATCTCAAGCCAATTATTACTGTAGATGGTGGATTTTCGACAAAGGTTAAAATTGTAAAACTATACTCCAGATTCAGCAACCGGTTGAGTATTGAGGCCCATGTCTCTCATTATAGCATGAAAGCTCATGCCATAAATCTCTGACTGAGAAGTTTGTCTCTCAGAGTACATGTAGATGTGTAGTCTCTCAGCTGTGGCCACGTCACATCTCATGAATACTGAGAAATTTCAGTAATTACTTCGGATCCGGAAATCGGATGAGTATCGAGACTCATGTATCAAAGCATGAAAGCTCATGCCATAAATCTCTGACTGAGAAGGATGTCTCTCAGAGTACATGTAGATGTGTAGTCTCTCATCTGAGGCCACGACACATCTTATGAATACTGAGAAATTTCAGTAATTACTCTGGATCCGGCAATCAGATGAGTATTGAGATTCATGTCTCTAAGCATGAAATCTCATGCCATAAACCTCTGATGGACAAAGTATCTCAGAGAAGATGTCGATGTGTAGTCTCCCAGCTGAGACCACGGCACATCTCATACTGTATAGAATCGAAAGATTGGACGGCTCCTAGACAACATGCCTGCTAGTATAGAGCGACAACGTCTTCGAGAAGCAAACCAGGTTTTCCCTGACTATACAAGAGGAATATGACACTCCAGCAAGTTCATATTTCTCAACCCTCAGATGATTAATGCTCCTATACAGGAAGCCCTTCTAGTATAGAGCCCTCAATTAATTATCTTAAATCGTCTGAATATCCAGAAGTATTCTACGAACCATCGTCTGATATCCAGCAATATTCTATGAATCATCAATTAATCGCCTGAATATCCAGCAATATTTTGCGATTCTCTGTTATATTTCGTCACTTCAATTCGTGGTTCTTCCCAGCAGAATTCCACGGGTTAGTGATGAATATTCAACGAAAGAAAGCATCTGAGCATCGAATAAGCCCTGACAAAAATGGTGCAAGTATAGTTAGCAAATAATGCACAGACCAGCATTTCGAATGCACGAGCATTTCAAAAAATATGAATGAACGAGGAACCTATGCAAAATAGGAAGGAAAAATAATAGTAATAAAATATTAGCAAAAGCGCCAGGAGACTGGGCTCACCAGCCGGCCAGTCATGTCGTGGCCAGTCCCGCGCCCAATTTTGTGTTTTATCATATTTTAATATTTTTCCCTGATCTCACGAAAATTCTCTCGTTCGAGCAAATCTCATATTTTTCAAAGAAATTATCAAAACCACATGATTTTATCAAAATAATAATAAAATTAGGGAAAGGTGTCATGGGACCGCCGGCACGCCGGTCATGCCTTGGCCGTGGCCGGTCCCACTCCTCACGTCCCATTATTTTATTATTTCTTCTCAAATTATGAAAATTCCTTGATTTTATGAATTTTCCCTAAAATCATGAAAATTACTTAGTTTCATGTATTTTTATCTAAATCACATGATTTTATCAAAAAATAATAAAATTAGGGAAAGGTGTCACGGGACCGCCGACCGGCCGGTCAGGCCTTGGCCGTGGACAGTCCCACACCTCACGTCCCGTTATTTTATTATTTCTTCTCAAATTATGAAAATTCCTTGATTTTATGAATTTTCCCTAAAATTACCTAATTTCATGTATTTTCCCTAAAATCATAGGAAATATTAAAAAAATAGGAAAAACTTATGGGACCGGGCTCTAGTCGGTCGGTCATGCCCTAGCCGGTCCCACACACCCATTGTTTTATTATTATTTGGTGTTTTGTTTCATGATTTCATGAAAACTCCCTGATTTCAACAAAATACCTTGATTTTAGCAAATCTCTATGATTTTATGAAAATTCCCTAAAATCATGAAAATTATATAAAATTGGGAAGAGTGTCTTGGGACCCGCGCCCATGGCCGGCCGGCCATGCCTTGGCCTTTGCCGGTCCCACACTCCCATTCCTTATTTTATTTTATCTCTCATCTTATTTAAGTTCCCTAATTTCATCAAAACTCTTCAGTTTCATGGAATTTCCCTCAAATCAGAGAAAATACATAAAATTACATAAAACTGGGAAAGCATGTGGGACCATACTTGTCAACCGTCCGGCAATGCCCTAGCCGTGACCGGTCCCACACCTTGTAATTTCCTGTTTTATTTATTATTCTCATCATTTCATGTATTTTTCCCAGTTTCAGCAAAACCATGGATTTTGCATATTTTCTTCAAATGATGCTCAAACGTGCACCCGAAAATATCAAAATTCTCAGGACTGAAACGCGGACGTTATGGTGACACGGGCACATCGTCTTAACCGACCAAGGGTGACCCTGAGGCTTGCAAGCAGCTGGTCCCTCATGTTTTAATTATTTTAACCTAATTTGTTCGATTGCTCATATTAGGTTCAAACTCTTTCCAAACAATTGGAAGTTTGCTCAAACGACCATCCGCTGGTCCCACTGTAGTTGCAGGAATTCCCACAATACACCCCTTGTAATATCTTGATAATAATTTCTTGATTAAACTCATTTGATATGAAAATGATAATTAAAATACTAAAATTGTAAATAGACACCAGATTTTTACATGGTTCGATCAATTTGATCTACATCCATGATTCTTCACTATGATTGTTTAATTTTACATTTATTTTACATTGATATTCTCCATTAATGGAGTTCTAGATCTAGTTTTTGGGGAAGAAGATGGTAAAGAAAAATACATTCTCTCTCTCAAAATATCTCTCTGCCAAATCTCTTTCTTACTAAAATTGTCTCCCCCTTTTCTCTCTCCTGCTCTCCTATTTATATAAGTGTTTACATGGTGGATGACAACTCATAGACAGCTAAGCTAACCTTTAATTTTGGGTTTGTCTTGCGATATCTTCGCAAGTATACAAATATTCATTTCGCTTGACTCGTTAAATCTCGCAAAGTCTTCATGTCTTTCTCATGTTTTTTCTATCGTCCTTTGTTGCGTTATTTTTGTAATCATTCTTTGACACTCGCAATGTGTCATTTATGAAAACTTCGCAAGAATGTTCTTGCTGCGATATTCTAATCCTATATTTTGCCTCTTTTTTCTTGAATATTGCTTGAAGAGCAATCTTTAAGAAAAAATTTGTTAAGCAATCTTTAAGAAAAAATCTGTTGTTGTAGTAGTCTTTAATCTTTGTTGATGAAGGAACCAGCAAAAGAATATTGGACTTGAAAAGTACGTACTTGCCTCTATTCTTTTGTGAAGTTCCATATATTTGCGAAGCAAATAAGAAGTATCATCTCTGCGAAGTATGAAGTA
This sequence comes from Papaver bracteatum, assembly GCA_023529315.1. Classification (NCBI taxonomy): domain Eukaryota; kingdom Viridiplantae; phylum Streptophyta; class Magnoliopsida; order Ranunculales; family Papaveraceae; genus Papaver; species Papaver bracteatum. The sequence continues at coordinate 190,340 of JAJJWX010002972.1, forward strand.
TCCTTGAAGAAGTATAAGAAATACTCAATCCTCGAAATATAAGAAATATGCATCCTTGAACGAGAGTAATAAGTATTGCCTCTATTCATGCGAAATTATTATTCCATTTTATGTGAAAATTCTTGTCCATTTTGGAAATGATTCTTGCCGAGAAGATAAAGAACATAAAATGTTTTCTTGGTAATCCATAATTGCCTCTGTTATTTATCTATGAAGGTAGAATCCTTGAGAAAATGTTGAATGAGCGAATTGTTTCTTTATTCTTATCTTGCCTCTGCCTCATGGGATAATCTCTTTAAGAAAATGGTCACATTTTGCGAAATAATCACAAATCCGGCGAAATTCTGGATGAGTCTGCGAGATTCTGAATGTGTCCGCGAATTCATGAATAACCCTGCGAAATTATGAATAGTGCTTCTAAAATAGTGTTGCGTATAGTGCCGCGAATAGTGCTGCGAAATTATGAATAGTGCTGCGAAATTGTAAATACTCCTCCTGAGAGACTCTGAATAATACTTCTGAGAAATTCTGAATAGTATTTTTGAGAGATTCTAAATAGTACTTGCTTCTCATTATCTCTCTTGCGATGATCAAATCTTTCATGCATTCTTAAAATAAAATAGTTAATGTTTGAGATTATTCTATTGGTCTTATTTTTCCTTCCTAGTTAAAGGTCTTATTTTGCTAATTTTTTGTATTTGCGACAAAATCGCAGGACGTTCTTACATTTATATGCAAAAACCCATTGATCTTGCCTTATCTTCATTTTTTCAATTTCTCTGCGACAATATGACAAGCCTAAGCTCCCTTGCGAGAACAAAGCCTCATGACATTGCCGTCTTGCGATGAAATCGCAGGACGTCTTTACACTTTCATGTAAAAACCCATTGATCTCATCTTAACTTGTTCTCATGGCTTGTTGCCTCTTTAGAATATTTATCATGCGACAATATGACAGGATTAAATGTTCTTGCAAACATAAAGCCCCATGACATTGCCGTCTTAAGAAACTTATCAGCTCCCTAATGGAGGGTGCCGCCCTTATCTTCCCCCTGGTTGCCCCTTCAAGGAGACGTACGTCTGCCATACAAGACTAGCTCCTCCCATCCAGTCCTAGAAACAACCAGTTGTTTTCGTAGCCTCTTATCCTTTATGCATATATGGCTTATAGTTACGAGACTGCACCCTAAGTGGGATTTTCTTCAGGCCGAGTGTATCATAGCCAAGACTTTCCAAGAATGGCCAGGGTAGTTTCATACACCCCGGGAACCCTTGGCTCAACCGTGTACATCGGCGCCTTGGTCATACTCTTCACTTATTAGAAGAGACCCTAGGTCGTCCAACCAGGGTATAACCTTATATAGTTGGAAATCCAAAGTATCTCTCCTGGATAGGTATCTCAAAGAGATGGACCCCAGTCTCTGTGTCTCAGGTTCCAGCAGCGGTATAACCTTATCCCTGAGCCACGCAAAGAGATACCCCCTAATATGACGTACTTTAGGTCTTACATTTTCCTCTTGCGAAATTGTATTCGCTAACTAGGGTGTACGCCATTAAGGTTCGTCCCATTATTATGTCTCTGCGAAATTTCATTTCTGTCAATTTTGTCATTTCTGACACTTCATTGCGAGATATCTCTGCGAAATAATCACCAACTCTCTTCTTTGCGAAGTAATGAAATACCAAATTCCTGCCTCTAACCAACTTGGCGAATTCTCTTATGTAAAGTAGATGTACCGTGCCGAAACTAGACTTCATTCTCTCGCTAGACAATTCCTTGCGTGAAATAGCTTAGTTTGCTTTAGTGGGATTGGACATACTGGGCTAGAATTTTTCTCATTTCTTCTTCACGCTGGTATTTGGGAAGAAGAAAACGTTTGCGAAGTAAACGTATTTCTGAAATAAATGAACATTCTTGCTGTAAACACTTGCGAAGCAAAAATTCTATGCGAAGAATGAGACTTGAACCCGTGTTACTTAAACTCATTAATTTCACTTGTGACCATCTGTCCACGTTCCTATTTTGTGATAGATTGTTTTTATTCACACAATTTATTCTCTTACTATCGTTCCTTGTAATTTCTAGGTTTTTAAATGTACGCAGAAATTCTTTTCTTCTTTCTGTTACTTTTCTTCTTCATTCTTTGCACACATTTTCTCTTCGTATTTTCGTACTCATATTGTGCACTTCGATATCAATTCTTTACCAGCAAATCTTAATATTATTTTCTTCATCTTTCCTTCATGCGCTTGGGTTTAATGAGCATTCTTTGGGTTTGTTGTGAATAACGAGTTTGCTATCTTTGCCTGTACATTTCTATTGTATTTTTTCATATTTTTGTTTATCCACGTATCTCTCCCTACCCTTTACATTTCCATGTTGTTGTAATATTCATTACACCTAAAAAGACATAATATTTCCACTGTTTGCCCTTCTTTCCTTTGCTGGAGTGATATTTTAGAGCTAGTGATACTGGCGAAAAGACGTCATTGACAAGTAGCCACACGAACGGATCTTCGCAGAAATTTTCACAAAAGTTGTATTAACTATGAATGCAGATATCATTGAAAAGACGTCTCAATTAAGTCTGTGAGTTTTCACGTTGTTCAGTATGCAGTATACTTCGCTTTGCATGAAGATTTTGAATACTCGCAGAAATTTTTTTGTATTCGCCTGCACTTTAATCTACTGTTGGTCATGTTCATCCATGATAAGATTCCTATGTTTGTATGCGAAGAATGGGTGGTTGAGGTTTAATGAAATGGGTGATTTAAGTTGCTTTTCTTTACCATTGGCTGTAGAGTTTCTTCGCGGGAGTTAACTTTCTTCTTTGTGCATCTTCTTCTTGTGCTTTCCTTTATGTCTACGAAGAGTGTTCTGATTTCTTGTAACTTCGTCTAATTTCTATGCATTGACGAAGTGAGTTGATGCTTGCGATAATAATCAAATTCTCTGGAACAGGTTAATATTGTTGAAGTTTTGCTCATTCGTGTGTTGTTGGCTCCATTCTTTGTGTTGTGAGATTGGCCTGGCTTCACTGTAATAGTCGATGAAGTGTACTACTGAACTTTGCACTGATAAGGATGGTTCTTTTCTAACTGGTTTTTGGCTGTTCCTGCGAACTTTTTCACTTGTCAACTTCTTTGGCCTGCAAGAAGTTGAAAACTTAACACAATAAATGAAAAATTAACGCCTATAGGAAATTTTTTGCTAGTGTTGTTTTAGTTTTGTGAAACTCTTATTAACGCTTTTCTTTAAAACCCCTGAATCTAAAAAATTAAATACAAAACAAATGAAGGGAGAAGAGATTTGTCCTTTTTTGAATGAACTGCTAATGTATTCTCGTGTATTCTTCACTGAAGCAATGATGAGACAATTTTTGCTATCTACTGGGAGTTGAAAAAGTAAAACTTGAGTTCTGGTTCTTCTCTGCGAAGACAACTTCCGCTCTTGAAGCTGCGACTTTGTATTGTAAACTTGTGCGGTACTTACCTTCCCATGGGTTTTTTTTTTTACCAGCGAGAGAACTCTTTTGGCAGCAATATTAAGAGTTGGGTCTTCCATCTGTTTATCATTACCAGATTATACTATTGTCATTTCTGTGAAGAGAATCTGCGAAGTCATTCGCAGGAGTAACTGAGACTCATCCCAGATCAGTTGGTGTTGCTTGCTGTTTCTGAAATAGTGTTTGATCGATGGAAATCCTGGCTGGTTTTCATTCTACCGCATCTTCTTCATCTCTTTTTCTTTCTTACTGTTATTTGTTGAAGATACTCATCTTTAATAGCGCTTCATGGAACCTATCTAATGATCTTTCTTTGCTACGATGATTGTACTTGCTCTTTTTGGTTTCTTTGTTCGTAGTTCTTGAGCTTGTTGGTTGAAAGAGGTATGAAATTTGCTGATGGTCTGAGAATTAACATTCTGAGCAAATTGGTTCGTTTATTCTAAGTTGGTTGGTTTGTTTGCTCCGAAGGCATCACTTTACGAGATAAAGATTTTTGATAAAGTTAGTTTTAGCATCTTCCTTTGCCCTTGTTATTTGATGATTAAGTAAAAGCCATCTTCGCGGAACCTCTTCTTTGCTCCTTGCAGAAATTTTACATGTTCTTTTCCTTGCTATTGGTTTTACAAGCTTGTGTTTGTCAAATATTTGCTGTTGTTGTTAACAGTCTTGGCCTGCAATTTAGAGTTGCTATTTTCTTCTTAGTTGGATTCCTCTTGAGGGGCTTTATTGGTTTGTGCTTGATTCTTTCTGTGGTTGCCAGTAAATTCTTCTCCAACTATGTTGGTTGTTGTGCCTTCTTTATAATGATTTGTGTGGACCCTATAGTTTAGATTTTCTAGTCTTTATACTAGCCTTGTCAGTGGACTCCTTGCTTCGCTAGTAGTTTCTTTATTATGTTCCTGCGAAGTTTCTTCATTTGAATTCGTATCTCCCTATTCACCGTCTTCAATTTATGTTGAGGAAAATATTCAATTATACACCGCTGCAAACAATAGTTATTAGAAAATGAAATTTGGCCTAAATACTCAAACTAAGCAAAGCAATCCGTTAATACTTTCAAAATTCGTTAAATGAATTTTGTCAGCAAATCTTCCTGGTTATAAATCCATCATGGGAACTTATCAAAAAATTTGAATAGAAAACCGAGTTTTGTGTTGCAAGGAAGAATTTATGGAATCTATTGTATGGGTAACACTCTTTGAAAATAAAATAAAGTAATAGTAATAAAATGAATTAATTTTACGAAAATGAAGCAGCATGGTTTTGAAAAACAAGGTTCCATTATATCAAAACCACTTTGAAAATTCATTTGGAACTGTGTTTTGAGAATGAAATCAAGTTTCTATGAAGGACAACTTAATTCTCAGATCTGAAAAATAAAATAATATAAGAAAAAGTGAAAAGGATAAGAAAGGATTTGCTCATGGAGGAGTTGTTGGCGGATCTTTGTACGGGCTTCACTTTGATTACGATTTCTTCGCCTCCCTTTCTGCTCTTCAATTTCTTTAATTTAATGTCCTTCTGTTATTGACGATATTAAAAATTTCTGAAACTTCCATTTTCCCCTTAAAGTTTAGAGATCCAGTGAGATCCAATTCCAACAACAGCTAATTTTTCTAAACTTTCTTGAATGAATAAGATTAAGGTAGTGTTTCTAGCGCCAAAATGTAGTTGCAGGAATTCCCACAACACACCCCTTGTAATATCTTGATAATAATTTCTTGATTTAAACTCATTTGATATGAAAATGATAATTAAAATACTAAAATTGTAAATAGACACCAGATTTTTACATGGTTCGATCAATTTGATCTACATCCATGATTCTTCACTATGATTGTTTAATTTTACATTTAATTTACATTGATATTCTCCATTAATGGAGTTCTAGATCTGGTTTTTGGGGAAGAAGATGGTAAATAAAAATACATTCTCTCTCTCAAAATATCTCTCTGCAAAATATATATCTCTCTCTCTTACTAAAATTGTCTCCCCCTTTTCTCTCTCCTGCTCTCCTCTTTATATAGGTGTTTACATGGTGGATGACAACTCATAGACAGCTAAGCTAACCTTTAATTTCGGGTTTGTCTTGCGATATCTTCGCAAGTATACAAATATTAATTTCGCTTCACTCGTTAAAACTCGCAAGGTCTTCATGTCTTTCTCATGTTTTGTCTGTCGTCCTTTGTTGCGTTATTTTTGTAATCATTCTGCGACACTCGCAATGTGTTATTTATGAAAACTTCGCAAGAATGTCCTTGATGCGATATTCTGATCCTACACCCACACCCACCAAGAGCCGGTCTCATGACCTCTTGGTCGGTCCTTCATATTTCCATAACACCAGGTTTTATTATTTGTCGCTCACACGAGCATTATTTCAGTGATTAAACCAGCATTTAATCATTATTTCACCAACTGGTCCTCAAGAGGCTTTGGTATTTTTTTTCATTCGAGCATCTGGGCGTTATATGGTGAACCCGTCATCCCATGTAGCCGGTCCCGCGTTGATTTGCAATAAATCATCATTTCGGCAAAATTAGGGTTTTGAATCCAGAGCTCTGCAGAAGCGTGATACTGAGCAGATTCAAACACTCTGATAATTTTATGTTGATTCCATAATCAACACTTTATTTATTTTGCTTGACCCAGCAGTCAGTAACTTAAATTAATTTGCTCTTGCTACCAACGATTCATCAAAAAGCAATATTTGCTCAAACTAGTAATATTCGCTCAAACCGGCAATATTTATTCAAATTAGCAATATTCGCTCAGACTAGCAATATTTGTTCAGATCAAAGAATATTGGTTTAACTATCAATATTCAACAATTCAGCAACACAGTTTGCTCATCTTAGGTTATAACGATACCTCGTCTCAGCAGACACGTTAAATTCATGAGTTTCAGAACATTTTCTAATCATGCTCAACTCAGCATTACACGGACTCATCATCCCATAAAGTCATCAACTGACTCCACAATCACGAGATTTCAATCGTGTCACATGGGGGGATATTAACTAGGGTTTTGGTCTGGTGGTCTACGGTACGTGTGTTCACCCACGATGAGAATGTGAGCAAGTCGTGCAATCAGTTGGAAGAGTCAGCAAAGTAGTGGGTGGAAAGTTAACCAGGTCTCCGCACGATGAGTAATTGGTTTAACACGATTTCCCACTTCCCCACTCTCTGATTCCAGCAACTGTCACACTTCATGGGATCATGGTGTTTTCAACTCCGACATTATAAAATGTCTCTGAATCCTGATTGAAAGAACAATATTCGAATATTCGAACACTAGAACATTCGTCTAGCAATTTCTCATCGAAGTTCATGCAGACAATATTTCATCTACAAGAACTCAGAGAAATAACTCTTAATTGAGAAAATTTCAATCATTCAGAGCATTTTCACGCTGAATTCACAACACATCTACAATCTCAGATCACCATTGATCTCATGCATTTCTCAGCTTCCCTCCTACAGATCAACCCATACTCTCTTGTGACCGAATTGACTCTGGAGTGGCCTTTATTCTTGCTTTAGGCCGGAGTATTACAGATTGATCTCTCAAACTTAATGCACTTCCTTCTTATTGTGCATCTGTGTGAGGTTCAACATTTTGCTTGGTTCAAGGAGTCTCCACACGGTCGACTCTTTAATTTCGTAAAAACCAGCAAATTGTTTTCCCCCATCTACAGATTGGCGACCATAGTGGGAGATTAATCTCTCGGTTGCAATCTCACAATTTCACAAGATGGCTGGTCTTAGGTCTGGGTTAGTCACAGGTTCCAATACCAAAGGTGGTAGCACTAGCAACAACGACAACAACAATAGAAACGACAATGAGGACATTCAGGATACAATTTCGACCACAAATACTGATGGTGGTGATATTACTCCTCCTCATACAGAGGTTCATCCTTTTTTCGGCCGACACCCTGAGGAAATCATAGGAAACCAACCACCTACCATTGTTGATATCATCAAAGCGCAGAAAATCTTTGCACAGAATCAGACAGATATGGCTGTAGCCTAGAAAAAGCTATTTGATCAGTTGAAAAATCTCACTGACAATATGTCAGAGAAAATTCAAGGAAAGGCAAAATAGAAGGAGAAATCCTTAGATGATGATCTTGAGGTAATTCCAATTCATACAGTGGATGATGATGAAGCCGGCAAAGCTGCGGGAGATCCATCAGCAAAGGAGTCATCAAACTTCATTACTCGTGAAGACTTGGAGCGTCTTCTGGAGAACCGTGGAAGGGCAATATATCACATGTCCATCGTCACCAACCTCCTTATCCTTCCGCTACGCAGAGGATTCCTCTTCCTAAAGGTTACATTTCTTCAACTTTTACTCAGTATGATGGAACCAGAAACGCTCGGGAACACGTCTCTCGTTTCCTCGAAAACTTAGGAGAGCATGAACATAACCATGTTGTTCGGCTCAAGGAGTTTTCAAAATCCTTGAAAGCCAGAGCATTCACCTGGTACAATAACATTGCACCGGGGATTATTAATAATTGGGGAAAAATGATCAACGCCTTCTACAGGAAATACTTATTCGTGTCAGAGCAAGTCACTCTCTCTGACCTTGGAAGGATGTTTCAGAGAGTCAGTGAAAATCCCAATGACTATGTGAAAAGATTCCGAGTCCAAGCCCTGGATTGTCATGACCCAAATGTCACGGAACAGTATCTGGTCGATTTGTGCATCAACGGCATGCTCTCGGTTTACAGAGATCTACTAGAGAATCTTCAATTCCAGACTTTCTCAGAGCTTCACGAAGCTGCGAAGAGATCAGCAACCACTGCACCTGCTCTGTTAGAAAGAGCAAAATCTACAAAGACTGAGGAAGAACGTGATACTTGAGGAAGCAGACATCTGATCAACAAGCAGTACAACCTACATCCCTCTACAAATGTTGTTGCATAAGGGAGAAAGCGCAAGGCTGAACCCCCGAACAAGCATGTCGTAGCTCCTCCAAAGACGCAAAAGAATGACAAAACAGAGACATAGACTCCTGGCCAACGCACAGAAGCTCCTGATGATTCCCCTGATTTTCCTCTCCCCATTGGAGAAGTGCTCGAACTGTTAGATACCTGGATCCAAGATGGTGCAATCAAATTTCCATATGTCAGGAGAGACCCAACTGAGGAAGACATGGAAAATCCTCGTTATTGCCGATTCCACCAGTTCGTGAATCATCAAACAAATAGTTGCAAAGTTCTGAAGCGCATATTCATAGAAAAGGTTGAGTCAGGAGAACTTAATCTTGGATCCGAAGGAGTGCACAGAGATCATCTTCCTGTCATGACTTTCTTTATTTCTGAAGCACCAGTCAAGGAAGCAGTTCAGTCATTGATAGAGCATGTCTGCAAATTACTCTATCTGTCGAAAGCGCAAAGGGGAGACATGTTCACGTATTTGAACCACATAGTTTTTGGGAAATTCCTGCTGATTCCAGACGTACCTCCTGAACCTTCAGCCACCGATAAAGAAATGTATGATTGGGGACTTCTCACCACAGTGCATATTAAAGGAAATGAATTCAAAAGGGAGTTTGTTGATGTGGGTACTGCTATTAATATCATCCCTTTGAAAACTCTCAGAGCTGATGGCATCACTCGAAAAGAGGCCAATCACGCTCCCATAGCAATCAGAGACCACGAAGGGATTTCCAGAGATGCATATGGCTTCATCACTCTCAAGGTTACAAAAAGTTTGGTCTGCACTAAGACCAAGTTTTACATAATCTGGGAATACCCTGGATATGACATGATCCTCGGAAGAACTTGGATTCATGATGGAAGGATAACTCTGTTGCCTTCAGTACACTCTACCGCCGACAAAGACTTTGAGTCAGAAGAAGAAGCAGAAGATGCTCCATCATTTGAGCATCTGGAGGAAATTAAAACCTTGGTGGGACTTACACAAGAACCTGGAGAAAGTCCACACACCTTTGTCAAAAGGTTTCGAGCTCATGCAAGTCTTATTCCTACTCACGCTCCAATATTACCAATGTTCAAATATGCTACGTTGGTCCAGGGACTTCTCCCCGTGAATAATTTAGCAATGATCAACAGTTACGAATGGATAACTTCACCTTGGCAATATTATACTCAATGGTTGGGTTCTGAACGTCTCCATATTGATCATTCTATCAAAAGGTTTATTACTGAAGACTTGGATAAGCACGATAGACAGTATGCTGGATACTCTCCTCTGCATGAGTGTCCATATGTGCCACAACCATGGAATCAACGCAAAATATTCAAGGCACGAACTGCAAATCCAAACAGATTCGAGGAAGGAGATTTAGTTCTAAAGGCAACTAGACGAGATCTCAATTCTGCAAGAAGCTCCAATTGGGAAATACCATTTATGGTTGCTAAGTCCATAGCTAGAGGATACTAAAAATTGATCAACACGGATAGCAGAACCCTGCCAGTAATTCACGAGAATTGGCTCAAGACATTTGTCTGAAATTATTAGACATTTGGGGTACTGGGCGTCTGAGTACTCATGATGTCTGGATTCGGCATTTAGTATTTCCTTTCATTGTATTTCAATTCCTCCAAAAAGTTTGCAATAATTGCAATCAGTATTTGAATTCAACAATTTATCAGAAATTCAGTTCACTTTACTTAAAAAAAAATCTCTATCAAATCCAAAATCAAAAGAAAACCCTCAGTCATAGACTCAACACCTATCAAAGATCAAAACCCAAATAAAATCTCTCATCTCTCACAGAGTTCATGTTCATGAGATTATGGAAAGAAAACTAAAGAAATCCATTAAAGAAAGATTTTTGCTCCTCTGCCTTCTCCAAGACTTCTAAGGCTGCCTTTTATGACTCCAGTTTCCTGGATAGCTCAGCAACTGCATTCATCCTCTTCAACACAACATCACTAGTAGGAAAAAGAGCATCACCCTTTACTGCTTTCTTAATAGCTTCAAGTCTTTCACGGAGCCACTTCAGATTGAAGCCAAGTTCTTCAGCATTCTTCAAGTTGTACTCCCAATCAAAGAGTACATCTTGGGAAACAACATTTCTGGATGTAACCCGGATATCATCTATAACATGCAAGATAGACTCTACTTGTTTCGTCAATAAATAACTACGTCCTGGATCCCGATTAACAACAATGTGTCCATACATTTCCCACAGTTCCTTGTACATAGCAACATATCCGATGGGAATGCTAAAACCTCCAACAAGCTGGTGGTACGGGAGTAACTCACCAAATTGAGGATCAAAGGAAATCCCTGTAATAGGATACTCGTGCACTATCATTTGGTTCTCAGTTACTGGAGCGGTGTCAATGATCATAGAGACAACTCCAGGGGAAGTAGTTTCTGTTGTTTCGGGTTCGGGTTCCACCATCTGAGGCACAATTAGAGTTTCCACCACCATCACGGCATCAGAAACCAGCACCTCATCATCTTGAGGCACGTCTATGGAAATCTTGTCACCAACAACTCCTGGATCGCCCAAATCATCATTATTGGATCCATGATTCCCAACTTCGCCGTTCGGTACCTAATGCGAAGATTACATGGGATTAGAATGATTCAAGGGTGTAAGTCCAATACAATCATAAAATTATGAAAGTAAGTGAACAAACGTCATCTAAGTTCCTTATTATGCATCTAAGATATGTGCAAGTAGCATCAAGGTCATGAAACACGTTTTCAAAGAAACTTAGCTGAAGAAATTTTACAGTTCCCTGTGTTCAACGACGAACTGGGAGTAATTGGTGTGGAGTATGAAGTTGGGTTATATACCATTCTCTCCGTATGGAAGTTCTATACAACATATCAAAATTTCATGACGATTGGATAAACAAACAAGGATATGTAGTCAAAACATTAAGCAATGCGCAATCTGGAAAAGTTCTGAAAGTCTCCTGGAAGTTTACTATTTCGCCTTTTTCAAGCCTTGAACATGCTCAGAACTTAAAAATCTTCTTTGAGAAAGCTTGGAAATTTCCTGGGCTTGAGAATTCATATGCAGACATTGAAAATACGATTCTAGACGAAGGTTTTACGGTATTTTCATTAAAAAACTGAAGCCTGAAATTTTCTGACGACGTATTTCACCGAAATTATGTGCATATTCGCATGGGTTTTCATTCATTCATGCACAAATCAGAAATCTCATACTTATATGAAGAATCTATAGGGGAAGTACTTACCAAGAGAGTCTCCAAACCACTTAGAGGCTCGGCAATGTTGGAATCATCATCGATAAATCCGTTATCTCCATTCGGTTCGGGGATTTGAGAACTCTCCATATTTTCATTCGATTCAGAATTTTGGGAGCTTTCCACATCCTTATTATTTAATAAGGGATGCGGTGCATCAACATCCTCCTCATCCACGATAAATTCCCACTGAATACATCAACAATGGTCACCATCAAATCATCCAGAGGCATATTATACTGGTTTAATTTGAAAAAAAGGATGCTTACATCAACTTCCTCGTCAGTATTGTATCCTTGGGTTATTCGACCATGAGCGAAATGAAGACCATCAATAACATACAGAGCAAATTTCTATAACCAAATAACAAATATTGGTCCTGGTAAAATGGGTAGAAGAAGTCACAGCGGAAAAGTATCAACAACTCACCAAAAAGGCGACTGGGGACTTTGTGGTGTTAGGCACCAACTTGCAATTCTTGCTCCTGCCTTCTCCACCGTGAATAATTGCCTCTGCTTCTGAGAAATTCACTTCGATTCGAGGTCTCACAGCACGACCATCATGCAAGGGGAAATTGATGTGATAATTAAAGACAAGTATACAAGTTATATGAGGAATATGAAAAATAATACATACCGGTGAACTTCCTGGAGAAATCTTTCGCTTATCACCGCCAAAAATATTTCTCAATATTGGACGAGAGGCACTAATCTCAGAAGAAGAAGGCTCTTTCACTAAAGGTTGGGCGGCCGTCACATAATCATTTAGACGTTCAAGCTGCTGGTCCCAGAATTCTATGTAACCTGGAGTCACATATGTGGTTCTATCAGCACAAGGGAACCAATAAGAGCTTCCTTCAGCATGTGTGTGATCTAAACAGGTCTTAAGATGTTCCACTGATGGTTCTCTTCTTCGGAAAGTTGGGACGCATTGGTCCATACCCATCTGACGGGCGGTTCTATCAATGTTGTACTCCTCCACCAAAAAATCTCCATATGTAGCTGATAATAGATGACCGGGAGTGCAACTCAGCATGAAAGATCTTTTTCCATCGCTTAAATCAGCACCGGATTTCAAATACTTACTTTGTCCAGTATTGAAAGTCATCAATTGAGAAATGTGAGGAGGAACCACCACCCAAGGACGGAAGTTGAACTCAGATTCGTCATCTAATACATCAATGAAGCGTGTTTTTGACTGAATTTGCTTCGTAGACCAGCACATAATCCTAGTGTTGTCCTTCTCATGGAAAATACGTCGAGAATCAGCAGAGTTCAGACCTTGCAAGATACTACAGGGAATAGGTGCATAATTTTCGAAGCGTTCCCACATCAGAGCTTAGAGAAACATCGTATTGGCGTAGCATTCAATCTTCATGAAGCCGTGCGAAACACTGGAGTCTATAACTAAAGAATCCAGGTTAGAATACAAAGATCCCAGGAATAATCTACCTAGTGGGAGTTGTTCACCTTGGGCTATATTAATAGCAAAAGGGATTACAAATGGCTTCAACAAGGTTCCAGCGTCTTCAAACACGTCCCTGGACAGACATAAGCACACGAAAGCAGCAATAGACAACATACCGCCAGGTTCATCAAGAGGGACAGCTCGTTTCCATCAGTGTGTTAACCAATGAGCATAACAACCTTTGCTAGAAGCCTTGTTAATTCTATCCATCTCAGTTGTTAAAGTTTTGGAAACCGCTTTCTCCCCCGCTGTCCAAAGTTCTTCAGGAAAATTACCTGTAATTGGAAGATGCAATAAAGCAACTACATCTTCCAAGGTAATAATGAACTCTCCCCAGCTGCATATAAACGTGTGAGTTGGGATGCACCAGAGAGAAAGAAGAGCTACAATACCTCGTGCATCATGAAAGATATATAAATATCCAGATGTATGAACGACCTTGGTAACTTGTTCTCTATCCAGCATAGCTCTAACACGAGGAAATCCCAGCATGTGCCTTGCCCATCCAGAAAACCTCTCTAAGGGTCGTCGAGAGAGCTTGAATTCAATCATTGAAGCTTGGAAGATACCTCGTTCAAGACAAAATAGGATATGATCTCGGGGAGTCACCAGTTTCTTTTGATTAACCGTTCGGGGATTAATCAAAAGACGATATACCGGGGACTTGAGACGATTTTTTGTCTCCTGAACATCGAAGAATGCATCATCTATGTTTGGAACATTCTTGACTCTAGGTGTTTCTTCTTATTCTTCGCCAACAAAAGTCTCATCCATACATGTTTCTTCTCTGGAGGTGTCATCATCTACATATATTTAATCTCTGGAAGCATCGTTAGCTGGGGAATCAGACATCCTTCCAAACCAACTGTGAAATCCACACAATATTTATTTTCAATCGTTTGAATGCAAATTTGGCGAGATGATGGATTCATGCAAACGAGAATTCCAGTATCCAAAAAATGGTAATTCTTAACTCTTACCTCTTTCAATTGCACTAACAATAGTGATTGTGCCGCAAAAGTTAGCACACAAAATTAGTTCGTTCCTTGAAACCTGCAGTAACGAACAAGACTTCTTTAAGTCATAAAAAAGGATTTTCTCATAAAATCATAGACATAATTTTCATAATGTGAACATTCACATAACTGACCTATGAAATTTACAACAAGACATTATCTCATCATAAATAAATTGTCTAGTTTCGAAGGTTACTCAAAACCCGCGTCTTGATTTTACAAAACAATAGTTAATGCAATTTGGTCACGTAAAATTTTCAAAAATTTATCTAATGAGAACAAACCCATGTGGATGAAATATGTCATCATATCCCACATAATATGTCACGGTTACATATATATTAAAAAAAATCTATTTTCCTTCATATTAGCATTTTCTTTAAAACGAAGGTTTATGCTAGTTTTGTGAAAGCTCACACCTCTTGTGATAAAATATTAGTTCTCATGAAAGCTCATAAATAAGGTTTTATCACATAAGTTTATATATATGAGGAAAATCTATTTTCCCTCGTATGAAAGCTCATAAACAAAATTTTATCACTGGACACAGGTCTATTTTCAAAGGAAAATCTCTCCTAATTCAGGGATTATTATTAGTTTTCAAAACTAACGATCGAATGAACATATGTTTAATAAAATAAGGATTTTTCTACAAAACTCACATTAACATATACACATGTATAAAATTTTAACATGATGAAAGCATGAGCAACTCATGAACTCAGCAAAATAAAAAAATAAAAAAAAATTGTGCACCTGATGGTGTCGGCCGGAGATTGACCGGCGATGATCGGATGGCGGCGACTTCCGGTGGGCAAATTTTTCAGCTCCTGATGAACTTGGATGTGAAGAAGATGAAGGAGGGGGTAGACATGAGAAATAAAAAAAAAAAAGGGATTAATTCCTTTCATACCTAATTTTATTTCCAAAACCTAATTCCTTAAGGATTTCCTTTTTAGGCCCGGCCCATGAATCCTAAACCGACCAAGGTTCCGTCATCTAATCAACGGTTCTACACCAATTTATGTTCACTGGATGATGTTCCATTATGCCACTGGGGTTTCTGCTCAAACCATGGTTTGATCGTTCAGTCGAAATCCGGTAATATCTTATCGTATGACTAAGTTGAATTACTTTTTTCTATTTGTACCTGGAAAATCACCATTCAATACTGACTGAGGAACATGACTGTTCCTCACTAAGAATAGGACTTAATGTAGATGGTGGAGTTTTGACAAAGGGTAACATTATAAAACTATACACCAGATTCGGCAACCGGATGAGTATTGAGGCCCATGTCTCTCATTAAAGCATGAAAGCTCATGCCATAAATCTCTGACTGAGAAGGCCGTATCTTAGAGTACATGTAGATGTGTAGTCTCTCAGATGAGGCCACGGCACATCTCATGAATACTGAGCAATTTCAGTAATTACTCCGGATCCGAAAATCGGATGAGTATCGAGACTCATGTCTCTAAGCATGAAAGCTCATGCCATAAATCTCTGACTGAGAAGTCTGTCTCTTATAGTATATGTAGATTGTAGTCTCTCAGCTGAGGCCACGGAACATCTTATGAATACTGAGAAAATTCAGTAATTACTCCGGATCCGGCAATCAGATGAGTATCGAGACTCTTGTCTCTAAGCATGAAAGCTCATGCCGTAAATCTCTGACTGAGAAGGCTGTCTCTCAGAGTACATGTAGATGTGTAGTCTCTCAGCTGAGGCCATGACACATCTCATGAATACTGAGCAATTTCAATAATTACTCTGGATCCGGCAATCGGATGAGTACCGAGACTCATGTCTCTAAGCATGAAAGCTCATGCCATAAACCTCTGATGGAGAAAGTCTCTCAGAGAAGATGTAGATGTGTAGTCTCCCAGATGAGACCACGGAACATCTCATACTGTATAGAATCGAAAGATTGGACGGCTCCTAGACATCATGCCTGCTATTATAGAGCGACAACGTCTTCGGGATGCAACCAGGTTTTCCCTGACTATACAAGAGGAATATGACACTCCAACAAGTTCATATTGCTCAACCCTCAGATGATCAATGCTCCTAGACAGGAATCCCTTCTAGTATAGAGCCCTCAATTAATTATCTTAAATCGTTTGAATATCCAGCAGTATTCTACGAACCATCGTATGAATATCCAGCAATATTCTACGAATCATCAATTAATCGCCTGAATATCTAGCAATATTCTGCGATTCTCTGTTATATTTCGTCACTTCAATTCGTGGTTCTTCCCAGCAGAATTCCACGGGTTAGTGATAAATATTCAACGAAAGCAGGCATCTGAGCATCGAATAAGCCCTGACAAAAATGGTGCAAGTGTAATTAGCAAATAATGCACAAACCAGCATTTTGAATGCACGAGCATTTCAAAAAATATGAATGAACGAGGAACCTATGCAAAATAGGAAGGAAAAATAATAGTAATAAAATATTAGCAAAAGCGTCAGGAGGCTGGGCTCACCAGCCGGCCAGTCATGCCGTGACCAGTCTCGCGCCCAATTTTGTGCTTTATCATATTTTACTATTTTTCCCTGATCTCACGAAAATTCTCTCGTTCGAGCAAATCTCATATTTTTCAAAGAAATTATCTAAATCACATGATTTTATCAAAAAATAATAAAATTAGGGAAATGTGTCATGGGACCGCCGGCCGGACAGTCATGCCTTGTCCGTGGCCGGTCCCACACCTCATGTCCCATTATTTTATTATTTCTTCTCAAATTATGAAAAATCCTTAATTTTAGGAATTTTTCTCTAAAATTACCAAATTTCATGTATTTTCTCTAAAATCATAGAAAATTTTTAAAAATTAGGAAAAACTTATGGGACCAGGCTCTAGCCGGCCGGTCATGCCCTAGACGGTCCCACACGCCCATTGTTTTATTATTATTTGGTGTTTTGTTTCATGATTTCATGAAAACTCCTTGATTTCAACAAAATACCTTGATTTTAGCAAATCTCTTTGATTTTATGAAAATTCCCTAAAATCATGAATATTATATAAAATTGGGAAGAGTGTCTTAGGACCCGCGCCCATGGCCGGCCAGCCGGCCATGCCTTGGCCTTTGCCGGTCCCACACTCCCATTCCTTATTTTATTTTATCTCTCATATTATGGAAGTTCCATAATTTCATCAAAACTCTTCAGTTTCATGGAATTTCCCTCAAATTAGAGAAAATACATAAAACTGGAAAAACATGTGGGACCATGCTTGTCAACTGTCCGTCCATGCCCTAGCCGTGACCGGTCCCACACATTGTAATTCCCTGTTTTATTTATTATTTTCATCATTTTATGTATTTTTCTCAGTTTCAGTAGAACCATGGATTTTGCATATTTTCTTCAAATGATGCTCAAACGTGCACCAGAAAATATCAAAATTCTCAGGAATGAAACGCGGAAATTATGGTGAAACGGGAACATCCCCTTGACTGACCAAGGGTGACCCTGAGGCTTGCAAGCAGCTGGTCCCGCATGTTTTAATGATGTTAACCTAATTTGTTCGATTGCTCATATTAGGTTCAAACTCTTTCCAAACAATTGGAAGTTTGCTCAAACGACCATCCACTGGTCCCATACCCACCAAGAGCCGGTCTCATGACCTCTTGGTCGGTCCTTCATATTTCCATAATACCAAGTTTTATTACTTGTCGCTCACACGAGCATTATTTCAGTAATTAAACCAGCATTTAATCATTATTTCACCAACTGGTCCTCAAGAGGCTTTGGTATTTTTCCTCATTCGAGCATATGGGCGTTATATGGTGAACCCGTCATCCCATGTAGCCGGTCCCACGTTGATTTTCAATAAATCATCATTTCGGAAAAATTAGGGTTTTGAATCCAGAGCTCTGCAGAAGCGTGATTCTGAGCAGATTCAAACACTTTGATAATTTTATGTTGATTCCATATTCAACACTTTGTTTATTTTGCTCGACCCATCAGTCAGTAACGCTCAAACTAGCAATATTCGCTCAAACCGGCAATGTTTATTCAAATTAGCATTATTCGCTCAGACTAGCAATATTTGTTTAGATCAAAGAATATTGGTTCAACTACCAATATTCAACAATTCAGCAACACAGTTTGCTCATCTTAGGTTATAACGATACCTCGTCTCAACAGACACATTAAATTCATGAGTTTCAGAACATTTTCTAATCATGATCAACTCAGCACTACATGGACTCATCGTTCCATAAAGTCATCAACTGACTCCACAATCACGAGATTTAAATCGTGTCACATGGGGGGATATTAACTAGGGTTTTGGTCTGGTGGTCTACGGCACGTGTGTTCACCCACGATGAGAATGTGAGAAAGTCTTGCAAGCAGTTGGAAGAGTCAGCAAAGTAGTGGGTGGAAAGTTAACCAGGTCTCCGCACGATGAGTAATTGGTTTAACACGATTTCCTACTTCCCCACATTCTGATTCCAGCAACTGTCATACTTCATGGGATCATGGTGTTTTCAACTCCGACATTATAAAATGTCTCTGAATCCTGATTGAAAGAACAACATTCGAAGATTCGAACACTGGAACATTCGTCTAGCAATTTCTCATCAAAGTTCATACAGACAATATTTCGTCTACATGAACTCAGAGAAATCACTCTCAATTGAGAAAATTTCAATCATTTAGAGCATTTTCACGCTGAATTCACAACACACCTACAATCTCAAATCACTATTGATCTCACACATTTCTCAGCTTCCCTCCTACAGATCAACCCATCCTCTCTTGTGACCGAATTTACTCTGGAACGACCATTGTTCCTGGTTTAGGCAAGTGTCTTATAGATTGATCTCTCAAACTTAAAGCACTCCCTTCTTGCAGTACATCTGTGTGAGGTTCAATATTTTGCTCGGTTCAAGGAGTCTCCACACAGTTGACTCTTCAATTTCGTGAAAACCAGAAAATAGTTTTTCCCCATCTATAATTACAATTGTACTAGTACGATTGAAATGACAAGATCAGATCACACAACTACAAGAAAAGTAGTATCGGTCTAGCTTCACAATCCCAATGAAGTCTTTAAGTCGTTAACCTGGTTTAGAAGAAGAAGACAAAGGTTAAAGGAGAATCGATTCAAGCTTAGCACAACTAGTATCACAAAAAATGTGTGGGGATTAGGCTTCCCAGTTTCTTGAGTTCTCCCTTATATAGTCTTTCAAATCAGGGTTTGCAATCAATGTTAGCTTAGTAACAATGCATTCAATATTCACCGTTAGATGAAAACCTGATTAGATTCAATCTAATATTTATCAACTATTAGATCGAAAACATAACTTGTTATACACACATGTAATGCATATTTGTAAACTTGTGAAACCGTACCCAAATTTGTACATTAGTTGGTTCAACAATAGTTAACCAAATGGTTAGACATATGATAACTTTCATATCAACCATATTCTTCTTCACCATAACTAGTTAAAATGCCTCAAATGAACTAGTTAGATATTTGCTCAATTGCAAGGAAATATCTTGTACTACACAAGACACAATTGAAGCAAAAACGATTTGATTCACTCGAATCAGTTCATGAAATATATAGCCACGGTTTGCAATAACATTCCTTAGTTTATAAAGATAAGTTCACAAACATAGTTTTTAGACATAACCTACTCAAGTTCGCGAACTGGGTTCGCGGACTTAAGTTCCCGGATGGAGTTCACAAACTCCAGCAGAAATTCTCGGGTCGATAACTTCCGCCAGTTTGCAGACTGGGTTCGCGGACTGAGTTCGTGTACTTATCCCACGTACTTCTCTGGTTCTCTTGATCAACAAAGTTTGCAAACTTTGGTTAAAGTAATAAGGACTCATACATATATTTATTTGCACAACAATGCTTATATCCTCAAATGGTTATATAGTCTAAACTCTCATTTCAATCATTGAAACATTCTCAAATGACGTTATATAGTTGTTATTCACAAACCATTTTTCGTCTGAGCAATTTTCAAAGTGATTGTAACTTAACATGACTTTCGTCACTAGGTAAAGATGAACTTGTCTAAATCGAAAGCTTTACCAGCACATATTTTGAAAAATAGATATGCGAGGTAAACTCGGCTCTAAATACCAAATGTGTATAACCTTAGTCTATACAACAAAACGACTTTTGTCTCAAGATAGGAAATAAATATACTTTTGAGTGATAGATAAGTTCAAGTCTCCATATACCTTTTAGTCGATGAAGATACACCAGTTCCTTGAGCAGTCCTTTGTCTTGTATGATGATTTCCATGGAGTTCTTGAGATCAACTACACTTTCTATCCAAGTCCGAGACCTTATAGTAGACTATAAATCAAGACTTATAGTTTTGATCACTAACATTGAAAAACATGCTTGAGATAGCAATGCATGAGAGTTCGACCGAGAAACGCTCTAACAAAAAGAATAACAACAAATAGCTACCTTTACCAGAGAAAGGTTGAACACCGGTTTTAACTAATGCGATGCAAAAGTTGAAACCCCGAAACACATATGCTTTTATGCTAAACCAAAAACGATTCAACATATTGTGACTTTTTCACATATTTGTTTCATTCAGAACCCCTTATGATCCTTTTATAAAGCCTACTAACATGGGCTAGAACTCAATCCCACTAAATCAAAATTCACCCAAACCATAAGGGTTCACACAAAATGAGATCGAATATTAAGGTTATGAAAACCGAAATCAAACATCCCATAAACACAAATGAAAAACACCATAAATATTCAACAAATAATCAAGTATTGAAATTACCTCTATTTTGTAGGGAATTGAATTGCGAAACCAATGCAAAAAGAATGAGGTCATTTGGAGTTCAGACGAAGAAGTTATGGATAAAACAGTTTTACACTCCTTCGAATGGACCTATCACTAGGATCGGTTACAAAATCACTAGTAGTAACTAGGCCGGTTACTAGGATCGGTTACAAGAGTTACTTATGATGGATCATAACACTAAATTGTTTTCTACATAACTATTGCATACGATGTCCGAATTCATTGATTTTTGGCTTGTTTTTACCGTAAAAACAAGAGCTACATATATATGATCAGTAGATATCAACATCATAAACTCAAAATTACTGTTTCTATCAAAAGCTCAAATATAGATAGAGAAAGTATGAGTATAGAAGAAAATAAATCTCCCCAAAGATGTTAATTAGTCATATAATAACCGAGAGATCATGTGTTCAGTTTTCATGTGTTTCCTCACCTTTCAAAAGATTGAGCACCAAGGTGAGCATGCACATTCTAACACAACTAGGTTGTGTTTTGAGCCTTGTCTTATTTGTCACTAAGGACTAAGACAGAATCACTCTTGACCTTTAGATTGATTTGTTTTCTCTTGTTCCATCTCTTGTTTTCTTCTTTTACTTGTGATGTAGAGTATCATTATCGCAACGTTTACTAGTACAAGAGATTTCAGACATGATGTCTGAAAAAGCGGGGGTCTAACAACCTCACCCAATATTTTGATTAGCAATCTGTATGGACAACTCCGAGTTTGTTTTCTAGAGAATCAACAAGACTCAATCAATAGAAAATATCTCAATGAGTTATTATCTCAATCTCTCGATTGTATTTACTCAAGCAAATATGATTCCCGAGTTTAATCAAATAGAGATAACTTGGATAGTACCAAAGGCCAATATCCAAGTGTCAATCGATTTAAATCAACAACCAATAAGGTCGGATATTCTAATCGATTGAACAATGCACAACCTATATTATTTCAATTATATAACAAAATATAATGCGGAATAGAAATAACACATACACCAGAATTTTGTTAACGAGGAAACCGCAAATGCAGAAAAACCCCGGGACCTAGTCCAGATTAAACATACACTGTATTAAGCCGCTACAGACACTAGCCTACTCCAAATTAACTTCGGTCCGGACTGTAGTTGAACCCCAACCAATCTCACAATGATCCAAGGTACAGTTATGCTCCTACGCCTCTGATCCCATCAGGATACTGCGCACTTGATTCCCTTAGCTGATCTCACCCACAACCAAGAGTTGCTACGACCCAAAGTCGAAGACTTTACTAAACAAATCTGTCTCACACAGAAAAGTCTACATGTAATAGATAAATTCGTCTCTCACGAATAAACCTACAAGTTTTGTTCCGTCTTTTGATAAATCAAGGTGAACAGGAACCAATCGATAAAACCAGACTTATATTCCCGAAGAACAACTCAGTTTCATCAATCAACTTACAATAAACTTAATCGAACAAGCGAAGAAGATTATTGAGGAATCACAAACAATGAGACGAAGATGTTTGTGACTACTTTTATCTTTCCTATCGGAGATAAAAATCTCAAGACAAATATTACACTTGTACTCGTACGATAGAAACAGCAAGATCAGATCACACAACTACAAGAAAAGTAGTATCGGTCTGGCTACACAATCCCTATGAAGTATTTAAGTCGTTAACCTGGTTTTAGAAGAAGAAAACCAAAGGTTAAAGTAGAATTGACTCTAGCTTTAGCAAACTAGTATCACACAGAATGTGTGGGGATTAGGTTTCCCAGTTGCTAGAGTTCTCCCTTATATAGTCTTTCAAATCATGGTTTGCAATCAATGTTAGCTTACTAACAAAGTATTCAATATTCACCGTTAGATGAAAACCTGATTAGATACAAGTTAATATCTCTTAACCGTTAGATTGAAAACTTCGCTTGCCATACACACATGTACTTGACAATTTTGGGTTTGTGTAACCGTACCCAAACGTGTACAATGGTTGGTTCAATATTAGTCAACCAAATGGTTAGCCAAATGATAACTTTCATATCAAACATATTCTTCATCACCATAACTAGTCCAAATGAATCAAATGAACTTGTTAGAGAGTTGTTCAATTGCTATGAGATCTCATGTACTACACAAGACACAATTGAATAAAAAATGATGTGATTCACTCGAATCATTTCATGAACTATAAAGCCACAGTTTGCAAAAGCATTCCTTAGTAATTTAAGATAAGTTCACGAACAATGTTTTCATACATAACCTCTTGAGTTCGCGGACTCAAGCTAACCATTTGAAGTTACTAAACTCCAGAAGAATTTCTCGGGATGTGAACTTCCGTCAGTTCACGGAATGGGTTTGCAGACTGCACCTGAGCTTCAACTTCAGTAGATATTCTCGGGTTCAAGAACTTATGCCAGTTCGCGGACTGGGTACGCGGACTGAGTTGTTGCTCACGTTTCGGTTCCACTTGATCGATGAGGTTCACAAACTTCGGTTCAAGTGTTAAGGACTTATACATATATGTGTTTCCACAACAATGTTTATATCCCACTATGGTTATATAGTCTAAACTCTCATTTCAATCATTGAAACTTTCTTAGAGGATGTTATATAGTTGTTATTCACTAACTATTTTTCGTCAGAGCGATTTCCAAAGTGATCGAAACATAACATGACTTTCGTTACTAGGCAAAGATGAACTTGGCTTAAGCAAAAGCTTTACCAATACCCATTTCGATAAATAAATAAGCGAGATATACTGAGCTCGAAATGTCACATGTGCATATTCTTAGTCTATATAGTAAAACGACTTTTGTCTCAAGATAGTAGATATAGTAGATAGACTTTTGAGTGATAGATAAGTTCAAGTCTCCACATACCTTTTAGTCGATGAAGATCCACTGGTTCCTTGAGTAGTCCTTCGTCTTGTATGATGATCGCCATGGAGTTCTTGAGCTCAACTACACTTTCTATCCTAGTCCGAGACCTTAGCTATAGTAGACTAGAAATCAAGACTTTATAGTTTTGATCACTAAGATTGACAAACATGCTTGAGATAGAAACGCATGCGAGTTTGACCGAGCAGTGCTCTAACAATCTCCCCCTTTGTCATTTTTAGTGGAAAAACTATTAATACATATGGAATACAAAAAATTATATAAATAAACTTTGTAGCTCCTATTCCACATGCCTAATCTTCAACAATACTCGAAATCTTCGTCACTTCCAAGTAGTCCAATGATCCCAAAGGTTGTAAGTTTAGCATCATCGTTGTTGAAAATCCGTAGCTATAACAATGAGAAAAGCATTAGTTCTCAATCATTGTTATACAGTGTCATAGTATTATTACACAGCGTCAAAGTCCAATTGTATCACAACTTCAACCACATTACTATGGTAATACTTCACTCCCCCTTAGTCAATACTCCATCTCACATGGAAACCACTCCCCCTTACATAATGATATGAAAACCATATGTATTTGTAGTATGGACTAAAATAAATTCTCCCCCTTTTTGTCAATAAAATTGGTAAAGGTACAAGAATGGTATCCTAATGAAATTTCCATAAGAGACATTTCATGACCAAAGGTAAATGTTCTATCAACTTGTTTAGATGCAATCATAAAGCCGAGGCTAAATGCATTCATCAAGGAGTTTATAAAGATACAAGATAACCCCTAAAAATTCCACAGCCGCACTCCCCACAAAAATTTGGAATTTAAGTGCAAGTTCAAAAGAACTCTCCCCCATAAGATTTCATTCCCAAAGGAACAACAAGAGCAACCTTCATTTCAAGAGAAAAGAAGGATTTATTTAGACTCAACAAATTGCATACAAGTATGAATTTTGAATCCAAAATATTCAATCATATTAACCAAAGCGAACCAAGATTAATTTGACTAAATATACTCAACACAAGTAAACTTATGGAGACTTAATTCATCGATTAGATTATTCATAAGAGAACACATAAATACTCTAATAGGATTACACAATTAAAATAATCACAAAGTGATCAATTCAATTGACCACACCCGACATGAGAAAAATCTATGGAGTTCTAACTAAATAATCACACAAGATGATTGATTTAGTTCATTTGGGATCAACATAAGAGATTATGGAACCCCGACTAAGATTATCATAGGAAATAACAACCTTAATTGTACATGTACTCAACATGAGAGAACTCATGGAATATAAACTAAATAACCACACAAGTTGATTAATTTAGTTCTTAATGCTCAACATTTTGCATCTTTATGGAACAACCAACTATGCCAATAAGAAATCGACTTAGTCGTATCGTGTTCAACATAAGATACAAGATGGAACCTTCACGGTAATACATAATAATATGGAACAATTAAGCTCTATACCGTGGATTACAAAACAAGGACCTATTCTATTTTTCCATCACAAAGTGACATATTAGACTTTATCCTTGAATCCCAAAAGATTTTAACCTATCTTACATCAACAATTGACAATATAGGCTTAACTTTTGTGTTTTGCCAAAAGTCCATTCATTCCTTTATCAATATTTGCATACCAATATGTGAACGACTTTCCTTTCGACAAAATATGGGACAATCAAGTTCACGGACGTAAACACACATATCCCATCAAAATATTGCAATATATAAAACCATAAAGATTAATACTGCAACCATCATCTTCCAAACAAATTTAGAATTTTAAACCAAAAAATCTAAAAACAAGAAGATGAAATCATTGGATATAGCTATGTGTAATCACAATCATGGCTATTCCAAAAAACTAGTTATTCTTATAAATAAAATAGAAAACATAGAAGTTTTACTAGATATTAAGAACCAAACAGAGAAACTTCCATGTCATACCGAACTAGGTTCAAATCGACAGTTCGGGACCTTCTTGAGCCTTAAGATCTTAAAGCTTGTGAATGGCAGCATCTTCGATACTTTTGATATCCTTAATGGGAAGTTCTTTAACATGGTATTTTATAAGAACAAGATCAAACTTAACCTTTTTCAACTCAGTTCTTACCATATCATGACACTTCATTGTATCAACAAGTAGTTGCTTAGACTTCTCAAATTCCATTAGGAAGTCAAGAACTTCATCCGATGAAATCTCTTCAATCTCTTCAATATCTGAAGGTGAATCAGAGGATTGAGGAATAAAACCTTCAAATTCAACAAGGGTATCCCTTACTTCATCGAGTTTTCCATATACCGTCTTATCAATGACATCTTTAGTCAAATCCGAAGAAGAAGAAGCCATTGATAACAAGAAACCTAGAGTAATGGAGTAACTCAATAGGATAGGTATATAAAGAAAAACTCGAGTGTTTTAGGGTTACGTAATAGGTTTAAGGGGAAACTTGAATCATACGCATACCCGTAGGATGGTTTTTCACAAGACTCTTCATAAAAAAAAATAAGGCAGTGACTAAATACAACCCATAATAAGACTGGATACAACCCTTGTAAATTATCATTCACTTTATTGATGGGGTATACAGAACTCACCTTAAATATCATCGTTTTCCTTCACTCGCACACAATAATGTATTTGTAGGTTTCATATAAAAACGAAACAATGGAAAATATTGGTTTCGCTTCTCAATCAGTTAATCAGGAAGGTTTATCGGCGAATCTTAGAAAACTTTAAACAAAGTGGCTATCCATCCATTTAAGAAATCCCTATAATCTATTAACTATTTTTTATTCTTATGAAATGCAATTGATTTCGGTAAGGTTTATGTTATTTATTTTTGATCAAGCTTGATCTTATAGGTAAAAGACCCGTGATGAGACATAACATAGAGATTTGTGTGATTAAAGATTATGATTGATTTTATTGATTAATTAAGAATAGTAGATAAAATCATATTTGCATTTATCATGATCTAGGGGAAAATTAAAACATACTGAAAAATGGGAAGAAGATAAATGTGAGTTTTGTTTACCCACTTCAATGGAGTCTCCAATGATTTACAAGGGTTGTATTTAGTCTTAATGTAGGTTGTATTTAGTCGTTGCCAAAAAGAAAACACTTTAATTTTTCAAGGTTTTTTTTTTGTTTTTGAAAATGAACAAAAAAAAAACTCACAAACCAGTGTCTGTACAATTATATTTATAAAAACGATAAGAAATTAGCTAGATAATTAGAGTCACTTAGTTAGGGAGTATACCTATCCAATTCTCTCGCAACTAGGTTTTTTGTATGTGAGATATTCAACCTTGTGATTAATTCACACAAGTATGAGCCTTTAGCTCATCAAATGAATATTGCTCATCTCTATCCTTCTGTCTCTGATATGTGCTCTTTCTAGAGAGATAAGACACTGATTGATTATCTTTCTTAACAGAAGGACTAAATATAGGACTTCTAGCAATGGGATCAAGTGAATCGGAATGGATAGGAATCCATTTTCTAGATTTAGATTTATCAGAAATATCCTTATAAGTACAGGAAATGTTTTTATTAATATTGCAAAAATAATTGCCAGAAAGAACTTTATCCCTGTGATGATATCTAGAGTAGAGATTATTCTCATAAGGTTTCTGATTTCTTGTGGGCATACGATTCACTGCTTTAGTCGACTGACTATCTGTTCCATTGACAGTGAAGAGAAGCAAATTACGAAGTTTAGAAATTTGTTTCCTTCTTGCAAAACAATGAATAGCATAGTGATTCTGTCTCCCACAAAAGGTACAGGTTCTTGGAGGTGAAGAAAAAACTGGTACATGATTAAACTTCATATACATACGAGAAGATTGAAAGTTTTGCAACATTTTCTTGTCACAATCTTATTCCGGAGAACATTTCTTCGTATATGGTAATTCCTGAGAATTAGTCACAGAAGAATTTATCCTTAGGACAAAGTTTTCCTTTTTCAAGGATTTACACTGTTCATGGGCTAGAGTAAGAGATGCACAAAGTTTCTCTTTTTCAGCATGAAGTCTGTTGAGATCTGATGAATGAGTCTCGAGAAAATGTTTTTCTCTAATTGAGTCCTCTTTAATAACTTCCTCAAGAGTACTAATCTTTTCCTGTCGTAGAGTAGTTTCTTGTAGAATTTTCTCAATGTTTTTAGAGAAAGATTTTATGATATTATAGAGATCACTTTCTAGATTAAGAGACTTTTCAAATTCATCAATGAGCTGATCATGATCTTTAAAATCGATGTCTTCAACTGTATGTTTTGAAATTCTGGTGAGTTCCTTTTCAGCTTCTTCCACAGTGTCACATGCCTCATGAGAGGAAGAAATGTCATTATCACATTGAACATTCTTTATACCTCGGGATTCAGAAGAATCAACTAAGGAATAATCCTTTGATGTGTTTCCAACACACTTGACATGGTCAAAAGCTTTAGGAGACATTTTGGTATGTGCAACAGAGATTCCGTCCACAGACTCATATTGCCACAAACACAGACTTGTAAGGTCTTTAACGTGTTTGCCAGCTCTGATACCAATTGAAAATACGGGGGTCTAACAACCTCACCCAATCTTTCGATTAGAAATATGTATGGAAAACTTCGAGTTGTTTTCTAGAGAATCAACAAGACTCAATCCATAGAAAATATCTCAAGGAGTTATTATCTCAATCTCTCGATTTGATTTACTCAAGCAAATATGATTCGCGAGTCTAATCAAAGAGAGATAACTAGGATGGTACGAAAGGCCAATATCCAAGTGTCTATCGATTTAAATGTGATGCGTGTCGTATGCGTCAAAAATAATTTCACTTCCTCACTTAACTAATATGAATATAGTATTCGATAAGAAAGAGTTTGTATCCACAGAGAGGCGATTGTTGTTATGCAATTTTCAGATTCTTATGTAACCAAATAACCCAAGTTGTGTTTTTGTTTTTATCAAAGTAATAATACTAAATAAAGCAAAGTAAATAGTTGAAATAATCAATAAGGAGAAGATATTGGTTAAGGGATAGTATCATTCACAAACATGTATTTTTCATCTATGATTAGAATTGGTATTTAATCTCTCAATTATCAAAAGTCCTAAGATATCTTGATCACAAGAATATCTCGTTTATTTCCTGATTTTATCACAAACAACATTAAAATATGCTATCGTGAAATCTTCTTAAAAAGCAACCTAAAGTGTAAAAGCACAATTAGATTTAACTCCCTAAGAGCAATAAGTTCTATGAAATAAGACTAATCGATGCAAACAAACGTGTAAAAGCACTAATTCGTTTTAACAAAGGTTATGATTCATATGCGATTAAAAAGATGTATCACTACAAGTATTAACCACAAGTTGCTACTAAAAATCAGAGATAACAACTTTTACGTATTGAAAACCCTAATATAGCTATAGAGATGAAAACAAATCCAATTGATTCCGGACTCAACCAAACTAGCATTCAAATCATATGATAATAAAACGATGAATCATAAACGATAAAATTGAGACAAAACTAATTCATAGAATCAAATAATCATGCTTGAAGAAATCAACTTTTTATCCCATAACCAATTATAGTGTTTAGATACTCATATTCATGGAGTTCATCATCATAATATTCAAGGGAAGACTATGAAACATAAAAGAAAGCAAACCCTAGAAGTAGTTCTCTGCAAGAGCTCCAAGAATAGAATAAAAACCGTCCTCCTTTCTTTGTTGTAGAAACTCTCTTTTTATAGCCCTTTGCTTTCCAAAAATAGGTCAAAGTCTTCAAAATCTTCAAGTCCACGTCCATCTACTAGTCCACCAAGCCCAGGTGTGAGAAATATGTCTCTGGAAATTTTGGGTCCAAAACTGGTCGCCGGAGTGCTGACGTCATCACCGGAATCCGGTCGCCGGCGCCGGAATCCGGTCACCAGAAAATTGAATCCGATTACTTTTGCCATCTGAGACTGTCACCAAGTCATTCTGCACTTCCAGTAGCTCATCTTTGCTTTCCTGCATTTCAAACATTTGCATAACTCATCTAAATTCAACTCTCTATCCCTTGCGAAAACGCACCCAAAAGCGCGACGCGTAGCTCCTATGTCCGGCCACCAACTCTTTCGTTCGACTCATACCCGCCTCATGATTCACTGAATCTTGATGATCCCCACTTTCGGTTTAGAAATCCGACAACCGGAACTATGCTCACCGGCGTGCCATTTTCACCCCGTTTTCGCACAGTTTCTGCAGCTTACGGCCAAGATGGCCCTGTCTTGCAACGTATTCTCAATTGCATTCGCTGTGTCTTTATCTGCATCATTGCCTCTTAACCTTCCAATCCCATCTCTATATTCTACTACAGTTCAGCACAAGCTCTCAGTAGCACTTTCTCCCATATCTCAATTCTACTTCAGTATTCAAGCCTGCCACTGCACAAGTCCATCTTCCCACCAGCTGTTCAGCTAATCTGTCTCTGCTAAACAGCACCATCTGTAACTTCAACCAGCTAGCACATTGTTTCAACCAGTTAGCATTGCCATTGTCTGTAGCTTCCTGTACCACCTAGTCCATGGCAGCAGCAGCTTCATCTCTACATCACTGCCAATCCTTCATACTTCACAGAACACTCGAAGCTACCTGCATTCTTACTCCATTCTCATAACAGATCCTATTCCTTACTCCACCACTTACATCCCAAGCCACCTGCAAATCACCATCATGCCTATTGCACAGCAGCACAGCTGCTCCACTGCCTCCCCTATTCAACCAACAACTACCACCAATGCCTTCATCACCAGTCACAACTCCTATGTAACAGCAGAATCCTCTGCAACTCTATCTGGGCTGAAATTCAACCAAATTTCCACCATACTCAGGCCACCAGTTTCATGACCAACTCCTATACAGCTTCAAACCAACGCCAACTGCAGCACCATCTGGAAGCTTACTTCAGATGCACTCCACACACCTGCTGGCACTAACAACATTGTCACCAGCCTGTCGAGAACTCTGTGAAGCCTTAACTGCTGCCAAAACCCATGTACTCAGCCAACACAGCATATTTTATGTAGTTTCTAATTCTGCACTACCATCCGTGTAACTCGTAATCCAGTGGCACGACAATCAACAGCAGCAACCTATATATAAACCATCACCAGTTCTCGCTGCCATCTCCAGCTCATCTAGCAAACCATCTTCCCATTAACTTCTCCTGAACTCACTCCCCACCATGAGCAATAACCACAGTTCAACTTCCCGAATCTGTTATATTAAGACCAAACTCCTACAGCCTGTGCTCACTCCTTGCCATACTTTCTAAAGAGACCAATATCCAATGGCAACAATGCTCAGTTCTTGGCTGTTTTCTCGACACAACACAAACCATATTTTCTTCAGACCATGACCCAAGTTCTTGTTTTAATCCCCGGAACAAAGCCAGTGAACCTAACTCTGTCCTGAAACTTCGCTAATTAGCTGCAGGCTCTGTGTTCTTATCAAATTCGAAAACCCATCTGCATCATTGGTATCCCCATGGCTAGCAGATGCAAAACATAAGGCATAAGTCGTTCAGTCATTTGCTCGAACAGGTTGTGTGCCTTGAACTCGTAAGGAGGAGATTCACTTGCCCTTGGTTTATAAACGCATTCCAGATCTCCTTACCTATAACAATATACATTCATTCATAACTAAGACTCCTGCCAATCATTCACAGACATAAAAATGCAGCAATCTGCTCCTTCTCTAACCACAATCTTTGATTCACACAACCCCAACTGAAATCTCAAGTCTCCCATCTGTTCTTGATCATATTCGTGTATTGATTTCGGTATCAAATCCACCTTGCTCTTTTTCTTTTAATCTCTCCATACTCATTCAATCTCTTCTTCTTTCTCTGCTTTTCAGACAAGCGCAGCCGCACTTCACTGAACAAATGATTGAGAATTTGAGAATTGATTTCTCTCGGTTTCAAGGAATAGAAATGATTGGGCCGGATATTTGCACCCAGTAACTTCAATAAGGACAACCCAGCCAGTATATGGCTTGTCGGTTCCGAATAACCGACAGCCTAATTCTTTGTTCAACTGTCAGTTCTAGTAGACTGACAGTTTAATTTCCTACATAGCTCCTCTTGCACAATCTAGCCTGCCCCAAATATTGCATGTGAATTGACCTTCTCGCTCCTTACACTCCAAATGGACGTTTTCTCCTTCTTTTGCTCCGAATGACTCCAAAGTACCTTTAACACTCAAAAGCACACATAAGATACATAATTCACACGAAAAGTAGCAAAGAAAGCATAAATACTAGATATAAAATTAGGTGTTTATCACACCTATCAAAATGAACAACCAATAAGGTCGGATATTCTAATCGATTGAATAAGGCACAACCTGTATTATTTCAATTATATAATAAAATATAATGCGGAATAGAAATAACAAAGACACCAGAATTTGGTTAACGAGGAAACCGCAAATGCAGAAAACCCCCGGGACCAAGTCCAGATTAAATATACACTGTATTAAGCCGATACAGACACTAGCCTACTCCAAATTAACTTCGGTATGAACTGTAGTTTAACCCCAACCAATCTCACACTGATCCAAGTTACATTTATGCTCTTACGCCTCTGAACCCAGTAGGATACTGCGCACTTGATTCCCTTAGCTGATCTCACCCACAACCAAGAGTTGCTACGACGCAAAGTCGAAGACTTTAATAAACAAATCTGTCTCACAGAAAAGTCTACAGGTAATAGATAAATTTGTCTCCCACGAATAAACCTACAAGTTTTGTTCCGTCTTTTGATAAATCAAGGTGAACATGAACCAATCGATAAAACCAGACTTATATTCCCGAAGAATAGCTCAGTTTCATCAAACACCTCACAATAAACTTAATCGACGCAGAGAAGAAGATTATTGAGGAATCACAAACAATGAGACGAAGATGTTTGTGACTACTTTTATCTTGCCTATCGGAGATATAAATCTCAAGCCAATTATTACAATTATAATCGTACGATAGAAACATCAAGATCAGATTACACAACTACAATAAAAGTAGTATCGGTCTGGCTTCACAATCCCAATAAAGTCTTTAAGTTGTTAACCTGGTTTTAGAAGAAGAAAACCAAAGGTTAAAGGAGAATCGACTCTGGATTTAGCAAACTAGTATCACACAGAATGTGTGGGGATTAGATTTCCCAGTTGCTAGAGTTCTCCCTTATATAGTCTTTCAAATCATGGTTTGCAATCAATGTTAGCTTACTAACAAAGTATTCAATATTCACCGTTAGATGAAAACCTGTTTAGATACAAGCTAATATCTCTCAACCGTTAGATTGAAAACTTAGCTTACCATACACACATGTACTTGACGTTTTTGGGTTTATGTAACCGTACCCAAACGTGTACAATGGTTGGTTCAATATTAGTCAACCAAATGGTTAGCCAAATGATAAATTTCATATCAACCATATTTTTCTTCACCATAACTAGTCCAAATGACTCAAATAAACTAGTTAGAAAGTTGTTCAATTGCTATGAGATCTCATGTACTATAAAAGACACAATTGAATCAAAAATGATGTGATTCACTCGAATCATTTCATGAACTATAAAGCCACGGTTTGCAAAAGCATTCCTTAGCAATTTAAGATAAGTTCACGAACAACGTTTTCAGACATAACCTCTTGAGTTCACGGACTCAAGATAACCGGTTGAAGTTAATAAACTCCAATAGAATTTCTTGGGATGAGAACTTCCGCTAGTTCGCAGACTGGGTTCTCAGACTGTACCTGAGCTTCAACTTCGGCAGATATTCTCGGATTCGAGAACTTATGCCAGTTCGCGAACTGAGTTACTGCTCACGTTCCGGTTCCACTTGATCAACAAAGTTCGCAAACTTAGGTTCAAGTGTTAAGTACTTATACATATATGTGTTGCCACAACAATGTTTATATCCCACTATGGTTATATAGTCTAAACTCTCATTTCAATCATTGAAACATTCTCAGAGGACGTTATATAGTTGTTATTCACAAACTATTTTTCGTCAGAGCGATTTCCAAAGTGATTGAAACATAACATGACTTTCATCACTAGGAAAAGATGAACTTGGCTAAAGCAAAAGCTTTACCAACACCCATTTCGAGAAATAGATAAGCGAGATATACTCAGCTCGAAATGTCACATGTGCATATTCTTAGTTTATATAGTAAAACGATTTTTGTCTCAAGATAAGAGATAGAGTAGATAGACTTTTGAGTGATAGATAAGTTCAAGTCTCCACATACCTTTTAGTAGATGAAGATCCACTGGTTCCTTGAGTAGTCCTTCGTCTTGTATGATGATCGATATAGAGTTCTTGAGCTCAACTACACTTTATGTCCTAGTCTGAGACCTTAGATATAGTAGACTAGAAATCAAAACTTTATAGTTTTGATCACGAAGATTGAAAAACATGCTTGAGATAGCAACGCATGCGAGTTTGACCGAGCAGTGCTCTAACAATGTCTTTCTTTAGTCTTTCAATAAAACTCTTATAATTATTGTCACCAACAATTAATAGCTGAGAGTCATTCTTGTGACTAACTTTTGGTCCCTTATTGGCTATGAAGGATTTTGGGACCTATTTAGAGTTGAGTTTCGCGGGAGCATCTTTCTCCTTCATACCATTAAAACGATTTTATTTTTGAATACTTTGTGAAATAACTTTTCTCTAATTTGGAACATCAAATATTATCTTAGCATTTGCAAAGTCACTTATTTTTCTATAATAGGGTCTTTTATAAGATGTCCTTGTCGAGCGATGGTCAAAACATGACTTATCATTGTAATAATTCTTTTGCCTAAACTTTGGGAAATATCGATCTGAGTTCCTTTGGGGAGCAATCTTAGACAATTCTCTTGATACAAAAGAAAGTGTATCTTTTATCTTAAGAATATTGCATCCCCATTCCACATGCCCTTTATTACCACAATAACAAAAATGCTTAGTAACATACGAAGTATGAGTTCTAATGTTACCTTTTTATGTGGATCCCCTTGCATTGGAGCTCGATGAGTTTTCTTCTTCTTCTTCTTATCTTTGTTCAACGTTGTTGCTTTCTTGACATTGGCAGAAGTTCTTTCTTTGATGGCTGCTGGTTGAACATGATTCTTAGGCTTGACTAGCTTTACTTCTTTACGAGAAATAAGAGCATCTTTGACACCAGTGGAAGCCTCTGGTTGAGAAGAATTTGTAGCTTTGACAAATTTTACCTCTTTGCTAATATTTGAAGCATCTATTCCCTTATAGCACAATCCTCGTGTATCATGATGATTTCCGCTTGCTTCTAACATTGGGGTCAAGTTGTTTGAGCTATCATTGAACTTTTTCAGGTTAAAATTTTCTTCTTCCAACATTTTGATTTTATCAAGAGGAACAACTAGCTCAGCCTCAAGGCATTTTTCTCATGAGAGATATGTACCTTGCTTCTCTTCAAAACTCTTTTATTGAGAGTTAATCCTTGTTTTAGATTCAGCAAGTTTCTCTTCCAAGGATTGAATCTCCAAGGAAGATGTATTCTTGAGATAATCTAATTCCACTGTCAAGGAAGAAAGATCATGAAAAAGTTGTTCATTTTCATCTTGCAAACAACCTAATTTTTCTAGAGGTTTTCCTTCTCTTTTTAGTCCAAGAGTGAGTTCAGTTGCACAAGAGTCAATATTTCTTTTAACTCTTATAGCTCGGAAGTTTTTACACTCACATAATCAACCTTTTCAACTCATACAGAAGGTTTTTCAGAATCGAGGTCATTGATCATCAGTACATGGCTTAACTTAATCTCATCTTGAGAATATTCAGAAGTATTTTCAACTGAGCCCGTAGAACTCGATTAGGATGTCCCTTCTAAGCATTTTTTTTAAAATCAAAACTTCCAAAGTCTTGCGATACATTAACCGAGTCCTTCTTAAGTGTTTGCTCTCGCTTAACTCTACTTTGACTCATGTCTTATAAGTTGGATCGCATCAAACACATATTGTTAGATATTTTTGTGTTTGCCTGCTCTGATACCCATTGAAAAGACGAGGGTATCCAAATATACCTCAATCTAAAACTTTTCCACCTATAAGTCCTTTCTCTGAAATTGATTGTCTATGGACTGAGTCGAGACAATACAACGAATCGGTTCACACTTCATGTGATCGTCTATGGATACAAGGTCGAGACAATATGACAACAAGATAACTTGTGTGATTGACTATGGATACAAGATCGAGACAATACAACAACAAAGTATGATTACTTGATAGTAGGTTTGGACTTAACCAAACACTATAGGATTGCTATCAAGTAACTAGGAATTAACATTTGTGTATTTTACTTCTAAATATAATAAAAATAATTATAATTGCAGAAATAGAAAAGTAAAAGACACAACAAGATTTTGTTAACGAGGAAATAGCAAATGCAGAAAAACCCTGGGACCTTGTCCAGAATTGAATACTCTCAGGATTAATCCGCTATACAAAATACAAAACAACTTCGTATAGTTGAGACCAAGCAACTAAACCTATAGTTCACCTAGTTCCCTCAGTATCCTTGCGCTTCCAACTTGTAATAAGTTACTCACTCGGAACAATTCCTTTGGTTCGTATTTCAAACAGTAAAGGAACAACAAATCTGTTCGGTAACAACTATTTTCAAACAACGTGATATGAGTCTGACAAAAGGCTCTTCCGTTAATCCCAATAAACTTCTTTGTCGGGTTCTTAGATCAATCTCTTCAACAACTACCAAAGTAATTCTTTAAACTATGCAATCAATACCATAAATCACAAAGAAATACATTGATGCCGATCTACTCAACTAATCAATCCAATCTATCAAAAGATCAACCGATTATAATTGGATCCCTCCATCCGATCAAGTTTTGTGCAAACCAAAGATTATGAACTCAAATAAGAAATTTTCTTTGTCTTCAAATCTTCATAAATCTTCAATAAGCACCTGCACACAAAAAACTTGAATCTCTTGTGATCAATCACACACAGAACGGAGTCTGTTAACGATGGATTATCAGAAGACATATTTAGATCTACAAACACTTCTATAGATCCTCGTCGATACTTCGATCTAGTTTGAGTGAATCTTATATCAGAAGAGAAGATTCTCAAGCATAAACAAACTATGTGCAATCAAAGTTAAACAACCGTTAGTCAATCAAATCAATCGAAAACTAATAATAAACTGCAATTATCTATTTTACCACCAATAGTACTCATGGAGCTTCTTAATCCAAAAGAAGTCTTTAAAACGAGCGTTCGTAAGAGAATTCGCCTAATTAGGGTACTTTCCTCTCCGAATAGACAGCTCTACCAGTAATAACACAACAAGGTAGTTTTGCTGGATCTGAGAATTAGTTTGCTCATAATGTAAACTTCAGTATTTATAGGCCAATGAAGTTTGGACACCAAGGAATTTCCAAAGCCGAATATTCTTAAAGATATGCAATAAAGTCCAAATCGGTTTTCATAATTCCTGGAAATGCTATGTCCAAATATTGATCGAAATCTCAGTAGAAAATCTCCAATTAGTAAATGCACATTACCAATTTTAATTTTCTAATGATGTGCATTTAATTGCTGGAAATTAAAAGCATATAAAACTAAAAACCTTAATTAAAATATTCTCAATTTATTTTGATCCGCACTACACCATTTTAAGGGATTAGCAACCCAGATTTGCAACGACACTAGTGTTGTTGCTAATCTCCTTTGCTAATTTTTCGCAACGGCAAATGTCTGTTGCAAAATTTGCAACCGCACAAGTAAGGTTTTGAATAGCAACTGCGCTGGGTTTAAGCGTGTGAAGCACGTGTGTGGTCGGGAACACTAGAACTGATCAATACTCCCCAGTCAAACTTTGGTTAAGGCTTATATGTCTTTTTTCCACCCTTTAGTGTTGTCGGGCTTATCTTCCATTCTCGATTTTTTTCATCTCATTTCATAGCCACAAAGTTTTTTTTCACTGTCTTTCATCTCTTCTCGATCTTCTCCGAAGAATAACTTCAGATCTGAAGAAATCCAACTAGGTAATCGTTTTCGATTTGTGTGTTGTTTTCATCTACCCTAACAGCATCTCTTCTTCTACTTCTCTGTCTGGACTTAGAGGTTCAGTTTCAGTTTGGATTTAGGTTTATTGATTTTAGGTATTGGTCGAGCTAGGTTTAACTCATGTTTCGTTTAGAACTCGCATCTTTCGATGATTTGATTTTGGTTATTTAGTTTGATTTTATTTAAATCTATATTTCATTTGTAGCATGATTCTAGGGTTGGTTTCAAATTATTTTTGTTCGATTTCTGTATTTGGGATTTTTTTCCTGGGATTTCTTCATAATGGGTATTCGGTGACTAATTTTGAATCTGTAACTTTCAGTATTCAGTTTTCTGCAATTTTAGGAGCTGAAAGAGAAGTGGAAGGAAATAGAAGATGATGAATCATAAAAATTAAGTGATCCCATCTTATTCTGTTGTTTTTCCATTCATTATTATTAGCTTTTTTTTTTTATCATGAGTTATGTAATTCCAATTTGGATAATCAGATTGGATGTATGTGATTCATTTTACATAGAAACTTTGAAGGGGACACTGCTAACATATGGAGATTTAGTGGCGCTAGACTTGACAAATAAAGTAAGATCTTTGTTTTTTTTATCTTCTATGTTTCCTTGCAAATGTATTTGCATTCAATACTTACTAATAATTATATTTAATCTGATGTGTTGTGATACTTTACAGGGTTGCCACTGTATGATAGCCATAACTTTTCTATCTCGTCTCTTGAATTATCTTGTTGCTCTTCCTGCTGAAAGTAGTTGGTGATAATGAGAAACTGGGATCTTTTGGATTTGAAGTTTAGAGGGTGTTTGAGAGAAAGCACGGCAAGAAAGGGTAAAAGTTCTTATTGTTCATTTTTACACATTCTTTTTATGGATTTCTCTACACTGATATTGGTTGTATTTGCAACTACTATATGATTAAAATTGGGGTTTTAAGTGTTTGAAGTGTGTAAAACTAATGGACTGAATTACATTAGCTGTGTTGGGTTTATGGAGCAAGAGAATGCATATTTTCTCCACTTTTTTTTGACACTTAATAGTTTATTCCATCATTTATCTTTAATCCTTTTCTTGTATTTCCCAGCACAATTTTCTATAATTGCTTGCATGCATTCAATGCAATTTCTAGAAGACATGTCATTTACATTGACTAGTTGTATAGCTATGAATGTTTTTCATTGGTTATGTATTTGTAGCTTTCTTTACCATGTGAAAATGGGTGTGTGTAATCAAGCTAGTGGCTACAATTGATTGTGAAAAGAAATATAAAGTATGGGTTACTTCAAATTTTTCCCCTCACTTCAGTTGTTGTATCTTGAGTTTATTATGGCTTGAGCTTGAGTTTATATATTCATAAACACTTGGTGTTTCAGTTATGCAGCTTGAGTCATTGGATTATTTCTTGTGCAAAATAGTTTAACGTTCGTACGTTTCCTGTTTGTATGCTACACCATTGATCAGTTCACACTTATCCGTATATTACTTTTCATTTGAAATTAAATGGGATTTGGTAGCTTTGGATTTCTCTTTAGCACTTGATGTAAGGAATATCTTTGAGCGATAAAAGATAAGAATTACTGCACACATTCAAAGTATGTCGACATCTTTACTTTGTAAATCCTTTTTCATATTTACAATCTTGGAAACGATTTGCCACGCTTCCAAACAAGTTTAGAATTGGTTCATCTGACTTCCAAGAACTATGTGATTGATTATCCTATCAAATCACCATTAATGGGTTTCACGGTTCTACCAAAACACAAAACTTCGGTTTTACCTCCATGTGGGTACTAGGATCGGTCACACTAGCTTTCCAAAAATTGGTTGACTAGGTACTAGGATCGGTTACCACATAATTATGGTATTTTACTTGTGATATGTTGCACAAGTCATAGGATCGGTTACCAATTCCTAAGACTTGAAGTACCTCTTACAAGGATCGATTCCACATACTTGTGATAGGTTGCACCTGTTACTAGGATCAGTTCCCCAATATCTAGAGTTGGTCATACCAATTACAAAATTTCGATCATACCATATCAGGTGATCACTTAAGATCGGTTTCACTAATAAAAGTCATACCAATACAAAAGTCAGGCATTGTCAATAGTTTTATCAAGATACATAAACAAGTTATGAGCGGTTATACTAAACACACATATTGGTAATCCAAAGATTCACAATGAATAACAATACCAATAAGCTTAGTGATTTCCCTTTCGATTCACAAAATAATTTTATGAATTGTACTTCCTTTAAACAATGTAAAACATTGTTTCCTATGACGAAATATTCACCCATACCCATACATAATCACAATAGCATTCATACGATTATGTCGATGTCTTATATACGAAGTTCAAAAGATAGACGTTATACTTTGTATTATAATTCCTTAATACTATGTCGAACTAGAGTATAATCATTCACGGCTTCGCAGTTATGTTTTCAATATGCACGACTTGAAAGATATGTTAATAATGAAACAGTTCAATCAAATATTACTAACCTCAAGAGGAGAATGATGTCATTATTGTAGCTCTTTACTTCTTCACAATCTTCAAGTATTCACATAATACTTGTAAGTCTCATATCCTAGTAACTTTCTTTCTAACATATACAAAGTTGACACTAGTAAATAATCAAGCGACTCTTTAAATGAGTTTTTATTCACTAAAATATAACAACCAAACATGACATACCGGTGCTTGGTGGGTTCAACCGAGTTATGATCTAACAAACGTGTCTACTATTCTGGCAATAAAAATAAGTCTCTAAATCCACGATTGAATAACAGAAGAATTCGAATCCGAGAAATCACTATGAAGAATTCAATCAATCGACCAGAACTTATTTGAATTCAGCAGTTCACAGAAAACTTGCAGAAACCCACAACACATTCACAATCCTTGATCATGATTGATCTCACACACTTCTCAACTTCCCTCCTACAGATCAACCTCTTCCCTCTTTGTGACTGAATTGACTTTGGAACGGGCATTTTCTTGGTTTAGGCCGGAGTCCTACAAATTGATCTCTCGAACTCAAAGCACTCTCGTACAGTGCATCTATTTGAGGTTAGGCAGTTTTCCCGGTTAAGGAGCCTCTTTCCGCACGGTCGTCTCTCCATTCCCTAAAAAACCAATGAACCGTTTTGAAAAAGCGGGGGTCTAACAACCACACCCAATATTTCGATTAGAATTCTGTATGGACAACTCCAAGTTACTTTCTAGAGAATCAACTAGACAATAAGACACAATCAATAGAAAATATCTCAAGGAGTTTATTATCTCTATCTCTCAATTTGATATTTACTTAAGAAAATATAATATGCGAGTCTTTATCAAAGAGAGAAAATTTGGATGGTACCAAAGACCAATATCCAAGTTTCAATCAATTTAAATCAACAACCAATAAGGTCGGATATTATAATTAATTGAACAACGCACAACCTGTATTATTTCAATTATATAACAAAATATAATGCGAAAATAAATAACACAGACACCATAATTTTATTAATGAGGAAACCGCAAATGCAGAAAAACCCCGGGACCTAGTCCAGACTACTTTTATATCTTGCCTATCGGAGATAGAAATATCAATCCAATTATTACAATTGTACTCGTACGATAGAAGATGCAAGATCAGATCACCCAACTACGATAAAAGTAGTATCGTTCTGGCTTCACAATCCCAATGAAGTCTGTAAGTCGTTAACCTGGTTTTAAAATAAGAAAACCAAAGGTTAAAGGAGAACCGACTCTAGCTTAGAAAACTAGTATCACACATAATATGTGGGGATTAGGTTTCCCAGTTGCCAGAGTTTTCCCTTATATAGTCTTTCAAATCAGGGTTTGCAATCAATGTAAGCTTGGTAACAAAGCATTCAATATTCACCGTTAGATGAAAACCTGATTAGATACAAGCTAATATTTATCAACTGTTAGATCGAAATCATAGCTTGTTATACACACATGTACTGCACGTTTGTAGGCTTGTGAAAACCGAACCCAAACTTGTACATTAGTTGGTTCAACACTAGTTAACCAAATGGTTAGCCAAATGATAACTTTCATATCAACCATATTCTTCTTCACCATAACTATGACTTAAATGAACTAGTTAGAGAGTTGTTCAATTGCTTAGATCTTTATATACTACACAAGACACAATTGAAGCAAAAATGATGTGATTCACTCGAATCGATTTATTAACTATAAAGCCACGGTTTGTAATAACATTCAGTAGTTTATTAAGATAAGTTCACAAATATCGTTTTTAGACATAACCTACTCAAGTTCGCGGACTTAAGTTCCGGATGGAGTTCACAAACTCTGGCAGAAATTCTCGGTCGAGAACTTTCGCCAGTTCGCGGACTGAAGCTCACGCACTTCTTCGGTTTCACTTGATTAACAAAGTTCGCAACCTTCGGTTCAAACACTAAGGACTTATACATATATGTGTTTCCATAACAATGCTTATATCCTCCAATGGTTATATTGTCTAAAATCTCATTTCAATCATTGAAACATTCTCAGAGGGCGTTATATAGTTATTATTCGCAAACTATTTTTCTTCAGAGTAATTTCCAAAATGATTGAAACATAGCATGACTTTCGTCACTGGGTAAAGATGAACTTGGCTAAAGCGAAAGCTTTACCAACACATATTTCGAGAAATAGATAAGCGAGATATACTCAGCTCGATATATCATATGTGTATATTCTTAGTATATATAGTAATACGACTTTTTTCTCAAGATAGGAGATATAATAGATATACTTTCGAGTGATAGATAAGTTCAAGTCTCCACATACCTTTTAGTCGATGAAGATCCACTTGTTCCTTGAGTCTTCCTTCGTCTTGTATGATGATCGCCATGGTATTCTTGAGCTCAACTACACTTTCTATTCTAGTCCAAGACCTTAGGTATAGTAGACTAGAAATCATTAATATTGACAAACATGCTTGACATAGCAACACATGCGAGTTTGACCGAGCAATAATCTAACAATCTCCCCCTTTGTAAATTTTAGTTTCAAAACTATTAATACATATGGAATACAAAATATATAAATAAACTTTGTTGTTCCTATTCCACATGTCGTCTAATCTTCAACAATACTCGAAATCTTCGTCACTTCCAAGTAATCCAATGATCCCAAAGGTTGTAAATTTAGCACCATCGTTGTTGAAAATCTATATCTATAACAATGAGAAAAGCAATAGTTCTCAATCATTGTTATACAATGTCATAATATTATTACACAACGTCAAAGTCCAATTGCATCACAACTTTAACAACAATATTATGGTGATACTTCACTTCCCCTTAGTCAATACTCCATCTCACATGGAAACCACCGCCCCTTACATAATGATCCGAAAACCATATTATTTATAGTGTGAACTACATATTAATTCTCCCCTTTTTGTCAATAAAATTGGCAAAGGTACAAGAACGGGATCCTAATGAAATTTCCGTAAGAGATATTTCATTACCAAAGTTAAATGTATATCATCTTGTTTAGATGCAATCATAAAGCCAAAGCTAAATGCATTCATCAAGGAGTCTATAAAGATACAAGATAACCCCTATAATATTCCACAGCCGCACTCCCCACAAAGATTTGGCAATTACGTGCAAGTTCAAAAGAACTCTCCCCCATAAAATGTCATTCCCAAGGGAACAACAAGAGCGACCTTAATTTCAAAAAGAAAAGAAGGGTTTCTTTAGACTCAACAAATCACATACAAGTATAAATATGGAATCCAAAAAGAAATATTCAATCATATTAACCAAGGAGAACCAAGATTAATTTGACTAAATATGCTCGACACAAGTAAGCTTATGGAGACTTAAATCAATTAAATTAATCACAAGAAAACTCGTAAA
Source organism: Papaver bracteatum (assembly GCA_023529315.1). Taxonomy (NCBI): domain Eukaryota; kingdom Viridiplantae; phylum Streptophyta; class Magnoliopsida; order Ranunculales; family Papaveraceae; genus Papaver; species Papaver bracteatum. Next base: position 234,253 of record JAJJWX010002972.1, read on the forward strand.
TAATCTAATTGTCATACTCAACCAAACTAATTACAAAAGTAATCAATTTAATTGGTCACACTCGACATAAAAAATCTATGGGGCAATGACTAAGTTAATCATGAATAACCAACCAAGTTAAAGAAATGCTCAAACATTAGAAAACTTATGGAGTGCTAACTAAATAATCACACAAGATGATTAATTTAGTTCAATCATGTTCAACATAAAGTACCTTACGGAACTACAATTAAGCTAATCACAAGGCAATCAACTTTTGTTGTTTTAGTGCTTAACATAAGACACTTCATGAAACAACACAGTATTTACACAAAAATTGTGGATCGGAGAATAGACCTTATACCGTGGAATAAGCAAGGATCCATTCTATGTTTCCATCACTATATGCACAATGATACACAATAGACATAATCCTTGAATCACAAAAGATTTTATCCTATCTTACATCAATATTTGACAATATAGGCTTAACTTTCGTGTTTTGTCAAAATTCTATTCCTTCTTTTATCAATATTTGCATATCAATTCACGAACAACTTTACTTTTAACAAAATATGAGACAATCAAGTTCACAGATGTAAACACACATATCCCATAACAATATTGCAATATATAAAATCAAAAATATTAATACTGCAAAAATCATCTTCCAAACAAGTTTAGAATTTAAACCAATAAATCTAAAAATAAGAAGATGAAAACTTTGGATATAGCTATGTGTAATCACAATAATGGATATTCCAAAACACTAGTTATTCTTCTAAATAAAAAAAGAAAAATAAAAGATTTACTAGTAAATAAGAACTCAAGTTGCTAGAAACCATTCATGAGCTAAAGTTCACATTTGACAGCTTCACGGGTTTCAAGATTTTTGAGCTCATGATCCATGTTATCAACTGCGTATTCGGAGAAGATATCCTTATTGAGAAGTTCTCTAACATGTGACTTCATGAGACCAAGGTCAGTAGCAACCTTTTTCAACTCACTTCTAGCCACATCAATATCCTTCATTGTATCAATAAGCTGCAGTTTCGCTTTCTCAAAGTATTTCAGAAAGTCATGAACCACTTCAGCAGAAACCATATCCTCAATCTCAACATATTTATGTGAGTAGGCATAGTAGCATGAGGCATTAGGTGCTCCATATTCCACAAGATTTCTTTTTTTTTTTCCTTTTGATTCAAGACCAAAACCTTTCTCAAGAAATCCCGTTGAAAAACCACCATAGAGAGATGAAGAAGAGGACATTCTTGATAACCCAGAAAAATCTAGAGTATGCGTACGTGACTTATGTAACTTAATAGGTCGGCTATTTAAAGGTTTTGTTTAGAAGAAAGGCTTTTAGGGTTTCCAAGCTGTAAACTCGAGATGCTAACCCGTGTACACATTCGAACAAAGTGCGCCCCACAAGGAAAAAACACAAGATAATTAAACATGAAAATAATAAAAGACATTGCAAATACTTTTAGGCAATATTTTCTGCTAGCACTATTTTAGCTATAAACGATAAGAGAAGAGCTCAACTAGGCGAAATGCAAATTTCCAAAGTACACCTGAATTTTACACATCTTGCTCAGCGAGATTTTTATGAGAAAGTTCCTAACTTGTGATTAATTAGCACAAGTCTGAGCTCTGAGCTCATTCAAGGAACTGTGTTTATGATCAAGTCTCTTTTTCCTCCTGAATTGTGAGAGAGATCCCTTTTGAATTGAGAAATTATCATAAAACTTACTGTCATCAAAATATAAGACATAGTTTGAGTTCTTACCAGAAGAGTCTTGACTAGAGGAGGATGACAACCTGTTGACAATTTCTTTGTAGCCTTCTATTATCTTTATCAGGTTATTTCTTATATCATCCTTTTTCCTTCTTTCTCCTGGAATTTTTTCAAAATCAAGGGACATGTTATTTTCAGAACTAGCAGCTTGATCTTTCCTCAGATGATTCTTATTAAGATTTCTGTTCTTCTTTCGAACATTTGAAGAACTCATTGAACTGACATTCCTGGTAACATACACATGGTACGTATGAAAACCAATGGGTTTCGACATACGAATGTCAGTTACACCTTTGAGGATTAAGTCTAAGGTGTGTTGAAGTTAAACAAGAGAATTTTTATTCAACTTAGAGTTTTTATTTTGTCTAACAAAAACTTTTGCTTCGCAAAATAGACATACTTTCTGATCACACGAGTGACTAGCCAGTTTAGCTTAACATTCTCATCAGGGGATTTCTTTCTTTCATATGGTGTGGAATTTCCTTGATCAGATGAAACTAACACATATTTCTTAATTGGAAGGGACTCCATTTTTTACTTCTGGTGCTAGAGCATTTTCAGTTGTAGCAGAAGTACTTGGTATATTAGACTGCTTAGAGAATCCTTGAATAGAGAGCTTACTAAAGAGATGTTCTATTTCCAACGCATCCTTTTTAAGGCTTGCATCAAGAGTCATACATGAAGGATGATCTTCAGTATTTACTTTGGATTTGCAGTCTCTTGTCATACCAAGAAGAACACTGACGTGTTATTTCATCTGATTGAGTCTATCAACTTGAATTCTAACAAGATTTAGAATCAAATCACTCTCTTCAGTTGTTTCCCATTTATTTTGAGAAATGGACTCTTTTGAAATGTAATCAGAACAACACATGTCAGAATCTGTCTGTCTAGTTTGAACACGAGGTTCATCTATGTTTGAGATTGAAGGATCTTTCTCTTCAATAGACGAGACAGAAATTTTATTTCTGGTAATGCGTTTATCAGAGATATTACTCTTGTCCATAGAGTCAGATCGCTACAAACACAGACTTGTAAGGTCTTAAACGTGTTTGCCTGCTCTGGTACTAATTAAAAAAGCGGGGGTCTAACAACCACACCCAATATTTCGATTATAAATCTGTATGGACAACTCCGAGTTACTTTCTAGAGAATCAACTAGACAGTCAGACTCAATCAATAGAAAATATCTCAAGGAGTTTATTATCTCTATCTCTCAATTTGATATTTACTCAAGCAAATATAATATGCGAGTCTTTATCAAAGAGAGATAACTTGGATGGTACCAAAGATCAATATCCAAGTGTCAATTAATTTAAATCAACAACCAATAAGGTCGTATATTCTAATTGATTGAACAACACACAACCTGTATTATTTCAATTATATAACAAAATATAATACGGAAAACAAATAACACAGACATCAGAATTTTGTTAACAAGGAAACCGCAAATGCAAAAAAAAAAAAGAGACCTAGTCCATATTAAACATACATTGTGTTAAGCTGCTATAGACACTAGCCTACTCCAAGCTAACTTCGTTTTGTACTGTAGTTGAACCCCAACCAATCTCACATTGATCCAAGGTACATTTATGCTCCTACACCTATTATCCCTATAGGATACTGCGCACTTCATTCCCTTAGTTGATCTCACCCACAACCAAGAGTTGCTACGACCCAAAGTCGAAGACGTTCATAAACAAATCTGTCTCATACAGAAAAGTCTATAAGGATAGATAAATTCGTCTCCCACGAATAAACCTATGAGTTTTGTTTTGTATTTTGATAAATCATGGTGAACAAGAACCAATTGATAAAACCATACTTATATTCCCGAAAAACAGTTCAGCTTTATCAATCACCTCATAATAAACTTAATCGACGCAGCGAAGAAGATTATTGAGGAATCACAAACGATGAGACAAAGTGTTTGTGACTACTTTTGAAGGATCAGAATATCGCCACAATAATACTCTTACGAAATTTATAAACAACATTTCTGCGAGCTCTTCAACAACACGCTGCGAGTGTGACAGAGTGACTCAAAGAATGACGTAGCAGATGACGATAACTGAAACACGAGAAGAGCATGACAATCCTACGAAGATTATAGCATCTGCGAGAACTAACATTATAACTGCTGCGAGACTACCGTGAGACAGATCCGAAATTAAAGGACAGCATAGCTGTCATCCACTATGTAACTTCCCTATATAAAGAGAACTAATGAACTCAGAAGGGAGAGATCAATTTGAGAGTGTTGAGAAAGTTTTGAGGAGAGAGAAAGTTTAAGAGAGCAGTTTTATTCTTGGCTTCTTTCATTTCTTGTAATATTTATGAGAATTAATCAATAAAAGTGTTGTTCTTAATCTTCAAATATATGTTGATTATTATGAATGCTTATGAGGGGTGTAGTGTAGGAATTACTGCAACTACATAATAGCGCTAGAAACATGGATTGAAAGTTGAAAATCGTAGAAAAAACAAGATTAAAGATCAGTATTCAAGTTAAGAAGATGATCGAACAAGTTGGTGAAATAGTAGAAGGAAAAATGATTAAAGCCAAGGAGAATTACAGGAAGTTGGAGTGTAATACGATAACAAAAGCGATGATCAATCAATTCCATGAAAATATTAAAAGAAGGATTCACAAACGAGATTTTGAAGGAAAGAAAATTATGACGGTGGAGAAAGTATCACCTCTGAAGGATTGGGAAAATCAGAAAATCACATTCACATCAGCAGAAATACCAAGAGAAAATTTGAATCATACATCTCCTTTGGTAATCACGGTATCCACTATACGAATTAAAAAGGAAAAATCAACAAGATCTGCGGAAGAATTGGCTGTGAATAGAACTTTGGTGGATACATGAAGTTCTGTAGATATAATATTTTATCATACATTTAAGAAAATGGGATACATGAATGAAGAGATGTCTTGTTCAACTTATCATATTCATGGCTTTGGAAAATCTATAACAAAACCTAAAGGCGAAATAGTGGTACAAATTCCGCTAGGAGAGATTGAAACACAAGTAACATTATGTGTGGTAGATGTGGAATCACCATATAACATGCTATTGGGGCGACCATGGATACACACAATCAAGGATGTAGCATCAACATTGCATCAATGCATCAAATTTCCTATGCCTAGTGGAATTGTAGAAATTAGAGGAGATACTGATCATGTGAAACTGTGTTATCAAATCGAAGTGAGGAATTATGAAGGGCGTGCAAAACTGCGAAAAGCTCGTAGAAAAATGGCGAAAGAGACAAAGAAAGAAGAAGAGTTTAAAGTTTACATGATAAGAGAAAAAGAAGGAAAAGGAATACCCAGCGAAATTTCGCAAGAAGGAGATAAACCTTCGAAAGTTATGAAAACATCAACACCAATGGGAGAACCTGAGGCCAGCTACACCGTAGCAGAACCAACAAAGGAAGTAAATATTGGAAGTGAAGAAGAACCTAAGATGTTGAAAATTGGAACTAAGATGGATGTAGATGAGGAAGAGCTAACCGTAAACCTCTTGCGAGAATATAAAGACATCTTCGCGTGGAGTATGGATGAGATGCCTGGAATAGATCCATCAGTTGCATGTCATAAGTTAGAAATTAACAAGGATGTAAGACCATTTAAACAAAGTATAATAAAAATTGCAACAACATACCATTCCCAAATAGAAGAAGAATTACAGAAAATGCTTGACGCATGAATTATAAGGCAGGCAAAGTACCCGGAATGGATTGAAAATATGGTGGTGGTTCTAAAGAAAAATAAGGGGATAAGAATTTATATAGACTTTACTGACTTAAACAAAGCTTGTCCTAAAGATAGTTTTCCATTACCAGATATTCCTCAAATGGTCGAATCAACAAGGGGAAATGATAGAATATCTTCATTAGATGGGTATAAAGGATATAATCAAATTCCTCTCGCTGAAAAGATCAGGAGCACACCGTATTCTTTTCTCCAAGAGGGTTATATTGTTATACAAAGATGCCCTTCGGTTTGCGAAATTCTGGTGCAACATATCAAAGAATGTTGGAGAAAGTGTTTGCGAGGTGGATCCATAAAACATTAGAGGTGTATGTAGATGACATGTTAATCAAGAGTAAAGAATCTAAAAACCATGTGCAGGACTTGAAGGAGATTTTCGATCAAATGCGACACTTTAACATCAAGGTGAATCCCGAAAAGTGTACTTTTGGAGTGGCTTCAGATTTTTTTTAGGATATATTATGTCAAAAGAAGGAATACAAGTTGATCCAGAGAAATTACAAGCAATTCGCGACATGCCAACACCAACAACAGTAAAAGATATGCAGAAGTTGAATGGGCTCTTGGCTTCGCTAGGGAGATTCATCTCGCGATCATCAGACAAATGCAAGCATTTCTTCAATATACTCAAGAAGGGAACAAAATTCAAGTGGACAGATGAATGTGAAAAGGCTTTTCAAGGAATTAAAGAACATTTAATGAACATATCTATCTTACAAAAAGCGGAGGCAGGAGAAGAATTATTGATCTACCTTGCGACAACTTCGCATGCATTAAGTGCAGTATTACTGCGAGTGGATGCAAGAATAGAAAAACCAATTTATTACATTAGCAAAACATTTAATACCGCAGAGAAAAATTACTCAATGATTGAGAAGCTAATTCTAGCATTGGTTTATGCAACTTTTAAACTTCACATCTATTTTCAAGCACATAAAGTAAAAGTATTAACAAAGGTGCCAATTGAGTCAATAATGAAGAATTCAAAAAGATCAGGCAGAGTTGAGAGATGGAATGCACAAGTAGGACACTTCGAAATCAAATATGAAATTATATCTTCGCCAAAATCACAAGTTGTAGCAGATTTCTTAGCAGAGTTTCCTCTAGAAGATGACGAAGCTGTAGAAGAGATGATGGATGTAGAAGAAGAACATGGAGACCCAAGAGATCTGTTAACAGAACCCAACATGTGGGAAATATTGGTGGATGGATCATTAAACGGGGAAGGTAATGGAGTTGGAGTTGTCTTTATCTCGCCAGAAGGACAAAAAATGGTTTTTTCATTTAGATTGGAATTTGCATCCACTAACAATGAGACGGAATATGAAGCTGTAATACATGCTCTAAAATTCGCAATAGAAATGAAGTTGGAGAATGCTAGAATTACCAGTGATTCACAATTGGTTATTCGCCAAATAAAAGGAGAATACACAACAAATAAACCATCTTTGAAGAAATACAAGAAACTTGTTGAAGAACTGTCAGCGAAAATTCCAAAAATAAAATGGAGACATATATCAAGAAAATATAATAGACTCGCAGATGCTTTTTCTTTCATATCCAGCATGATGACAAATCCAGCTGCGAGATTCATAAAAATTCAGACACTTATATCGCCTTCAATCAATAAAGAAGAAGAAGAAGAAACAGATGTAATAATAATAGAAAGTGGCGAAGAAGAACCAAGAACCAATACCGCAGATTGGGGAACAGAACTTCATGCATATTTGGCGAGAGGAGTAACACCAAGAAATAGATTAGAAGCACACAAGTTAAAAAATCATGCAACAAATTATGAATTAAGAAATGGAGTATTATATCGCAAATATTTTAATGGGCCATCAATTAGATGCTTGACACGGGAAGAAGGAGAAAAGATGTTAAAAATGTTGCATAGTGGAGACGCTGGTAATTACAGTGGAGGAAGATATTTGGCATACAGAACAAAACTGCAAGGCTATTACTGGCCATATATGCATGAAGATGTGAAGCAACTATCAAAATTTTGCGAAGATTTTCAGCGACATAGAAAGAAGATACACGCACCAGGGGCACCATTGTCATCTTTAATAAGTGTATGGCATTTTGGAAAATGGGGGATGGATATTGTGGGACCATTTGTACCCGGTTCTGGACAAAGAAGATATTTTATTGTCGCTACAGATTATTTCACAAAGTGGGGAGAAGTAAAGGACGTACAACACATTCGCGATAAAGATATTTTTACATTCATATTTGAAAATATAATTTGCAGATTTGGAATTCCTACACAGTTGGTATCTGATAATGGAAAGAAATTTGAAGGACAAAACATATAAATGTTACTTAATGCGTTTAAGATCAAATATGGAAAATCAACACCTATTTATCCACAGGCCAATGGGCAGGCATAAGAAACCAATAAGACAATCGTAGATATACTAAAGAAAAAATTAGAGGGATACCACATGGAATGGTGTGAACAAGTGCATAATGCAATATGGGCCTACAATACAACTAGGAGAGAAGCAACTGGGATGTTACCTTTTTGTCTAACATATGGTGTCGAAGCGATCGCCAAGCGAAAGTTGCTATCCCTACAACAAAAAGAGAGGCTTGGGAAAAGAATCTTAGTGCTGGTATGATTCTAAGTAAACTTGATGAGTTAAAAGAGAAGAGAGAAAAAGATTTACAACATATGGAAAATTATCAGCGAAGATTGGCTCGCGAGTATAACAAACGTGTCAAAAAATGTGAGTTCTAACTAGGTGATTTAGTGCTACGAGAAACACCATGTTATCAGCGAGAAAATGATGGAAATTTGGCGAGAAAATGGGATGGACCATATATTATTAAAGAGGTAGTTGGAACAGGGGCATATAAATTGATGGATCCGGAGGGTAGAGATGTTGGTCAAAGACTTGGTAGACCATGGAACATACTATATCTAAAAATATATTAATAGTAACAAATTATGAGAAAGGCTATATGGTGATATAATATATGATGAAACAAAGAAGAAATGAATAAAAGAAATTTTTATCATAGCTGCGAGATTATTCAAGATTATAAGAAATAACGATATTCGCAAGAGAAATATTAGAATGGGACGAACCTTTATGGCGTACACCCTAGTTCGCGGATAAAATTTCACAAGAGGCAAATATAAGACCTAAAATACGTCATATAAGGGGGTATCTCTTTGCATGGCTCATGGATAAGGTTATACCGCTGCTGGAACCTAAGTCATGGAGATTTGGGGTCAATGAAGCCCATCCGGGGGAGGTATCTTGGATTTTCAACCTGAACTTATGATTTAGGTTGGACGACTGAGGGTCTCTTCCAAGGAGTGCAGAATATGATCAAGGCGCCGAGGTACACGGTTGAGCCAAGGGTGCTCGGGGCGTATGAAACTACCCTGTCCACCTTGGAAAGTCTTGACTATGATGCACTCGGCCTGAATAAAACCCCACCTAGGGTGCAGTCTGGTAACCATAAGCCACATATGCAAAAGGGATAAGAGGCTGCAAAAAAAACTGGTTACTGTTAAGACCAGATGAGAGGAGATAGTCTTGTATGGTCGATGTATTCATCCTTGAAGGGGCAACCAGGGGGATGATAAGGGTGGCACCCTCCATTAGGGAGCTGATAAGTGTCTTAAGACGCAAATGTCATGAGGCTTTTTACTCACGGGAGTATCAAGACTTGTCATATTTGTGCAACAAATATACAGAGGCAAAAAGCCATGAGAAAAAGATAAGATAAGATCAATGGGTTTTTACATGAAAGTGTAAGGACATCCTGCGATTTCATCGCAAGACGACAATGTCATGGGGATTTATTTTCGCCTGAAAACTTAGGTCTGTCATATTGTCGCAACAAATTTACAAAATTAGGATAAGGCAATATCAATGGGTTCTTACATGCAAATGTAAGAACGTCCTGCGATTTTGTCGCAAAAACAAAAATTGGCAAAATAAGACCTTTAACTAGGAAGGCAAAATAAGACCAATAGAATAATTCCAAACATTAACTATTTTCTTTTAAGAATGCAGGAAAGATTTGTTCATTCAAAGAAATATAATGAGGGGCAAGTATGGGAATTTGTAAATTGAATATCATTATCTTTCTCACAAATACTTAAAATGATAGAAGCATAACTAAATTCTAAAGTTACGTAAAATTATATCGCTCGCAAGAAAAGGGAAAAAAGGAGATAATTCAAGAAAACAAAAGTAGGACTCAAGCTTCAGTATTAGCCTCGCCAGTTTCGTTATCTTTTCTTGTGTCATCACCTTCGCCAGTATTTCTCTCATTATGATCAACTCGAGTTTCTTATTCATTTAACTTCTCGCCAGTTGTTGCTTCACCACCAGTAGCTACTTCTTCAGGAGAGATTTCTTCTTCATCTACTGAATCTTCTTGAGAAATATTTTCTTCACCACTTACATAATCATGATCACAATCAGCGCGACGAGGAATTTCATCATTATCTACTTCTAGAAGATTGATTGATATAGGGGGAAGATAGTTTGACAACAAAACTTCATTCACAAGAATTTCAGCGCTAATATGAACTTGGCGAATGAAAGCCCTATCACGGTTTCTGATCTCCATATCTTTAAAATATTCGAGGTAGTCATATTTTCTTTCTGCTCGACCGCGAGAACGGGCAAGATAAGCAGCAAGCAATTCATTTTCCTTGAGAAGTTTATCAAGTTTATCATTCAAAGCAGAAATAGTTGAATGAAGATTCTTCTCAGATTCTGCGAAAACACAATAATAAACATGAAAGATATTCAGGCGAAGATTTCGAAAGAAGAATTATAAATAAATATAATAGAGGAATTAACAGTTGAGGCAGCCAAAAATGACTACCTTCCTTTTGCGAAGTTAAGTTTTGAACTAATGTCAAGCAAGAATCCTCCCATTAGTCCATGGCATCATCAAATTTATCTCTAACTATACCCTTCAGGTGAGATTTTATGCTTTATTCTTTAGAGAGGAGATAAGTATTTTCTTTTGCTAATGAAGAGTAGGATTATTTTAATTGAGAATATTGTTCTTTAAGTTGGCTTACCTGATAGGTGTCTAAAACACCTTGATATTTATCTATAGTTTATGCTTTCTTTGCGAGTTTTCTTGTAAATTATGTATCTTATGTTTTGTTTTTGAGTATTTAGGTGCAATGGAGTCCTTTGGAGCAAAATAAGGAGAAATTGTCCTTTTGGAGCGAAAAGAGCAAAAAGATCAATTGGAGAGCGGAATATATTTGAAGCCGGCTAGGTTGCGAAAGAATGAGGCTGTTCTGACGTCGCATGAAAAAGTTATGAGCAAAATCATTAATTATGCTTGTCAGTTTCCCAGAACTGACAGTACATTTAAAGGGGTTCCATTTCAGTTGGCCCATATCCAGTACTACATGGGCGGCTGTATCACTCTCCTTATTCCTACACAACCCTAAAATTGAGAGAATCACTTTTTGTACCTAAAATTCAGAGAACTTATCATTTTCTCTAATTATCTCTTCTCTTACCTACTCCACCTGAGAAGCATGGCGGCTGTTGTACCACAGAAAAGAGAAGAGGGAGATTGATGAAGTAGGGAGATGAAACTGTTGCTGTGAAGATTCGAACTGGGTTATTTCAGATGGAGGACGTGCCTGAGATCGAGAAATTAAGAATGAATTTGATTTGATAAATTAAACTAAGATAGAAGAGTTGTTAATGGCGTTGAGATGTTGAAATTTGGGATTTTTATTGATTCACAGAAGGTGGGTTTGTCTCTGTTATTGAAATTACAGAAGTTAGGGTTTACGAATCTCTAATTAGATGGAGTAATCAGTTGAAGTTGGTCTAAAGATGGTTATTGAGATGAATTTCAAGGGTTAGAAGTTGAAACTGCTGCCACTGTTGCTATTGTTGTTTACTGAGTTTGGTTTGATCCGTAATTGAAGATGAAAGAAAGGGTTTCAGTGATAAACAACTTCAAGAATTGTTGCTGGTTTTAGCATTGGAAGTGGTATTGCTTGCGAACTGATGGCTTGAAGTAGATGAATAGCTAGGGTTCTGGTGGGTTGCTTGAGATGGTGAAGCAAAGAAAGGGGTTGTGCAGTTTGAGATGATCTGAAGCTGCAGTTTAAAATTTATTGTATGAGATAGCTATAGCCTGACATGGGGAGAATTTGAGCTTGATTTGAAGCGAATGGAAGAGAATATGGCTGTGTGCAGTAACTGACTTGAGCTTAAATGTTGTTAAATATATGATTGTATTACAGGGAACAACGGAGGTGCTCGTTTGCTGTGTTGCAGGTTTTGAGCCGAGACAATGCTTATGGGTGCAGGGCAAAGTGTAAGCAGATGACAATAAGAAGAGGAGGAATTGAACTGCAAGGGTGTTATGGACTAATGCATTGAAATGAGAATGAAGTGTATTAGATGTATGCTAGGACATTACGGTGGAAGCTTGAGGAATTATGGGTCACTGGTAGTGTTTAATATTGTTTCTTGCTGTGTTGCTGTCAAGATTGAAACGAGTTGGTGGTGATTTCAGGAATGGAATTATACTGGGAGAGCAAGTGGGACTGTGATGTTGCTGTTGCTGCTAGGAGATGGGTTTTGTGGCCAGAGAAAGAAGATACAAAATGGGTTCAATTTCAAGATGGGTTCTCAAATTTGAATTAGCTGATTAAATCAGAGATGGTGGAGGTTTGTAAACTGGTAGTATTTCAAACAGCTTGAGTTTGAGCTGGGAGGTGGATCTGTTGGCTATGTTGGTGGTGGTTGGTGTTGCAGAAATGTTGGAATTGAGATGAGTTTGGATTGGCACTGGTATTGAAGCTTAAGAAAATGGAGTTGCAAAGTTGGTGATGTAAAGGGTATGAGTTAGCCTTGGAATTGGTTGTGAAGAATGTAGGGAGTTCAGAAGGGTAGTAGTTCTGAGATTGTAGCAGGAGGTTCTCTCATTGGTGGTTTGGACTTAATTGAACTGAAATGGTTTGCGTTGGCTTGGAGAGTAGCTACATTTGTAGATGCAGTTGCAGGTGATGTTGCTTAAGGATTGCAATGGAATTACATGGATAATATGTTGCAGTTTTGAAGAACAAATGGAACTGGTAATGAAGCAACTGATGTTGTCGTAGATGGGAGAGTTAGTGGTTGCATCTCAGATGACACTGGTGTTTGGAATGGAATACAGGGCTATCATGGCTGGAATGATGCATAATGATTGTGCACTGCACAACTTTGGCCTGTGCAAGACTATGGTTTGGAAACTCAGACCAGCTAACACTGACTCAGTGACTTGACCCGAGCTGACTCGTACACAGGTGACCGGGTGGACTTTGCCGGTCACCAGAGATACTTTTCCAGCGCCGGATTCCGGCCAAAACACAGTTTTCCGGCGAACAATTTTTGGGTCATATTTTCACATGGGTTTTTCACACACATGAGTTTAGTGGACTTCTTGGTATTGGACTGTGGGCTTTGAAGACCTAATATGGAAAGTTGGAAGGCTATAAAAAGAAAAAAAGTTTCTATTCTTTTTTTGGGAGGTATCTTTTTTCTACTGGAGTTTTGGAGGAGAGCATCGACTAGGGATTGCTTTCGTTTATTTTTACTCTTCTTCATTTCATTTTTATTATTGATTATGAATATGAATATGATGAATCCAAAAACTATGAGTAACTAAACATTTAATATTGGTTATGGGATATAAAGTGGATTTCACAAATAAGATTTGAATCAATGAATTAGTTTTGTCTCAATATTTTACTGTTTATGATTCATGTTTTATATTGTTTATGATTTGATTGTTTGTTTAATTGAGTCCGGAATTAATCCGATTGCATTCATATCTAGAGCTATATTAGGGTTTTCAATAAGAAAACATTGTTTATCCCTGATTTTAAGTAGCATAAATGTGGGTAGAGCTTGTAGTGATATATCCTACTAGTCACATATGAATCATAACTTTGGTTAAATCGATTTAGTGCTTTTACACATTTTGATTTCCTTGATTAGTCTTATTCCATAGAACTCATTGCTTTTAGGGAGTTAAATCTAATTGTGCTTTTACATTTTAGGTTTCTTTCTAGGAAGAATTTACATATGCATCTTTTAATGTGGTTGTGATGAAATCAGGGAATTAGCGGGATACTCTTGCGATCAAGGTATCCTAGGACTTTTAGTAAATGAGAGATTAAAATTCCAATTCTAGTCATTGTTGAGAATTCAAGTTTGTGAATGAAACTATCCCGTGACCAATACTTTTTCCTTGTTGATTACTTTTATTATTACTTTATTGCTTCGATTTATTTTTATTGCTTTGATAACTCAAAACCCCCCTTTGGTTACTAAGAATCTGAAAATTTGCATAACAACAATAGCCTCTCTGTGGATACGAACTCTTTCTTATTGCATACTACATTATTTTAGTTAAGTAAGAAAGTGAAATTATATTTGACGGCTGACAACCGACCAGATTTTGGCGCCGTTGTCGGGGAGGCAAACGGCTTGTTATTAAGTTTTTAGTTTCTTTTTACAATTTTTGCTTTTATCTTTGCTTTTTTGTTCCTTATCTTGTTCTTAATTGTTTGCGAGAATTGTTTTCAGGTACCTAATCCCTGGCTTCTAAGGATTAGAACTATCCAAGATGCGGGATTGCTACTCGAAGAGGCACAATACTCCAACCAAGTCAAGACATACCAGAAGAGCAAGAGTTAGAAGTGGAAGAATAGTTACAACTAGAAGTATAACAAGAGGTTCCATTTGTAGAAGAACCACTAGTTGAAGAAGAATAAGCAATGGGTGACGCAAATCGTACACTCAAGGATTTGGCTTCTCATAGGCTTGATGCCCAATGATGGTGTATTCAAACAAATTCAACATTCGAGATCAAGCCTGGGTTGATTAGAGAGTTGCCGAAGTTTCATGGTATGGAAAATGAAGACCCAAACAAGCATCTTATGGAGTTCCATACCATTGTTAAAGCCATGCTTCTAGCGGAGACTGAAGCCGATGGTGCAATGTTGAAAGTTTTTCCATTTTCTATGGTGGACAACGCTAAGGATTGGTTGTATTGTTTGCCATCCGGAAGTGTCACTACATGGAATGGATTGAAGAAACTCTTTCTAGAGAGGTATTTTCCTACGTCAAAGGCCACTCAGATTCGCAAAGAGATTTATGGAATAAAGCAACATGCGGGAGAATATTTGTATGAATGTTAGGAGCGATACAAGAGATTGGTGGCAAGTTGTCCTCACCATCAATTCAGCGACGCTATGATAATCCAATACTTCTACGAAGGTCTTCAATCAAGTGATAGATATCTTCTTGATGCAGCGGGTGGTGGTGCACTAGTGAACAATACGGTGGCCCAAGCTACCGATTTGATTGGAAGCATGGCTGCAAACGCGCAACAATTCTACACAAGAGGTGAACCAATAGTTAGGGGAGTGCATGAAGTTAGTGATTCATCATCATCACACCGTGATCAAAGGATGGACAATATGGAGCACATGATGCAAAAGATGGCTGCGGTTATATTACCTTCGTATGGTGAAGAGTTGGAGCAAGCTAATGCGGTTTTTCCAAACCCACAAAGACGGTAAGATCCCTATTCCAATACCTACAATCCGGGATGGAGAGATCATCCAAATTTCAGCTATGCCAACAAGCAAGGTGCGGTTCAACAACCTACATTCAACCGTCCGAGTGGATTTCAACCGCAACAACAACAATTTCAAACGCAACAACAACAATTTCAACCGCAACAACAACAATTTCAACCACAACAAAAACAACAATTTCAGCAACCACAACAACCGGTTCAAAACCAAGGTTCCGATATCGATGCAAAGTTACAAACAATGATGCAAGGTATTTCTACCATGTTCAAGGAAAGCCAACAAGAAACCAAGAGTGCGATTAAGGATTTGCATACACAAATGGGTTCCATGGCGATTGATATAAACAAATTGAAGGCACAAAATAGTGGGAGACTCCCCTCTCAATCCATTAACCCAAAAGAGGGTGTCAATGCTATTACATTGAGAAGTGGTACACAACTTGAGAAACCCAAAGTTGGTGATTTGGGTGAAGAGTAAGCTCCAAAGGAGCCAGTTTTGGAGGAAAAAAGGGATAAAATTCCCCAAACACCCGAGGTACCTACTCCCAACTCTAAAACTCCGGTTTCTACTTATGTTCCTCATATACCTTTTCCTCGTAGATTTGCAAGTTCTAAGAAGGCGGAACTAGAAAAGGAGATTTTAGATGTTATTAAGAAGATTCATGTGAACATACCGCTCATTGATGCTATCAAGCAAGTTCCCAAGTATGCAAAAGTGTTGAAGGACTTGTGTACCAACAAGCAAAGGCTTAAAGGCAATGAAGTGCTAAGTGTGGGGGAGAATACTTCGGCAATCTTACAACACAAACTCCCAATGAAATGCAAGGATCCCGGTAGCTTTGACATTCCCGTCACAATTGGTAACACCACTTTTAACAAAGCAATGTTAGACTTAGGTGCATCCGTTAATGTTATGCCGGCATCCATGTATAATTCACTTAATCTAGGTCCTTTGAAAAAGGCTGAAATTGTGTTGCAATTAGCCGATCGCTCTAATGTTTACACAATGGGTATTATTGAGGATGTTCTTGTGCAGGTTAATAAACTTGTATTTCCAGCTGACTTTTGTGTGTTAGAGATGGATAAAGGTTCACCGGACTCGTCTCTTCCATTGCTACTTAGGCGTCCCTTCATGAAAACGTCTAAGACCATTATTGATGTGGACAAGGGAACGTTGACTATGGAGTTTGACGGAGAAATAATACGTTTTAACATTTTCGAGACGATGAGATATCCTAGTGATGTACACTCTTGTTTCTCCGTTGATGTTATGGATGCATTGGCACAAAAATTATTTGAATTGAATGGTGATGATGCTTTGGAAACTGTTTTAACTACATCCATGGATGATGGTGTGGAATGTGGTAACGAAGTCAAGGAAGCCCTTGGTGATCTTAACTCACTACAAGGATGTCCGAAAACTCATAATATCTCTTTTATTTCTTTACCATGCAATGATGAAAAGCTTTTACCTTCTATTGTTAAATCTCCAAAGTTGGAATTGAAACCTCTTCCAAGTCACTTAAAGTACTTGTACTTGGGTGACAATGAAGAGTTACCTGTGATTGTTTCTAACGAGCTTAGTGAATTACATGAGCAGAAACTTCTAAGGGTGCTAAGGAATCACAAGACGGCCATAGGATGGAAAATTGCTGATATCAAGGGTATAAGCCCTGAAGTTTGTATGCATAAGATTCGTTTGGAGGACGATGCAAAGCCTGCAAGGGAAGCGCAACGTCGTTTGAACCCTCCCATGATGGAAGTTGTGAAAAAGGAGATACTCAAGCTTTTGGAAGTGGGTGTTATCTACCCCATATCCTATAGCAAGTGGGTGAGCCCGGTACAAGTTGTACCAAAGAAATCAGGTGTAACGGTGGTAGAGAATGATGAGAACGAACTTGTCCCAACTCGTGTGCAAACCGGTTGGAGGGTTTGTATTGATTATAGAAAGTTGAATTCCACTACTAGGAAGGATCATTTTCCTTTACCTTTTATTGATCAAATGTTTGAACGTTTAGCTGGACATGCTTATTATTGCTTCCGTGATGGTTATTCAGGGTACAATCAGATTGTGATAGCACCGGAGGACCAAGAGAAAACCACTTTCACTTGTCCGTTTGGTAATTTTTCTTATAGAAGGATGCCTTTTGGCTTATGCAATGCTCCAGCTACCTTTCAAAGGTGTATGGTAAGTATCTTTTCCGAGTATGTTGAAAACATCATTGAAGTGTTTATGGATGACTTTAGTGTCTTTGGTGATTCATCTGACCTTTGTTTGAATAATTTCTCTTTAATCCTTGAACGATGTGTTGAAACAAACCTTGTGCTTAATTGGGAGAAGTTCCATTTCAAGGTAACTCATGGCATAGTTTTAGGCCATATTATATCTTCTAAAGGCTTGGAAGTTGATAAATCTAAGATAGACCTTATTCGTGCTCTAACCCCTCCCACTACGGTGAGGGAGATACTTTCTTTCCTTGGTCATGCAGGTTTTTATCGAAGATTCATCAAGGATTTTTCCAAGATAGCATCACCACTTTGCAACTTATTGCAAAAAGATGTGTTTTTAAATTTGATGAAAAGTGTATGGAGGCATTCAATCGTTTGAAAGAACTTTTGATTTCAGCCCCTATCATTAAACCACCGGATTGGAGCAAGCCTTTTGAGCTCATGCGTGATGCAAGTGACTATGCGGTTGGTGCGGTGCTTGGGAAACATGTGGGGAAGATACCTCATGCTATTTATTATGCTTCTAGAACGTTAAATGAAGCCCTGCAAAATTACACAACCACTGAAAAAGAGTTTTTAGCTATTGCATTTGCATTGGAGAAATTTCGCTCTTATCTAATTGGTACAAAAGTTGTTGTCTTTTCTGACCATGCAGCTCTTAGGTACTTGCTATTGAAGAAAGAAGCGAAACCGAGGCTCATACGATGGATTCTACTCTTGCAAGAGTTTGATATTGAAATCAAAGATAAGAAAGGAATTGAGAACATCGTTGCGGATCACTTGAGCCGTCTAGATGTAGACAAAGAAGCTATCCCATTGCGTGAAAGTTTCCCGGATGAGAAACTATTCTCAATTTCCTTTGGAGAACCATGGTATGCAGATATTGTGAATTACTTGGTAACTAAACAAATCCCAAGGAACTTGTCTCGTGCTGAGAGGGACAAACTTAAGAGGTTAGGGAACCAATATATATGGGATGATCCATACTTATGGAAACATGGCAGCGACCAAGTAGTAAGAAGGTGCGTTCCCGAATCCGAGTTTAATTCTATCTTGTCATTTTGTCACTCTTATGCTTGCGGAGGACATTTTGGAAATAAAAGAACCGCTCACAAGGTACTTGAAAGCGGTTTCTATTGGCCAACCTTGTTTAAGGATGCATACATATTTTGTACAACTTGTGATAGGTGCCAAAGAACAGGCAATCTAGGTGCCCGAAATCAAATGCCACAAACTTTTATTCAATTTATTGAAGTTTTTGATGTATGGGGTATTTATTTTATGGGTCCTTTTGTCAACTCTCATGGGAATTTTTACATCTTACTTGTTATTGATTATGTCTCTAAATGGGTGGAAGCTAAGGCCACCCCTACTAATGATTCCAAGGTTGTTTCAGATTTTGTGCAAGCTAACATTTTTGCAAGGTTTGGAATTCCAAGAGCCATAATTAGCGATGGGGGTTCTCATTTCAAAAACATGATTTTACAAAGCTTGTTGAAGAAGTACAATGTGTCGCACAAGATTGCAACACCTTATCATCCTCAAACAAATGGACAAGCCGAGGTTTCCAACCGGGAGGTGAAACCCATTCTTGAAAAGACGGTGAATCCAACAAGGAAAGATTGGAGCATGCGACTAAATGATTCTTTGTGGGATTATAGAACCGCATACAAGACACCTATTGGGATGTCTCCCTTTAGGCTTGTATATGGTAAACCTTGTCACTTACCCGTGGAGATTGAGCATAAAGCGTTTTGGGCGATTAAGCAATGCAATATGGAGATGGATGGGCTGGAAAGCAAAGGAAGCTGCAACTCCAAGAGCTATAAGAACTTCTCAATGATGCATTTGAAAGCTCATGCATTTACAAGGAGAAAACTAAGGCATTTCATGATACTATGATTTCTAGAAAATAATTTTGTGTTGGGAAGAAAGTGCTTTTGTTTAATTCTCGCTTGCATTTATTTCCGGAAAAATTAAGGTCACATTGGATCAGACCTTTTTTTGTTACTAATGTGTTTTCTCATGGTGCAGTAGAAATTCATAGCATAGCTACAGGCAAGGAACTTAAAGTTAATGGGCACCGGTTGAAACCATATTATGAGAATTTCACTTCCGAAGTGGTGGAAGGAGCCAATTTTGTGGATGCACTCCCTCTGGAGGAGTCATAGAAAGCAAGGAGATAGTCGGGCTGACGAATTTAAACCAAGCGCTAAGTGGGAGGCAACCCACCAGTTTTGTATCTTTATCTTTATCTTTTTATTTTTAAGCATTTGCTTTTATCTTTATTTTCTTTGTTTTTTGCATATAATTTGCGGAATTTCCCACCTTGAACTTTCTTTGGACGATTCAATTTTACATTGAGGACAATGTAAAGTTTAAGTGTGGGGGAGCATTTATATGTTTTTATAGTTTGTTTTAGTTTGTTTTATGCCTTTAGTAAAAAAAAAAAAAAATCAGAAAAATAGAAAAACCAAGAAAAAATTTGTGCTTTTTGAACTCCGAAATCTAGAAACTTGTGCTTTTAGGATGACACTATTAGTGGATGGAACCATTTTGATTGCAGGAGTTGAGGAACCAATTAACTAAAAGGATGGACATAGCTCAGAAATTATAAATAACATGATAGTTGTTACCATATCTTGGAATATCACCATATCACGTTCTATTTTATTTTTTCCATATTTATCTATTGTTCTCTAAGTGCTTTGGTGGGTCACTAAACATCGACTTGTTATTATTGCTAGGATGAAATAGAGTGATTGAGTTGCTAAAAAAAAAGAGAAAAAAGAGAAAAAAAAAAAAAAAGAGGCCGACCAATTAGACCAATCGGAATAAAAATGACACTTTGATAGCAGTATGTGTGAAACGTTGTCCCTGTCTCCGTCGCCTAAACAAGCGTGGAATGCAGGATCTAAGGCAACTATCACATACTTGCTGACAAATAAGCATGCGCTTGGATCCAAAAGATCTAATCATGTTGTCTAAAAAAAGAAAAAAAAAAAAAAAAAAAAAAAAAAAAGTGAAAAAGAAAAAGAAAAGAAAAGATTATTATTGTTCAATAAAGTCGACTCCTGGTTCCCTTGTATATGCCGGTTGAGTTGATGTAGAATTAAGATTGTTGACCACTGGTTCCTTTGTATATGCCAGTGTGTTGACACTAGAATCCAGACCAGTAGCTCAATCCAATAGGACGCATAGGTTCATTTTGGTTGTGACCTTCAGACAGATATGGGAAACATCGATCACTTGTTAATATTCACCAACATCTACCTCTATATCCATCTTCTCAATCTTTTCGTTGTGATTGTGGTTATTCAAATTCTGAGTATTGTGGTTTGTTCGACTATCTAATTAGATCTTTATTTACTTATATATGAATTGTATTTGCGCAAGGTACCTCCTCTTGTACTCATTTTTTATTCGTTAATTTATTTGTCACAAATAGACGGAGTTGGAAATATAGGTTTTATAGGCATACCTCTTGTAAACCTTCACGAGACTAAAACTCGTCCACTAGGGACACCTAGGGGTTCAAAGGCTTGTTATACATGCTTAGTGTGACCGTAGCCTCGACGAGACGGAGTTGTATGTATGTTTTATAATTATTTTGTTTGATTTGCTCGAGGACTAGCAAAGTCTAAGTGTGGGGGAATTTGATAAGTTTCTAAAACACCTTGATATTTATCTATAGTTTATGCTTTCTTTGCGAGTTTTCTTGTAAATTATGTATCTTATGTATCTTATGTTTTGTTTTTGAGTATTTAGGTGCAATGGAGTCCTTTGGAGCAAAAGAAGGAGAAACTGTCCTTTTGGGGCGAAAAGAGCAAAAAGATCAATTGGCGAGCGGAATATATTTGGAGCCGGCTAGGTTGCGAAAGAATGAGGCTGTTTTGACGTCGCATGAAAAAGTTATGAGCAAAATCATTAATTATGCTTGTCAGTTTCCCAAAATTGATAGTACATGTAAAGTGGTGCCATTTCAGTTGGCCCATATCCAGTACTACATGGGCGGCTGTATCACTATCCCTATTCCTACACAACCCTAAAATTGAGAGAATCACTTTTTGTACCTAAAATTCAGAGAACTTATCATTTTCTCTAATTATCTCTTCTCTTACCTACTCCACTTGAGAAGCATGGCGGCTGCTGTACCACAGAAAAGAGAAGAGGGAGATTGATGAAGTAGGGAGATGAAACTGTTGCTGTGAATATTCGAACTGGGTTATTTCAGATGGAAGACGTGCCTGAGATCGAGAAATTGAGAATGAATTTGAGTTGATAAATTAAACTAAGATAGAAGAGTTGTTAATGGCGTTGAGATGTTGAAATTGTGGATTTTTATTGATTCACAGAAGGTGGGTTTGTCTCTGTTATTGAAATTACAGAAGTTAGGGTTTACGAATCTCTAATTAGATGGAGTAATCAGTTGAAGTTGGTCTAAAGATGGTTATTGAGATGAATTTCAAGGGTTAGAAGTTGAAACTGCTGCCACTGTTGCTATTGTTGTTTACTGAGTTGGGTTTGATCCGGAATTGAAGATGAAAGAAAGGGTTTCAGTGATAAACAACTTCAAGAATTGTTGCTGGTTTTAGCATTGGAAGTGGTATTGCTTGCGAACTGATGGCTTGAAGTAGATGAATAGCTAGGGTTCTGGTGGGTTGCTTGAGATGGTGAAGCAAAGAAAGGGGTTGTGCAGTTTGAGATGATCTGAAGCTGCAGTTTAAAATTTATTGTATGAGATAGCTATAGCCTGACATGTGGAGGATTTGATCTTGAGTTGAAGCGAATGGAAGAGAATATGGTTGTGTGCAGTAACTGACTTGAGCTTAAATGTTGTTAAATATATGATTGTATTACAGGGAACAACGGAGGTGATCGTTTGCTGTGTTGCAGGTTTTGAGCCGAGACAATGCTTATGGGTGCAAGGCAAAGTGTAAGCAGGTGACAATAAGAAGAATAGGAATTGAACTGCAAGGGTGTTATGGGCTGATGCACTGAAATGAGAATGAAGTGTATTAGATGTATGCTAGGACATTACAGTGGAAGCTTGATGAATTATGGGTCACTGGTAGTGTTTAGTGTTGTTTCTTGCTGTGTTGCTGTCAAGATTGAATCGAGTTGGTGGTGATTTCAGGAAAGTAATTATACTGGGAGAGCAAGTGGGAATGTGATGTTGCTGTTGCTGCTAGGAGATGGGTTTTGTGACCAGAGAAAGAAGATACAAAATGGGTTCAATTTCAAGATGGATTCTCAAATTTGAATTAGATGATTTAATCAGAGATGGTGGAGGTTTGTAAACTGGTGGTATTTGAAACAGCTTGAGCTTGAGCTGGGAGATGGAGCTGTTGGCTATGTTGGTGGTGGTTGATGTTGCAGAAATATTGGAATTGAGATGAGTTTGGATAGGCACTGGTATTGATGATGAAGAAAATGGAGTTGCAGAGCTGGTGCTATAAAGGGTATGAGTTAGCCTTGGAATTGGTTGTGAAGAATGTAGGGAGTTCAGAATGATAGTAGTTTTGAGATTGTAGCAGGAGGTGCTCTCATTGGTGGTTTGGACTTAATTGAACTGAAATGGTTTGTGTTGTCTTGGAGAGTAGCTGCAGTTGAAGGTGATGTTGCTTAAGGATTGCAATGGAATTACAAGGCTAATATGTTGCAGTTTTGAAGCACATATGGAGCTGGTAATGAAGCAACTGATGTTGTTGCAGCTGGGAGAGATAGTGGTTGCAGCTCAGATGACACTGGTGTTTGGAATGTAATACGGGGCCATCATGGCTGGAATGATGCATAATGATTGTGCAATGCACAGCTTTGGCCTGTGCAAGACTATGGTTTGGCAACTCAGACCAGCTGACACTGACTCAGTGACTTGACCTGAGCTGACTCGTTCCCAGGTGACCGGGTGGACTTTTCTGGTCACCGGAGATACTTTTCTGGTCACCGGAGATACTTTTCCGGCGCCGGATTCCGGCCAAAACACAGTTTTCCAGCGAATAATTTTTGGGTCATATTTTCACATGGGTTTTTCACATACATGAGTTCAGTGGACTTCTTGGTATTGGACCGTGGGCTTTGAAGACCTAATATGGAAAGTTGGAAGGCTATAAAAATAAAAAAAGTTTCTATTCTTTTTTTGGGAGGTATCTTTTTTCTACCGGAGGTTTGGAGGAGAGCAGCGACTAGGGTTTGCTTTCGTTTATTTTTACTCTTCTTCATTTCATTTTTATTATTGATTATGAATATGAATATGATGAATCCAAAAACTATGAGTAACTAAACATTTAATATTGGTTATGGGATATAAAGCGGATTTCACAAATAATATTTGAATCAATGAATTAGTTTTGTCTCAATATTTTACTGTTTATGATTCATGTTTTATATTGTTTATGATTTGATTGTTTGTTTGGTTGAGTCCGGAATCAATCCGATTGCATTCATATCTAGAGCTATATTAGGGTTTTCAATACGAAAACGTTGTTTATCCCTGATTTTAAGTAGCATAAATGTGGGTAGAGCTTGTAGTGATATATCCTACTAGTCACATATGAATCATAACTTGGGTTAAATCGATTTAGTGCTTTTACACATTTTGATTGCCTTGATTATTCTTATTCCATAGAACTCATTGCTTTTAGGGAGTTAAATCTAATTGTGCTTTTACATTTTAGGTTGCTTTCTAGAAAAAATTCACATATGCATCTTTTAATGTGGTTGTGATGAAATTAGGGAATTAGCGGGATACTCTTGCGATCAAGGTATCCTAGGACTTTTAGTAAATGAGAGATTAAAATTCCAATTCTAGTCATTGTTGAGAATTCAAGTTTGTGAATGAAACTATCCCGTGACCAATACTTTTTCCTTATTGATTACTTTATTGCTTCAATTTATTTTTATTGCTTTGATAACTTAAAACCTCCCTTTGGTTACTAAGAATCTGAAAATTTGCATAACAATAATAGCCTCTCTGTGGATACGAACTCTTTCTTATTGCATACTACATTATTTTAGTTAAGTAAGAAAGTGAATTTATTTTTGCTCGGCTGACAACCGACCATTACCTTTATACTTTAAGTTATTCTACCTTGGATGAGTGTATTTTTCTTAGTGATGAATGATTCAGTTACTTTCTTAAGTTCATCTTTTAGCGAATGAAGGGATCGTTCTTGGTTATCATACATTCTTTTAAGAATACTTAGTTGCTGCGAGGGGATCGCCACCTTATTTTAAAGACCCCGCTTCTCTTGAGATAAAATCTTGTTTTCGTCTGATAAAGTTTCCATCGCTAAATTATCCTTGGTTAACAAATAAGAGATGCGAGATATTTTGCTACTTAATAGATCTTGTTTCTGTGCTAATTGTGTGTTCTCTTTGGTAAGGTTCTCTATTTGATTAAGGGAATACGTACTTTGAATATCCCCATTAATCGATTCTGATTTAAGGCTTAATGTGCGAACAAAGGATTTTAAGAAAATGGAGTATGAAAAGAAGAAAAACAATTAACGTAGGAAAATCAAAGACAGAGATAGAAAAAGTTATACCTTTTAATTCATCATATCTCTTGCGAAGATTCTCGCAATTCAGTGAAGAATTGTTAAGTTTATGATGAAGAGTATCACATTCTAAGTCTTGGCTTGGAGAGCCCCCTTTAAAGCTTCAACTTCATTTTTTAGAGATACTTGCAAAATCATTCGGTCGGAACCAAAATATTTATTTAAAATCTCGCAGACACTTTTCCTAACAGGATCGATAGAAGACTTCCTAGCATCATCTAAAATATCAGACAAAACCTTAAAAGCGACATCTACTCCTACTGAAGTTTCTTTAGAACAGGGGAGAGATGTAGATGGCAAAAATGTGACAATAGAAAGTTGGGGATTTGAATTATTCGCAGCAAATGCATCATCCAAAGGTGAAGTTTCTGGAAAAGTAATAATTGGAATTGAAGTAGAGTTAACTTGAGAAGTAACTATAGTAGAAGGGGAAGAAATTTCATTTGTAGCAATTTCAGAAATTTCATTTGTAAAAGGATCATTTGAGGCAGGGATATTTATGGAGATGTTCTCGCAGACAGAAATTAGAGGTTCAGTTTGCGTAGGTGTAGGAATAGAACTGGCGGAAATCAATTTGGGAATAGTAACGACAAAATCAACAACTTTAACCTGGCGAGATTTCTTGCGAGGCGCATTAGTGTTTTCATCACCCTGCGAATAATAATCTAGATAAGAAACAGAGGCAACAATATTGTTATTATGAAAACAAATGTTTCTTACTACCTTATGATTCGCAGGCTTCCTTTTCTTTTCAGCGGATTTTTTCTACGAATTTATGGAAGAATTAAGGTTTTGGACTACAAATTTGGTGTTAGAAGTGATTTCGCTGAAACGAAAAACACAGTATGGGAATTACATAAGATCAGATAAAGACAGATCATATAATTTTGATGAACATAATTTAAATAAGCAAGGTTGAGTTCAGTAACGTTAGAAGAACATATACCTTGATGACTCCATGAAAGCAGTAGCAGATGAATATTTGGAGGAAGAAAGTTACAGACAGAACAAAGTATAAACAAACAAAAATACGAGGAAGACGGAGAAGTAGAAGAAGAGGATTATTTCTATACCAGATTCTACCTTTTATAGGCAAAGGGATGGTGACCGGATAATAATGAAAATACTGGTAAAAAAAGGAATATTTGACACATGTAAGCGGTCATACTTAATTTACGGGGATTTGTCGTGAAGAGAATATGGGAATATAGGAAGTTGCGGCATTCTGAAGAGATGGAGATTCTCATAATATTCCCCCTTCGCAGAGAAGATATGAGAAGAGGCAAGATGTAGGATCAGAATATCGCCACAATAATACTCTAACAAAATTTATAAACAACATTTATGCGAGCTCTTCAACAACACGCTGCGAGTGTCACAGAGTGACTCAAAGAAGGAAGTAGAAGATGATGATAACTGAAACACGAGAAGAGCATGACAATCCTGTGAAGATTATAGCATCTGCGAGAACTAACATTATAACTGCTGCGAGACTACCGCGAGTCAGATCCGAAATTAAAGGACAACATATCTGTCATCCACTATGTAACTTCCCTATATAAAACGAACTAATGAACTCAGAAGGGAGAGATCAATTTGAGAGTGTTGAGAAAGTTTTGAGGAGAGAAAAAGTTTAAAAGAGCGATTTTATTCTTGGCTTCTTTTATTTCTTGTAATATTTCTGAGAATTAATCAATAAAAGTGTTGTTCTTAATCTTCAAATATGTGTTGATTATTATGAATTCTTGTGAGGGGTGTAGTGTAGGAATTCCTGCAACTACAACTTTTATATCTTGCCTATCAGAGATAGAAATCTCAAGCCAATTATTACAATTGTACTCGTACGATAGAAGATGCAAGATCAGATCACACAGCTACGATAAAAGTAGTATCGGTTTGGCTTCACAATCCCAATGAAGTATTTAAGTCGTTAACCTGGTTTTAGAAGAAGAAAACCAAAGGTTAAAGGAGAATCGACTCTATCTTAGCAAACTAGTATCATACAGAATGTGTGGGGATTAGGTTTCCCAGATGCTAGATTTCTCCCTTATATAATCTTTCAAATCAGGGTTTGCAATCAATGTTAGCTTAGTAACAAAGCATTCAATATTCACCGTTAGATGAAAACCTGATTAGATACTGTTGATGGTGTATTTTAGTTTAGGGCTAGAGTTGTAAAACCAATTTTTTGTGTAACCATCCTGCATAGGATGAGACTATTTTATAAGTGATGAATACTTCTTCACTTTACTAATTCACCTAGAATGGAGCATGTAGCAACAATCCCCCAAATATTCTGTGAATTTTAGCATTATTGATTAATGCATAAAACGCCTTGTATTTCCTTTGTTGTTCCTAGAAGAACTCTCATTGTTGGTGTGGCATGATGACTGATTATTACTCGCAGCAAAGTAGCATAAATATCTAAGTACCGACAGTGAAGCATGCACGAAATGCCCGTACATGCTATAACTCTCGGTGTGTTATACTAGCCCGATTGAGAATGTAACTCTCGGTGTGTTATACTAGACCGATTGAGCATCTAGACTGTCCATAGCAGTCTAGAAACGATCACGATCATCCAACTTCACCAGCGTGATTGGATGGCCCATATCGAATCCAATACCCCCCAAGCAGGTATTGGAATATTCACTGCCGATCCAACGCGGCCCCCACATGGTTGGCCTCCCCAAAATGGATGGCAAAGCTTGCCAAACCGTCCAAACCAAGCGGAATGGACAAGAAACCCTAAATTAGGGTTTGCGGAACATTACATGTGTCGCAAAACGATCTCAACCATCCATCTTCGCAGGCATAGATGGAGGGTGTAGATGTAGATCCAAAGGGCCCAGAGCATGTCAACGCAATCACTGTGGGCCCACCTACACACATGACCAATCGGTCAGGACCAACCATGATTGGTTGTCCCAAATCGTGCGCATAAAACCAAGTATGATGCACGACCGGCCAAAACCCTAATTAGGGTTTGTAACGATCACGAGCGTCTGATTTCTCCTGATCGAATGAAGGTCTTAAGAGACAACTGAACAGGTCCAGTGAGCATCAACATGATCACCATGGACCCATATATCTCCTTACCCGACCGACCAAGGTATACCATATCTGGTTTCTCCAAATCGCACGCCCAAACTATCATGGTCACACTTCCCAAATCACAAACTGATCTCGACCACTCAACTTCGCCAAACAAATTGAGTGGCTTAGATCATGTTTACATGGGACAGTCAGGTATAGGTGTGAATATCAGCCTACCACCTACACGCCGGACCAATTATCCGAGACCGACCAAGCTTGGTTGTCTCGAAACGTGTGCCTTGAAGGTGGCATACTGCGCCCCTTTAGGAATCCTTTGCGGCATAGGATTTCCGTCGCAAATCGATCTCAGCCACTCAACTTCACCGATAAGTTTGAGTGGCCTAGATCAAACCTTCGTGGGACAGTGAAGCATGGACATGGACATCAGCATGCCGTCTACACGCATGACTGATTGGTCCTCCATGAAACGTCTCCCAGGCTTGGATTCGACCAAGATGAAGGAGTGAACTCGCGCATCTCCTAAACCCCAATCTGATGGTCGCAGATGTGGGTCGCAAGTCATCTCGTCCGTCCAACTTTGCAAGACTGTATGGACGGCCTAGGATAGGAGTTAGGCGACCAGTGAGGTATCATCGTGATCATCGTCTTCCACTCTACCACACCATGTGGTCGGCCAAGGGAAGGCTTGCTAGCGCAGCTTCCAAACCCTCACGTGAAGTAGGCAGGGCATAATACTCAACAATGATGCTTCATATATGCCGAATACATTCGATGCATAACATGCATAGAATACACATGGTACTTTACAAATATTGACTTCCTTAATAACTTAGTTATTTAACTAGCATTACATGCTACCTTCTGTGGGTCCCACGATTCACACATTCGAGACCTCAATCATGTCACAAACTGGGGGATACATATTGGGGTATTGGTCTGGCAGTTTACAGTGTGCAGCGTGCAACGCGCCATCACAAGAACGTGTCAGGAAGACATGGAAGGTTAGTGATGATAGGAGAAGTGGGAAAGATTGATCTTGTGAAACTTACACACAACTCCACTACTCCATCACTCCACTTCCTCCACTTCCCACGAGATACGTGAATAAGGCTCAAATGACTTGTATAAATAGGTTCTCCTCCCTATTTCCAGAAAAACACAACACAGAAACCAAGTGTTAATACACAACGTATTTAAACACCCAGAGCCTTCTTGCATTATTCGTAAGTCTTCTCACCTATTTGTTACAAGTCATAAACAAGCCTACATATTCACAATCTTAACACCTTATTCGCTTCCCTCCCTAAGATCAACCCCATCTCCTTCACTTTGTGACCGAAACAAGTCTGGAACGACCATTTCTTGGTTTAGGACAGAATTGTATAGATTGATATCTCGAATCAAAAGCACTCCCGTGCAGTAAATTTGTTAAGGGTTTAGATTCACTTCTCATCCACACACCCCAAATTACCAAAACCAGCAGAAGTAGTTTTTACCCATAAACAAATACAAGCTAATATTTATGAACCGTTAGATCGAAAATATAGCTTGTTATACACACATGTACTGCACATTTGTTGGCTTGTAAAAACCGTACCCAAACTTGTACATTAGTTGGTTCAACACTAGTTAACCAAATGGTTAGCCAAATGATAACTTTCATATCAACCATATTTTTCTTCACCATAACTAGTCCAAATGACTCAAATGAACTAGTTAGAGAGTTGTTCAATTGCTTAGATTTTTATGTACTATACAAGACACAATTAAAGCAAAAATGATGTGATTCACTCGAATCGATTCATGAAATATAAATCCACGGTTTGCAATAGCATTCCTTAGTTTATTATGATAAGTTCACAAACATCATTTTTAGACATAACCTACTCAAGTTCGCGGACTGGGTTTGCGGATTTAAGTTCCCGGATGGAGTTCACAAACTCCAGCAGAAATTCTTGGTCGAGAACTTCCGCCAATTCGCGGACTGAAGCTCACGAATTTCTCCGGTTTCACTTAATCAACAAAGTTAGCAAACTTCGGTTCAAGCACAAAGGACTTATACATATATGTGTTGCCACAACAATGCTTATATCCTCCAATGGTTATATTGTCTAAACTCTCATTTCAATCATTGAAATATTCTCAAAGGGCGTTATATAGTTGTTATTCACAAACTATTTTTCGTCAGAGCAATTTACAAAATGATTGAAACATAGCATGACTTTCATCACTAGGTAAAGATGAACTTGGCTAAAGCGAAAGCTTTACTAACATATATTTCAATAAATAGATAAGCGAGATATACTCAGCTCGAAATATTATATATGTATATTCTTAGTCTATATAGTAATACGACTTTTGTCTCAAGATAAGAGATAGAATAGATAGACTTTCGAGTGATAGATAAGTTCAAGTCTCCACATACCTTTTAGTCGATGAAGATCCACTGGTTCCTTGAGTAGTCCTTCGTCTTGTATGATGATCACCATGGAGTTCTTGAGCTCAACTACACTTTCTATCCTAGTCCGAGACCTTAGCTATAATAGACTAGAAATCAAAGACTTTATAGTTTTGATCACTAATATTGACAAACATGCTTGAGATAGAAACGCATGCGAGTTTGATCGAGCAATGCTCTAACATGTATTTCCCCATCTACACAAGTATATAGTTTTGATCAACTAAACTTGCCAAACAAGCTTGAGATAACAATTCATGCAAGTTCGATCGAGAAGTGCTTTAAAAATCTCCCCCTTTGTCAATTTTAGTGACAAAAATATTAATACATATGGATTACAAAATAAATAAACTTTGTAGCTTCTCATCCATCATGCTTGATTTCCTTGGCTCTTCAACAATCCTTGAATTCTTCGCTACTCCAGCGAATCTGAACGTGTTCAACTCAGCATCATTGTTGTTGAAGATCCGTATCCATAACAATAAGAAAACAAATGTTCTCAATCATTGTTATACAGTTTCATAGTAGTATTATATCGAATCAAAGTCCAATTACATCACAACTTTAAAATAATATTTTAGTGATATGTATCATTCCTCTTAGTCAATACTTTCATCTTATAATGAAAACCACTCCCCCTTACAAAATGATCCGTAAACCATATGTATGCAGTGTAAACTACCAAATAATTCTCCCCCTTTTTTGTCAATATAAATTGCCAAAGGTACGAAAACTACGGGATCATAATGAAATTCTCAAAGAGATAATTCATGACTAAAAGTGAACATATCAACTTTGTTTCGATAAGTTCACATAGCCGAAACTTAGTGTATTCATCAAGGAGTTTATAAAGATACAAGATAACTCCTACAATATTCCACAGCCGCACTCCCCACAAAGATATGGCAATTAAGCAAACGTTCATTTAAGAACTCTCCCCCATTTTATGTCATTCCCGAGAACAACATGAGCGACCTTACTTTTACAAGAAAATAAGGATTTCTTTGGACATTAACAAATCAAATGGATTTGTATCCAGTAAACTCGAATAAATTAACCACAATAAGACCTTATTGATTAATTTAATTGGAAATGTTAAACATAAGAAAACTTACAGAGCCATACAGTACTTTCACATAAAAGTGGATCAGGGAAAGATCAATATTGCGGAACTTTCAAAAATTCATTCTATCTTTTATCAATATTTACATAAAGACATAATAGACTTAACTTTTGAGCATTAATGAGATACTAGCACAGTTCACGAACGTAAAGGCATACATCTCATAAGCAATTGCAATATATAAAATCAAAAGATTAAATACTGCAAAAATCATCTTTCAAATAACTTAGAATTTAAATAAATAAATCTAAAACATTGCAAGATGAAAATCGTTGAAATAACTATGTGTAATCACAATTTTACTATTCCAAACCCAAGTTACCCTTCTTAAATATAAGAATAAATTCTCATAAGAAGTTTTCTAGACATTAATATTCTTGAAAAGTTCTTTATCGTCCTTGAACTCCTTGTTGTCAACAAACATTGGAACATAAGGTTCATGAAGAAAGGAGTCAATTCCAACAAACCTTCCTGACTGTTGTCGAACCAGGGACTTCTGAATTTCTAAAGATCTTAAAACAATAGCCTTTATTTGCTGCATCTCCATCCTTGGTTCTTTCAAATCTTTAATAAAACCAGAAAACTTCTGAAGATTTGAGGTGTTAGCCCTTGGTTTCTTCATATTCTTCCTTTTTATCTTCAAAGTTGTAGAAGAATGGGATTTGTTTTTTTCCTTCATGACTGATGGCTTAACAATCATATTAACATCTTTTCTATCATAAGATATGATGGTTGGAGTCTCCATTAAAATATGGGATTGTGAAAGAAATACACAAAACTAGCTCCACAAGCAATCTTTTGATAAAAGGAGTTTTAAGGAAGGAAAAAACAATGTAGGATTATGGAACCTATATACATAGTAAGTAGGATTCACGTACGATCAACACACACAGCCCCAAGAAGGGTAGAAATATTAATTTTAACCACCTTTTATTAATCAAATAGGGTAAAACCTTTTCAATATCATTTGAGGATATGAAAAGAGCAATAGAAATACAGAAAACAAAACAATTAAAAAATATTTTTTGATCCTAAAATTCGATTGTGTACAACTCTTATCTCTTTGAAATTCGGGAACATGAGACAAGATGCATCTTCAACACAATTAGACTGTGTTAGGGTGAACAACAATCTGTCCACCACATAATTCATGTACGAAGTTTTCAACACCCCTTTTTAGCGATCGTTTATACCTAGTTCTTTTCTGAAACGAACTAACTTTGTCCTTAGAGTTCAACTTCTTAGGAGATGAGCTTAATTTACATACCTCAGATGGATTTGACTTTAGAACAAGTTTGAGCTTGTTTTCTAATCGATTAGCTCTTCGTTGTAGTTTGTTGACATATCTTACTTTATGTTTGTATTTGAAATGATTAGAGAGTCCATGACCCTTAATGGTACAATAAGAACATGTCAATATGGAGGATGGTTTAGGCAGATTAAAATTCATTTCATCCTCCAATGTGGTCGATGGAGTTTCTCCAGGAAAAATATCAAGATTGATGTGAGTATTGCTACAACTATCAAAATTAATATTTTTTTCCAAGGAGAACTACACTTGATTTTTCATCTTCATTTAAATCATAGTGATCAGATGTTTTATCAAGAGTTGTAGCAAGACCTTTGTTCCCAGTGTATTTTCTACGATTTGGACACTTATTAGCAAAATGGCCAAAACCTTTACACTTGAAGCACTGTGGCATATCCTCATCATCAGTGTCGACACTATCCTTGTTTTTAGGAGGAACACGATCATGAGGCTTAACTTATGATCTAGGTTTATCCCAAGTGAACCGTTTACTTCTCTTCAAAAGAAGATCATTAAACTGCCTTGTGATCAGAGAGACTGAGTTATCAAGATCTTCATCTGATGAATCAGTCTTAATAGGATCAACCACAGAGTTTCCAACACTTTTACTTTTATCAAGTAATTTAGCGTTCTGTTGTGCTTTGAACGCAATATCCTTTATAGTTTTGGATATATGCTCATGATAAAAAAATCTTTAACTTTCCAACAAGAGTGTTTCTGGAAAGTATTTCAAGGTTATTTCCCTCAACTATGGCACGTTTCTTAGAATTGTATCTAGCTGGCAGCGATCTGAAAATTTTCATCACAATGTCCTTTTTAGGAATAGTCTTACCCAACGCAAAAGATGCATTAAAAATTTCAGACACTTTGTGATTAAACTCATTGAATAAATCTTTATCAGCCATACGAAGGTTTTCCCAATCAGAATTTAGGTTTTGATGCCTAGCATCCTTTTCAAAGGTATTCTCTTCAAATACGGTTTATAAAATATCCCAAGCATCTTTATATCGAGTGCATGTAGTCACATGGTGCTAAAGATCTGGGGTAATGGCATGGATGATATCATTTTAATCCGTCAAAATTTTGCTTTGCAGCAAGAATCTCGAGATCTTCATACTTACCAATATCCTTTGCAACAGTTACACCGACTACTGTAACCATTAGAGTATTATAGCCATTAACAACACGAACCCATGATTGAAAATCACGCGCTTGTAAAAAGGAATACATAAAAATTTTCTACCATAAGTAATTCGAGCCATCAAAGACTGGCTGTACATTTATGGAGATAACACTTCTGTCCATAGATTCAGATTGCTACAAACACAAACTTATGCGGTCTTAGCGTGTTTGCATGCTCTGATACCAATTGAAAAGGCTGGGGTATAACAACCACACCCAATAATTCATTCGGCAATCTGTATGGACTAAACTACGATATAATTTTGAGAGCATCAACTTAAAAGTGAGACTCAATCAAGAAATATATCAAAGAGCTTTATCTTTATTTCTCAACACAATCAGCAAATCGAACAGATAGAAATCCATGAGCCTGATTGATATGAGAAATAACTTGGACGGTACCAAATACCAATGCCCAAGTGTCAATCAAGTTATATCCAACAAACAAGGTCCGATGTATCAACTGATTGAACTATGCACAACCTATGATATTTCAATTATATAAACAAATATAATGCGGAAAATAAATAACATAGATACCAGAAATTTTGTTAACGAGGAAACCGCAAATGCATAAATACCCCGGGACCTAATATATCTTTGAACACCACACTAAAGTAAGCCGCTACAAAAAATAGCCTACTACAAGTTAACTTCGGACTGGAACATATTTGAGCCCTAACCAAGTTTCACACCGATTAAGGTACAATCGCGTTCCTTACGCCTCTAGAACCACGCTGGATTCTACGCACTTGATTCCCTTAGCTAATCTCACCCACAACTAAGAGTTGCTACGACCCAAAGTCGAAGACTTATAAACAAATCTCTCTCCCATAGATATGTCTACTATTTATTCGGTTTTTGTTCCGTCATTTGAAAAATCAAGGTGAACAAGAACCAATTGATAATTCGGTTTTATACTCTCGAAGAGCAGCCTAGAAATATCAATCACCTCACAATAACCTAACTGATTAACATAAAAATTTATTGCGGAATCACAAGAGTCTGAGGCGAAGAACTGTTGCGATTAATTTTTATATCTTACCTATCAGAGATGAATCTCGAGTAAATCTTAGAGAAGATAAAACTCAATACGATAGAACAAGTAAGATCATAATACGCAACTACAAAGAAAATAGTTGGATCTGGCATCACGAATCCCAAATAAAGTCTTCAAGTTGTTAACTTAATATGGTTTGGGAAAAACCTAGTGTAGATGGTGAAATTTGGATAAGGGGAAAAAGCGTCATTTCAAGACCATAGACAAAATTCAACTCTCACAGGAGAGATTAAGCCCTTGGTCCTTAAGGAACTCAAAGACACAATTTATAGTATACGTCCCCGCTAGACAGTTCTAGTCTTGATGTCGTGACTCCTTACACATATCCCCGAAAGATACTGCTGGTCACGTAGGTTCTGTCAATCATAAAACGTCCCCAGTGGACTTATGAACTAGAACAACCACAATTCCAATATGTCTTTGCAATAAGCAGCTGATTTTGATGCCATGATTCCTAGTATACATCCTCGACGAGATAATACTGGTTATGTAGGCTCTGTAGATGCGTAAAAACGTCCTTTACAGACTTATGACCCAAAGCAGAGATATGCATGTCTCCTGTAAGCACAACTCATCCTATTTGAGATCAAGGACTGATTCCTAGTACATCATCGCGAGACTGGTCATGTCAACTTACTGAGGTTTCCGAATAATTCCTAGGACATTCCAGCGAGATACACTGATTATTCTACCTCTGGACCCTTTTGACAGATTTCTAGAATATTATTCTGAGATACACTGTTCATGTCGGCCCCATAAATACGTGCACAATTGATTCCTAGCACATCTCTGCAAGATATGCTGGTCAAATACAAGTGAGTCAAAGTCTCGCAGTTACATTAATCGGGCGTACAAATCCTTTTATCTCTCTTCAGGACGAGTCTCAGCTGACCACAGAGAGATTCGGATCCATTAAAGAAAATATTTGTAGAGATTTTGATCCGTCCTTAAAATCTCGGAGATATTTACATCTATCTGCAAAATCTCATAGAGATTCAAATCTCTTTGCAATATCTCGGAGAGATTCACATCTCTTCTCAAAATCTCTCTACAAAATCTCGGAAAGATTCACATCTCTCTACAAAATATCGGAGATATTCAAATCTTTCCTCAAAATCATCGAGAGATTCACATCTCTCTGCAAAATCTCGGAAAGATTCAAGTCTCTCCTCAAAATCTCGGAGAGTTTCGAATCTTTCGGGAAATCTCAGACAAGGCTGAATATACCCTATGATAGGCACGAGCCTCATGTAGGAGTCGAGTTTCCTTTTCAGACACTCCACACAAATTCTGAGGCATCTCATGCCTTTTCACGTGACTCATCCTAGTCATTATTACAGATCGGAGAATATCTCTCTATCTTGGCTAACTCGGCTAAAGAGAATATTTTTCTCGCTCAACACATAATCACAAAGGCTGACTCAGCTTCACACAAATGGGGGTATATTAATTAGGGTTTTGGTCTGGAGGTCTACGACACGTGTGAGAATTAACCGACTTATTTCTCACCGTAGAAGAGAGTAAATGCGGTGGAATAATGAGATAAACTCAACATAGTTTATCTTTATTCCTGAAAAGATTGGAGAATTTTTCTGCACGGCATAGAAATCAATCCTTATCTTCACCGACCTGAGATTAGAGAATTCAACTATAAATAGGTCCTCTATTTCTCCAACCTACGATCATCTTTATGATAACCTCTTAGAGAAATTCTTCATTAAACCCTAGAATTATATGATCTCTCTTTTCATATGCTTCCCTCCCTAAGACCATCCTTAACCTCTCCTATGACTGAAGCAGCCTTTGAACAGAAACTATGCGTGGTTTAATTGAAGACTGTTCGTGCTTAACCTCCCGTAACTCACTTTTGGAAATCCTAGAATTCCACTTCTAACCTCTCTTAGATTTTAGGTGACTACATTTTGGCGACCACAATGGGAGGTTGTCTACTCAGTTACAAATATCAATCATGGTTTCTTAGGGATGAAGATGATTCCACCAATCCATACACAAAAATGTTTCATTGATTCAATCTCTGTAAATCCATTACATACTTAGCCGAGAGAATTATCCCTACCAACACTTTTTATCTCTTTCGAGTTTGACCTTAGTGAATAGGTTAGTGCATCCCATATCACATGGATCTCTTCATGCATAACAAGATGCCCTAGTAACTTATTTTCACAAAAATCTATTGCTAATCCTTGAAAACTTTGGGTAAGTACCAAGGAGAACTCCCAGAGACTCAACAAAATATTGCAAAATCTCATATCAACATCCATAATTATCTGAATATGCCTTTAGAGTTACCAGTAGGGATAGATCCAACAAATCTAGATCGAGTACATGTTTCCTAAAGAAGGAATACTAAAACTGTTGAGGATAGCATTGACGGGATCTTGCCTATAATTGACCTCACCGGAGAAGATAAATCTCATTACGAACGCGACAGTAAAAAAGAGCAACCATCCAGCCGACCTTATCACTCTCAAGGACCTTAAGGACCAGATGACGCTATAAACTTGGGATTCTGATGAGTATTTTCTTCAAAATTCGTTTAGGTCAAGGGCCCTAGACCTGATCATAGGGGACTCATGAAGTTTACTTTACTATTTTACTTATAACTCTTTCATTCTGTATCCGATTGACCAAGTTCTTTTTCCGTTAGATTTGTATTTTCGTCGTCTACAAGATAAATTCAGTAAAAACTTGGAAAGGCTCCAAAAATTTCATGCCCTAGTCAAAAACGTTGCAGAGCCACATAGGGTTATAAACCTCTAACAAGGATACATCTTATCGCCCTTCTTTCTTCAGAGAATCATGACAAGAACGCGAAAAAGTATGAAGCGAAACTAGATCCCAAGACGAGGATCAACCGAAACCCAGCCTTATCCGAAAATGCAAAGCTGCTAGTCGATATACTACCTCAATACCTTTTCTGTCAGAAAGAAGATAAACTAGACCTAGGAGTTACTGTCAAGCCTTGATGATCCTCCAGTCTATCTTTACCAAAAACTATCACATTTGATTTTCCGATGGAACCTCAGTTCACTGAAGAAGGAGAAGGATAATATCTTTGCAACCAAATCTATCAATGGAAAAGAAATCCAAAAAGATACTCATGAGGCCAATAATTCAGATAGAACTTCATTACTCGACATGCAGCCGCAACCAACTACTATCATTGAAGTAAACAAAGGAATGATCTGAGATAGTAGTTCCAAGCCACACGCTGCTTGTAGTACCGTCAGCAAAATCCTCTTCTCTCAAAAAAATATGCTTGGCAGGATATCTCGTGAGTCAGAGTCAGATGTGATAACCAAATGACAATATATGACGATAAATTATAACTTCCTTAGGTCAAAACACGATTATACGGCGTGAAAAAAATGTTTAGAAGATTTTCAGATAACTATCCCATCAACAAAGTTGTAGGATCAGAATATCGCAAGAAGGACGCATTTACGAAGTATGGTTAACTACACCTTGCGAGTGTCGCATGATGGTTTAAATAATGACGTAATAGATGACAATAGCATAAACATGAGAAGTGTGTGACGATTCTGCGATAATGAGAACGTTTGCGAAAATTGGCATTATAACCCTTGCGAGAATATCGCGAGTCAGATCCGAAATTAAAGGATAACTTAGCTGTCATCCACTATGTAATTTCTTATATAAAGAGTTGAACAAGTGTAGGGGAGAGGACAGATAAATTTTGAGAGTGTTGAGAAAGCTTTGAGGAGAGAGAAATTTTAAGGGAGCAGTTGTATTCTTGATTTCTTCCATTTCTTGTAATATTTCTGAGAATTAATCAATACATGTGTTGTTCTTAATCTTCAAATATGTGTTGATTCTTATGAATTCTTGTGAGGGGTGTAGTGTAGGATTTCCTGCAACTACATAATGGCACTAGAAACAGGGATGTTTCTAAGCAAAGATTGAAATTGTGATTTGTAAGAATTTGAAGAAATTGGAGAAGATTTTTACGTGATTTACAGTAGTACATCAAAATTGAAGAAATGGCTAGAAGAAGAAATATGTAAGAACAACCAACAACCG
Source organism: Papaver bracteatum (assembly GCA_023529315.1). Classification (NCBI taxonomy): domain Eukaryota; kingdom Viridiplantae; phylum Streptophyta; class Magnoliopsida; order Ranunculales; family Papaveraceae; genus Papaver; species Papaver bracteatum. The sequence continues at coordinate 273,462 of JAJJWX010002972.1, forward strand.
TAAGGAGGAGTAGAAGAATTGCAGGTGAAGGGACAAATGAAATAGGAGAATCTTCAATATTAAGAACTGTAGGATCAGAATATTGTCACAACAATATTATTGCGAAATAAATAACAGTTCGACGATACATCAATGATATTCTGCGACACATCTCAAAGTGACATAAGGAATGACATATCAGATGAAAACGACAGAAACATGAATAAAGTGTGACATTTCTGCGGCAGATCAATAAAACCTGCGAATGATTAAGGCGGTGCTAACTGCGATTTATCGCAAGAACTCAGATCCGAAACTAAAGGGAATCTTAGCTGTAAATGAGCCGTCATGAGCTGTAATCCACTATGTAAATGCCTATATAAAGGGAATGAATAGTTCCAGAGGAGAGAGATGATTTTTTGAGTGTTAAGAAAGTTTTTAGGAGAGAGAAAATCTTATTAAGTGAATTGTATTCTTGTTTACTGTAATTCTTTTAAGATCATATCAATAAAAAGGTACTTAATCTTCAAATTGTGTCATAAATTCTTGAGTTGGGTGTAGTGTGGGAATTCCTGCAACTACATTTTGGCGTCCAGAAACATGGAGAATCAATTTGAGAAATTTCAAATTTCAATCTGAAAGATTTGAAGAAATTATTAGAATTGAAGAAATGGCTAGGAGAACAAGAAATACATCAGAACCACCAACAACAGTGAGAAGGAGTAAAAGAATTGCAGGAGAAGGAACATGTGAATTGGAAGGATCTTTAAGGATCAGATCAGGAAGAAGTAGAATGAGAAATGGAGCAGAAAATTTAATTCAACCACTGAATCAACAAACACAAGCACAAGATAGAGATGTGGATTATGATAGAGTAAGTGTGCATACTTGGAGGTCGGATTCGATAGAAGAGGCATAAAATCAAGAAGTGGAAAGAAATCAAGAAGTGGATGGAGGAGTAATTCATGAAGGGCATGAAGTAGTAGGTGATTTGAGACAAAGGATACAGGAAGAAATAAGATTAGAGGCAGAAGAACGTGCAAATATTACAAGGCAAAATCATGAACTAAGAATGGAAAATTTGAGGTTGCAAAACAGAAGATCAAGAAGCAGCATGAGATCAAGTTCAAGATCATATAGATAAGAAACAAGACAAAATCACCCTATACAAAATATTGGCGAGAATTTGATAAATGATCGTTATATTCCATGCGGTGAAACTTTGGACATTAGACATAATCAAGATGAGGGAGAAAATCAATAAGAGAGAAGGAGAATGTTACGTGATGAGGAGATTCGAAGAAATCGCAGAATAATTGAAGATGATATTGAGAGGCATTATATTGAGCAAGTACATTTAGCGGGAGAGAGTGAGATTGCGAGCGGAAGTAGAAGAACAAGAAATTCAAGCAGCATTGCGTCAGAATAATCATGATAATCGAGAAAGACGGCGTGCACAAAATCATAATAATGGTAATATCAATGAGGAATATGAGAGAATTCGCAGAGACATGGAAAGGCAACGAAGAAAAACAGTAAGGGATGAGGAAATTCGCAGGGAAGAGAATAAAAGACAAATTAACTTGCAAATTCAAGAAGAAGAAAATCGTAGAAGAAGGCAAAATGAAGATGTTGGAGAAGAAGCGCGAAATATCGCAAGACAAGAAAGGCATGAACGCAGACGAAGAGAGGCTGCGTTGAAAAGACCAATGGAGCAAAATTTTGATAAGAATGAACAAATCTTGCGGGAATTAGCAGAAATGAGAGGAATAATAAGTAATGAAGAAGAAGGAGGAAGAAGACAACTTGATGAGGCAATCGAAGAAGCTGCGAAAACTCCATTCACTCAAGAGGTACAATTAGGAGGGATACCTCCAAAATGCAATTTACCAGTGTTGACCAGTATTTTTGATGGGACTACATGTGCCGTCCAACATATCAAAGCCTATATTCGATGCATGTTACAATGGGATAACCATGATGTCGTTCTGTGCAAATACTTTGCGTAAAGTTTAACTGGCGAAGCATTGAAGTGGTTTGAAAGTCTCCCCAAGAATACAATAACTTCGTTCATGCACTTGCAAACTACCTTCTTGGGAGCATATATAAGTAATAACTCTACACGACCTGGAATTGAAGATGTGTTTAGATTGAAGCAGAAAGTTGGCGAAAGTTTAAAGCACTTAACGATAAGATGTAGGACAATGTGTAGTGAAATGGCTGGAAGAGTAGATGAATGATATCTCATTTTGTCCTTCATAAATGCTATGTTTGCGGCAAATATATTATACATCCAGGTATTTAGAGTTAAAAACACAATCACTATGACAGAATTGCGAGAATTGCAAGAAGAGTATATTGCTTTGGAGGAAAAACAAAATGAGATGGAGTCATATCCAATTCTCGCAGGCACAAGTTCAGCTGCAGCAAATGGAAGTTTATTACCAAGGATGATTAACACAGTAGCAAGTACCTCCCAAAATCAGCGAGAGAAAATGGGGATTGATAATCAACGTAAGATAGTAGCAATGGGGAGTAGAGATCAGGAGGAATTGGAAAAGGAAAGAAATTTCTATAATCGCAATAACAATAATAAGGTCCCAAGGTTTGATCAACCGCAGGAGACTTATGGTGGACAGAGGAAGAATTATTCAAGAGAGCAAAGAGGTCAAAAACTTATATGGGAAGATGTCAAATTGCCACCTCTAAATACCAGTATAGACAAGATTTGGGAAGCGATTATTTTGATGGAGAATATACCCTCACCCTGGAACATGGGGAAAGAACCACATCCTAACAACCAAAATCAAGAGTTCTGTCCTTATAAAAAAAAAAAAAGGGTTGAAATTTTCATTCTTCGCAGGAAAATAAACAAGTGCAAGGTGCTGGTAAAAAAGTTGAAACCTTCATTTTCGCAAGAAAGTAAACAAATAACAAAGTATTGCGAACAATCATTCGTCACAGAAGAAAAGGAGTGCAGCAATGTCATGTTGCGAACAGTTGAAGAACAAAAATAGCAAGAAATATGCAAACAGAATATTAAAAGAATAACTTTGCTCAAAAATAAGAATTTTTCTTTTGAAAGAAAAAGATGATGATTTCAAATCATATAAGAATTTTTAATGAAAATGCATAAGACGGGCGCAAATCGCCTAAAAATATAAGAATGGGACGAACTTTTATGGCGTACACCTTAGTTCGCGGATTCTATTCCGTAAGAGGCAATGTCCTTAAAGTGCGTCATAAGGGGGGTATCTCTTTGCATGACTATGGGAAAGGCTATACTTCTGCTGGAACCTAGTCATGGAGATTTGGGATTATAGAAAATCCATCCAGGAGAGATAACTTGGATTCCCAACTATATAAGGTTATACCCTGGTTGGGCGCCCGAGAGTTTCTCCTAAGGAATGCAAAGTATGATCAAGGCGCCGAGGTACACGGTTGAGCTGTGGGTGCCCGGGACGGATGAACCTACGCTGTCCATCCATGGAAAGTCTTGACTTACGATGTGTTCGGCCCAAAGAAAACCCAACTAGGGTGTAGTCTCGTAACGATAAGCCATATAGGCATAAAGGATAAGAGGCTACGAAAACAACTGGTTGTTTCTAGAACCGGATGGGAGGAGCTAGTCTTGTATGGCAGAAGTACGTCTCCTTGAAGGGGAAACTAGGGGAGAGATAAGGGCGATACCCTCCATTAGGGAGCTGTGTATCAAAAAAGACGTCAATGTCATGGGACTTTATATTCGCAAGAGTATTTAGGCCCGTCATATTGTCGCGTGACATAGATAGCAATGTCATGGGACTTTATATTCGCAAGAATATTTAGGCCCGTCATAATGCCGCATAATAGGCCAAAAATCCAAAAAAGAAATGTTAAGATGAGATCAATGGGTTTTTGCGATAAGAACAAAAGACGAGATAAATGAAATCAATGATAAGAGGATATAAATCGCAAAAATGTCCTGCGATTTCATCGAAAAGACACCAATGTCATGAGTCTTAAAAAGCAAAGAGAAATTAATCTCGCAAGAAGTCTTAGACTTGTCATATTGTCGCATAGATCAAAATAAATGATAAGACAAGATCAATGGATGTATTACATATGAAAGTAAGAATGTCCTGCGATCTTGTCGCATAAAAGTGGCATAATAAGACCTTTAACTAGGAAGGCAAAATAAGACCACAAGAGAAATTTTATCTGCGAAACATATAACAGATTTTTTTTGCGATAAGTCATTTATCATATTGCAGATTAATAACAAGGGGAAAGTATGGGAGTGATGCATAGAATGGTAAATATTGTTATTCATCATTATATGATAAATTCATATAAATAACAAACAGATAGAAGCAAAAAAGAATTTATATATTGAAAGATATCAGGAGCTGCAGATAATTCGCAGAATATTACAAGTTGACGAAGATAATTATCGCAAGAAAGAAAGAGAAAAATACAGGAGAAAATCAAAAAGAAAAAATAGAACTATTTATCTCCATCATTATCTTCATCTTCGTCTTCGTCTTCACTATCTTAATTATTAGCTCCTTCCTCATCTTCACTTTCATGTTCAGCCTCACTATCAGAAACAATTAGTACTTGAGAACTGGCTGGGATATTATCCATAAGACAAGGATACAGACTAAGAGGAAGATCGTTATCTTTGAAAACTTTCTCAATAGCATTATTGCGAACGGTGAGAAGATTACTACGCAAATTTGAGTTAGATATCTTTATTTTTTCTCGCAGTCTTGAGATTTTTTCATTAGGGGAAGCAAGATTTTTCGCAAGACCACTTTTTTCCTCTTCAAGTTCTGCTACCCTTTTGGAATATCTTCCTTCAAATTCTGCGATGATACAACAATAAATTAGAAACTGGTTGGGAATCTACAAAAAATACAAGGATATTAGAGGAACAATAAATAATCTTCTCTTTCATGGATCATTTCTTGTATCAATGTTGCTTGGTCGGTATGAAGACTAACATCTATCGCTAAGTTTTTCCTAGCATTATCGAGAATTGTCGCAGCCCATGCGAATTCATCATCACTTTGAATAAGAAGATGGGAACGGATTTGTTTTTCTCTTTTAAGAAGTTTAATGTTTTCATCCTTAAGTCTATCTTTCTCAAGTTCAGTATCAATAAGGGTATTGCGAAATTTTGATAAAGCTTCAGCACCTTGTAGAGTAATGCGTTCTTTATCCTTCTCAAGTTCACTCTTCTTGGCTTTTAAGACTTTGATTTTTTTCCCTAAATTCATCTCTACAAGTCTTTAAACTATTGGATGTACTCAAGACAGATCTATAATCCATTCTCATAAGGGAGATATGATATTTAAGCTCATCAAGGGACAAAGTATTAATTTTTTCATCTGAATAATTATTTAAAGCATCATTAAGATGCTCAAGAAGAGTGGTTTCATCCAGGGGTTCATCAAAAGAATTAAGAATGATGGCTTCATCAGTAAGATTATAGGCATCTGCAAAATGGTTGCCCAAATAAGCTAAAAAAAAAAAAAAGGGAGACTTATACCAATAACTTGTTTGCAGAATTTCTCCTTATCAACTAATTTCTATTGAAGAACTTGAATTTCTACTTCAAGTGATTTGTTTTTATTAAGAAGCTCAGTATTTCCAGCTACTTCCAACTGTTTACATTTTTCGCGAAGAATGGAGATTTCAGCTTCGTATTTCTTATTTTTCTCGAGAAGTTTGCAGATTGATTGTGAATCAGTAAGCCTTTCTGCGATGATGATAATCTATTTTCTAATTCTCGAAGCAATAGAAAAAGAAGCTCTTGCAGTCTGTGACAGAAAAGAGAAAATAAGTAAGATAAGTAAAAAATCATTGACATTCATGGCAAATGTAAAGTTTACTGCAAGAAAAATGAAGGAAAGGGGCATACCAGCGAAGCTAATGCATGAAGAAAACCTGGGTTGATAAATCTTGAGACTCCTTTAAGATCTTTATTGTTAGTCAAAATTGAAGCGTCGCAGATCTTTGAGAGATAGTCCCAAGTACGAGTAGTATCATAATCTCCAATACCTTGTAAGGGATTTCTGAATATATTTGACAATTGATCCATTGGAGTCTCAGATTGAGAAAGACCCATCGCAGACCTAATTCTTGAGGAAGAGATATGCATTGAAGTGTCCACCGAGGCATCATTATTAATTCCACTATCTCTTTCAGCGATAGTAGAAATCTCTTTGAGTTGAGAATTATCAGAAGGAAGTGGTTGAGTTTTTCTTATCTTCTTTGGAGGACTGTCGGTGGTTTGATTTTTATTGCGGTGAGGAGAAGCACCGGAACTTTCATTTGAAGTTGCTACTCTTTTGCCTTTATCTTTGGCTTCAACCACCGCGACAAATGGAATTTCCTTGAAAATAATCACACATAAAGATAAGAAACAGGGGCAACAATATATTGTTAAAGATTATAGAAGATTGTTTCTTACTTCATCTGTGAAGGTTTTCAAAAAATTTAGGAGATTGGGATTCCCAGTGTTGACATAGCTAAGCTTCATTCTTTCAATCTGATAAAAGATATCTCAATAATCAGGAAGAATAATACGTTTATCCAAATCTGTGAACAATGATAAATTTTACGAGATATACCTCAGAATTCCTTTCAGACCAATTAAAAACCCAAGGACGATACGCCGCAAAACTCACAGGATTCGCAGGTAGATCAAGAATGCCAGAAATATATGGGCCTTAAAGGAGGAGAGGAAATCTGCACCACTTGTCATCTTTTGAGAAGCGTGGACCATGGTTTTTACTTGAGTGATAGTCTATATCTTGCATAAGAAGTTTATCCTTCGCAACCTTTTTATTCCTATTCAAACGAACAGCCCATCACGTGCTATCTTTCTTCATGGGAATCACTTGATAATTCGCAAAGAAATTATCCACGGTATATTTCGCTGGAATAATTGGGATATCTTTAAAATCAGGATTTTTCGCAGATTCAGGATAGCGAGATCCTTTACCAGCTCCACGAAAGGCATATTCGAGAATGAGACGAATACAATCACCACTTAATTGGTAGATTGCTCGTGAAAATTTAGTGTGAGAAATAATTTCATAAAAAAGAGGAAGATCTGGGTTATAAAGAGGGATAGGAAGACCAGCTTCTAGTTGACCTAGCGAAATAAGGATTTTCTCATTGGAAGAAGGAAATCCTGAAACTAAATCAATGGAGAGATCAGAGTCTGACCAGGGATCTCAGAAAGTGTGAAACCTAAAGTTTTGAGTTTCTGATGGTGTTTTTGGAAAGTTGGTTGACCTAATTTCTTAGCAGGAGCCATTTTTAATGGGAATGATGATTAAGATGAAGAAGAATAAAGAAACGAAATTAAAACGATAATAAGATCCGGAATTTGCGGAAGAAGATGCAGAATAGTGGAGTTGCAGAGAGAAAATAAAAAGAGAGAGTAAAAAGAAGAAGAGGGATTATCGAAGGAGATATTTATAAGAGGAAAAGATTATCGAGAACATCAATGCATTCAATGAAGAAAAGACGTGAATGGTCAGAATTCAACGGTTAAAAAAAAAACACGTGTAGAATATCTAGCGATGGAAGCAGAAACGTGTCAAAGTGAAGGAAGCGCGAAAAGACAAGAAGTTGCGACAAATCAAGAAACTTAAATTCTCATGATCTTTATCTCCTTCGCAGAAAATATATGAGAAGAGGAAAGATGTAGGATCAGAATATTGTCACAACAATATTATTGCGAAATAAATAACAGTTCGACGATACATCAATGATATTCTGCGACATATCTCAAAGTGACGTAAGGAATGACATATCAGATGAAAACGACAGAAACATGAATAAAGTGTGACATTTCTGCGGCAAATCAATAAAACCTGCGAATGATTAAGGCGGTGCTAACTGCGATTCATCGCAAGAACTCAGATCCGAAACTAAAGGGAATCTTAGCTGTAAATGAGCTTTCATGAGCTGTAATCCACTATGTAAATGCCTATATAAAGGGAATGAATAGTTACAGAGGAGAGAGATGAATTTTTGAGTGCTAAGAAAGTTTTTAGGAGAGAGAAAATCTTATTAAGTGAATTGTATTCTTGTTTACTGTAATTCTTTTAAGATCATATCAATAAAGAGGTACTTAATCTTCAAATTGTGTCATAAATTCTTGAGTTAGGTGTAGTGTGGGAATTCCTGCAACTACAAGAACAAGGAGCAATAGATCAAGGAATAATGGAGAAAATCAAGTCCAACAGCCAATCAGCAAACACCGATACAAGATAGAACTATGGATTATGAAAGATTGAGCGTGCATACTTTGCGATCAGATTCAATGGAAGAAACAGAAAATAGACAATTAAGAAATGGAAGGCGAGAGGGAAGAGATCAAGAGGAGTTTGAAGGATTAATTCATGGAGATGAAAAAAATGAAGCAGTAGAGGCTATAAGACAAAGAATACAAGAGGAAAGGAGATTAGAGGCGGAAGAACGCGCAAATTTAACAAGACAAAATTACGAGTTAAGAATGGAGAATTTGAGATTACAAAGTAGGAGATCGAGAAGCACTGCAAGATCAAGTTCAAGATCATTTAGAGAGAAACAAGGAGAAATTCCCCTGTGAGAAATGCTGGTGAAAATATTCGAGAGGAAATGCTAAATCCAAATGAAGAGCAGCGTTGTGGAGAAGAAAAGATGATTAATGATCGCTATATTCCGCGTGGTGAAAATATGGATGATAGACGTGATAATAGAAATCAAGGAGGTGGAAATAACCAAAATGGTGAAGAAAATCGAGAAGAAGGTAGGAGAATATTACATGAGCGAGAAATTCAAAGAAACCGAAGAATAATTGAGGATGAAATTGAGAGACATTATGCTGAGAAGGCACGTCTAGCCTGTGAAAGAGAAAGATTGAGAGCAGAAGTGGAAGAACATGAGTTTCAAGAAGCAATACGTCAAAATAATCATGATAATCGAGAAAGGAGACGCGTAAGAAATCGCAACAATGATAATATCAATGAGAAATATGATAGAATACAAAGGAGAATAGAAAGAAAATGAAGAGAAATGAAGAAAATCGCAGAGGAGAAAATGGAAGGCGTAATCATTTGGGAATTCAAGAAGGAGGTGAAGAATAAAATCGCGGAAGAATGCAGAATGAAGATGCAGAAGAAGAAGCACAAAATCTCGAAAGGCAAGAAAGACATGAACGCAAAAGAAGGGAAGCTGCACTAAAAAGGCCAATGGAGCAAAGTTCGGCTGGGAATGAACAGATCTTAAGAGAGTTATATGAAATGAGGGGAATGTTATATAATAAAAGAGAGGGAGGTAGAAGACAACTTGATGAAGCTATTGAAGAAGCTACGAAAACTCCATTCACCCAAGAAGTACAATTAGAAGGAATACCCCCAAAGTGCAACTTTCCAGCATTAACCAGTATTTTTGATGGGACTACTTGTGCTATTCAACATATCAAGGCTTATGTTAGGTTTATGCTGCAGTGGGAAAACCATGATGATGTATTGTACAAATATTTTGTATCCAGCCTAACTGGCGAAGCTCTGAAATGGTTTGAAGGGTTACCCAAGAACACTATAACTTGTTTCAATCATCTATAAACCACATTCTTGGGGGAGTATATAAGCAACAATTCTTCGCGACCCGGTATTGAAGATGTATTTGGGCTAAAGCAAAGGATTGGCGAGAGTTTGAAACATCTAACCAGAAGATGTAAGACAATGTGCAGTGAAATGGCAGGAAGAGTAGATGAGAGATACCTCATTTTATCTTTCATTAATGCTATGTTTGTAACCAATCTACTGTATATACAAATTTTCAGAATAAAAAATACAATTTCCATGACGAAGCTGCGAGAGTTACAAGAAAAAAACATTGCATTGGAGGAGAAACAAAACGAGATGGAGTCATATCCCATCGCGAACACTAGCTCAATCACAGCAAACGCAAGTCTACTCCCCAGGTAAATAAATACAGTAGTGAATACTTCGCAGGTGAAGCAAGAAAAGAGTATGGATGATGGACAACAAAAATTAGTAGGTATGGGAAGCATAGATCAAGAAGAGTTCGAAAGGGAAAGAAATTTATTCAGTTGTGGTGGAAATAATAAAATTCAGAGGCTTGATCAGCCGCAAGAGACTTATGGTGGTCAGAGATAAAATTATTATAGAGGGCAAGGAAGTTAGAAGATAATATGGGAAGAAATTAAGATGCCACCTCTAAAAGCTAGCATATAGAAAATTTGGGAGGCTTCCACGAAAATGTTTTAAGAAGAGTCTTTGAGAGAGATGCAGATGGAAGAGAGATGATGAATATTGCAAAAGCGTCGCCATTAGAAGAGTGGAAAAAGCAAACTATTTCTTTCATTGTAAAAGAAGTACATGAGCCTGGTGAGATGCATGAAAACCCACTAGGGGTAAGATTAGAAATAAACCCAAAACAGATAGAAGAAGAAGGTGAAGAAAATGAGGATGATGAAGCTGAAGATTCTTGGGCCATTAACAGAGTTCTAATTGACATTGGAAGCTCAGTGGATATCTTATTTTATCATACTTACCAAACCATGGGAGGAAGATATGAGGATCTAATACCATCAACTTATAAGATATATGGTTTCAATGGTACTGCCAACAAGCCCAAAGGGGAAATTTCAATGTGAATTCCATTGAAGGGAATATCTTCTAAGATTCAATTATGTGTTGTCGATGTTGAATCTCCTTACAATTCTTTGATTGGCCGACCTTGGATGCATGGGATTCTAGGTGTAGCATCGACTTACCACCAGTGCATTAAATTTCCACATCCCAGTGGTGTTGGAGTCATCAAGGGAGATTGGGTTGAAGGAAAAAAGTGATATAAAATTGATATGGAATCTTGCGAGGAAAGGGCTGCGAAGAACAGAAACTGGAAACATAACATCAAACAAAAGCAAAGAAGTGAAAGGTTGATGGTGGATACAGTAGAACAGCGAGAAGAAGGAATGCTGCGAAGTTACCATATGCTGAAACCAATAGATGGCGAGCGTCTCGCAGATGGAGAAAATGTAACAAAGCGCAACAAAAAAGCAGAAGCAGAAAATAGTAAGTAGAAAAGGTAAAAATTTTAGATCATGAAGTATGAGAAATGTATAAATGATTTTCTGAAGAGAATCTTACAAAAATATGTTTCGATTCAATGAAAAAGATGAAATTGAAAAATTATATAAGAGCTGAAATGCAAGAAGAGAAAATCAAAGAATAACGAAACGCGAAAATTTCGCAGAAATGCGAATAAAATTTCGCAAGAGACATTAGAATGGGATGAACCTTTATGGCATACACCTTAGTTCGCGAATAAAATTTCGCAAGAGGCAAATATAAGACCTAAAGTACGTCATATAAGGGGGTATCTGTATGCATAGCTCAGGGATAAGGTTAAACCGCCGCTGGAACCTGAATCATGAAAATGTTGGGGTTAAAGAAAACCTATCCAGGAGAGATACTTTGGATTTCCAACTATATATATATTAAAAGTTGGACGAGTGAAGGTCTCTTCTAAGGAGTGCAAAGTATGACCAAGGCGTCGAGGTACACGGTTGAGCCAAGGGTTCCCGGGGCGTATGAAACTACCCTGGACATTATTGGAAAGTCTTGGCTATGATGCACTCGACGCAAAGAAAACTCCACCTAGGGTGCAATCTCGTAACTATAAGCCATATAGGAAAAAAGGATAAGAGGCTGCGAAAATAACTGGTTGTTGTCAGGACCGGATGGGAGGAGCTAGTCTTGTATTAACGATGTACGCCTCCTTGAAGGGCCAACCAGGGGGAAGATAAGGGAGGCACCCTCCATTAGGGAGCTGATAAGTGTCTTAAGACGCAAATTTCATGAGGCTTTATATTCGCAAGAATATTTAGGCTTGTCATATTTGTGCAACAATCATACAGAGGCAAAAATCCAAGAGAAAAAGATAAGATGAGATCAATGGGTTTTTACATGAAAGTGTAAAGACGTCCTGCGATTTCATCGCAAGACGGCAATGTCATGGGGCTTTGTCTTTGCAAGAAAACTTAGGCTTGTCATATTATCACAAGAGAAATTGACAACGCGTGGATAAGGAAAGATCAATGGGTCTTTACATGCGAGTGTAAGGACGTCCTGCGATTTTGTCGCCAAAACAAAATGTGGCTAAATAAGACCTTTAACTAGGAAGTCAAAATAAGACCACAAGAGATCAGGATTGAATGACTGCGATATTTATGCAGAGATCATGAGAGTAAGCAGATATGACTTACGATATTTACGCAGATATTGAAGCAAAAACTTACAAACAGATCTTATTCGTAACTAATCAACTCAATCTTTCATATTGCAGATGAATAACAGAGGCAAGTATGGGAATGCACAAAATGATAAAATTATTATTCATCTTTATATGACAGATTTATGCAGATAATTAAAAAATTAGTAAGCATATTGATTAACCATATTGCAAAAAGGAATTGTTTTCTAATGTATGCAGATCTATACACCAAAGAACATTAGAAGCTGGATAAATTCGCAGCAATATTTTACAAGGAGAAAGGGATAAGTGTACAAATATTACAAAATGATTAAAAAGGAAGACAAAACTATTTAGATCCATCATTGTCTTCACCAGATTTTTCTTCTTCTTCAATTTCATCTTCATCTTCTTCAGACTCTTCAGCTTCGCAATCGGAGATGACAAGGTCAAGAATATTCTTTGGAATTTCATTCGCGAGATAAGGGTAAGTAGAATGAGGAATTTTATGATCATCGCAGACCATCTTAATAGAATCATTGCGAACACCAACAAGAACATTGCTGAAATTCGCCAGAGCAATCTGAAGTTGCTTCTTGAATTTGGAACATTTCTCGTTGCGAGAAGACAAAAGTCTTGCGATATTTCCTTTTTATTCTTCCAACTCTTTAACTCTTTGGCAAAAATTTTCTTCAGATACTGCGAACAAATGACAACATATTAATAAAATAGCGAAGATACAGCTACAAAATGGATTAGTGGAAAAACAAGAATAACAACCTTCTCTTTGCAAGATCATATCTTTTATCAAGGCAGAATGCTTAGCTTGAAGACTAACATCTACACCTAAGTTATTTCTGGCATTATCAAGAATCTTTGCAGCCCAAGAAAATTCATCATCATTACTAATTAGAAGGCAGGAGCGAACTTGGTTTTCCCTTTCAATATGAGCTTTATTCTCGCAGAGAAGTCTATCTCTTTCAATTTGAAAATCGAGAAGAGTCTTATGGAAATCTACTAAATCTTGAGCACCATTTTTAGCAATGAGGTATTTTTCGTCAATAAGATCACTGCACTTGGTTCTTAATATATTAGTTTCCTCTTTTGAGTCAATATAAAGGCGCTTAAACTTATTGGTTAAACCCAAGTTGAATCTATGTTCAATCCTTAAGAGATGAATTTTGGATCTAAGTTCATCTATGGAAAGAGATTTAATTTTATCATTTAAAAAGTTTCTCAAAGAATCATTAAGGAGATTGAGGAGAGTATCATCATCTATTGTATTTGAAAAAGAACGAAGGAATACAGCTTCATCAGAGAGGCCGTAAATATCTGCGAAGAGGACTAACTAAATAAGAAAACACAAAGGAATACATGGATAAAAGAAAAAGAGAAAAATTTCTTACCATAAAGTTAATCGTTCGCATCTTGGAGACTAGCAACCTTATCTTGCGAACAAGAGAGTTCAGTTTCTAATCGTTTGATCTTCTCATGAAGGACAATAAATCTAGATTCTAACTGCTCGCGAAGATTAACAGAATCAGATTTTAATTCTTCATTTTCTTTGCGAAGAGTAAGAGATTTATATTTTAATTCTTCATTCTCTTTGCGAAGATTAGCATTTTTCTTTGCGAGAACTGCACGCATTTTCTCCAAATCTGAGAAAACTGGAAAGTAAACTTTCCCAGCCTGCGAAATAATGCAGCGAATTTCTGAGGAATTAATTTTGAATTTAAGACAAAAATGAAGTGAAGAAAGGTAAAAGTATGAAAACTTACCAAGCTATTGAAAGAATGCAAAAAATTTGGAGATATAGATCTTGAGACCCCGCAAAGAGATTCATTGTCCTTTAAGATAGGGGCATCACAAATAGCAGCGATAGACTTGCAAGCATCGGTCAGAGGAGTATCACCAATTGTATGCATAGTATTGATAAAAATGCCAGATAAATGAGCCATAGAAGATTCATGTTATGCAGATTCTTTTACGGAAGAAATATCATTATTTTCACTAACATTGTCGTCATCATCATCATTGTCACTGGAACTCTCACAATCTTGAGGAGTAGAGGGGGAAGGAGATTGAACTTTCATCTTATTTAAAGGAGGAGCAGCAGAATTTTTCTTGCGAGCAGCTGATCGCTGTCGTAGGCGTCAAAATTAAATTACACTTTTTTACTACTCAAAATATATAATATAGCAAGGGCAGAAAAGGATCGTTCCCACAGAGAGGTCTTGGTTGTCAATATGTTTCAGTTTCTTATGTGAAACACTGGGGGATTTTTCTTATTTTTCATAAAGTAAACTAAAATAAAAGCAAAACAAAGAAATAAAGCACGCAAATCATGGATGTGAAATATTGGGTAAAGGTTTTATCTTCAATTATAAAAAAGTTTTTGAAAGTATGAATATAATTCGTATTTAATCTCGCTATCATCAAAAGCCCTAGAATACCTTATTGCAAGAATACTCTGTAAATTTCCTAAATTTATCAACACACACATTAGAGCTGCGTATGTGAATTCTACCTAAAGAATAACCTAACGCCTTGCGCTAATTAAGTTCAATTCCTAGGAGCATTAAGTTTCAGAAATAGGCTAATCAATGCAACTATCATACATTGCGCATGAAAATTCAGACAAAGGTCAAAGTCTACGTATGATTACAAGAGTGTATCACTACAAACTGTAGTCATATCATGCTACTCGTATTCAAGATAATCGCTTGATGAAAACCCTAAAATAGCTATAGATATGGATGTATGTTCAATCAATTCTAGACTCAATCAAACAAACATTCATGTAGTTGCAGAATAACCTACAACTACACCCTCAATAGAATTAGTAAAAGCTCAAGAAGTTCTTGATGATGAATAAAAATTTTCTTATTAATGTTCTCATTTGATTACAAAGAAGTATCTAAATGGAAGTAGAATAGTTACAACTTTCTCCATTCTTTTTCCTAAGATATTTTCTAACACTCACTAAAAGAACCTCTCGAATTTTACATTTGAACTCCTATTTATAGTAAAACTTATACAGCTGTATATGAGTTGCGAAGTATCGTAACTCATACTCGCACAATTATTCCATCCTCGTAAAACTTCATATTTCTCCGCGCTACTTCTATCATCGTATCTTTTTATAACTCTTTTCTCCTTTATTTTCTACGATACTCGTGAACTATTATCTTGCGATATTCAGTACCTACATCTTGCCTCTTCTCATGTCAATTCTACGAAGAAGAAATGTCATGAGAATACCTATTCTCGTAAATTTAGTGTAGTTATTACCATCCATCAAGTTCGCAACATGTCTTTTTACTTTTCCCTTATCTTTTTGACATGTTTCTTCGTAACCGTTCTTTTCAACCGTTCACGCTTACTCGTATTAATGAGTTTTTATCTTCATCAAATTCTCTTATAAATATTATCCTTTGTTTTTTCTTTTTATTCTCTTATTCACCTTCTTCACCACTTCTGCCTCTGCAATCTCTTTTATCTTTTTTCCTTTCTATTTTCCCTCTTATATTCAATGGCACCAAAGAAGAAAACTATTGAACAAATTAATGCGGAACTTGCTGATAGAGACCTTATTCTCTCTGAGATTGAAGGTTATGATAATAAATCTTTTCTCTGTGTGAAGCTCTTTACCAACTATGTTTGGGATGATTAGAAAATTTTAATCTCACGAGGTCAAATCCTCGCAGGTCTTCTTCTTCCTCTTTATGATGTTAACTTTCCTCTATTCTATGAAATTATTTCCCACCCCAATTTTTCTTGTGCCATTTACCAATTGACTGGTGATTGTATTCGCCTCTTAGTTGAATTCGCAAATCGTGCCGCTTTTGGGAAATCTTTGTATTCAGTTGATCTTAGGAAACCTGGATTTGAAAATATAGAAATTGTTGCTGCGAATTATACAGTTGAGGGTTTCTTCAAAAATTACACACTAATTCCTACGAGGAAAGAAGATAATCGTTGGGGTGTTCGTCTTCATCGTAAAGCTAATATCGCGGCAGATGATCTTCTCATGCACGATATTGATTATGCTTCAGGAAATAATAAGACACCTCGTCGTTCTAATGATGAAGATTGGTATAAGTACCCTTTAATATTATCGGGTTCTTATATTTCTGGGATAGTAGAACTTCCTGCGAACCTTCGTAACCGCTATTATCAACCTTGGGTTTTTAAAAATGTATGTACTTCCATCTCCTTATCTTTTTGTTACCCTTTAATTTCAAATGAGGTAAGAAACACTCTTGTATTTTTCTAAACAATATATTGTTGCCTCTGTTTCTTATCCTTATTTGAATTTACAGGTTCCACTTCTTCCTGAGATTGCTGCGAGTGAAAATAAGAGTTCTACTTCTTCTAAAAGGCTTACTGCAAGACAACAAACTCTTCGTTCTGCGAAGGTTACCCAAGCTTCTGGTAGTCAAGATGATGCTCTTCGTAAAGGAAAAAGAAAACTTCAAGATGTTGTTTACGAGAGGAGGAAAAAGAAGATACTCTCAACCAAATCTCATTCCAATGTAATTTCTTCTAATGAGAACATTGAGGAAGATCTTGGTGATGAAGATGATAAATTTCCTGAGAAGGACTTTTGTTCTAATTCCGATACCCTTTATGACGAAGGATATGATGATAATGATGTTGATGAAGTTGGAAATGAAGATTATAGTATCCCAGAAACTTTTGCCTCTGCAATGGTTAGCATCTCTGAGGCTTTCCTCCATTCTTCTCGCGGATTAGGAAATTCTCCTACAGCGAATGCTCGCAAACTTATTGCGAAGGCTTGTAAAGTTCCTACTGTAATTGATAATAACTCCCTCAAAGGAATTTCAAGATTCGTCTCTCCTGCTTCATTATAGTTTCTTCTCTATTCCTTGTTTATTTCCCTTATTTTGTTGATTTCTAACCCCTTTTTTCTTGTTTAGGTTGGAAGAGTTAGTTGTACAGCTGCTTCTGATTGGGAAAGACGTCATTATATTGCTGAAAAGAAAACTTTGAATCGTTGTAAGAAGTTAGAGGTTGAAAATTCAAATCTCCGTCAGAAAGTAGAGGATTTAAGTATTGATAACGCAGAATTAATATCCCGTCATGAAGATAATTCACAATCTGCGAGCATCGCAATTGATAATTCTTCTCTTCTTGAGGAGAATAATCAATTAAAGCTTGAAAATTCTTCTCTTCGTAATGATAAGAAGCAACTAGAAGGTAAATTCTTTGCGATGGTAATTATTTTGGCTACTTTTCCTTCGTAATTTGCTAACCAATTCCTTAATTTCTCTCCTTGCTGTAGAAAATTATGCGAAGATGAATAATGATCTGGAAACTATCCTTGCTAATCGTAATAAGAAAATTTCTGACTTGAGATCTCAGCTTCTAATTTCCTAGCATAACCATAGTTTATATGTCAAGCGCTTTCGAGATAAGATGACTCGCAAGATTTGCGAAGATAATGAAATTCCTCTCAAGAAGTACCATACGCTCCTTTCTGAAGAAATTCCTAAAGATACTCCATATCTGGAAATCTCTGAAAGTGAAGTTGAAGATGATAGTGAAGTTGAAGAAGAAGATCATTTTGATGGAAATAGATCGCCTGACAAATAACTTCAATCTTTTTTGTATATCTGTTCTGTAACTTCACTCTTTTTTGTATGTCTGTTCTGTTTCTTTTCAATACAACACTTTCTTCTTGATTGCACTTTTAATCAATCCAACAATTTCTTTTCCAAAGATTAATTTTGAATTAATCTTTCTTTGATGTTTGTTTCCCTTATTCGCATAACTTGATCACGTGGAGAGAAATAATATATCTTAAAGACTTAGCTTAGTATTCTCTTTCCCCTTATTATTTCTCTTCAAATGATCAACTATCGCTGGAAGTATTAGAATATCCTTCTTATTGTGATTATGAATAAAAAGTCCTTCCTTTGAAGTATAAGAAGTATAAGCCTTTTGCCTTTTGTGGAATATTGCGAAGCAAATAATAAATCTCCCCTTGAAGTATAGGAAGTATGAAGTATATAAAATATGAAATACCCTTAAAAAGTATAAGAAGTATAAAATATCTTTTGAAGAAGTATTAGCAGTATTCAATTCATGAAGAATTTCCCAATATATGAAGAAGTATAAGAATTGTATGAAGAAGTATAATAAGTACTTAACCTTCGCAAAATTAAATATCCGTTGAAGAAGTATAATAAATATGATATACTCTAGAAGAAGTATAAATAGTATTGAATTTGTAGAAAAATATTCAATATATGGAGAAGTATAAGAAGTATTTAATTCTCGTAACATTTTACGAGTATGAACTTATCTGTATTTGATTACTATCAAAATCGCATCTTTTGTTAAGTCTTCGTGAAAATTCTTCAATGATGTTATCTTCTTTGATAGGACTTCTTGTAAAAATTCTTCAATGATATTGACAGAGCTGTCTTCTCTTCAAAACTTCTTAATGTATATTCTTGTAAAATTTCTTCAATGATATTGACGAAGTTGTCTTCTTTTCAGATCTTCATAATGTATATTCTTGTATAATTTCTTCAATGATGTTGATGCAATGAATTTCATTAATTTCTGTGGTCTTATCATGCCTTCCTAAGTAAAGGTCTTATTTTTCCACCTCTTTTGTAGTAAATTTTTGTATTTGAAATAATATGACAAGTCTGAACATTCTTGCGAACATACAACCTCGTGACATTATCGTCTTGCGATGAAATCGCAGGACGTTCTTACACTTTCATGCAAAAACCCATTGATCTCATCTTAACTTCTTTGAATAGTATTTTAGCCTCTTCAGGAATTGTTGCGACAATATGACAGGCCTAAATATTCTTGCGAACGTAAAGCCCCATGACATTGCCGTCTTGCGATGAAATCGCAGGACGTCTCTACACTTTCATGTAGTGACCCATTGATCTCATCTTAACTTATTTGTTATGTTATGCGAGTTCTTTATTCTTTTCTTTCTTTCTTTTTTTTTTTTTTTTTTTAGAAGGCTCGCAGAACTTCATTTGTTGCACAAATATGACAAGCCTTTATGTTTTCGCAAACAAGAAGCCTCGTGACATTTGCGTCTTATAGCACGTATCAGCTCCCTAATAGAGGGTGCTGCCCTTTATCTTCCCCCTGATTGCCCCTTCAAGGAAGAGTACATCGACCATACAAGGTTAGCTCTTCCCATCCGGTTCTGCCAACAACCAAATTTTGATCGCAACCTATTATCCATTTTGCCTATAGGGCTTATAGTTACGAGGTTGCACCCTATGGGGTATCTTTGGGCCAAGTGCATCATTTGCCAAGACTTGTCAAAAATGGCAGATGTGGTTCAACCTCACCCGGCACTCTTGACTCAACCGTGTACCTCGGCGCCTTGATCTTTTTCTGCACTTCTTGGGAAAGACAGTATGCCTTAGTCGCCCAACCTAAATCCTCTTACACCGCATTTTATATTGCGTAATGTCGCTAGATTAGGTGAGAATCCAAGGTGTCTAACCCGGATAGGTACCCCATTATTAGGTTGTACCCCTAAATTTTTACCATGTACTAAGGGCCCTTGGTGGTGTTCCGGTTACCCTTAGACACGTTATAGGTACCCCCTTAAATGACGTACTTTAGGACTTTGCCTCTTACGAAATATAGCTTCGCGAACTAGGGTGTACGCCACAAAGGTTTGCCTGTATAAAATTTTCTGCGGCTCTCTTTCTTTTTTGGAGGCTAATCACAGATTGCGGTCTTTTATTCGCAAATTAATAAAATTTTAATCGGAATATAAATTCTGAAATTCGTAACTTTTCCAAATTTCCTGCGAGCAAACAATATTCGTAAAATTTATCACGAAATAAAAATTTTGTTTTGCCACATACCTTATTTCCACGAGCAAACATACTGATTACCTTCTTGTTTTATTATTTTCCTTCTTCTTTCTTCGCAAATCACAATTCCTTATTATCATCGTAAATTTCTTGTATGATTATCATCGTAACTTTATTCTCTTTTTCCTTAATCCTCTGCCATTAAATTTTCACTTCTTTTCACAGCCTTTGCTCTTTTTCTCCAATTTTCCTTCTCAGCAGTTTTTCCTTCGCAAACTTCTACTTCTGTATCGTAACATTTCTTTCCCTCAGCCCAATCACCCTTGATAATTCCAATACCCTTCATATGAGGAAATTTTATGCACTGATGTAGAGTGGAAACTACGCCTATAATTCCATGAAGCCATGGTCTTCCTATCAAAGCATTATATGGTGATTCGACATCAACAACGCAGAACAGAATTTCAGTTCGCATTCCACTTAATGGAATTCGCATGCTCACTTGTCCTTTGGGCTTGTTGGCAGTTCCATTAAAACCATAAATTCTGTAAGTAGAAGGTATTAAATCTGCATCTTTCCCCCCCATAGTTTTGTAAGTAGAATAGAAGAGGATATTGACAGAACTTCCCGTATCAATCAAAATCCTATTAAGACCAATTGATTCTTCCTCCATATCATCTTCGTTTTCTTCCATATTCATGTAGATTGCTAATATTACTTCCAATGGATTATCATGTGCTTCACAACCTTCTAGAATTTCAGTGGCTTCAAAAGAAATTTCACGTTTCTGCCAATCTTCAAGTCGTGAAATTTTTGCGATGTTCATTACTTCCTTTCCTTCACCATCCCTCGCATATACCCTTCTTAACACATTATCATGAAAATCTTCTATGGTTTTATATGAATGAACAATGGAATTACATAAAACATTCCTTTCTTTTGATCCCACTTCTATATGTAGGATTTTTTCTCCCTTTTCTTTTGTTGTGTTCTCCCTGCGAGTTATGACTGGAGCCTGTGGTAATTGTTGCGACTGTGTCTGCTTAAGTAAAAATTGATTTAGCTTTCCTTGGTCAATCATTCTCAAGATTATCCTCTTGATATTATGGCAATTATTTGTAGAATGTCCATGAAAATGATGATATGAACAAAATTCATGACTTCTTGGACCCATTGGTGGTTCCTTTCCCATGTTCCATGGAGTTGGTATATTCTCTACCAGGATAATTGCTTGCCATATCTTTTCTACACTTGTATTCAAAGGTGGCAACTTTATCTCTTCCCTTACCATTCTTTGACCTCCTTGACCGTTGTTATAATTTTGTCTCTGGTTCCCTTGTCCAAAATAATTTTGTCTTTGTCCCCCATAATTTTCTTGTTGTTGATCTAATCTTGGAATTTGGTTATTTCCTATTCGATTATAGAAATTATTCTCTCTATCATATTCTTCTTGATCTCTACTGCCCATTGCTACCATTTTTGGCTGGCCATCATTGATTTTCTTCTCTTCCGAAATTTGCGAAGACGTTTGTGAGGATGTTTGCGAAGTACCTGCTACTACATTGATTATTTTGGGAAGTAAATTTTCTCATCCCTCTTGATTGCTAGTGTTTGCTACTGGATATGACTCCATACTGTTTTGCTTTTCCTCTAGTGTAATGTATTCTTCTTGCAATTCTCGTAACTCTGTCATCATTATGGAATTCTTTCTTCGAAGATTTGAACATATAATTGTTCGTTGCGAACATCGCATTTATGAAGGACAGAATCAAGTATCTCTCATCCACACGCCCTGCCATATCACTGCACATAGTCTTCCATCGTCTTACCAAATGCTTCAAACTTTCACCCACTCTTTGTTTTAAACCAAATACATCTTCAACACCAAGCCGTGAAGAGTGATTTGTGATATATGCTCCAAGGAAAGTTGCTTGCAAATGACTGAATGACGTAATAATGTTCTTAGGGAGTCCTTCGAACCACTTTAAAGCTTCCCCTGTTAAACTCGATGCGAAGTACTTGCATAACACATCATCATGATTCTCCCATTGTAACATGCATCTTATGTATGCTTTAATGTGCTGAATAGCACATGAAGTCCCATCAAAGATACTGGTAAGTGTGGGCAAATTTCATTTTGGTGGAATTCCTCCCAATTGTACTTCTCTAGCAAATGGAGTCCTCACAGCTTCCTCTATTGCTTCATCTAATTTCCTTCTATCTCCTCCTCTTCTATTGTTTATCATCCCTCTCATTTCTGCTAATTCTCGAAAGATCCGTGCATTTGCCTCAGAATTCTCATCCATTGGTCTTTTTAATGCAGATTCTCTTCTTCTACGTTCTTGCGCTTCCTCCCTTGCGATACTTCGCATTCTATCATATTCTTCATTAATGTTTTCATTTGCATAATTTTGCAAATATCTTCTTTCTAAATTATCATAATTGTTCAGTCGCATAGCATCTTGGAATTCTTGTTCTTCCCTTTCTATTCTTCTCATTCTTCTCATGCGAATATCAGGAATTTCTTCTTCTTCATTTCTCCTTCTTCTGTGATTTATTTCTTCTTGATTTGCTTGTACTCTGATTCGAGAATTTGGTTCATTCCTCTCCATTTCTGTTTGTTGATTTAAAATTCTTCTCTTAATTCTTTCATACTCAACATTTTGTTTGTTACGAGCCTCTTCATGTATTCTTACTCCATTCTCGTGATTGTTTTGATGTATTGCTTGTTGTCTCTCAGTTTCTTCCATAAGTTGTTGTTCTTCCTCTCGATTCTGATTTTTTTCTCTAGGATTTGGTCTTGTTCGTAAATTCTCCATGATTTGTTCGTGGTTTGATATTAAAATGAAACGATTCTCTTGATTTCTATCACCTTGATTCTGCGCTTGTTCTTGCATATTATTTTCATTATTGATTATCGGTGAATTTTGTCCTTCTCTTTCTGTTCTAACATTTGATCTTGGAACACTTTGAGATTTCCTTCTTTGTAACATCTCATTTTCCATCCTCAATTCTTGATTTTGTCTTGTTAAATTGGCACGTTCTTCAGCTTCGATCATTCTTTCTTTTTGGATTCCTTGTCTCAATGTTTCTAACATCTCCCTTTCTATTTCAAGAATTGTTCCTCCCATCAACCTCCCATTTTCTCTGATTTGTGGTTCTCTATCTTCTTCTTCTGGTGTATTAGTTCTCCAAGTGTGTATACTCACTTGATCATGATCTCTTATTTGTTGAGCTTGATTTCTTCGATTACTCCTTCTCCTACTAGGTTCTCCTGTTATATTTGCTTCTCCTCCCTGCGAGTCTTACACTTCTTCTTACTTCAGTTAATGGTTCTGATGTGTTTCTTCTTCTTGTCATTTTTCTGGTACAGGAATTCTTCAAATCCCTGTTTCTAGCGCCAATTATGTAGTTGCATAATAACCTACAACTACACCCTCAATAGAATTAGTAAAAGCTCAAGAAGTTCTTGATGATGAATAACAATTTTCTTATTAATGTTCTCATTTGATTACAAAGAAGTATCTAAATGGAAGTAGAATAGTTACAACTTTCTCTATTCTCTTTCCTAAGATATTTTCTAACACTCACTAAAAGAACCTCTCGAATTTTACATTTGAACTCCTATTTATAGTAAAACTTATACACCTGTATATGAGTTGCGAAGTATCGTAACTCATACTCGCACAATTATTCCATCCTCGTAAAACTTCATATTTCTCCGCGCTACTTCTATCATCGTATCTTTTTATAACTCTTTTCTCCTTTATTTACTACGATACTCGTGAACTATTATCTTGCGATATTCGGTACCTACAATTCAATCATATTGCAATACATCAATCATGCAATTATTATAAACCGTAGAAAGTGAACGATAATATTTGAGAGAAAACTAATTCATAAAATCCATAACTTGTTTTCAAAATCCAACTACATCTTTAACCAATAGCAAAATCAACTACTTGTGTTTATGGAGTTCATCATAAAAGTTGGAGAATAAAATTATCATGCAAACCCTAGAAAGAAAGTAGAAGTCTCCCACATGGAGATATCTATAGGTTTAGAGAAATAATTTTCTATTTATATGCTTCTCCAATTCTCAAAAAGATAATCTTTACTTAGTTAGGTCAAGTCTTCTCAAAACCCATCTCCAATTAGTCCACCAAGCCCATGAGTTACAACATCTATTCTCTGGAGATTATGGGTCCAAAGTCGGTTGCCGGATTACTGATGTCATCACCGGAATCCGGTCTCCGGAAAACTATCTCAGGACACTTGAATCATTGGAAGATGTCACCAGGAAAATGTATAATTTCAGGAGCTCAACTCTACTTCTCTGCAGTTCAAACATTCACAAACACCATTTTAGCCAATTCCTTGTTTCTTGCAAAAACATACCCAAAAGTGTGACGCGTAGCTCATATATCCAGCCGCCAACTCTTGCTTTCGACTCATACCCTTTTCATGATTCAGTGAAACATTATGATCCCCACTTTCGGTTCCAAAATCTGGCAACCGGAACCATGCTCACTGGCTCTCCATTCTTGCTGCGTTTTCGTACTATTTTCTGCAGTTTCCAGTCACCATTTGATTTCACTGTTGCTTATCAAAGCACCAACACCAACTTAGATTGCCCGCAATGCCGTCCCCTGAACCAGTTGAACCTGCAATTTCATGCATCAATGTAGATGCAACACCTCAAGTTCATTGGCTGACTATATGCACTACCACTTCTATCACCAACTACAGCTGCAGCACTGTCACATCCATTATGACCACCTCTATGGCTTCACTGCATCAACAACAGATTGCAGCTGCAACCTACAAACCATAACACCATCCCATGCAACCACAAATAATTACTCCAACATCCTTGGATACACACAACACCAACACTAACTGCTTCTCAATCTTCTTGAAGTAAAGATTGAGTTCAATACTCACCATCAACATCCATTCTGTTCTCAAACCCTGTGAATCCCAAGTTCCTATACAACCCATTCATTTACACCGCCAGACTCAAGTCACCATTACAGCTCAGTTCAACCGTCTCCTGCAATATTGAATCTTCTTTGATACTGAACGAAACCATCACTCCTTGTCCTGATCAAACCTATCATAACACCAGATACACAAACCTAGTCTGTAATTCCCAGTTCATGCCGCAAACAGTAGAATCATCTCAACCACCATAATTACACGGTACAACTAACCATTGCCTGCAACAGCTGCAACCACCAAACTGCAACGACAAAAGCAGCTAGCATCTCTCACCTACATACCCTTATGCACATTATCTTCAATCCAATACTTCTGCACACAGCCACTGCAGTTGAGCTCTACCTTTGCCCAGACATTTCTGCTTCAGACACAATCCATTAGTTCTCGTCACAATTCTTCTTCTCATTAAAAGTCTATGAATACTATTTTCTGTAGCATCATTGAGCCACATACTAGCCATTCTCTGTCCTTTCACTGCACCTGCAAATGCATTCAATCATGCAACTTATCTTCTCAGTTTAATCTAACCATGTTCAGTTCAATAGCTACAGCTTCATGAATCATCCCCATACTTCTTGTCGATGTGTTCTCAGCCACCAGATTCACTATCACCACACAACTCTTGTCTCCATTTTCTCAGTACAGCAAACCCATTCTTTCCATTTCCTACTTTGACATAGCGCCAGCTCCATACTTTATGCCATAACTAGCAGCAACAATCAGCAGCAGCAATATCCATTTAAGCTTGATCTCCTGCAGTTCCTGAACCTAAGGCCTCAGTAGCACGACCATCATGTCCCTGTAATATCACAACATCACCTTGTCTGATTCATTCTCAATTTCGAGACAAGACCATCATCTGAGAATAAACACAGAAGCATCATCACATCCATCTTCTTCCCATTCATCACAGATTCATCATTGCATTCTCAGTACCACCAAAAGTACCATCTCCCTCTGTATCACCAGACTCCTTCTCGAATTCCTCCATTCTCAGTCAAACTCAAAATCGACAAAAAAACATTCATCTGAACTCATCATTCAACATCAATACCAGCAGACCCTAGCTTCATTAACATCATTTCTTATTTTAACAACAAAGAACCCATTTCATCACCAATTCCTGGCTCAAGACCCATCTCCTACAGATTCTTCACTGCCAACGGTTTACAGCATCTCCCCGAGTTCAATTTCTTCATCTGATTTTATAGAATTGGCAAACCCTAACTTTGCTTCTTTGTGCTTCAATCTTTTCGTCCATCAAACCTATCTAACAGACCTTCAAAGCAACCACCATCTCTTCCTCATATGTAACCAGTTCCTTAAATCAAATCCCTAATATGATTTCCGTTCAATCTTCATCTCTTAGACTTCCATCACTTCAAAGTCCTCACTATTTGAAAGGCATCGAGATAAATCTCTTTCTCTCTCAGAAAACCCTAACTGCCATGTTCTTCATATACTCAACCATCTTCATCTTGATTCCAATTCCACCAATTCCTTAACTCCCTGGCATCAGAACATGAATCTGAGGAAAACCCCTCACATAAATTTCACCAGATCCCCTTTCTAATCCCTAGTTTCGTCATTACTCTTCATCCAATTCCACTATAGTTTTGTATTATTCACTCAAACATCAGCAGAAATCAATCCTCTCTCAACTCCTCAATTGATTCTCTCCTCTTTACCAACATCCATCATTCTTATGTTCTCTTCAATCTCTGCCCAAAATCGCCAGCAGCAGCGCAGCCATTCTCTGAATTTCAAGGAACTGGTAATGAGAGGAGAAATTCTAGATTTAGGATCATGTACTAAAACTAGGATTACTATATGCACCCCAAGAATGGATAGGACCACCACAGGTACAACCTATTATCCTCCACTATGCTCCCGATAGTGCTTGCATATGAAATAATGCTTTCGTACTTCTCGAATTCTTCCACCAACAGTAGCCATCTCTTATTTCTCAGATCCACTTATTTCCTTCAATTTTATACATCACTAAAATTGTCATGCTTTTCAGACAGAAATTTGCATCACTAAAGCTGACATACTTTTCATCCAAAGATGAAGAAATATAAGCAAATAATGAGCAATAATTCATCTCCAACAGCATTTGCACCTTTTTGCCTTTTATGCGACGGTTCTTCTTCTTTTGTCCCAAATGACTCCAAAATACCTAAATACTCAAAAGAAAAACATAAGATACATAATTTACAAGAAAACTAGCAAAGAAAGCATAAACAATAGATAAATATTAAGTTGTTTTAGACACCTACCAAATTCCCCCACACTTAGACTTTTCTAGTCCTCGAGAAAATCAAACAAAATAATTATAAAACATACATACAATTCCGTGTCGTCGAGGCTATTGTCACTTTTAGCATAAATAACAATCCTTTGAACCCCTAGGTGTCCCTACTGGATGATTTTTAGTCTCATGAAGGTTTACAAGAGGTCTGCCTACAAAACCTATATTTCCAACTCCAAATTTTAGCTACCTGTGAAGAGTCTATGAATGAACCCAAAATGATTACAGGAGGAGGTACCTTGATGCAAATTCAATTCATACATAAGTAAATAAAGCTCTAATTAGATAGTCAAACAAACCACAATACTCAGAATCTAACTAACTACAATCACAATGAAAATATTAAGAAGATGGATATAGAGGTAGATTTTTGCGTATGTTAACAAGTGATCGGTGTTTCCCATATCTGTCTGATGGTCACCACCAAGATGAACCTATGCATCCTATTGGATTAAGCTACTGGTCTGAATTCTAGTGTCAACACACTGGTATATACAAGGGAACCAGTGGTCAACAATCTTAATTCTACATCAACTCAACATGCATATACAAGGGAACCAGGAGTCGACTTTATTAAACAATAATTTTTTCTTTTTCTTTTTTCTTTTTCACTTTTTTTTTAGACAGCATGATTAAATCTTTTGGATCCAAGCGCATGCTTCTTGTCAGCAGATTACATGGTAATTCCTTTGGATCCTGCATTCCACGCTTGTTTAGGCGACGGAGACACGGAGAACACACACATATTGCTATCCAAGTGTCATTTTGATTCCAATTGGTCTAATTGGATGGTCTCTTTTTTTTTTCTTTTTTTTTTTAGCAACTCAATCACTCTATTCCATCCTAGTAGTAATAACAATTCGATGTTAATGGCCCACCAATCACTTAGATAACAATAGATAAATATGGAAAAATAAAAATAGAACATGATATGGTGATATTCCGAGATATGGTAACAACTATCATATTATTTCTAACACTTGAATAATTCTGTCCTTTTAGTTAATGGGTTCCCCAAGTCCTCCAGCCAAGATGGTTCCATCCATTTAGATTGATAGTGTCATCCTAAAGGCACATGTTTCTAGGTTTCAGAGTGTAAAAAGCAATTTTTTTTTGTGTGAAACAAGGGAAAACTAAAAAGGCTAAAAACTCTATATGAGAACACTCCCCCACATTTAAACTTTACATTATCCTCAATGTAAAATTTAGTCATTTTAAAGTAAAGTTCAAGATGGGAATATCATAACATGATATATATATATACAATAAGAAAATAAAATGCATGATAAAAAACGATACTCCAACTCATAGCTATTTATGAACAATAGAGAATAAACACTAAATAAGCTATTTTTGTTGGCATTTAATCCCAATTCATCCAATATATATACCTCACCGCCAAGAAAAAATTCCATCTACTTACAAAGGCTAGTGTTTATTCTAGATTGTTCAAAAATCTCTAAAAGTTGGAGTTTTGATATGCAAATATCCAAAATAAGAAAATAAAGATAAAAGACTTAAAAAAAAATATAGAGATAGATACACAAAACCAGTGGGTAGCCTCCCATTTAGCGCTTGGTTTAAAGTCGTCAGCCCGACTTGCAAGACGAATTCCCCATACACCAATAATCGGAAAAGTTTGGGATCCACCCATAGAACCTGTTTTGAAAACACTAGCTTCGTACAAATATTAGTAATATAAAACATAAATGAAGCTCTTAACCGATAAAAGTTTCCCCCACACTTATTCTTGTCCACACTTGGAAGTGCATAAAGAATATAGAAGTCGGGTACTTCCACGGTGTCTTGTTCACAAACCTGCAGAGTATGAGAATCAAGCATATTTAATGGAGGATATCGAGAAACAAAGTCATTCAACAATATTCTCGAAGCACATACATTCAAACCAATAAGAGGTAAAGGAGAAGAAATAATATGCAAAGGGTTAGACAAACCTATCACAATCTCTTGTATCACGAAATCCTATTCATCCTTGAAAAACTCAAGTGAATTATTCATCTCTTGTATATCATCGTGCTCTATCAAACCTTGCAACCATTCTTTATCCGTTTCTGCCTTAACCAAAATCTTGGCATTAACATTATCATATGCAAGCTCAATTGGGTCTTCCACAATATTGGTCATATCGGTCTCATTCTCAACATACTCCTCTTTGTTGTAAGGCACATACTCCACTGCGGATTCAAGTCTCACCATAAGAAACTTTTTTAGAACACTCATTGCATCATCCTCAAGCTCTACCTTTTGAATAGGTTATTGATCGTTATAAAGATAAATGCTTGATTAAGCCACACTAGTGTCATCATATTCCTTTTTAACTTCACCTTGATCGCAATAAGACTCCATTGTACACTCCTTGGGGATGTCACCATAAATTGGTTCAAGCGATGTATTTTCATAGTCATCGTCACTATCATAGTTAACATAAGATTGGATACCACTTCCCAAAGATTGGTCTTTCCCAGAATTTTACATGTCCTCTTTGTATTCTTCAATACCTTGTCTTAAATTGGAAACACCATTTTGAAGCTCTTGGAGTGATCCATCCAAATTTTGAAAATAGCGTTCCATTTGTTGGTAAAGCTCGTTCGACAAGGGAAAAGTCGAATCACTTACTTCAGTATTGCTAGGCCAATTATCTTCCCTTTGAATGGGTGAATGATCATAACTACGATCACAAATTGGGCCAAACATGCTATGAGCATATTTGGTCGATGAAATTGGTTCCACGCTTGGTTGTCTACAAACTGAATCCATTCCCACCATAAATTATTACATCTTATCTACCAAACTCGAAGAAATATGAATAGGAGTACAACTAGTCTCCCCTCCTTGTGGTTGCTCACTTACATACCCACCGTAAGAAGGTTGGAATGTATGAGAGTAACTAAAAGGGTACGTGGAATATTGGCCATAACCAAAGGATTGGTTTTGATTATATTCCGTGCAAGGGTGAAAGTTGTCATAATGTTGTTGAGGTTGATAACCGTACCTATTGTTCCAATACGCTTCGTCCATAGAAATTGGTACCTAAAACAAGAGTTCTCAAACCAAGGTTAAAAACCAGAAAATAAGAAAAACCAAAACAAAAATAAGAAACAAAACTAAAAACTAAAAAATAAGAAACCAAAAACAAGTGACAACTGCTACCTCCCCGACAGCGGGGCCAAAATTTGGTCGCTGTCGTAGGCGTCAAAAATAAATTACACTTTCTTACTACTCAAAATATATAATATAGCAAGGGCAAGAAAGGATCGTTCCCACAGAGAGGTCTTGGTTGTCAATATGTTTCGGTTTCTTATGTAAAACACTGGGGGATTTTTCTGATTTTTTATAAAGTAAACTAAAATAAAAGCAAAACAAAGAAATAAAGCACGCAAATCAAAGATGTGAAATATTGGGTAAAGGTTTCATCTTCAATTGTAAACAAGTTTTTGAAATTATGAATAGAATTCGTATTTAATCTCACTATCATCAAAAGCCCTAGAATACCTTATTGCAAGAATACTCCGTAAATTTCCTAAATTTATCAACACACACATTAGAGCTGCGTATGTGAATTTTACCTGAAGAATAACCTAATGCCTTGCGCTAATTAAGTTCAATTCCAAGGAGCATTAAGTTTCAGAAATAGGCTAATCAATGAAACTATCATACATTTCGCATGACAATTCGGACAAAGTTCAAAGTCTACATATGATTACAAGAGTGTATCACTACAAACCGTAGTCATATCATGCTACTCGTATTCAAGGTAATCTCTTGATGAAAACCCTAAAATATCTATATATATGGATGTATGTTCAATCAATTCTAGACTCAACCAAACAAATATTCAATCATATTGCAATACATCAATCATGCAATTATTATAAACCGTAGAAAGTGAACGATAATATTTGAGAGAAAACTAATTCATAAAATCCATAACTTGTTTTCAAAATCCAACTACATCTTTAACCAATAGCAAAATCAACTACTTGTGTTTATGGAGTTCATCATAAAAGTTGGAGAATAAAACTATCATGCAAACCCTAGAAAGAAAGTAGAAGTCTCCCTCATGGAGATATCTCTAGGTTTAAAGAAAGACTTTTCTATTTATATGCTTCTCCAATTCTCAAAAGGATAATATTTCCTTAGTTAGGTCAAGTCTTCTCAAAACCCATCTCCAATTAGTCCACCAAGCCCATGAGTTACAACATCTCTTCTCTGGAAATTATGGGTCCAAAGTCGGTTGTCGGATTACTGATGTCATCACCGGAATCCGGTCACTGTCGCCGGAATCCGGTCTCCGGAAAACTATCTCAGGCTACTTGAATCATTGGAAGATGTTACCAGGCAAATGTATAATTTCAGGAGCTCAACTCTACTTCTCTACAGTTCAAACATTCACAAACACCATTTTATCCAATTTCTTGTTTCTTGCGAAAACGTACCTAAAAGTGTGACGCATAGCTCATATATCCAGCCGACAACTCTTGCTTTCAACTCATACCATTTTCATGATTCAGTGAAAAATTATGATCCCCACTTTCAGTTCCAAAATCCGGCAACCGGAACTATGCTCACTGGCTCTCCATTCTTGCTGCGTTTTCGCACTATTTTCTGCAGTTTCCAGTCACCATTTGCTTTCACTGTTGCTTATCAAAGTACCAGAACCAACTGAGATTACCTTCGCATTGCCGTCACCTGAACTAGTTGAACCTGCAATTTCATGCAAAAATGTAGCTGCAACACCTCCAGTTCATTGGCTGACTATATACACTACCACTTCTATCACCAACTACAGCTGCAACACTATCACAGCCATTATGACCATCTCTATGGATTCACTGCATCAAAAACAGATTGCAGCTGCAACCTACAAACCATAACACCATCCCATGCAACCACAAAGAATCACTCCAACATCCTTGGATACACACATCACCAACACTAACTGCTTCTCAATCTTCTTGAAGTAAAGAATGAGTTCAATACTCACCATCAACATCCATTCTGTTCCCAAACCTTGTGAATCTCAAGTTCATGTACAACCCATTCATTCACACCGCCAGACTCAAGTCACCATTACATCTCAGTTCAACCATCTCCTCCAATATTGAATCTTCTTTGATACCGAACGAAACCATCACTCCTTGTCCTGATCAAACCCATCATAACACCAGCTACACAAACCTAGTCTATAATTCCCAGTTCCATCCGAAAACACTAGACTCATCTCAATCACCACAATTCCATGGTACAACTAACCCTTGCCTACAACAGCTGCAACCACCAAACTGCAGTGATAACAACAGCTAGCATCTCTCACCTACATACCCTTATGCACATAATATTCAATCCAATACTTCTGCACACATCCACTGCAGTTGAGCTCTACCTTTGCCCAAACATTTCTGATTCAGACACAATCCATTAGTTCTCGACACAATTCTTCTTCTCATTCAAAGTCTATGAATACTATTTTCAGTAGCATCATTGAGCCACAGACTAGCCATTCTCTGTCCTTGCACTACACCTGCAAATGCATTCAATCCTGCAACTTATCTTCTCAGTTCAATCTAACCATGTTCAGTTCAATAGATACAACTTCATGAATCATCCCCATACTTCTTCTCGATCTGTTCTCAGCCGCCAGATTCACTATCACCACACAACTCTTGTATCCATTTTCTCAGTACATCAAACCCATTCTTTCGATTTACTACTTTGACATAGCGCCAGCTCCATACTTCATGACATAACTAGCAGCAACAATCTGCGACAACAACATCCATTTGAGCTTGATCTCCTGCAGTTCATGAACCAAAGGTCTTAGTAGCATGACCATCATTTCCCTGTAATATCACAACATCACCTTGTCTGATTCATTCTCAATTTCAAGACAAGACCATCCTTTGAGAACAACCACAGCAGCACCTAGTTAGCAATTCGCCGTACTATTCGCGAATAATTCGCGAATTGTTACGTATCGGTCGGGACCGAATAAAACGCACGTATTACTCCAACCACGAACAGTGTACGCGATTTATATGGTCTTGACGAATTATCCGCGAATTTTACGAATTCACGAATAATCCGGTAGTTCGGTTCGCTTTCAAATAGTTTTACAAGTCCATACTTAAGCCCATTTAGTCTCACTCTTAAAAGCCCATCCAACTTTGTAGACCCATTATAACTCATTTCAGCTCTTTTTCACAAAAATTGAAGACAGAGGGAATCGATCCCATCACCTAAGCCAAAGTTCTGAGAACTCCAACCATTGAGTTGCGCCTTAATTGGTGATCTTCATTGAGATATTATAAACATCTACATTTTATCGTATTTTATATGTATTATTATACCCGAAAGTTATTTTAATATAGCCGAACTTTGAGCGCCGCACTAGCATCTCAAAAACGAATTATACACGTACGTATGTCGTTCTGAATTACTCCCGAATCACGAACCATTGACCGGATTCTTGACCGAATTTAATTTTTACAAATCCGTATAATACCCATACGTTTGCCGTTCCGTACGTATGCCGAATACTGAATTGCTAACTAGGCAGCAGCATCATCACATCCATCTTCTTCCCATTCATCACAGATTCATTATTGCATTCTCAGTACCACCAAAAGTACCATCTCCCTCTGTATCACCAGACTCCTTCTCGAATTCCTCCATTCTCAGTCAAACTCAAAATCGACAAAAACCCATTCATCTGAACTCATCAATTTCATCATTCAACATCAATACCAGCAGACCCTAACTTCATTAACATCATTTCTTCTTTTAACTTGCATAGAACCCATTTCATCACTAATTCCTGGCTCAAGAACCATCTCCTACAGATTTTTTACTGCCAACGGTTTACAGCATCTTCCCGAGTTTAATTTCTTCATCTGATTTTACAAAAATGGCAAACCCTAACTGTGCTTCTCTCTGCTTCAATTTCTTCGTCCATCAAACCCATCTAACAGACCTTCAAAGCAACCACCATCTCTTCCTCATATGTAACTAGTTCCCTAAATCAAAGCCCTAATATGATTTCCGTTCAATCTTGATCTCTTAGACCTCCATCACTTCAAAGTCCTCACCATTTGAACGGCATCGAGATAAATCCCTTTCTCTCAGAAAACCCTAACTGCCATGTTCTTCATATACTCAACCATCTTCATCTTGATACCAATTCTACTAATTCCTTAACTCCCTGGCATCAGAACATGAATCTGAGGAAAACCCCTCAAATAAATTTCACTAGATCCCCTTTCTAATCCCTAGTTTCTTCATTACTCTTCATCCAATTCCACCATCATTTTGTATTATTCACTCAAACATCAGCATAAATCAATCCTCTCTCAACTCCTCAATTGATTCTCTCCTCTTTATCATCATCCATAACTCTTCTGTTCTCTTCAGTCTCTGCCCAAAATCGCCAGCAGCAGCGCAGCCATTCTCTGAATTTCAGGGAACTGGTAATGAGACGAGAAATTCTAGATTTAGGATCATGTACTAAAACTGGGATTACTATATGCACCCCAAGAATGGATAGTACCACCACAGGTACATCCTCTTATCCTCCACTGTTCTCCCGATAGTTCTTGTATATGAAATGATGCTTTCGTACTTCTCGAATTCTTCCACCAACAGTAGCCATCTCTTATTTCTCAGATCCACTTATTTCCTTCAATTTTATACATCACTAAAATTGTCATGCTTTTCAGACATAGATTTGCATCACTAAAGATGACATACTTTTCAGCCAGAGATGAAAAAATAGAAAAAAATAATGAGTAATAATTCATCTCCAACAACATTTGCGCCTTTTTGCCTGTTATGCGACGTTTCTTCTTCTTTTGTCCCAAATGACTCCAAAATACCTAAATACTCAAAAGCAAAACATAAGATACATAATTTACAAGAAAACTAGCAAAGAAAGCATAAACAATAGATAAATATTAAGGTGTTTTAGACACCTATCAGCAACACCTTTACCTTTGCCTTTACCCTTGCTCTTCGCCGTTCTGGAGGGTTCTTCTATCTCATCAATAGCCTTCAAACACAGATAAAGATAAGAAATAGAGGCAACAATATATTGTTAAGAGTCTTAAAAGAATATTCCTTACTTCATCTGTGATTGATTGAAAAGATGATAAAGTGTTAGGCTTCCTAAACTTCTGGTAGTTCGCTTTTAGCCTCTTAATCTGGAAGTTTCGCAAACATAAAAAATATTGGGATGAGTAATGAAAATATATGTAAGAAAAATAGTAGTAAAGATTCAATCAAAAGGTGGAATTATACCTCATCATCCTTTTAGGCCATTTGAATACCCATGGATGGTATTCTGCGACATTCGCAGGTAAGACATGAGAACCAAAAATGTATGGACCCTCTAGAATTAAAGGGAAGACACACCATTTGTTATCATTAGAATAACGCGGGGAAAAATTATCTCCAGGATGCCAGTCAATGTCTTGCATGAGTAATTGATCAGCAGCAACATTTTCTCTCTTGTGTAAGCGAACACACCAACAAGTGTTGTCTTTATTCATAGGGATTATTTCATAATTCGCGAAGAAGTTATGAACAGTGTAGTTCGCAGGAACAATCGCAACATCTTTGAATTTTGGATTTTTAGCTTCATCAGTATAGAGAGACCCCTTTCCAGCACCAAGGTTGGTGAACTCGTGTAAAAGACGAATGCAGTCTCCACTTAGTTGATATACAGCTCGCAAAAATTTCGCATGAGAAAGAATTTCATAAAACAATGGGATTTCAGGATTATAGAGGGGAATAAGAAGACCAGCTTCAAGTTGGCCTAGCGAGACTATGATTTTCTCTTGATTGCAGGGATGATTAGAAAATAACTTGGCAGTGAGCTCGGACATAGGGCTTTGACCAGGAATACGAGATAGAGTAAAACCTTTATCTTTGAGCTTCGTCTGCATCTTTTCGAGGGAAATCTCGTTCTTGCGACCGGCTGGAGCCATTTTTTAGTATGGGAATGAAGAAGAAAGTAATAGTTTGAAAAGATAAAAGTTACAGTAGCAGGAGCGGAGTTTACGGAAGAACAACGAAGAAAGTTGCAGAGAAAATAAGAAAGGAGGTAAAAAAGTTGCAGCAATTTGAAAAATAATTTCTCATGACATTCTCTTCTTCACAGAGAATACATGAGAAGAGGCAAGATGTATGATCATAATATCGCAAGAAGGACGCATTTTCGAAGTATGGTTAATTACACCTTGCGAGTGTCGCAGGATGGTTTAAAGAATGACGTAACAGATGACGATAGCAGAAACATGAGAAGTGTGTGACTATTCTGCGATAATGAGAACGTTTGCGAAAATTGGCATTATAACCCTTGCGAGAATATCGCGAGTCAGATTCGAAATTAAAGGATAACTTAGCTGTCATCCACTATGTAATTTCCTATATAAAGAGTTGAACAAGTGTAGGGGAGAGGAGAGATAAATTTTGAGAGTGTTGAGAAAGCTTTGAGGAGAGAGAAAGTTTAAGAGAGCAGTTGTATTCTTGATTTCTTCCATTTCTTGTAATATTTCTGAGAATTAATCAATAAAAGTGTTGTTCTTAATCTTCAAATATGTGTTGATTCTTATGAATTCTTGTGATGGGTGTAGTGTAGGATTTCTTGCAACTACATAAGTCACCACAAATCGATTGTTCAGCCACATCCATAGTTCTGCTAGGCCTAAAAGGAGTACACTGTTCTCCCAGAAGAAAGATAAATCTCGATAGATGATTTGGCTACATAAGTTCACATGAGTCCTTGGCAAGACACCTAGTAGAGGCCGAAAAACATCTTCATCTTGTGCAGGAAGACACATGCGGTCAGTACCTCGATATGGATCTCCATGGACGTCTCCAAACCATATAGTATCACTTTCCTACCTTGAAGACTCAATAGTGTACACTACACTAGTCTTATTTCATTTTCCAAGAGTCCCGAATCAATGGGGATCCCTAGTCCTATATCAAACATAGGACGAATGAAGAACCGTGCGTCACACACCTACATGACCAACAAGAGGTGACCTAGACATCCAGTTTCTAGATAAATATTTAGAAACAATTAGCGCAAGAGTCTCTAAAGATTGGGACACATCAAAACCATTCAACTACTTAAACCCACACCACAACATGTTATTACTTGGGACTAGGATAATAGAGATCGGCCTTCAAAATCGTGAAGGGGGCGTATCTCGATAAATCTCGCATCTCTCTTTGGTCTCGTCGAATTCTCCTCCATCAACATCTTCTTTGTACTCAGCAATTACAACCATGTCCCGAATCCTGACTGAAGATAAGATGTTTTAGGATTTTATACGCGTGCATCAAGACTATATCAAGTAGAAGAAGCATTCAAATTATCCCTCAATAAATGCATGCAGGATACAAACTAGGGTTCACAATCGGTTTGAAGAGGAGTTTATAGTTTTCGCTTTACTCAGACTCAGATCATACTTTAGTCACATAAATCAATGAACTGGGACAAATGGGTAGAGAATTCGACAACTCGTCCTTGATAAAAATATCTATTTGTGTCTCTCTTACCACATATTAAAAGGGAATGATGTTTCGAAATACGATGCAAGATATATGATCAAAATACTGAATTATTGCTGAAAAATCTGTAGATTTCCGAGTTTGGATTCACATGTGCTTACTACTGACAAATGAAGCTCTAAGTATGGATTTTTCACTATTATATAAAAGTTGAGTCTCTTGTGTTCTATAGTTTTCGCTCTACTCATAGGCGGCTCATACATTAGTCACAT
The DNA here is from genome assembly GCA_023529315.1 of Papaver bracteatum. Taxonomy (NCBI): domain Eukaryota; kingdom Viridiplantae; phylum Streptophyta; class Magnoliopsida; order Ranunculales; family Papaveraceae; genus Papaver; species Papaver bracteatum. The sequence goes on from JAJJWX010002972.1 coordinate 311,657, forward strand.
AACTCAATAAACTGGGATAAATGGGTGGAGAATTCGACAACTCGTCCTTAATGAAAATATCCATATGTGTCTCTCTTACCACGTGTTTAAAGAGAATGATGTTTCGGAATACAATGCAAGATATATGATCAAAAAACTGAAAGGAATTGTTACTGAAAAATCCCTAGATTTTAGAATTTGGTTTCATATGTGCTTACTACTGACAAAGAAAGCTCTAAGTCTGGATTTTTCACTATTGTATGAAAGTTGAGTCTCTTGTGTTCAATATTTGGGGTCAACCACTAAAATCAGACGTCAAATGAAGTTTCTACAGCCTCCAGAGTGAAAGTCGCGCAAGGGGGGACCTGCTATTACAAATTTAACATAGGGTTTTCACTTAATTGCATATGCAATAAAGCAAGGGAAGGTTTGCATCAAGTTCGAGCTCATGAGGGAGCCTTTACTTCACTAGATGAGTACAAGCAAGAACCGAAGAAGAAAATTACCAACATTTATGAAAATCATCTGGCAGCAGTGGCCTCTACCTCTCGGGAAGAAAACTCTCTCTTCTTCCTAAGGCCTTCATATCCTTTCCTCTACTTCTCCTCAGCTACCAGTCTCTCTTCCATAAGGGCCTCCTCTGAGAAACCAAGACCAGAGTTTACCTTGTTCCAGTCAGCTCTAACAGAATCCAGTGACTCTCTCTATTATATTGAAAACAAAATATCATCATGGGTGGTCATCAAATTTCCCAGATTTACAAGATCATCAGAAGCAAGACTGATCAGAGTTATTCTCCACATATCACCAAATATGCCACAAGTATCTCATCCGAAGTCAGAAGTGAAATATGGCTAACAAAGTTAACACCAATAATAGGATAACCGGCAATGCGCTCTGCCTTACCTATTTTGGATTCTCCAACAACAGAGTTACTGATAATTGGGGACTATTGCACACTTGTTCCGCCAAAAAAGACAAGGTTATCCACTTTATTATCAACATGTTTTTCTTGAAGCACATTTATAATGTGATCCTACAAACAATGAAGGAGTTAGACAAAGTATATCAAAAATACAAGAGTTGAAGACGTATATAAAGCACGGCTAGGTTATTACTCAATAAGAATGCGTCAAGTCTCACAAAAGCGAAGCCAGTCCTCATGACTAAATTCTTACATTTATTTCAATAAACCTAATCCACATCATCAAGGATATTAACGATTTTACATGGTTTTATATTTCTATGAAGAATTAAGAGAAGACATGCTTTCTTCGTAACTAAGGGTAAAAACGTATAAGCATGCCACATACGCGTTTTGGCTCAAAGGGATCAAATTCACGACCTATGACAAGCTAAGGAAGGATAATTAGGTTGTAACACTCCAAGGGATCATTTCCTAAGAGTCCCAATACATCAAGAATTCAAACTCAACAAGGACTCCTTTCAAAAACAGACATCCGTACAATTCAGCGCGAAGATTTAAAAATTGATGACAAACCATAAGGAATTTCAGGATGCTTCTTGAGAAAAATATGTTCCCCTATGTATTATAAACAACATACCAAAAGGGAACCTCAAATGTACAAACTAGCTAGGATATGTGGTGCCAACACCGAAGTAAGTGCACTCTTAAAAACTTCTGAAATTCTATACGAGATTCCTAATGACAAAAGTACGCAACTGGTTGACTGAACTAAATGAATCAGAATTAGGTCATTATTTTTGAGTTGAATAGATAATTCTTTTATCTTTTCAAATTGGGGTCGGGAGCTCAAATCCGACATCTTATGAATATTTTACATCCATCCTACACAAGTCTCTCAAAAATGAAGTTTTCTGACGAACATCCAAACGAAGAGTCCTGATACAAACAGAACATGTGAAAGAAGGATGGACCGACCTCCATACCTATTGAACTCCAAAAATAGTTGTAAAATATTTCTATTTTCAATCCTATATCAAAAGGGAAGCTATCATTCAAAAGGAAAAGGAATTAGAGCTAAAAGAGGAAATTAAAGGACATTGGCTCAAATAAGGAAACATAGGCTTTCCCTTCTTCCAAAATCTCTATGAACGTTTCCAAGCCTCTCCCACATGAATGAAATATCTCCTAGGCCATTAGGACGTCACGTTTTCTCTCGGAATTTTTTTAGATGGACCAAAGTCGAAGAGAATTAGGGTTTTGACGAAAATAAGCCCTAATTTCAAGAATTTGAAGGAAAAAGGATATACTCTAAAAGAGAGGGGGCCGAGCCTCTCCCCATTATCTTGGAAGATTCTCTACACCTCTTTCAAACCTTTTTTTGTCTTATTATTATACATAAAAAAACGAGCTCATAAGGGATTTTGACCGAAATACCCTTATTTCACAATTTTGAGTATTTTCAAAGAAGAACACCCTAATACATCCAGAGACCAACCAAGCGCTCATATACTCATTCCAAAGGACTCATACACGTGATTAATAAGTTCTCTAAGTTTTCAAAGAGGAACGAGATTGAAACGGAATCCATAAAGGCAGAATTTCAGAGAAAATAAAGGAAATCTAGCTCAAAACGGGAAATTCGAGTTCATGATTTCCAAAAGCAGAACCAGAAATGCGCCAATCTCTCTTTAAAGATGTGACTATGCCTAGGGAAGCTCCATGCCTATCTTATGCCAAATAAAAATCAAGCTCATAGTGGTTTTTGACGAAAATACCTTTTTTAAAAGTATGTATTTTTTTTAATAAATATGAGTCTGATTGGTACAAGGAATTAAACAAGATCTCATCACACAAGGTGCCGAACCAAAAAAATATATGCATAACTTCCAAGCCTCGTCAAGCCTCTCCAGAGCGTCTGAAGGAGTCAGACGCGAACAAAAGAGAAATTAGGGTTTAGGTACATTACAAGCCTGAATTCATAATTTACATGGAATAGGGACTCCGTAACTTCAAAAGTAAGTGCCTATGTTTTCTCACGGCTCTTCACCAAAATCAATGCCAGCCAGGAAGACATTCAAAAAACTCTCTCTTCCCCGCATACTCTCCTATACAAATTTGGAAGCTCAAGGATGCATAAAGAGAGGAAATTAGGGTTTTGGCCAAGTAAACCCTAATTCGCAAACCCCAGTCGACTAAGTTTCAACTCTATCAAGATACAGCTTCATACACAAGATTCACGTTAAATAAAAACTCTTGCACATCCAGCATTTTGGCGCAAGATGGATCTTCCATTTAGACAACAAGATATGCCATGACTTTTAGTTTTAATCGGCTTGAGATATTGTCTTCGTCCTACAATCCTAGACCAGGTTTCTTTCACATAAAACGTAACATGACCAAATGATTAGAAATGTCCAAGATTCTAACTAATGGTTAAAATATCCACAATCAGTTTCACATCTCATAGCATCACAACATTTGTCTACACGATCAAGCGCAAAGCTGAAAATTAGGGTTTTAATCAGATAATCCCTAATTGTACATTTGCACGCCCAAGGCATGGATTTCACGATGACAAGATTACAACTGGATAAACTCTGCCCAGCATAAATATTCACGAGAAATTCCAAGTACAGAGTTGGTTTCATATTCAAAGCAAAGACTAAGCATCAATTCGTGGACTCTGCAAGTCTAAAACAATGGGCATATCCTAATTTTGTATGAATGATTTGTTACCATCTATATACTCATCATAGAACAATCAAGGTTCTACTCTGAGTAGGGGACTTAATGTAGATGGTGAAATTTGGATAAGGGGCAGAAGTGCTATTTCAAGACCATAGACAAAATTCAACTCTCACGGGAGAAATTAATCCCTTGGTCGTCAAGGTACTCATAGCCACGATTTTTAGTATACGTCCCCATGACACACTGTTGGTTGTGATGCCGTGACTCCTAGCACACATCCACGCGAGATACTGCTGGTCATGTGGGTTCTGTCAAGTGTAAAATGTCCCCAGCAGACTTATGAACCAGAACAACCACAATTCCAGCATGTCTTCGCGAGACACAGCTGATTATAATGCCATGATTCCTAGTATACATCCTCGACGAGATACTGCTGGTCATGTAGGCTATGTAGATGCGTAAAAACATCCCTAACAGACTTATGACCCTGAGCGGAGATATGCATGTCTCCTATAAGCATGACTCATCCTATTTGAGATCAAGGACTGGTTCCTAGTATATCCCCGCGAGATACACTGGTTGTTCTACTTGAAAAAGCGGGGGTCTTACAACCACACCCAATATTTCGATTAGCAATCTGTATGGACCGCTCCAAGTTGTTTTCTAGAGAATCAACTAGATAGTTAGACTCAATTAATAGAAAATACTCAAGGAGTTATTATATCAATCTCTCAATTTTATTTACCCAAGCAAATACAATTCACGAGTCTTAATCAAAGAGAGATAACTTGGATGGTACCAAAGACCAATATCCAAGTGTCAATCAATTTAAATCAACAACTAATAATGTTGGATATTCTAATTGATTCAACAATGCACAACCTGTATTATTTCAATTATATAAAAATATAATGCGGAAAAGAAATAACACAGAAACCAGAATTTTGTTAACGAGGAAACCACAAATGCAAAAAACCTCGGGACCTAGTCCATATTAAGCATACACGGTATTAAGACACTATAGACACTAGCCTACTCCAAATTAACTTCGGTCTGGACTGTAGTTGAACCCAAATCAATCTCACACTGATCCAAGGTACAGTTTTTCTCCTACGCCTCTGATCCTAGAAGGATACTGCGCACTTGATTCCCTTAGCTGATCTCACCCACAACCAAGAGTTGCTACGACCCAAAGTCGAAGACTTTAATAAACAAATCTATCTCACACAGAAAAGTCTACAAGATAGATAAATTCGTCTCCCACGAATAAACCTATAATTTTTGTTCCTTCATTTGATAAATCAATGTGAATAGGAACCAATCAATAAAACCAGACTTATATTCCAGAAGAACAGCTCAGTTTTATCAATCACCTCACGATAAACTTAATCGACGTAGCGAAGAAGATTATTGAGGAATCACAAACAATGAGATGAAGTTGTTTGTGATTATTTTTATATATTGCCTATCGGAGATAGAAATCTCGAGCCAATTATTACAATTGTACTCGTACGATAGAAACAGCAAGATCAAATCACACAACTACAAGAAAAGTAGTATCGGTCTGGCTTCATGATAGGTGTCAAAAACACCTTAATATTTATCTATTATTTATGCTTTCTTTGTTAAGTTTTCATGCAAATTATGTATCTTATGTTTGTTTTTGAGTATTTAGGTACTTTGGAGTTATCGAGAACAAAGGAAGAAGAAACAAGGCAAAAGTTTCATTTCAAGTGCAATTGCTATTGGAGACGAAGTATTTCTCATTATTTTATTTTATTTCTTCATCTCTGTCTGAAAAGTATGTCGTATTTAGTGATGCAAATTCTGTCTGAAAAGCATGGCAACTTTAGTGATGAAGAGAAATTGAAGAGAAGAAGTGAATCTGAGAAATAAGAGACGGATGCTATTGGTGAAATAATTTAAGGGAGCAAAAGCGCCAAAATGGATTGCATCCGTGCACGCGGATAAAGCTCATTGGAGGCCAAGGAAATTGTTAGTGAAGCTAGAGCTAAAAGAGAATTTAACTCTCTTTGTTGCGGTTTGAGAAATAGACGGACATGGACTTGAAATGGATCTCGGGTACTGGAAATATGAGCTGTAGTTGTTGAGCTGAGCTTCTGAGACAATTTAGAGTTTCTATGGTGTGGGCTTAACATTAGCTTTATAGGACCAGAATATCGCTACATCTATTTTCTGCGAGATTAACAACACTTCTCAGCGAGCATCACCGCAAGATTTTATACAACACTTCACGAGTATCACAAAAGCCTTAAAAAGAGTGACGTAATACCTGACGACTGAAGAAAACTTGAGAAAAGCATGTTTGTTCTGCGATGGTTACAAAACTTGTGAGATTTAACATTGTAACTATCGCGGTACAATCGCAGAATCAACCCGAAATAAAAGGAAAACTTAGTTGTCATCCACTATGTAACTACCCCATAAATATAGACTCAATGTGTCCAGAAAATGATGATGTATTTTTGAGAGTTAAGAAAATCTTGAGGAGAGAGAAACTTCAAGAGAATGTTTGTAATCTTGAATTCTTCCATTTCTGTAAACATTTCTGAAACCAAAATAATAAAAGTGTCGTTTTTGATCTTCAATTATGATTTGATTATAGCAAAATCTTAACAAGGGTATAGTGTGGGAAATCTTGCAACTACATTTTGGCGCCCGAAACAGGGAGAATCAAGCTAAAAAATCTCTAATTATAATTTGAAGATTTGAAGAAATTGTTAGAGTTGAATAAATGGCTAGAAGAAGGAGAAATACGTCAGAACCACCAACAACTATAAGGAGGAGTAAAAGACTTGCAGGAGAAGAAACAAATGAATTAGGAGAATCTTCAAGGATAAGAACAAGAAGAAATAAAACAAGGATTGAAGAAGAAGATCAAATTCCACAACCTAATCAACAAACACCGATACAAAATAGAAATGTGGATTATGATAGAGTGAGTGTGCATACTTGGAGATCGGATTCGATGGAAGGTGTAGAAGATCAACAATTAAGAGACAGAAGAACAGAAGAAAGAAATCAAGGAATGGTTGAAGGATTAATTCATGAAGAAGGCGAAAATGAAGCAGCAGATGATCCAAGACAAAGAATACAAGAGGAAAGAAGATTAGAGGCGGAAGAACGTGCAAATTTAATAAGACAAAATCACGAGTTAAGAATGGAGAATTTGAGGTTGCAAAATAGAAGATCAAGAAGTACTGTTAGATCGCATTCAAGATCATTAAGAGAAGAATTAACGCAAAATTCTCCAATAAGAAATGCTAGAGGAAATATCCAGGAGGAAATGCAAAATCCAAATGAAGAACAACGTCATGGAGAAGAAGAGGTAATAGAAGATAGCCATGATCCGCGTGGCGAAAATTTGGATAATAGATTTAACAACAGAAATCAAGAGGGAAGAGACAACCAAAATGATGAAGATAATCCAGAAGAGGGTAGAAGGATATTACACGGGCGAGAGATCCAAAGAAATCGAAGAATAATTGAGGAAGAAATTGAGAGACATTATGCTGAACAAGCACGACTAGCTCGCGAGAGAGAAAGATTAAGGGCAGAGGTAGAAGAACAAGAATTCCAAGAGGCAGTACGACAGAATAATCATGAAAATCGAGAAAGGAGACGTACACTAAATTGTTATAATAATAATATCCAGGAAGAGTATGATAGAATACAAAGGAGAATAGAAAGACACGAAGAGAAATGATGAGAAATAAAGAAATTCGCAGAGAAATAGCTGCGATTGCAAGAAGAAGGTGAAGCAGAAGATCGCAGAAGAAGGAATGTGGGTGTAGATGAAGACACACAAATCTCGCAAGACAAGAGGTACATGAATGCAGGAGAAGGGAAGCTGCATTAAAAAGACCAATGGAACCAAATTCAACGGCGAGTGAGCAAATTTTAAGAGAATTAGCAGAGATGAGGGGAATAATAAATAACAGAAGAGAAGGAGGTAGAAGGCAGCTTGATGAAGTTATTGAAGAAGCTGCGAGAACTCTATTCACTCAAGAAGTACAGTTAAGAGGAATACCTCCAAAGTGCAACTTACCAGCATTAACCAGCATTTTTGATGGAACTACCTGTGATGTACAACATGTTAAGGCTTATGTTAGGTGTATGATGCAGTGGGAGAATCATGATGCTGTATTGTGTAAATATTTTGCATCTAGATTAACTGGTGAGGCGCTAAAATGGTTCGAGGGATTGCCAAAAAACACTATAACTTCTTTTGATCATTTACGAGCTACATTTCTGGGAGCATATATAAGCAACAATTCATCACGGCCAGGTGTTGAAGATGTGTTTGGGTTAAAACAGAGGGTTGGCGAGAGTCTGAAATATTTAACCATAAGATGGAAGACAATGTGCAGTGAGATGGAAGGAAGAGTTGACGAGAGATATCTTATCTTGTCTTTTTTCAATGCAATGTTCGCGACCAATCTACTGTATATACAAATTTTTAGAGTCAAGAATACAATCACTATGACTGAACTACGAAAGCTACAAGAAGAATACATTTCTTTGGAGGAGAAACAAAATGATATGGAATCATATCCCATCGCGAACACAAATTCAGTAGCCAAAAATGGGAGTTTACTTCCTAAAATGATTAACAATGTGGCGAGTAGCTCGCAAGCACAACAAGAGAAAGTGGAGACTGATAACCAGCAGAAATTGGTAGCAATGGGAAGTCGAGATCAAGAAGAATATGAAAGGGAGAAGAATTATTACCATCGCGGTGGGAATAATAAGATTCAAAGGCTTGATCAGCCGCAAGAAACTTATGGTGGACAGAGGCAAAACAATTTCAGAAGCTAAGGAAATCAGAGGATAATATGAGAAGAAATTAAGATGCCTCCTCTAAATGCTAGTATAGAAAAAATCTGGGAAGCTATCATTTTGATGGAAAATATACCATCTCCATGGAATATGGGAAAAGAACCACATTCTAATAATCGTAGTCATGAATTTTGTCCTTACCATCACTTTCATGGTCACACAGTAAATGATTGCAGAAATGTAAAGAGAATAATTTTAAGGATGATTGACCAAGGAAAGTTAAACCACTTTTTAGTAGGACAACCACAATCTCAGCGATTTCCTCCAGCACCAGAAATTCGCAGGGTAAATACTGTAAAAGGAGCAGAATCATTCGTAATAGAAGTTGGGGATAAAGCAAAGAATTTGTTTTGTAATTCCATTGTACATTCACACAGAACAATAGAGGATTTCCATGATAATGTTCTAAGCAGAGTCTTCGCGAGAGACACAGATGGAAGACAGATAATGAATATCGCGAGAGCCTCGCCATTAGAAGAATGGAGAAACAAATTATATCTTTCACTGCACAAGAAGTACCAGAACCTGGCGAGCAGCATGATAATCCATTGGTAGTAAGATTAGAGATAAATCCAACGCAAATAGAAGAAGAAGATGGAGTAAATGATAATGAAAATGAAGACTCTTGGGATATCAATAGAGTTCTGATAGACACGGGCAGCTCAGTTGACATACTATTTTATCATACCTATAAGACCATGGGTGGAAAATACGAAGATCTAATTCCATCAACATATAAAATCTATGGTTTTAATGGTACTACCAATAAACCCAAAGGGTAAATTGAAATTCGTATTCCATTGAAAGGGATAACTTCCAAGATCGTGTTCTGTGTTGTCGACATTGAATCACCGTACAATGCCCTGATTGGTCGACCTTGGCTACATGGGATATTAGGTGTAGTATCTACTTTCCACCAGTGTGTTAAGTTTCCTCATCCTAATGGTGTCGGAGTCATTAAGGGAGATTGGGGAGAGAGCAAGAAATGTTATGAGATTGATATAAAATCTTGCGAGGAAAGAGCTGAGAAGAAGAGCAATTGGAAGTACAACATCAAGCAACGACAGAGGTGTGAAAGATTGATGATTGATTCAATAGAGAAGCGAGAGGAAGAAAATGGCGAGCAACTCGCAGATAAAGAAAAAAGAGCAAAACGTAACAGAAAAGCAGAACCAAAAGATAGTAAGTAGAAAGGTAAAATGATAAAAATTTAAAGAAGCTTATGCAGAATTTGTTTGAAGAAAATGCAATTGAAAAGAGTACTCTCTTTGAAAGAATTGCAAAATTTTACAAGAAAATCAAAGAAATGAAATTTTATCAGAGTTACAATGCTCGTGAGAAATGCGAATAAAATTTCGCAGAGATCAATAGAATGGGACGAAACTTTATGGCGTGCACCTTAGTTCGCGAATACAATTTCTCAAGAGGCAAATGTAAGACCTAATAGTGCGTCATATAAGGGGGTATCTCTTGACATGACTCAGTGATAAGGTTATACCGCTGCTGGAACCTGAGTTATGCAGATGTTGGGGTTAAATAAAACCTATCCAGGATTTACAATTATATAAGGTTATACCCTGATTGGACGACTGAGGACCTCTTCAAAGAAGTGCAAAGTATGACCAAGGCGCCGAGGTACACGGTTGATCCAAGGGTGCCCGGGGCGTACGAAACTACCCTGGACATTCTTGGTAAGTCTTGGCTATGATGCACTTGGCCTGAAGAAAACCCCACTTAGGGTGCAGTATTGTAAATATAAGCCATATAGGCATAAAGGACAAGAGGCTGCGAAAACAGCTGGTTGTTAGTAAATTTGTATGGGAGGAGCTAGTCTTGTATGGACGATGTGCCCTCCTTGAAGGGGAAACCAGGGGGAAGATAAGGGCTGTAGTTGCAGAATAATCTACAACTACACCCTCAATAGAATTAGTAAAAACTCAAGAAGTTCTTGATGGTGAATGATAACTTTATTATTAATTCTCTTAGTTGATTACATAGAATTATCAAAATGGAACTATAATAGTTACAACTTTTTCTATTCTCTTTCCTAAGATAATTTCTTACACTCACTAAAAGAACCTCCCAAATTTTACATTTGAACTCCTATTTATAGTAAAACTTATACAGCTATATATAAATTGCGAAGTATCGCAATTCATCCTCGCAAAATTATTTCATCCTCGCAAAACTTCATATTTCCCCGCACTAATTCTATCATCGTATCATTTTATAACTCTTTCCTCCTTTATCTATTACGATACTCATGAACTATTATCTTGCGATATTCAGTACCTACATCTTGCCCCTTCTCATGTCAATTCTACGAAGAAGAAATGTCATGAGAATCTCTATTCTCGTAAATTTAGTGTAGTTATTACCACCCATCAAGTTCGCAACACGTCTTTTTACTTTTCCCTTACCTTTTTGACACGTTTCTTCGTAACCGTTATTTTCAACCGTTCACGCTTACTCGTATTAATGAGTTTCTATATTCATCAAACTCTCTCTATTTATAAATATTATCCTTTGTTTTTGATTTTTATTCTCTTATCTTATTCATCTTCTTCACCACTTCTGCCTCTGCAATCTCTTTTATCTTTTTTCCTTTCTATTTTCCATCTTATATTCAATGGAACCAAAGAAGAAAACTATTGAACAGATTAATGCAGAACTTGCTGATAGGGACCTCATTCTCTCTGAGATTGAAGGTTATGATAATAAATCTTCTCTCTGTGTGAAGCTCTTTACCAACTATGTTTGGGATGATCAGAAAATTTTAATTTCACGAGGTCAAATCCTCGCAGGTCTTCCTCTTCCTCTTTATGATGTTAACTTTCCTCTATTCTATGAAATTATTTCCCACCCCAATTTTTCTTGTGCCATTTACCAATTGACTGGTGATTGTATTCGCCTTTTAGTTGAATTCGCAAATCGTGCCGCTTTTGGGAAATCTTTGTATTCAGTTGATCTTAGGAAACCTGGATTTGAAAATATAGAAATTGTTGCTGCGAATTATACAGTTGAGGGTTTCTTCAAAAATTACACACTAATTCCTGCGAGGAAAGAAAATAATCGTTGGGGTGTTCGTCTTCATCGTAAAGCTAATATCGCAGCTGATGATCTTCTCATGCACGATATTGATTATGCCTCAGGAAACAATAAGATACCTCGTCATTCTAATGATGAAGATTGGTATAAGTACCCTTTAATATTATCGGGTTCTTATATTTCTGGGATAGTAGAACTTCCTGCGAACCTTCGTAACCGCCATTATCAACCTTGGGTTTTTAGAAATGTATGTACTTCCATCTCCTTATCTTTTTGAATTATGTAGTTGCAGAATAATCTACAACTACACCCTCAATAGAATTAGTAAAAACTCAAGAAGTTCTTGATGGTGAATGATAACTTTCTTATTAATTCTCTTAGTTGATTACATAGAATTATCAAAATGGAACTAGAATAGTTACAACTTTTTCTATTCTCTTTCCTAAGATAATTTCTTACACTCACTAAAAGAACCTCTCAAATTTTACATTTGAACTCCTATTTATAGTAAAACTTATACAGCTGTATATGAATTGTGAAGTATCGCAATTCATCCTCGCAAAACTTCATATTTCCCCGCACTACTTCTATCATCGTATCATTTTATAACTCTTTCCTCCTTTATTTATTACGATACTCGTGAACTATTATCTTGCGATATTCAGTACCTACATCTTTCCTCTTCTCATGTCAATTCTACAAAGAAGAAATGTCATGAGAATCTCTATTCTCGTAAATTTAGTGTAGTTATTACCACCCATCAAGTTCGCAACACGTCTTTTTACTTTTCCCTTACCTTTTTGACACGTTTCTTCGTAACCGTTCTTTTCAACCGTTCACGCTTACTCGTATTAATGAGTTTCTATCTTCATCAAACTCTCTCTATTTATAAATATTATCCTTTGTTTTTGCGATCAAAAGATGGTTGTTGGCAGAACCGGATGGGAAGAGCTAACCTTATATGGTCGATGTATGCTTCCTTGAAGGGGAAACCAGGGGAAAGATAAAGGGCAGCACCCTCCATTAGGGAGCTGATACGTGCTATAAGACGCAAATGTCACGAGGCTTCTTGTTTGCGAAAACATAAAGGCTTGTCATATTTGTGCAACAAATGATGTTCTGCGAGCATTCTAAAAAAAAAAAAAAAAGAGAGAGAGAAGGAAAACATACAAAAAGAACTCGCAGAATGAAACAAAGAAGTTAAGATGAGATCAATGGGTTATTACATGAAAGTGTAAAAACGTCCTGCGATTTCATCGCAAGACGATAATGTCACGAGGCTGTATGTTCGCAAGAATGTTCAGGCTTGTCATATTATCGCAAATACAAAAATTTACTACAAAAGAGGTGGAAAAATAAGACCTTTACTTAGGAAGGCATGATAAGACCACAGAAATTAATGAAATTCATTTCATCAACATCATTGAAGAAATTATACAAGTATATACATTATGAAGATCTGAAAAGAAGACAGCTTCGTCGATATCATTGAAGAAATTTTACAAGAATATACATTATGAAGTTTTGAAGAGAAGACATCTCTGTCAATATCATTGAAGAATTTTTTCAAGAAGTCCTATCAAAGAAGACAACATCATTGAAGAATTTTAACGAAGACTTAACAAAAAATGCGATTTTAATAGTAATCAAATATAGATAAGTTCATATTCGTAAAAGTTTACGAGAATTACATACTTCTTATACTTCTCCATATATTGAATATTTCTCCAAAAGTCTAATACTTCTTATAATTCTTCAAGAATATCTCATATTTATTATATTTCTTCAACGGATATTTCATTTGGTGAAGGTTAAGTAATCATCATTATCTCCTTCATCAGAAAGGGTATCGTAATTAGAACTAAAGTCCTTCTCAGGAAACTTATCATCTTCATCACCAAGATCTTCCTCAATATTCTCATTAGAAGAAATTACGTTGGAATGAGACTTGGTTGATAGTTTCTTCTTTTTCCTCCTCTCATAAACAACATCTTGAAGTTTCATTTTCCCTTTGCGAAGAGCATCATCTTGACTACTAGAAGCTTGGGTAACCTTCGCGGAACGAAGAGTTTGTTGTCTTGCAGTAAACCTTTTAGAAGAAGTAGAACTCTTATTTTCACTCGCAGCAATCTCAGGAAGAAGTGGAACCTGCAAATTCAAATAAGGATAAGAAATAGAGGCAACAATATATTGTTTAGAAAAATACAAGAATGTTTCTTACCTCATTTGAAATTAAAGGGTAACAAAAAGATAAGGAGATGGAAGTACATACATTTCTAAAAACCCAAGGTTGATAATGGCGGTTACGAAGGTTCGCAGGAAGTTCTACTATCCCAGAAATATAAGAACCCGATAATATTAAAGGGTACTTATACCAATCTTCATCATTAGAACGACGAGGTGTCTTATTGTTTCCTGAGGCATAATCAATATCGTGCATGAGAAGATCATCAGCTGCGATATTAGCTTTACGATGAAGACGAGCACCCCAACGATTATTTTCTTTCCTCGCAGGAATTAGTGTGTAATTTTTGAAGAAACCCTCAACTGTATAATTCGCAGCAACAATATCTATATTTTCAAATCCAGGTTTCCTAAGATCAACTGAATACAAAGATTTCCCAAAAGCGGCATGATTTGCGAATTCAACTAAGAGGCGAATACAATCACCAGTCAATTGGTAAATGGCACAAGAAAAATTGGGGTGGGAAATAATTTCATAGAATAGAGGAAAGTTAACATCATAAAGAGGAAGACCTGCGAGGATTTGACCTCGTGAAATTAAAATTTTCTGATCATCCCAAACATAGTTGGTAAAGAGATTCACACAGAGAGAAGATTTATTATCATAACCTTCAATCTCAGAGAGAATGAGGTCCCTATCAGCAAGTTCCGCATTAATCTGTTCAATAGTTTTCTTCTTTGGTGCCATTGAATATAAGATGGAAAATAGAAAGGAAAAAAGATAAAAGAGATTGCAGAGGCAGAAGTGGTGAAGAAGATGAATAAGATAAGAGAATAAAAAGCAAAAACAAAGGATAATATTTATAAATAGAGAGAGTTTGATGAAGACAGAAACTCATTAATACGAGTAAGCGTGAACGGTTGAAAAGAACGGTTACAAAGAAACGTGTCAAAAAGGTAAGGGAAAAGTAAAAAGACGTGTTGCGAACTTGATGGGTGGTAATAACTACACTAAATTTACGAGAATAGAGATTCTCATGACATTTCTTCTTCGTAGAATTTACATGAGAAGAGGCAAGATGTAGGTACTGAATATCGCAAGATAATAGTTCACGAGTATCGTAATAAATAAAGGAGGAAAGAGTTATAAAATGATATGATGATAGAAGTAGTGCGGGGAAATATGAAGTTTTGCGAGGATGAAATAATTTTGCGAGGATGAATTGCGATACTTCGCAATTCATATACAGTTGTATAAGTTTTACTATAAATAGGAGTTCAAATGTAAAATTTGGGAGGTTCTTTTAGTGAGTGTAAGAAATTATCTTAGGAAAGAGAATAGAAAAAGTTGTAACTATTCTAGTTCCATTTTGATAATTCTATGTAATCAACTAAGAGAATTAATAAGAAAGTTATCATTCACCATCAAGAACTTCTTGAGTTTTTACTAATTCTATTGAGGGTGTAGTTGTAGATTATTCTGCAACTACAAGGGCGTCACCCTCCATTAAGGAGCTGATAAGTGTCTAAAGACGGAAATGTCATGGGGCTTTATGATCGCAAGAACATTTAGGCATGTCATATTGTCGCGTGACGAAAGTTATACAAAGGCAACAAGCCAAAAGAGAAAAGTTAAGATGAAAGCAATGGGTTTTTACATTTAACAAGTGTAAAGACGTCTTGCTATTTCATCGCAAGACGACAATGTCATAAGGTTTAATTCTTGCAAGAGAGTTTATACTTATCATATTGTCACAAAGATGTTGAAAAAATTGATAAGACAAGATCAATGGGTCAATACTTGCAAATGTAAAGACGTCCTGCGATTTTGTCGCATAAAGAAAAGATGTGGCAAAATAAGACCTTTAATTAGGAAGGAATAATAAGACCATAAGATTATTGCGATAATGCTCGCAAAATTTATGAGATTTGCGATTCTACGCAGAAATCATAAAGTTATGCAATTATTGCTAGCGATAACATCACCGATATTGAGGCAAATTTAAGTTGATTCACAACTAATATCTAATCTCTACTCAGTTTTTTCATATTGCAGATGAATAACAGAGGCAAGTATGGGAATGCATAGAATGATGAAATTATTATTCATCCATCATATGATAAAATTGCTTAGATGATACATTTATACAAATAATTAAAGGATAATAATTGATTGATTATGTTGCAGAAAAAGGATTGTTTTCTAATTCATATAGATAAAAGCAAAAGAAGTTTACACATCAAGTTGGAGAATCTCGCAGCGATGTTACGAGAAGAAAAAAATGAATGCACAAAATTTACAACAAAGAAAAAGAGAAGAAACAAGACTAAGTAGACCCATCATCACCCTCATCAGAACTCTTTTCTTTTTCAGATTCTTCTTCATTACCAGACTTCTCTTCTTCGCCAGATAATTCTTCATCTTCGCTAGACTCCTTAGCTTCGCTATCAGAGATAACTAAATTTGGGGAATCAGCTGGAATTTACTTTGCAAGATCAGGGTATGTAGAATGAGAAATACCATGATCATCGCAGACTAGCTTGACAACGTCATTACGAACACGGAGAAGGGCATTACTAAAATTTGAAGATGAGATTTTCAATTTATCCTTCAATCTAGAATACTTTTCATTACGAGAAGATAGATTTCCAGCGAGTTGGTTTTTCTCTTCTTCTAACTCATCAAATCTCTTACGATAGTTCTTTTCGGACGCTGCGAGCAAATGATAACAAAGTTAATACAAATAAGGATGATTCAATTAGGAAATAATTCAGGGAAATCATAGAGTGATAACCTTCTCTTTCAGAAATCATGACTTTAATTAAAGCCGCTTGATCAGCATGAAGACTAACATCTACACCTAAATTAGTTCTGGCGTTATCAAGAATCTTCGCAGCCCAAGAAAACTCATCTCCGCTATTAATAAGAAGACGAGATCGAACTTGAGTTTCCATCACAAGAAGATCTTCATTCTCGCGGATAAGCTTATCTATTTCCATTTGAACATTAAGAAGAGTTTTATGGAAGTTTGCTAGAGTCTTGGAGCCATTTTTAACGGCAAGATCTTTCTCGTCAATAAGATCACTATTCCTTTTTCTTAATCTATCTACTTCTTTCTTTGAATCAAGATAAAAGCGCTTATACTTGTTGGTCAAACCTAAATTGAATCTGTGTTCAATTTTTAAGAGATTAAATTTGGATTTAAGTTCATCTATGGAGAGTGATTCAATCTTATCATCTGAGAAATTACTTAAAGAATTATTAAGGCAAGCAAGAAGGGTATTATCATCTACAGGGTCAGGAAAAGATTGGAAGAGTGTATCCTCATCAGTAAGACCATAAATATCTGCAAAAATGGTTGCTTGAATAAGCTGCGATAGGGTGAGAAGAATTAAAATAGAAAAGAAATAAATCATACCATAGAGTTGTTGATTGGCTTTATCAAGATCAGAGATTTTTTGCTTGTCAACTGAAGCTTCAGTTTCCAGCTGCTTATTTTTTCTGCGAAGTTCAATAAATTCAGCTTCTAGCTTTTCTTTATCTTGACGAAGATTAGCAGATTTATTTTCATAAGTAATACGCCTATTGTCTAAATCAGAAGCAACAACAAAAGCGGCTCTTCCAACCTGCGATAGAACTATATAAGTCAATATATGACAAAAATATCAATAGATACACAAAAAGGATGAGCAAGTGAAAACATACCAGGATGCCAAGTGAATTTAAAAGACTTGGAGCCAGCGATCTTGAAACACCGCGAAGAGTATCATTGTCAGCTAGTATGGGAGCATCGCAGACATTGGCGAGGGACAAGGATATCTCATTAATAGCTTCATCTCCATACTCATTTGGGATACCAAACATATTCTTGCCAAAAAAATTGGACAAATGAGCCATCGAAGAATCAGAAGAATTCTTTATAGAATGGAAGCTGTTATCATTAAAATACTCGTCATTATTATCCTTGTCAAAATCAACACTAGGATTCTCTGGAATGGGTTGAGGAGTTGAAGAAGAAGAAGGTCGGGTTTTCCTTTTCTTCAAAGGAGGATCGCCAGATTCTTCACCGCGAGGGGCAGAAGGCTTTCCTTTAGGAGGAACAGTAGATTTATCCTGATCGCCAGATTCCTCACCGCGAAGGGAAGAAGACTTCCCTTTGGGAGGAACAAAAGATTTAACCTTTAAATATTTCTCCTTGGTTCTCACAGGTTTTATTGGTTCTAGTTCTTCGATTTCCTGCGAGCACAGATGAAGATAAGAAATAGGGGCAACAATATATTGTTAAAATTTATGAGGAGATATTTCTTACTTCATCCGTGAAATATTTAAGAGCTAAGAAAGTGATGGGTTTCCTAAAAGATTGGAAGCTGAGCTTCATTCTCTCAATCTGAAAAAGATCAAAATAATTAGCGAGAATATAAAAACATGAAGAAGATAGTAAATAATAATAATGCAAAAAGTTGAGAGGATATACTTCTTTAGATCTTTCAGGCCAGTTGAAGACCCATGTTTCATACTCTAAGAGATTCGCCGGTAATGGGAGAGAACCATATATATAAGGACCTTCAAGACATAACGGAAAGATAAACCACTTATCATCGCTGGAGTGGCGAGGGCCTTGATTGGTAGGTGTATGCCAATCAATGTCTAACATAAGAGCCTCATTATCATCGATCTTTTCTTTCTTCAAACGGACACCCCAGCAAGTACTATCCCTCTTCATATGAACTATCTTGTAATTTTTGAATAAACTCTCCACATTATAATCTGCAGAGACAATGGGAACATCCTTAAATTGAGGATTCTTCAGAGCTTCAGGATAGCGAGATCCTTTATCAGCACCGCGAGAAGCATATTCAAGCAGCAATCTGATATAATCTCCACCTAATTGATATATCGTTCGCGAGAATCTCTCGTCAGATATTATTTGATAGAATAATGGGAGTTCTGGGTCATAGAGAGGAAGGGGAAGACCAGCTTCAAGTTGACCTAGCGATACTATGATTTTTTGGCGAGAGCATTGATGATCAGAAAATAGTTTGATAGAAAGTTCAGATTTAGGGCTTTGACCTGGAATTGTAGACAAGGTAAAACCTTTACTTTTGAGCTTTTCTCGCATCTCATTAAAAGCAGACAAGTTTTTAGAACCAGCAACAACCATTTTTGAGTATGGGAATGAAATAAAAGGTTGAAAAATAAAGAAGAAATCACAGCGATGACATACGCGCAATTTACGGAAGAACAGTAAACTTGCAGAGAAGTTACGCAGAGAAAGAAGAAGAAAGTAAAAAGAGGAAAAGAAAAGAATGAAAGGAGAATTTATAGAAGAAGAGGTTTCTCGAGAAGATGAACGCAATAAATGCTAAGAAAATACATGAATGGTTAGATCCCAGCGGTTAGGGAGGACGTGTCATAAATTCATTAGAAGAGAGAATATGTGAAAACAGCCGGCGAAGGGCACAGAAACGTGTCAGAACAGAGAAATCTGAAAAGATAAATAGTTGCAGCATTTTAAAATTCTCATGATCTTCTCTTCTTCGCAGAAAAGACATGAGAAGAGGCAATATGTAGGACCAGAATATCGCTACATCTATTTTCTGCGAGATTAACAACACTTCTCAGCGAGCATCACCGCAATATTTTATACAACACTTCACGAGTATCACAAAAGCCTTCAAAAGAGTGACGTAATACCTGACGACTGAAGAAAACTTGAGAAAAGCATGTTTGTTCTGCGATGGTTACAAAACTTGCGAGATTTAACATTGTAACTATCGCGGTACAATCGCAGAATCAACCCAAAATAAGAGGAAAACTTAGCTGTCATCCACTATGTAACTACCCTATAAATATAGACTCAATGTGTCTAGAAAATGATGATGTATTTTTGAGAGTTAAGAAAATATTGAGGAGAGAGAAACTTCAAGAGAATAGTTGTAATCTTGAATTCTTCCATTTCTGTAAACATTTCTGAAATCAAAATAATAAAAGTGTCGTTTTTCATCTTCAATTATGAGTTGATTATAGCAAAATCTTAACAAGGGTGTAGTGTGGGAAATCCTGCAACTACAAGCTTGGACCATAATTGTTCAGTGGACTTTATCTCAGGGTCATACGCGTTTGTGCTATAAGAGAAAAAAAAAATTAGTTTTTCATAGAAACTCAATTTCATGAGCAAAGGAAGCCGAGTTTTAACCAGTGAGCTGCTACACTAATTTTGTTGCCGCAACCAGTTCGAGAACCATTTCTTGCCGCCGGTTAACCTTGTTCATATGGGTTCTCACCATGGGTCAAGAGACGTAGAAGAAACCGAGAAAACGAATGAAGAATTGAATGAATGTGTTGGAATTTTGGACCAGAATAAAGAGGAAGAGAATAAAGATATTTCAGAAGATTAGAGCTGTAGGAAGAGGTGTTTTTGAATGAGGAGAAGTCACTGAGTCTGCCATGGGTTTTGTGTCATGTTCTTGAGCTCGATTTCAGTTGAGAATATGACATTGATGTGCCTGATTTATGGGGATCTGTTTCTGCTGGGTATGGCAATCAAGAGGAGTAACAGATGGTACAGGTTTGGAGGATGAATTTCTTAATATGGGTGTCGAATTGCTTATAGGGAATAAAAAGCTTACTGACATTCGTTTTGGGTGTTTAATGGGCGAAATTACCGTATCATTAAGAGCTCTGAATGATTAAGAGCCATGGGTTTGTGTTAAATTTAAAGTTTGCAGGGAAGGAACTGAATTTGATAGTCTCCAAGGTGCAGCCATTTTACATTCCTCATCAGGTTACGAAATGCATACAACATGCTTGCAGAAATGCCTGAACTAGCATCTTGGTTCCACCAGGTTTGCCATGGTCGATGGCTGTGTAAGAGGGGCAATTGGCAGTGGCTAGGATATGTTTTCTACACCAGAGAGACACGGAAGAACTGGGTTGATTAAGGGAAGTCCTGAGTTCCGTGAGAAGGCAATGGGTTGTCAATAATGAGTTGGTTTTGCATTAAGTCAAGGTGGCTTTGGGGTCAAGTTTTGAGCTCAATTGCAGCTAAAATATGATGCTTCTTTGATCGAATTTGTGTTGATGGATCGTTTGCAGGATTATAGATGAAGTGGCTTGAGTTGAGCTGAAGAACGTGTGATGTAATGGAGTCAGGTGTTGGTAGTGGATGTGGATGTGCATAGCTGAGAAGAGGGGACTGCAGTGAAGTATTATTTGGTGCTGATGTTGTATCGCAGTTGTACAATGACTAAACTGCAGGAGGTGATTGAATTGCATTATTTGAATCTGGTGATAAATGAAAGGGATTGTATGTGAATTTGGCATTGCAAGGAAGGCTTGGTGGAATTTTAATGAGATGCTGGAATGAGATAGTATACAGATGCAGTTAGCAATGGATCTGGTGGTTTGTGAACAAGGATGACACTACAGCTGAACTGGTCCCATAATGGGTACATTGAAGTCATAAGTGATTGCAGAGCTGAAATGGTGTTTGTTTTGCATCTAAGCTGGAGTCGGCGCTACTGAGATGAACTACAGATAATGCAGTTGGGAGTGAAGTTACCGAATTAGAATGGAATACATGCAGATAATGAGTTCATTGATCGCAGTCGTATGCGTCAAAAATAATTACACTTTCTTACTACTCAAAATATAAATATAGCAAGGGCAAGAAAGGATCGATCCCACAGAGAGGACTAGGTTGTCAATATATCTTCGGTTTCCTAAATAAAACACCGGGGGTTTTCTGATTTTTATGCAAGTAATAAAAATAAAAGCAAACAAATAAATAAGCAAACAAATCAAATAGAAGAGATATTGGTTAAGGATTCATCTTCATTCATAAACATGCTTTCAAAATAATAAGTAAAATTGATATTTAATCTCAACTTTTATCAAAAGCCCTAGGATACCTTGATCGCAAGATTATCCCGCAAATCTCCTTTTGTCATCAACAAACACATTAAAAGATGCAAGTATGAGTTCTATCTAAGAGAACAACCTAACGTGTAAAAGAACTAATCAAATTTAATTCCCTAGATGCATTAAGTTCTATGAAATCAGGCCAATCAAAGCAATCTAACGTGGAAAACGCACTAATCCGATTTAACAAAGGTTATGATTCATATATGATCATAAGAATATATCACTACAAACTATAATCATATTTATGCTACTTGAAATCAGGAATCTATCACTTTTACATATAACAAACCCTAATTTAGCAATAGAGATGAAAACAAACTCAACCGATTCGCGACTCGATCAAACAAGCATTCAATTCATGTAACAATATAAACAGTGAATCATAAACGATAAAGTATGGAGACAAAACTAATTTATCATATCAAAAACCATATTATGTGAAATCCAATTATTCCATAACCAATAATAAACTTAAGTACTCATGTTCAAGGAGTTCATAACAAGAAGAAAGAGAAACCCTAACATGTTTCTAAACCCTAGAACAAAGTAGAGATAAAAGATATATGATAATGAGATATTATAAAAGTCCTCTCTTTTATATGTTTCTCAACTTCCATAAAGGATACTCCTTCCAAAATTAGGTTTTGTCTTCAAAGTCCATTAGATAGAAATCCACCAAGCCCACAAGTGAGAGAAAACCGTGTAGAAATTTTGTCCCAAAAACGCTCGCCAGAAAACTGGGGTTTTGGCCGGAAATTGGCCGGAATCCGGTCACCTGAAAATTCACATCCGTCGACGGAATATTCTGTCACGATTCCTTCCAAGTTAACGGTCAAAGAGGTCAACTGTTAGTCAACTGGGTCAAACACTGAGTCAGAATCAAGTCAGCTGTCTAACTCGGCTGACTAGTCTTGGATCTTGCACTGTCCTGAGTAAGTGCAGCCATAATGGCCGTGCTGCACCATGGTTGTGCTTCACTGCCAGCCATGATGGCTGGCCTCTGTAACCGTCCCTGTAATTCAATCCCATCCATCTCCTTACAATCTCTTCTTAGCTTCATATGGCACCAACAGTTGTACCAGATTCATCACCATGAGCATCTGTAACTCAGTACCAGCCACTAACAATGCCCACGACACCATTACTTCATAGCAACAGCTGCAACATCAGTGCCCTGCAACTTCTTACAGTTCAGTTCATACCACCAGCATCTTCACAGCTTCCATAACCAACTGCTACTTCTGTTGCAATTCAATTCCACCTGCACAACCTAACATACATCTAAGAACTTTCAATCACAACCCATTCGATACAGCAGCAGCAGCTCACCACTTCCCATTGCAATCAGCTACCACCATTTGGTTCTTTGAGATGCAACTCAAATCACTCGAGCTGCTCTTGCTTCCCAGTATCACAGAATCCCTTTATTCAGATCATTATTACTATCCTGTACACCTTGTAATCTGCTACAGCATCAGTTCCAACCCTGCCATGTCAACCTAGCATACATCTAACTGTTTTCATACAATACTGCAGCTTCAATTCCTCCCAATCTCAGCTCAATTTTCTTGCTCCACCAAATTATATATTCTCTGTGATAACACACCCTGCCAATTCCATTTCCTTCTCAGTTCCAATTCTTCCTCCAATATCACCATCACAGTCACCATTTATGGACACACCACTATCTGTAGCTTCTCTTTCTCTCCCAACTACAACTACTGCAACTGCAGTGCCATCATTATGACCATGGCAATTGCACCAAAATCACCTCACTGCATCCATTCTCCAAATCTCAGTAGCACTACAAGCTCAAGCAGCAATAAACAGCAACACCAATTTCTATGGCTTCTTCCTGAATCGAGCAGCAATTCCAGAATTCATTACCACCAACACCTGCTCAACTGATTTCGATAACAACCCATGAGATCCCCCTTTTATTTATCTCTTCATAACTGTTTCTCAGTTTCTATCAGCGACCACCAACAGCACCAGAAAGTCGAACCCATCTCTCATTATCTTAGCTAGATATCAACCATCACCACAACTCATCAACACCCTCATCTGATTTCAACAACAGCACCATTGATTCAAACCATCATTCCCATCTGCTTAGCTGTAATACCAGTCCAAACCCATATGATAATTCATCATACTCGAACCCATTTTTCTCTTGATTCTGAAGCTCACAGAAACAACACCTTCCTTCAATTGAATCTAGAATCAACCACCAAATCCTCCAATTCCATCTCCTCAATTCTTCTTCCCTGTTCATCTAATTCTTCTATCTGTCTTCAATTTCTACTCGATATCTCTCAGACCCATTTCTCGATCTGTTCTCTTGATTTTCAACTTTCTTCACTCGATTTCTCGGACAGCTCAGGTAAAAGAGGGAATTGTAAAACGAGAAAATATATCTCTCGAATTTAGGTTTAGGTTAATCATTGGGGTGGATGGTTGCACCCCAAAGATATTTGCACCCACTGTTAATTACACCCTCTGATAAATGATAAGGGACACCCAGATGGCAACCCCTTAACCATAGCTAACTGCCTTTTATAATTCTTCCAAAAGCAAGTTGCCCCTTAACATGTGGCTGGGCTCCAGATAGTGTTCTCCCCTGAAATGACAGATTTGTCCTTTTTGCTCAAATTTGGTGATTTCTTCTTCTTTTCGTCCGTGCGACTCCATAGTACCTAATAACTCAAAAATAAACATAAGATACATAATTCACACGAAAACTCGCAAAGAAAGCATAAATACTAGATATAAAATTAGGTGTTTTAGACACCTATCAAATTCCCCCACACTTAGACTTTGCTAGTCCTCGAGCAAATCAAACAAAACAATTCTAAAACATACATACAACTCTGTGTCGTTGAGGCTACAGTCACTTTTAGCATAAATAACAAGCCTTTAAACCCCTAGGTGTCCCTAGTGGACGAGTTTTAGTCTCGTGAAGGTTTACAAGATGTCTACCTACAAAACCTATATTTACAACTCCAGCTACCTGTGACAAATCAATGAACGAATCCAAAATGACTACAGGAGGAGGTACCTTGCACAAATTCAGTTCATATTTAAGTAAATAAAGCTCTAATTAGATAGTCGAACAAGCCACAATACTCGGAAACTAACAAACCACAATCACAATGAAAAGATTAAGAAGATGGATATAGATGTAGATGTTGGCGAATGTTCACAAGTGATCGATGTTTCCCATATCATCTAAAGGTCACTGCCAAGATGAACCTATGCATCCTATTGGATTGAGCTACTGGTTTGAATTCTACATTAACTCACTGGCATATACAAGGGAACCAGGAGTGACTTTATTCAACCAATATAATACTTTCTTTTCTTTTTTCTTTTTCACTCTTTTTTTCTTCTTTTTTTTTCTTTTTTTTTTCTTTTTTGTAGACATCATGATTAGATCTTTTGGATCCAAGCGCATGATTCTTTTCAGCAAGTACATGATAGTTGCCTTGGATCCTGCATTCCACGCTTGTTTAGGCGACGGAGACAGTGACAACGTTTCACACATACTGTTATCCAAGTGTCATTTTTATTCTGGTTGGTCTAATTGATCGGTTTTTTTTTCTTAGCAAATCAATCACTCTATTTCATCCTAGCAGTAATAACAAGTCGATGTTTAGTGACCCACCAAAGCACTTAGAAAACAATAGATAAATATGGAAAAATAAAAATAGAACGTGATATGGTGATATTCCGAGATATGGTAACAACTATCATATTAATTGTGATTTCTGAGCTATGTTCGTCCCTTTTAGTTAATTGGTTCCTCAACTCCTGCAATCAAAATGGTTCCATCCACTAATGGTGTCATCCTAAAGGCACAAGTTTCTAGATTTTGGAGTTCAAAAAGCACAATTTTTTTCTTGGTTTTTCTATTTTTCTGATATTTTTTTTTTTTTACTAATGCATAAAACAAACTAAAACAAACTATACAAACATATAGATGCTCCCCCACACTTAAACTTTACATTGTCCTCAATGTAAAATTGAATCATCCAAAGAAAGTCAAGGTGGGAAATCCATAACATGATATATATACACAATATGAAAATAAAATGAATAATAAAAACTCATTACTCCAACTCATAGATATTTCGGAACAATAGAGGATAAACACTAAACAAGCTATTTAGTTGGCATCTAATCCCAACTCAGCCAATATATACACCTCACCGTTAAGAAAAAATTCCATCTACTTAGAAAGGCTAGTGTTTATTCTAAATTGTTCAAAAATCTCTAAAAGTTGGAGTTTTGATATGCAAATATCCAAAATAAGAAAATAAAGATAAAAGACTTACAAAAAAAGATAGAGATAGATACACAAAACCAGTGGGTTGCCTCCCATTAGCGCTTGGTTTAAAGTCGTCAGCCCGACATGCAAGTTGAATTCCCCATACACCAATAATCGGAAAAGTTGGGGATCCACCCATAGCACCTGTTTTGCAAACACTATCTTCACACAAATATTAGTACAAGAAAACATAATTGAAGCTATTAACCAATAAGAGTTTCCCCCACACTTATTCTTGTCCACACTTGAAGTCGGGAAATTCCACGGTGTCATGTTCACAAACCTGCATAGTATGAGAATCTAATGTTTCTAATGGAGGATATCGAGAAACAAAGTCATCTAACAATGTTCTCGAAGCACATACATTCAAACCAATAAGAGGTAAAGGAGAAGAAATAATATGCAAAGGGTTAGACAAACCTCTCACAATATCTTTTAGCATGAAATCCTCTTCATCCTTGAAAAACTCAAGTGAATTATTTACCTCTTGTATATCATGGTCCTCTATCAAACCTTGCAACCATTCTTCGTCCGTTTCTGCCTTAACCAAAGTCCCGACATTAACATCATCATTACAATCATTTGCAAGCTCAATTGGTTCTTCCACAATATTGATCATAACGGTCTCGTTTTCAACATACTCCTCTTTGTTGTAAGGCACATACTCCACTGCGGATTCAAGTCTCTCCATAAGGAACTTTTTTAGAACACTCATTGCATCATTCTCAAGATCTACCTTTTTAATAGGTTCTTGATCGTTATAAAGATCAATACTTGAGTAAGCTACACAAGTGTCATCATATTCCTTTTCAACTTCACCTTGATCGCCAAAAGACTCCGTTGTATACTCCTCGGGTATGTCACCATAAATTGGTTCAAGCGTTGTAGTTTCATAGTCACCGTCACTATCATAGTTAACATAAGATTGACTACCACTTCCCAAAGATTGGTCTTTCGCAGAATTTTGCATGTCCTCTTTGTATTCTTCAATCCCTTGTCTTAAATTGGAAACACCTTTTTGATGCTCTTGGAGTGATCCATTCAAATTTTAAAAATAGCATTCCATTTGTTGGTAAATCTTATTCGACAAATAAAAAGTAGAATTACTTACTTCAGTATTTCTAGGCCAATTATCTTCCCTTTGAATGGGTGAATGATCATAACTACGATCAGAAATTGGGCCAAACATACTATGAGCACAATCGGTCGATGAACCTGGTTCCATGCTTGGTTGTTTACAAACTGACTCCATGCTCACCATAAATCGTTGCATCTCATCTACCAAACTCGAAGAAATATTAAGAAAAGCACAACTATTCTCCCCTCTTTGTGGTTGCTCACTTACATACCCACCGTAAGAAGGTTGGAATTTATGAGAGTAACTAAAAGGGTACGTGGAGTATTGATCATAACCAAAGGATTGGTTTTGATTGTACTCCCCATAAGGGTTATAGTTTTCATATTGTTGTTGAGGTCGAAAGCCGTATTGATTGCTCCAATATGCTCCGTCCATGAGAAATAAGTACCTGAAATAAGATTCCCAAATCTATGGTTAAAAAAAACCAGAAAATAAGAAAAACAAAAATAAGAAACAAAACTAAAAACTAAAACTAAAAACAAAAACAAAAATAAGAAACCAAAAACAAGTGACAACCGTTGCCTCCCCGGCAACGGCGCCAAAATTTGATCGCAGTCGTATGCGTCAAAAATAATTACACTTTCTTACTACTCAAAATATAAATATAGCAAGGGCAAGAAAGGATCGATCCCACATAGAGGACTAGGTTGTCAATATATCTTCGGTTTCCTAAATAAAACACCGGGGATTTTCTGATTTATATGCAAGTAATAAAAATAAAAGCAAAGAAAGAAATAAGCAAACAAATCAAATAGAAGAGATATTGGTTAAGGATTCATATTCATTCACAAACATGCTTTCAAAACAATAAGTAGAATTGATATTTAATCTCAACTTTTATCAAAAGCCCTAGGATACCTTGATCGCAAGATTATCCCGCAAATCTCATTTTGTCATCAACAAACACATTAAAAGATGCGAGTATGAGTTCTATCTAAGAGAACAACCTAACGTGTAAAAGCACTAATCAAGTTTAATTCCCTAGATGTATTAAGTTCTATGAAATCAGGCCAATCAAAGCAATCGAACGTGGAAAACGCACTAATCCGATTTAACAAAGGTTATGATTCACATATGATCATAAGAATATATCACTACAAACTATAATCATATTTATGCTACTTGCAATCAGGAATCTATCACTTTTACATATAACAAACCCTAATTTAGCAATAGAGATGAAAACAAACTCAACCGATTCGCGACTCGATCAAACAAGCATTCAATTCATGTAACAATATAAACAGTGAATCATAAACGATAAAGTATGGAGACAAAACTAATTTATCATATCAAAAACCATATTATGTGAAATCCAATTATTCCATAACCAATAATAAACTTAAGTACTCATGTTCAAGGAGTTCATAACAAGAAGAAAGAAAAACCCTAACATGTTTCTAAACCATAGAACAAAGTAGAGATAAAAGATATATGATAATAAGATATTATAAAAGTCCTCTCTTTTATATGTTTCTCAACTTCCATAAAGGATACTCCTTCCAAAATTAGGTTTCGTCTTCAAAGTCCATTAGATAGAAATCCACCAAGCCCACAAGTGAGAGAAACCCGTGTAGAAATTTTGTCCCAAAAATGCTCGCCGGAAAAATGGGGTTGTTGCCGGAATCCGTTCACCTGAAAATTCACCTCCGTCGACGGAATATTCTGTCACGATTCCTTCCAAGTTAACGGTCAAAGGGGTCAACTGTTAGTCAACTGGGTCAAACACTGAGTCAGAACCGAGTCAGCTGGCTAACTCGGCTGACTAGTCTTGGCTCTTGCACTGTCCTGAGTAAGTGTAGCCATAATGGGCGTACTGAACCATGGTTGTGCTTCACTTCCAGCCATGATGGCTGGCCTCTATAACCTTCCCTATAATTCAATCCCATCCAGCTCCTTGCAATCTCTTCTTAGCTTCATATGGCACCAACAGTTGTACCAGATTCATCACCATGAGCATCTGTAACTCAGTACCAGCCACTAACAATGCCCACAACACCATCACTTCATAGCAACAACTGCAACATCAGTGCCCTGCAACTTCTTGCAGTTCAGTTCATACCACCAGCATCTTCACAGCTTCCATAACCAACTGCTACTTCTGTTGCAATTCAATTCCACCTGCACAACCTAACATACATCTAAGCACTTTCAATCACAACCCATTCGATACAGCAGCAGCAGCTCACCACTTCCCATTGCAATCAGCTACCACCATTTGGTTCTTTGAGAGGCAATTCAAATCACTCGAGCTGCTCTTGCTTCCCAGTATCACAGAATCCCTTTATTCAGATCATCATTACTATCCTGTACACCTTGTAATCTGCTACAACATCAGTTCCAACCCTGCCATGTCAACCTAGCATACATCTAATTGTTTTCATTCGATACTGCAGCTTCAATTCCTCCCAATCTCAGCTCAATTTTCTTGATCCACCAAATTATATATTCTCTGTGATAACACGCCCTGCCAATTCCATTTCCTTCTCAGTTCCAATTCTTCCTCCAATATCACTAACACAGTCACCATTTATGGACACACCACTATCTGTAGCTGCTCTTGCTCTCCCAACTACAGCTACTGCAACTGCAGTGCCATCATTATGACCATGGCAATTGCACCAAAATCACCTCACTGCATCCATTCTCCAAATCTCAGTAGAACTACAAGCTCAAGCAACAATAAACAGCAACACCAATTTCTATGGCTTCTTCCTGAATCGAGCAGCAATTCCAGAATTCATTACCACCAACACCTGCTCAACTGATTTCGATAACAACCCATGAGATCCCCCTTTTCTTTATCTCTTCATAACTTCTTCTCAGTTTCTATCAGCGGCCACCAACAGCACCAGAAAGTTGAACCCATCTCTCATTATCTTAGCTAGATATCAACCATCACCACAACTCATCAACGCCTTCATCTGATTTCAACAGCAGCAACATTGATTCAAACCATCATTCCCATATGCTTAGCTGTAATACCAGTCCAAACCCATATGATAATTCATCATACTCGAACCCATTTTTCTCTTGATTATAAAGCTCACAGAAACAACACCTTCCTTCAATTGAATTTAGAATCAACCACCAAATCCTCCAATTCCATCTCCTCAATTCTTCTTCCATGTTCATCCAATTCTTCTATCTGTCTTCAATTTCTACTCGATATCTCTCAGACCCATTTCTCGATCTGTTCTCTTGATTTTCAACTTTCTTCACTCGATTTCTCGGACAGCTCAGGTAAAAGAGGGAATTGTAAAACGAGAAAATATATCTCTCGAATTTAGGTTTAGGTTAATCATTGGGGTGGATGGTTGCACCCCAAAGATATTTGCACCCACTGTTAATTACACCCTCTGATAAATGATAAGGGACACCCAGATGGAAACCCCTTAACCATAGCTAACTGCCTTTTATAATTCTTCCAAAAGCAAGTTGCCCCTTAACATGTGGCTGGGATCCAGATAGTGTTCTCCCCTGAAATGACAGATTTGTCCTTTTTGCTCAAATTTGGTGATTTCTTCTTCTTTTCGTCCGTGCGAATCCATAGTACCTAATAACTCAAAAATAAACATAAGATACATAATTCACACAAAAACTCGCAAAGAAAGCATAAATACTAGATATAAAATTAGGTGTTTTAGACACCTATCATTCATGGAGCTACAACATTAGAGAATGGATTGCAGGTGTTTTTGGTGATTATCATGGGGGGTTTGAAGCTCATCCAGACAATGGTGTTATGTAAGCATTTGAACTGCTGCTGAACATGAAAGCAGTGAACCTGTAAAAAGACACAATGGCGCATCATTGGTTGTGGCTTGCACAATTTTAAGTATATGCAATGGCCTTGGACAGAGTGACTCTTACCTGACTCGGTTATGACTCGCTTGAGTCGAGCCGACTCAATTGATTAGTTTGACCGGTGATCGGGTGGACTTTGCTGGTCACCTGAAGTTGATTTCCGATAATTTCTCCGGCCAACTTCCGGTACTTTCACTAGTTTTCCGGCGACCACTTTTGGGTCAGATTTTTACACGGGTTTCTCTTGTATGGGATTGGTGGACACATTGGATATGGACTTTCGAGACTTGACCTAGTTTTGGAAGGGAGAAAAGCTACAAAAAGAAAGAGACTTCTACGACTTTATTATCATGGATTCTACTTGGAGTTTTGGAGAGAGCTGCAGCTAGGGTTTGCTTTCGTTTTTATATTTTCATCTTCTTTATTTTATTTCAATTATTATGATGATGATAGACTCCATACTTATGAGTACCTAAAACTCTTCTTGATTAAGGTCGATTTCAAAGCCCGAAATATGAACTTGTGATTGATATAAAATAACTTGTTCTCTTGCACTCATTCTCGTTATTGTTTGATTTATACTTTTCCAATAATGCTTATGGATTGTTCCTTAATTGTTTAAGTTCGAAATTAAATAGTTATATCACGATCTTATTGCTAGTTTAGATTTTCTTCGACCTGTAATTGTCTAGAGAAGATAAACACAAGTATCAATATATGGGTATTGATGATGGGACTTTGTTAAGTACATATATGTAGAAATTGACACTAGTAGGTGATTCTAGATTTTGATTTCATCACTAGGAACAATCTTATCTCACAAAACTTAGAGCACTTGTTTAAATCATACCTAGTAAGCGTACCTCTAGGTAACTTGGATAATTAGAAACCGGTAGTCGAGCGCTTCCGTATCCGGTGAGCTTAGGAGATAATAACGGGATAGTTGAGCGTACTAATTATCCTAGGGTTGTTAGTAACGAGATAATGTGAAGAACTTGGCCATATATCAATTAGGTTTATATTACGTGGTCTAGAATGAATCCTTAATCAAGTCCATCTCATATTTGAATACAACTTATAATTTTCAGAATTTCTACAACATAATCATCTTTGCTAAGAGTAATTCCATAACAACTTTTGCTTAATACACCTCCCTTGGGATGATCCTTCTTTCATTGTACTACTTGCTAATGTGAAGAGAAGTAGAGAAATATTATTTGCGAGTTGACACCTCGTCAAAAATTGGCGTCGCTGCCGGGGAGGCAGTGGCAAGTTTAATTGTTATTTTTATTCTTAGTTGTTACTTTTGCTTTTATTTTCAATTTCTGTTTACTTATTCAATCTCTTAGAATTTGATTTTCAGGTACTATTTCTTTGGTGAATGCATGGAGAGGGCAGACCAAGTCCTATTGGTATACGTCTTCGTTCGGGCACTTTACTTAAATATTTCATTCGAGCAGTGAATACTCCACTTCCTTATATTTCTGTAGTTGCAGAATAACCTACAACTACACCCTCAATAGAATTAGTAAAAACTAAAGAAGTTCTTGATGATGAATAACAATTTTCTTATTAATGTTCTCAATTGATTACAAAGAAGTATCTAAATGGAATTAGAATAGTTACAACTTTCTCTATTCTCTTTCCTAAGATATTTTCTAACACTCACTAAAAGAACCTCTCGAATTTTACATTTGAACTCCTATTTATAGTAAAACTTATACAGCTGTATATGAATTGCGAAGTATCGCAATTCATACTCGCAAAATTACTTCATCCTCGCGAAACTTCATATTTCTCCGCGCTACTTCTATCATCGTATCATTTTATATCTCTTTTCTCCTTTATTTATTACGATACTCGTGAACTATTATCTTGCGATATTCAGTACCTACATCTTGCCTCTTCTCATGTCAATTCTACGAAGAAGAAATGATCGTGAGAACATAACCGTTACTTAGTCTTTTAAAACTTTGACACGTCTCTTGTAACCGTTCTTTTCTAGTTATTCCCTTATATAACTCCTTTATATTCTCTTCCTTTTTTTCTTCTTATTTCCGCAATTTTATCTTCTACTCATACTCTCTATTACTGTTTTCTCTGCAATTTTTTCTTCTGCTATATCTTCATGAGTTCTCCAAGGTAATTTCCTTCTATCTCCGCGCATTTCATTTGTTCTTTCTCTTTAATTTCTGTATAATTTGTTATCTGATTTTGGTTTATTTCAGCAAAATAACTCCTCGGATGAAATCTCAACTAAAGAATCCAAGCCTTAATCCACGAAGAAGAAAATATGAGAATCAAAAGGTAGTTAAAATACTTTGCCTTCTTTCCTGAATAATATATTATTGCCTCAGTTTTTAATCTACATTTTGATTCGCAGGTTGGCGAAAAACCAAACCCTAGTAAGAGATCTCGAATAACTAAACCCACACCATTAATTCCGATTGATGATTTCCTTCCTGAAGTTGATAAGGAATTTTCCTCTCCTCCTCGTGAAAATGTTTCTTCACACACTCCTGTCTCTACTCCATTACCTATCTTTCAATCTCCCATCAGTGTCAATTTATCAACACTTCTTCAAGATCAACCCTCACAGAATATTTCTTCAACTTCTTCTCTTGAAAAACAACCCTCGCAAAATATTTCTTCAACTTCTTCTTTTGAAAAACCTGTATTGTCCCCAAATCCTTTGAGTGCTATTTCTCCGGACAATTTGCAGCTTGCTCTTATTCCTTCAAATTCTTCTCCTCTTCCTCAGGAAATTCGAGATGGAATTTATTCAACTTTCCGAATGTTATCTGAGATTTTGACCAATACTGCGAAGTCTACTAATGTTCGTTCGCAATATGAGTTTTGCGAAGTTCTAAATAATTTCGTCAATCCAGACATTTCTTCTTCACGTCAATCTTTGGAAAAAGAAATTGAATTGCTTCGCCAATCTTTGAAATCTTCTCAAGCAGAATGCGAGGATCTCCGTAAAGAAAATCATCATCTTCAGAATAATTCTCTCGACTGTGCGATTCTTCGCAAAAGAAATGATGAATTGAAAGGTATGATTACTATCTTCATACTTTTCCTTTTATTTACTTATATTCTTCATATGCTTGAAACATCCATTAAAACCCATTCCCCTTTATAGAATCCATCCAGAAATATAGAAGATTGGTACTTCACCATGAATCAGATGCAACAGAATATCGAACCAAGCATGAAAGCCTCTCAAACCAATTCTCCCATTTATCTAATCTTTACTCATGTGCTCTTGACAACTCTGACGCTCTTTTTCAAGAAAATACTCAACTGATATATGATCGAGATTTTTTGAATGATGATATATCTCAACTTTTTTCTTCCTTAACTAAAGCTAATTTGAGAATAGAAACCTTATTAGAAGAGAACAAAACCTTATCAGAAGAGAAATGTTCGTTTTTGAATACAATGATTGTTTCTTCGCAAGAATTAAAAACTCTTCAGAATAAATGTTGCGATCAAGAAAATCTTATTTCTCTGTTGAAAGGTGAACTTGAGGAATTAAAGAAGTCTTCGATCTTGAAAGAAATTCTTTTGTTATTGAGAAGAATTCCCTTATTAATAAGAACATAGTCTTGAGTGCTAAGAAGAATCAACTTGAAGAAGATTATTCGTCATTAAAAAGTCTTAATGCCAAACTTGCGAAGGATAAGAATTTTCTCCTTTCTAAAGATCAAAAGCTTCAATCTCGACTTAAAGGATTAGTTGGTGATGGTTTTGATAATGCGATGAATCAGATGAAGAACTGTTGTCTATCTTTAACTCAATCTCTTACTTCGCAAAGAGAAGGTAGTCATTAAAATTTGACTGCCTCTGGTATATCTTTTAAATTTCGTTATACTCGCAAATTTTATTCTTTGAACTTTGTTTTATTTGCAGAATCTGAGAACAACCTTCGTAATGCGAAAGCTGGATTAGAAGCCTCCTGTTCCGAGCTTCGTAAGAAGAATGCTTTGCTTTCTACCCGCTTAATCAATTCTCGTGACCGTGCTACTCGGAGATTCAACTATCTTGCTTATTCTAAAGATATCGAAGATACCAATCATCAAAAAGCTATACTTCGTGAAAGTCATCTGAAAGCTCAAGTCTTTACGAATAACATTCTCTTATCAAGAGGCTTGCCTCCTATGAAAATTACTCCTCTGAAGATATCTGACGATGAAGTTGCTCGTGAGCCTGATAGTGATTTTGATTATGAGAGTGATGATGAAGATCTTGATGATGAGAAAGAATCTATTCCTCAAAGAGATGTTCCTGTTGCATATTCTTCCAAGGATGATATCTCGCAAAAGTCGAAGGCTACTAATGACCCTACTGATCTTGAAGATCCAGCACAGAATGTTGATGAAGCATGATAACATTCTTTTTTCAATTTATCATTGACTCTCCTGTCCTCCTTTCTTTTGAATTCCTTCCCTTAATTACTGTTGGTTTTCTTTTTGCGAAAAATTCTATTTTTTAAGAAGTACATCTGATATTTTGCGAAGATGATTTATCCTTTCTTTCTGATATTTTGCGAAAATAATTTATCCTTTCTTTAATTAAATTTCCCCCATTTGATCATATGAAGAGAAATAATATATAACTCACAGATAAAGCTTAGTATCTCCTTTTCCCCCTATTATTTCTCTTTAAATGATTAAACATTGTTTAAAGTATTAGAATATCTGCCTCAATTTATCTTACGAAGTTTCAACTTGTTACGATTGTAAATAAGAAATCCTCCCTTTTAAGTATAAAAATAAAATATATGAAATATCCTTAATAAGTATACTACATATACAATACTTTTGAAGAAGTATTAGAAGTACCAAATCCGTCAAATGAAGAGATATAAGAAGTATTAGAAGTACTCGATCCACCAAATGAAGAGATATAAGAAGTATTAGAAGTACTCAATTCACCAAATGAAGAAATATAAGAAGTATTAGAAGTACTCAATTCACCAACTGAAGAAATATAAGAAGTATTAGAAGTACTCAATTCACCCACTGAAGAAATATAAGAAGTATTCAATCTGTGAATAATTACGTAACATATGACGAAGTATAATGATTATTTAACCTTCACCAAATGAAATATCCGTTAAAGAAGTATAATGAATATGATATATTCTTGAAGAATTATAAGAAGTATTCAATCTTTTGGAGAAATATTCAATATATGGAGAAGTATAAGAAGTATGTAATTCTCGTAACATTTTACGAGTATGAACTTATCTGTATTTGATTGCTATCAAAATCGCATCTTTTGCTAAGTCTTCGTGACAATTCTTTAATGATGTTATCTTCTTTGATAGGACTTTTTGTAAAAATTCTTCAATGATATTGACGAAGCTGTCTTCTCTTCAAATCTTCATAATGTATATTCTTGTATAATTTCTTCAATGGTATTGACGAAGCTGTCTTCTCTTCAAATCTTCATAATGTATATTCTTGTATAATTTCTTCAATGATATTGATGCAATGAATTTCATTAATTTCTGTGGTCTTATCATGCCTTCCTAAGTAAAGGTCTTATTTTGCCACCTCTTTTGTAGTAAATTTTTGTATTTGCGATAATATGACAAGTCTGAAGATTCTTGCGAATATACAACCTCGTGACATTATCGTCTTGCGATGAAATCGCAGGACGTTCTTACACTTTCATGCAAAAACCCATTGATCTCATCTTAACTTATTTGTATAGTATTTTAGCCTTTTCAGGAATTGTTGCGACAATATGATAGGCCTAAATATTCTTGCGAACATAAAGCCCCATGACATTGCCGTCTTGCGATGAAATCGCAGGACGTCTCTACACTTTCATGCAGTGACCCATTGATCTCATCTTAACTTTTTTATTATGTTCTGCGAGTTCTTTAGTTCTTTATTCTTTCTTTCTTTCTTTCTTTTTTTTTTTTTTTTAGAAGGCTCGCAGAACTTCATTTGTTGCACAAATATGACAAGCCTTTATGTTTTCGCAAACAAGAAGCCTCGTGACATTTGCGTCTTATAGCACGTATCAGCTCCCTAATGGAGGGTGCTTCCCTTTATCTTCCCCCTGATTGCCCCTTCAAGGAAGCGTACATCGACCATACAAGGTTAGTTCTTCCCATCCGGTTCTGCCAACAACCAGCTTTTGATCGCAACCTCTTATCCTTTTTCCTATAGGGCTTATAGTTACGAGGTTGCACCCTATGGGGTATCTTTGGGCCAAGTGCATCATTTGCCAAGACTTGTCAAAAATGGCAGATGTGGTTCAACCTCACCTGGCACTCTTGACTCAACCGTGTACCTCGGCGCCTTGATCGTTTTTCTCGCACTTCTTGGGAAAGACAAGTATGCCTTAGTCGCCCAACCTAAATCCTCTTACACCGCATTTTATATTGCGTAATGTCGCTAGATTAGGTGAGAATCCAAGGTGTCTAACCCGGATAGGTACCCCATTATTGGGTTGTACCCCAAAATTTTTACCATGTACTAAGGGCCCTTGGTGGTGTTCCGGTTACCCTTAGCCACGTTATAGGTACCCCCTTAAATGACGTACTTTAGGACTTTGCCTCTTACGAAATATAGCTTCGCGAACTAGGGTGTACGCCACAAAGGTTTGATCTGTATAAAATTTTCTGCGGCTCTCTTTTTTTTTGGAGGCTGATCACAGATTGCGGTCTTTTATTCGCAAATTAATGAAATTTTAATCGGAATATAAATTCTCGAAAATTCGTAACTTTTCCCAATTTCTGCGATAAACAATATTCGTAAAATTTATCACGAAATAAAAATTTTGTTTTGCCACATACCTCATTTCCACGAGCAAACGTACTGATTACCTTCTTGTTTTATTATTTTCCTTCTTCTTTCTTCGCAAATTACAATTCCTTATTATCATCGTAAATTTCTTGTATGATTATCGTCGTAACTTTATTCTCTTTTTCCTTAATCCTCTGCCATTAAATTTTCACTTCTTTTCACAGCCTTTACTCTTTTTCTCCAATTTTCTTTCTCAGCAATTTTCCCTTCGCAAACTTTTACTTCTGTATCGTAACATTTCTTTCCCTCAGCCCAATCACCCTTGATAACTCCAACACCCTTCATATAAGGAAACTTTATGCACTGATGTAGAGTGGAAGCTACGCCTAGAATTC
This sequence comes from Papaver bracteatum, assembly GCA_023529315.1. Taxonomy (NCBI): domain Eukaryota; kingdom Viridiplantae; phylum Streptophyta; class Magnoliopsida; order Ranunculales; family Papaveraceae; genus Papaver; species Papaver bracteatum. The sequence continues at coordinate 349,699 of JAJJWX010002972.1, forward strand.
CATGAAGCCATGGTCTTCCTATCAAAGCATTATATGGTGATTCGACATCAACAACGCAGAACAGAATTTCAGTTCTCATTCCACTTAATGGAATTCGCATGCTCACTTCTCCTTTAGGCTTGTTGGCAGTTCCATTAAAACCATAAATTCTGTAAGTAGAAGGTATTAAATCTGCATCTTTTCCCCCCATAGTTTTGTAAGCAGAATAGAAGAGGATATTGACAGAACTTCCCGTATCAATCAAAATCCTATTAAGACCAATTGATTCTTCCTCCATATCATCTTCGTTTTCCTCCATATTCATGTAGATTTCTAATCTTACTACCAATGGATTATCATGTGCTTCACAACCTTCTGGAATTTCAGTGGCTTCAAAAGAAATTTCACGTTTCTGCCAATCTTCAAGTCGTGAAATTTTTGCGATGTTCATTACTTCCTTTCCTTCACCATCCCTCGCATATACCCTGCTTAACACATTATCATGAAAATCTTCTATGGTTTTATATGAATGAGCAATGGAATTACAGAAAACATTCCTTGCTTTTGATCCCACTTCTATAAGTAGGATTTCTTCTCCTTTTTCTTTTGTTGTGTTCTCCCTGCGAGTTATGACTGGAGCATGTGGTAATTGTTGCGAATGTGTCTGCTTAAGTAAAAATTGATTTAGTTTTCCTTGATCAATCATTAGGAAGATTATCCTCTTGATATTATGGCAATTATTTGTAGAATGTCCATGAAAATGATGATATGAACAAAATTCATGACTTCTTGGACCCATTGGTGGTTCCTTTCCCATGTTCCATGGAGTTGGTATATTCTCTACCAGGATAATTGCTTGCCATATCTTTTCTACACTTGTATTCAAAGGTGGTAACTTTATCTCTTCCCTTACCATTCTTTGACCTCCTTGACCGTTGTTATAATTTTGTCTCTGGTTCCCTTGTCCAAAATAATTTTGCCTTTGTCCCCCATAATTTTCTTGTTGTTGATCTAGTCTTGGAATTTGGTTATTTCCTATTCGATTATAGAAATTCTTCTCTCTATCATACTCTTCTTGATCTCTACTGCCCATTGCTACCATCTTTGGCTGGCTATCATTGATTTTCTTCTCTTCTGAAATTTGCGAAGAAGTTTGTGAGGATGTTTGCGAAGTACCTGCTACTACATTGATTATTTTGGGAAGTAAATTTGCTCCTCCCTCTTGATTGCTAGTGTTTGTTACTGGATATGACTCCATACTGTTTTTATTTTCTTCTAATGTAATGTATTCTTCCTGCAATTCTCGTAACTCTGTCATCATTATGGAATTCTTTCTTCTGAAGATTTGAACATATAATTGTTCAGTTGTGAACATCGCATTTATGAAGGACAGAATCAAGTATCTCTCATCCACGCGCCCTGCCATATCACTGCACATAGTCTTCCATCGTCTTACCAAATGCTTCAAACTTTCACCCACTCTTTGTTTTAAACCAAATACATCTTCAATACCAAGCCGTGAAGAATGATTTGTGATATATGCTCCAAGGAAAGTTTCTTGCAAATGACTGAATGACGTAATAGTGTTTTTAGGGAGTCCTTCGAACCACTTTAAAGCTTCCCCTATTAAACTTGATGATAAATACTTGCATAACACAGCATCATGATTCTCCCATTGTAACATGCATCTTATGTATGCTTTAATGTGCTGAATAGCACATGAAGTCCCATCAAAGATACTGGTAAGTGTGGGCAAATTGCATTTTAGTGGAATTCCTCCCAATTGTACTTCTCTAGCAAATGGAGTCCTCGCAGCTTCTTCTATTGCTTCATCTAATTGCATTCTATCTCCTCCTCTTCTATTTTTTATCATCCCTCTCATTTCTGCTAATTCTCGAAAGATTCGTGCATTTGCCTCAGAATTCTCATCCATTGGTCTTTTTAATGCAGCTTCTCTTCTTCTACGTTCTTGCGCTTCCTCCCTTGCGATTATTCACATTCTATCATATTCTTCATTAATGTTTTCATTTGCATAATTTTGCAAATATCTTCTTTCTAAATTATCATAATTGTTCAGTTGCATAGCATCTTAGAATTCTTGTTCTTCCATTTTTATTTTTCTCATTCTTCTCATGCGAATATCAGTAATTTCTTCTTCTTCATTTCTCCTTCTTCTGTGATTTATTTCTCCTTGATTTGCTTGTACTCTGATTCGAGAATTTGGTTAATTCCTCTCCACTTCCGTTTGTTGGTTTACAATTCTTCTCTTAATTCTTTCATACTCAACATTTTGTTTGTTACGAGCCTCTTCATGTCTTCTTACTCCATTCTCGTGATTGTTTTGATGTATTGCTTGTTGTCTCTCAGTTTCTTCCATAAGTTGTTGTTCTTCCTATCGATTCTGATTGTTTTCTCTAGGATTTGGTCTTGTTCGCAAATTCCCCATGCTTTGTTCGTGGTTTGGTATTAAAATGAAACGATTCTCTTGATTTCTTTCACCTTGATTCTGCGCTTGTTCTTGCATATTATTTTCATTATTGATTATCGGTGAATTTTGTCCTTCTCTTTCTGTTCTAACATTTGATCTTGCAACACTTTGAGATTTCCTTCTTTGTAGTATCTCATTTTCCATCCTCAATTCTTGATTTTGTCTTGTTAAATTGGCACGTTCTTCAGCTTCGATCATTCGTTCTTTTTGGATTCCTTGTCTCAATGTTTCTAATATCTCCCTTTCTCTTTCAAGAATTGTTCCTCCCATCAACCTTCCATTTTCTCTGATTTGTGGTTCTCTATCTCCTTCTTCTGGTGTATTAGTTCTCCAAGTGTGTATACTCACTTGATCATGACCTATTATTTGTTGAGCTTGATTTCTTCGATTACTTCTTCTCCCACTAGGTTCTCCTGTTATATTTGCTTCTCCTCCTGCAAGTCTTACACTTCTTATTACTTCAGTTAATGGTTCTGATGTGTTTCTTCTTCTTGTCATTTTTCTGGTACATGAATTCTTTCTCTCCCTGTTTCTAGCGCCAATTATGTAGTTGCAGAATAACCTACAACTACACCCTCAATAGAATTAGTAAAAACTAAAGAAGTTCTTGATGATGAATAACAATTTTCTTATTAATGTTCTCAATTGATTACAAAGAAGTATCTAAATGGAATTAGAATAGTTACAACTTTCTCTATTCTCTTTCCTAAGATATTTTCTAACACTCACTAAAAGAACCTCTCGAATTTTACATTTGAACTCCTATTTATAGTAAAACTTATACATTTTGTATATGAATTGCGAAGTATCGCAATTCATACTCGCAAAATTACTTCATCCTCGCAAAACTTCATATTTCTCCGCGCTACTTCTATCATCGTATCATTTTATATCTCTTTTCTCCTTTATTTATTGCGATACTCGTGAACTATTATCTTGCGATATTCAGTACCTACAATTTCTTCACCTAACGAATTTTCCGAATCGGACAAAGAGGAAGACAACACAATGGGAGATCGACCACCTGCTCCAAGAACACTCAAGGAGCTCACTTCTCCAAACCTTGACCAGCAACCTTTATGTATTCAGCTGAATGGAACCATTGAGTTGAAGCCGCAATTGATTAACTTGCTTCCCAAATTCATAGGTATAGCGGGAGAAGATCCTAATTGTCACTTGCAATAATTTCATCATGTTGTGACTAGTTTGAAGAAAGCAACTGCAGATGCTGATATGGCTATGATGACAGCTTTTCCTTTCTCCCTTATAGATGCTGCAGGAGAGTGGTTCTTTTACTTACCCTCTAGAAGTGTAACCACATGGAATGAAATGAAGAAGTTATTCCTTGAGAAGTATTTTCTAGCGTCAAAAGCAGCAGTGATTCGCAAGGAGATATGTGGTATTATGCAAGTACCTGGAGAGACTCTCTATGAGTATTAGGAGGCTACAAGGAGCTTTTAGCTAGCTGTCCACACCATCAAATTAGCGATCAACTCGTTATTCAATACTTCTACGAGGGGTTGCTTTCTAATGATAGAAATTTGATCGATTCCGTAAGTGGTGGTGCACTCACCAACAAGACCATTGCTGAAGCTACAAGCTTGTTAGAGAACATGGCTGCAAACACTCAATAATTCTACACTCGAGGTGAACTAATGGTAAAGAAAGTGAATGAATTTGGTGATTCTTCACATTTGGAATATAGAATGGGTAACATGGAGAGGATGATGCAACAAATAGCAGCGGCTGTAATACCATCATACACCGAAGAAGTTGAGCAAGCAAGTGCAATGTACCAAAATCAGCAAAGGCCAAGATATGACCCATACTCTAGCACATACAATTCGGGTTGGCGTGATCATCCTAATTTCATCTACGCCAACAAGCAAGCTGCAACAAATCTTACTTTCAATCAACAAGGAGGGTACCAATTCATGCAAAGACCAAAACAAGAAACTCAAGGTACAAATGTGGATGACAAGTTTACTCTTATGATGAAAAGTATGCAAGAGATTTCAAATACAATGCAAGGGTTCAACCAATTCCAGCAGAAATCCGAGATGGCTATGAGAGATGTGCAAAACCAAGTTAGTCAATTGGCTAATGATATGAATCAACTCAAAGCACAAGCAGCTGGAACAATTTCCTCGCAACCATTGAATCCTAGGGAGACTGTCAAAGCTATTGAATTACAAAGTAGAAAGCAAGTAGAGAAACCGGAAACATCACCGGAGTCCCATGAACGTGATTTAGAGAAAGAAGAGAACGAAACAGTCCCTAAAAAGACTGATTCAGTAAATTCTAACTCTAAACCTCTTGTTTCTACTTATGTTACTCCTCCACCTTTTCCTAGCAGGTTTGCAAAATCAAATAAGGAGACTGTTTGTACCGTGTGCAAAATACACGGAAGGCCCACTAATCAAGCCCGTGAAGGAATATTCCAGAAGTTTCCAAGACTTGTTGCCCAAGTTGCTTGCATATTAAGTTAATCTCATAATTAGGGTTACATAAACAATATAAATACATGTATCCTAAACCCTAATGGGATATGGAATTTTAGGTTAGCTAACCCGGAGAAAACTCTTGTACACTACAATCAATAAAGAATTTCTCTGTTCCCCCGTGGATGTAGGCAACACTTGCCGAACCACGTTAAATTCGTCTCTTTTTTCATCTTTTATTTGTTTTATAACCCTAATCGCATCATCATCATCATCATCATCAAATCATCGTGTTTTGTGCCTAGAATTTATTTTGGGTACGAACATTGGCGCCGACTAAGGGGATTCGTGAAAAGATTTTCGTATTTTACTGTTGACTAAAGTTTGGAAGAAATCATGCACGAGATTCCATGCCCAAATCAGCGAAGAAGATAAAAAAAAAAACTTTTTTAGGGTTCTTCCGTAAGCGTTACAGAAGAACCTTAACTGTTGCGAACAGATGAAAACCGTTACGAAACAGTTGAAGGAAGTGGAGCGAAAAGGAAACAGTGGATGTTACAAAACTGTAACAGTTATAGATGTTGCAGAAAAGAGTTACAAAAGCTATTATCCTGTACATCAAAATAGATCCAGCCTCAGGTACGGCTCAACATCCATAAGATCCAATCCATCAGATCTGATAAATATGGACCATTAGATATGTCCAGCCTCCGTGCACCAATGATCCAGTGCTTCTCATAGCCACGCGGGTCCACGTCAGCGTCCAGTCAGCAGACACATCAGCAAAGTGATCCAGTCATTGGTTGCCACGTCAGCGATAGTTATCCAGTCATCACCGCCACGTCAGCATCTTCGGCGAGTCACGGTTTACCATTCAGCAAGACCGGTGCCACGTCAGCGATGCTGTCCCGGTCATCATTGCCACATCATTCTTGCGGTCCAGTCATCATTGTCACGTCACCAACAGCACGAGCGCTTTGTTGGAAACTTGTTTCGTCAATAACTTCTTCGTTTTAAGTCCGAATTGAGTGATTTTTAGCTCGTTGGAATCCTATTTGAATTTCCTACAACATGGAAGCAAAAAATCCAGTGTTCGAGAAACTTTTATATGCACTTGGGACAGCAACATGATCGAGTTCGAGGTTCGTGGATAGCAACATGATCGAGTTCGAGGATCGTGGATAGAGACATGATTGAGTTCGAGATGAGGATTGCTTAGACCCTTTAATATTTAGCCTTGAATCACTTCGCAATCACCTAAATCCTCACCTTGCACGTGAGCACATAAGTCTTGTTCTTATCGCAATCATAAAATCTCGCCTTGTACGCGAGTACAAAGACTTGCACCTTCGCAAGCATAAAATCTCACCTTGCACGCGAGTACAAAGACTTGCACCTTCGCAAGCATAAAATCTCGTCTCGCACGCGAGTATGAAAGACTTGCACCTTGGCAAGCACAAAGTCTCGTCTAAACCACAAGCCCAATGCCCGATATTAGTCCAAAGACTCGTACTCAACACAAGCAATATAGCCAGCAAGAGCTACAGCCTTGTTACGTTGCGAGCAAAAAGCCTTGCCCCAGCCACAAGCACATACTACATTCTCCTCAAGACTCGACTATCTATCGAGTATCACAAGTCCACCACGTGGCAAAAAGTCTCTCCTAGTACGTGAGCAATATTATTTTTATTTTTATTTTTATTTTACTTTTACTTTTTATTTTTATTTTTTGTGTAGGTTATCACAGTTGGGGGCGTCTTCTCAATGTCTCTACAAATGCTTGGGGGAGAGTTTCATCATCAACGATCGATGCAGAAGGATAAAAAAAACTTCTTAACCCCCAACAAGTTGGAGGTTAAGAGGGGGCGATGTTTGTACCATGTGTAAAATACACGGAAGGCCCACTAATCAAGCCCGTGAAGGAAGATTCCAGAAGTTTCCAAGACTTGTTGCCCAAGTTGCTTGCATATTAAGTTAATCTCATAATTAGGGTTACATAAACAATATAAATACATGTATCCTAAACCCTAATGGGATATGGAATTTTAGGTTAGCTAACCCGGAGAAAACTCTTGTACACTACAATAAATAAAGAATTTCTCTGTTCCCCCGTGGATGTAGGCAACACTTGCCGAACCACGTTAAATTCGTCTCTTTGTTCATCTTTTATTTGTTTTATAACCCTAATCGCATCATCATCATCATCAAATCATCGTGTTTTGTGCCTAGAATTTATTTTGGGTACGAACAGAGACGTTGGACAAAGATATTTGGGAAATCTTCAAGAAGATCGAAGTGAACATTCCACTCATTGAGGCGATAAGGCAGGTTCCTCGTTATGCAAAGTTCTTGAATAAATTGTGCACTAACAAGGACAAATTGATCGGTAATGAGGTAATGAGTATGGGGGAGAGTGCTTCGTCATATCTTCAAAATAAATTCCACCAAAATTTAAAGACCCCGACAGTTTTACTATACCTTGCACAATTGGTAAAACAAGGTTTACAAAAAATTTGATAGATTTAGGAGCATCTATTAGTGTCATGCCTGCTTCAATTTGTGAATATTTAAATCTTGGTCCTCTCAAAAGTTCCAACATAGTTATTCAACTTGTTGATAGATCTAATGTCTACCCGAAAGGGGTTGTTGAAAATGTTTTGGTGCAGGTCAATAAGCTTATATTTCCTGTCGACTTCTATGTTCTCGATATGAGTGATGAAAACTCATCCTCGTATATACCTTTGCTGTTGGGGAGACCATTTATGAGAACCGCTAGAATAAAGATAGATGTATTTAAAGGTACCTTGACAATGGAATTTGATGGAGAGGTCATTCTCTTCAACATCTTTTAGGTGATGAGATACCCAAGTGATGTGCACTCATGTTTTGCTATGGAGGAGTCTAACGCTGGCTAAGAATGCAAGGAGATAGTTGGGATGACGACTTTAAACCAAGTGCTAAGTGGGAGGCAACCCACCGGTTTTGTATCTTTATCTTTTATCTTTTTATTTTTCATCATTTTATCTTTGTTTTTGCATATCATTTGCGGAATTTCCCACCTTGAACTTTACTTTGAATGACTAAATTTTACATTGAGGACAATGTAAAATTTAAGTGTGGGGGAGCACTTATATGTTTGTATAGTTTGATTGATTCCTTTGAAAAAAATATATAATAAAAAAAAATAGAAAAATAGAAGAAAAAAAAGAAGAAGAAAAAGATTGTTTTATAACTCCGAAATCTAGAAACTTGTGCCTTTAGGATGACACTACCAATATAAGTGGATGGAACCATCTTGGTTACGGGAGTTGAGGAACCCATTTACTAAAAGTATGGACATAGCTCAGTAATTACAAATACGTTGTTACCATATCTCAAAATGTCACCATATCACCTTCTGTTTTTATTTTTGCAAACTTTTTGTTTCTCTAAGTGATTTGGTAGGTCACTAACATCGAATTGTTATTACTGCTAGGATAGAATAGAGTGATTGAGTTAATAAAAAAACAAAAAACAAAAAATACCAGACCAATTAGACCAACCAGAATATATGAAAAAAATAAAAAGTGAAAAAAATAAAATATTATTATTGTTCAATAAAATCGACTCCTGGTTCCCTTGTATATGCCAGTTGAGTTAATCTAGAATTAAGTTTGTTGATCGTTGGTTCCCTTGTATATGCTAGTTGTGTTGACACTAGAATTCAGACCAGTACCTCAATCCAATATGATGCATAGGTTCATCTTGGCGGTGACCTTCATACAGATATGGGAAATACCGATCACTTGCAAACATTCGCAAACATCTACCTCTATATCCATATTCTTAATCTATTCATGTGTGATTGTGCTTAGTCAGATTTCGAGTATTGTGGTTTGTTTGACTTTCTTATTAGAGCTTTATTTACTTATATATGAATTGGATTTGAATCAAGGTACCTCTTCCTGTAATCATTCTGGATTCGTTCATAGATTCTTCGCAGGTAGTTGGAATTTGGAGTTGAAAACATAGGTTTTGTAGGTAGACCTCTTATAAACCTTCACGAGACTATAACTCGTCCTCTAGGGACACCTTTGGGTTCAAAGTCTTGTTATCAGTGCTAAGTGTGACCGTAGCCTCGACGAGACGGAGTTGTATGTATATTTTAGAATTATTTTGTTTGATTTGCTCGAGGACTAGCAAAGTCTAAGTGTGGGGGAATTTGATAGGTGTCTAAAACACCTTAATATTTATCTATAGTTTATGCTTTCTTTGCTAAGTTTTCATGCAAATTATGTATCTTATGTTTGTTTTTTTAGTATTTAGGTACTTTGGAGTTATCGAGAACAAAGGAAGAAAAAACAAGGCAAAAGTGTCATTTCAAGTGCAATTGCTATTGGATACGAAGTATTTCTCATTATTTTCTTTTATTTCTTCATCTCTGTCTGAAAAGTATGTCGGCTTTAGTGATGCAAATTATGTTTGAATAGCATGGCAACTTTAGTAATGAAGAGAAATTGAAGAGAAGAAGTGAATTTGAGAAATAAGGGACGGATGTTGTTGGTGAAATAATTCAAGGGAGCAAAAGCGCCAAAATGGATTGCATCCGTGCACGCAACTAAATCTCATTGGAGGCCAAGGACATTGTCAGTGAAGCTGGAGCTAAAAGAGAATTTAATTATCTTTGTTGCGGTTTGAGAAATAGACGGACATGGATTTGAAATGGACCTCGAGTGCTGGCAATATGATCCATAGTTGGAGTGCTGAGCTTCTAAGACAATTTATAATTTCTATGGTGTAGGCTTAACATTTGCTTGGACCATAATTGTTTAGTGGACTTCATCTCAGGGTCATACACGTTTGTGCTATAAGAGAAAAAAAAAGGTTTTCATAGAAACTCAATTTCATGAGCAGAGGAAGCCGAGTTTTAACCAGTGAGCTGCTACACTAAATTTAATGCCGCAACCAGTTCGAGAACCATTTATTGCCGCCGGTTAACCTTGTTCATATGGGTTCTCACCATGGGTCAAGAGACGTATTTGAAGCTGAGAAAACGAATGAAGAATTGAATAAATGTGTTGGTATTTTGGACCAGAATAAAGAGGAAGAGAATGAAGAGATTTCAGAAGATTAGAGCTGTAGGAATAGGTGTTTTTGAATGAGGAGAAGTCACTGAGTCTGCCATGGTTTTGTGTCATGTTCTTGAGCTCGATTTCAGTTGAGAATATGACGTTGATGTGCCTGATTTCTGGGGATCTGTTGCTGCTGGGTATGGCAATCAAGAGGAGTAACAGATGGTACAGGTTTGCAGGCTGAATTTCTGAATATGGGTGTCGAATTGCTTACAGGGAAGAACAAGCTTACTGCCATTCGTTTTGGGTGTTGAATGGATAAAATTACCGTGTCATTAAGAGCTCTGAATTATTAAGAGCCATGGGTTTGTGTTAAATTTGAAGTTTGCAGGGAAGGAACTGAATTTGATAGTCTCCAAGGTGCATCCATTTTGCATTCCTCATCTGGTTGCGAAATGCACAGAACATGCTTGCTGAAATGCCTGAACTTGCATCTTGGTTCCACCAGGTTTGCCATAATCGATGGCTGTGCAAGAGGGGCAATTGGCAGTGGCTAGGAGATGTTTTCGACACCAGAGAGACACGGCAGAACTGGGTTGATTAAGGGCAGTCACTGAGTTCCGTGAGAAGGAAATGGGTTGTCAAGAATGAGTTGGTTTTGCATCGAGTCAAGGTAGCTTTGGGGTCAAGTTTTGTGCTCAATTGCAGCTGAAATATGATGCTGCTTTGATCAAATTTGTGTTGGTGGATCGTTTGTAGGATTAGAGATGAAGTGGCTTCGAGTTGAGCTGAATTTCAGTTGTAGAACATGTGTTGTAATGGAGTCGGGTGTTGGTAGTGGATGTGCATAGCTGAGAAGAGGGGACTACAATGAAGTAATATATTTGGTGCTGATGTTGTAGTGCAGTTGTGAAATGACTAAACTGCAGGAGGTGATTGAGCTGCAGTATTTGAGTCTGGTGATAAATGAAAGGGATTGTATGTGAAATTGGCATCGCAAGGAAGGCTAGGTGGAATTTTAATGAGATGCTGGAATGAGCTGGTATACGGATGTTGTTAGTATTAGATCTGGTGGTTTGTGAACAGGAATGACACTGCAGCTGAACTGATCCCATGATGGGTACATTGAAGTCGTGGGAGATTGTAGAGTTGAAATGGTGTTTGTTTTGCAGCTAGCTTGGAGTCGACGCTACTGAGATGAACTACAGATGATGCAGTTGGGAGTGCAGTTACCGAATCAGAATGGAATACATGCAGAGAATGAGTTCATGGAGCTAGAGCATTGGATAATGGATTGCAGGTGTTTTTGGTGATTATTATGGGGGGTTTGAAGCTCATCCATATAATGGTGCTATGCAAGAATTTGAACTGCAGCTGAACATGGAAGTAGTGAAGCTGTAAAGAGACACAATGGCGCATCATTGGCTGTGGCTTGCACAATTTTAAGTATATGCAATGACCTTGTCCAGAGTGACTCTTACCTGACTCAGTTATGACTCGCTTGAGTCGAGCCAACTCAGTTGATTAGTTTGACCGGTGACCGGGTGGACTTTTCCGGTCACCTGAAGTTGATTTCCGATAAGTTCTCCGGCCAACTTCCGGTACTTTCACTAGTTTTCCGGCGATCACTTTTGGGGCAGATTTTTACACGAGTTTCTCTTGTATGGACTTGGTGGACACATTGGATATGGGATTTTGAGACTTGACCTAGTTTTGGAAGGGAGAAAAGCTACAAAAAGAAAGAGACTTCTACGACTTTATTATCACGGATTCTACTTGGAGTTTTGGAGAGAGCTGCAGCTAGGGTTTGCTTTCGTTTTTATATTTTCATCTTCTTTATTTTATTTCAATTATTATGATGATGATGAACTCCATACTTATGAGTAACTAAAAATCTTCTTGATTAAGGGCGATTTCAAAGCCCGAAATATGAACTTGTGATTGATGTGAAATAACTTGTTATTTGGCACTCATTCTCGTTATTGTTTGATTTCTACTTTGCCAATAATGCTTATAGATTGTTTCTTAATTGTTTAAGTTTGAAATTAAATAGTTATGTCGCAATCTTATTGCTAGTTTAGATTTTCTTCGATCTGTAATTGTCTAGAGAAGATAAACACAAGTATCAATATATGGGTATTGATGATGGGACTTTGTTAAGTACATATATGTAGAAATTGACACTAGTAGGTGATTCTAGATTTTGAGTTCATCACTAGGAACAATCTTATCTCACAAAACTTAGAGCACTTGTTTAAATCATACCTAGTAAGCGTACCTCTAGGTAACTTGGATAATTAGAAACCGGTAGTCGAGCGCTTCTGTATCCGGTGAGCTTAGGAGATAATAACGGGATAGTTGAGCGTACTAATTATCCTAGGGTTGTTAGTAACGAGATAATGTGAAGAACTTGGCCATATATCAATTAGGTTTATATTACGTGGTCTAGAATGAATCCTTAATCAAGTCCATCTCATATTTGAATACAACTTATAATTTTCAGAATTTCTACAACATAATCATCTTTTCTAAGAGTAATTCCATAACAAATTTTGCTTAATACACCTCCCTTAGGACGATCCTACTTTCATTGTACTACTTGCTAGTGTAAAGAGAAGTATAGAAATATTATTTGCGAGTTGACTCCTCGTCATTTCACAATCCCAATGAAGTCTTTAAGTCTTTAACCTGGTTTTAGAAGAAAAAAACCAAAGGTTAAAGGAGAATCGACTCTAGCTTAGCAAACTAGTATCACACAGAATGTGTGGGGATTAGGTTTCCCAGTTGCTAGAGTTTTCCCTTATACAGTCTTTCAAATCAGGGTTTCCAATCAATGTTAGCTTGGTAACAAAGCATTCAATATTCACCGTTAGATGAAAAACCTGATTAGATTCAAGCTTATATTTCTCAACCGTTAGATCAAAAACTTAGCTTGTCATACACACATGTACTTGACGATTTTGGGTTTGTGTAACTGTACCCAAACGTGTACAATAGTTGGTTCAATACTAGTTAACCAAATGGTTTGCCAAATGATAACTTTCATATCAACCATATTCTTCTTCACCATAACTAGTCCAAATGACTCAAATGAACTAGTTAGAGAGTGCTTCAATTGCTATGAGATCTCATGTACTACACAAGACACAATTGAAGCTAAAACGATGTAATTCACTCGAATCGATTCATGAAATATAAAGCCACGATTTGCAATAGCATTCCTTAGTTTGTTAAGATAAGTTCACAAATATCGTTTTTATACATAACTACTTAAGTTCGCGGACTGGGTTCGCGGACTCAAGTTAACCGGTTGGAGTTCACAAACTCCAGCAGAAATTCTCGGGTTTGAGAACTTCCGTCAATTCGTGGACTAAAACCGAGCTACAACTCCAGCAGAAATTCTCGGGTTCGAGAACTACGCACGTTCGCGGACTGAGTTGGCTGCTCAAGTTCCGGTTTCACTTGATCAACAAATTTCGCAAACTTCGGTTCAAGTGCTAAGGACTTATACATATATGTGTTACCACAAAAATGTTTATATCCCCCAATGGTTATATTGTCTAAACTCTCATTTCAATCATTGAAACATTCTCAGAGGGCGTTATATAGTTGTTATTAACAAACTATTTTTCATCAGAGCGATTTCCAAGTGCTAACAAACTATTTGGCTAAAACGAAAGCTTTAGCAACACATATTTCGAGAAATAGATAAGCGAGATATACTCAGTTCGAAATATCACATGTGTATATTCTTAGTCTATATAGTAATACGACTTTTGTCTCAAGATAGGAGATAGAGTAGATAGACTTTTGAGTGATAGATAATCTCAAGTCTCCACATACCTTTTAGTCGATGAAGATCCACTGGTTCCTTGAGTACTCCTTCGTCTTATATGATGATTGCCATTGAGTTATTGAGCTCAAATACACTTTCTATCCTAGTCTGAGACCATATCTATAGTAGACGAGAAATCAAGACTTTATAGTTTTGATCACTAACATTGACAAACATGCTTGAGATAGCAATGCATTCGAGTTCTACCGAGTAATGCTCTAACAATCTCCCCCTTTGTCAATTTTAGTGGCAAAACTATTAATGCATATAGAATACAAAAAATATATAAATAAACTTTGTAGCTCCTATTCCACATGTCTAATCTTCAACAATACTCGAAATCTTCGTCACTTACAAGTAGTCCAATGATCCCAAAGGTTGTAAGTTTAGCATCATCATTGCTGAAAATACGTAGCTATAACAATGAGAAAAGAATCGGTTCTCAATCATTGTTATACAATGTCATAGTATTATTACACAACGTCAACATAGAATTGCATCACAACTTCAACAACAATATTATGGTGATACTTCACTCCCCCTTAGTTAATACTCCATCTCACATGGAAACCACTCCCCCTTACAAAATGATCAGAAAACCATATGTATTTTTAGTGTGAACTACATATTAATTCTCCCCCTTTTTGTCAATAAAATTGGCAAAGGTACAAGAACGGGATCTTAATGAAATTTCCGTAAGAGACATTTCATGACCAAAGGTAAATGTATATCATCTTATTTAGATGCAATCATAAATCCAAAGCTAAATGCATTCATTAAGGAGTTTATAAAGATGCAAGATAACCCCTATATTATTCCACAGCCGCACTCCCCACAAAGATTTTGGCAACTAAGCACAAGTTCAAAAGAACTCTCCCCCATAATATGTCATTCCCAAAGGAACAACTAGAGCGACCTTAATTTCAAGAGAAAATAAGGATTTCTTTAGACCCAACAAATTACATACAAGTATGAGTTTGGAATCCAACAAGAAATATTTAATCATATTAACCCAAGCGAACCAAGATTAATTTGAATAAATATGCTCAGCACAAGTAAACTTATGGAGACTTAAGAACTCGATTAGATTATTCACAAGTAAACTCATAATTAATCTAACCGGGATACACAATTAAACTAATCATAAAAGTAATCAATTCAATCGTTTATACTCACATAAGAAATTCTATGGAGCGATGACTAAGTTAATCATAAAAATAACCAACCCAGTCAATCATGCTCAACATGAGAAAATCCTTACGGAGTCATAACTAAATAATCACACATGATGATTGATTTAGTCCAAAATACTCGACGAAAAGTACCTTACGGAACACAACTAAGCTAATCACAATAATAATCAACTTTGGTTGTCTAATGCTCAACATATGTCACAATACGGAGTCTCACAGTAATGCACACAAGATAGATCAGGGAAGCTCAATTACTGTGGAATTCATAAGGATTCATTCTATGTTTCCATCACCATTTGCACAATGACACACAATAGACATAATCCTTGAATCACAAAAGATTTTAACCTATCTTATATCAATAATTGACAATATAGGCTTAACTTTTGTGTTTTGCCAAAAGTCTATTCATCCTTTTATTAATACATGCATATCAATTCACGAACGACTTTACTTTTGACAAAATATGGGACAATCAAGTTCACAGACGTAAACAAACATATCCCATCAAAATATTGCAATATGTAAAATCATAAGATTAATACTGCAACCATCATCTTCCAAACAAACTTAGAATTTAAACCAATAAATCTAAAAACAAGAAGATGAAAACTTTGGACATAACTATGTATAATCACAACAACGGCTATTCCAAAACACTAGTTATTCTTCTAACAAAAGAGAAAAAATAAAAGATTTACTAGATAATAAGAACTCTGGTTACAAGAAACCGATTGTAGTTGCAGGAATTCCTACAATACATCCCTCACAAGAATTCATGATAATCAACACATCTTTTAGATCAACAATTACACTTTTTATTAATTGACTTATGAAATTTTACAAGAAGGAAATGAAATCAAGAATACAACCACTGTTTTAGAATTTCTCTCTCCTCAAAACTTTCTCACCACCTTAAAAAGATCTCTCCGCCTTAAGCCTATTCATCTCTTTATATAAGCTATTACATAGTGGATGACAGCTAATCTGACCTTTATTTTCGGATCTGGCTTGCGACATTATCGCAAGCATACAAATGTCTAATTCGCAACATTCTTAAATTTCGCAAGATCTTCACGTCTCTCTCGTGTTTATGCTGACGTCATCTGTCACGTCATTTCTGCAATCAATCTACGATGTCTTTGCAATGTATTGTAGATGAAGATTTCGTAAGGATACTTTTGTTGCGAGATTCTGATCCTACAACTTGCCTCTTCTCATGTCTTCTCTGTGAAGAGGAGAATGTCATGAGAAATTATATTTCAAAATGTCGTAGCTATTCATCTTTCTATATTCTTCTGTACTGACACGACTCAGTATTATATATAGAATTTATTACACGTATCTCTTCCTCCATCTGTTTCTTGACACGTCGTTCTCAACCACTACTCCTCAACCGTTCACGTATACTCTTCGCATCAAATGTGTTTATCTTCTCAAGAACTCTTCTCTCTCTCTCTATATATATATATATATATATATTCTTCTCTTCCCTTCCCTTCTTTTTTACTTTTCTTCTTATCTTTTCTGCAGTTTTACTTCAGCGTTCTTCCATAAATTCTGCTCCTGCTGCTGTAATTTTTCTTGTTTTCTTCCTCTTTCGATCTTTAATCTCTTCTTCATTCCCATACTTAAAATGCCTCCAATCGGTCATAAATATGAAACTTCTTTTGAAGGAATTCATAAAGATCTCAAAGAGATGGGTTTTATATTATCCACCATTCCCAATCAAGGAGCTAAATCCATTCTTTCTGCTAAAATGTTTTCTGATCATCATTGTGATGATAAAGAAATCATAGTTTCACTTTGTCAGATTCTCGCTGGCCTTCCTATCCCTCTCTATGATCCTAACCTTCCCTTATTTTACAAAATTCTTGCTCATGCGAACTTCTCACGAGCCATCTACCAATTAAGTGGGGACTGCATTCGTTTAATTCTTGAATTCGCCAACCTTGGTGCTGGTAAAGGGTCTCTTTATTCAAAAGAAGTTAGGGATCCAAAACTTAAAAATTTATAAATACTCGCTGAAAAGTATACAGTAGAGAACCTTTTTGAAAATTATGAATTAATACCCATGAAGAAAGATAGTACTCGCTGGGGTGTTCGCCTGAAGAAAAAAGATAATATCGTTGATGATAAAATGCTTATGCAAGATAACGATTAGCATTCTGGTAAGAATAATACTCTTCGCCAATCTAAAGATGATAGGTGGTGTGTGTTTCCACTGGTTTTGAAGGGTCCTTATATTTCTGGTTCAAATATGATTCCTGCGAATATCGCTGCATATCAACCATGGGTATTCAACTGGCCCGAAAAAGAGACAGAGGTATGTTTTCAAGTCTTTCTCAACTCAATCTTTCATATATTGTTACTCTCTTATTTTCTAACTCTTGCAAAAATTTTATATTAAAAAGCTGAGAGCAAGCTACAATAGGACTGGGAAAGCTAGCACTTTGACAGCGCTTCGTTCAATCATGGATGAAGTAAGAAACACTTTCTTTTATTATTTTTAACAATATTGTTGCCTCTGTTTCTTATCTTTGTCCGTGTGCGAAGGTTGGTGTTGTAGTTGTTGAAGAAGAAGGATATAAGGTTGCAAAGACCAAAGGCAAGGGTAAAGGTTCTCTTCGCAAGGAGAAATCCGCTACCCCACCTTCAAATAAACGAAAAGGTCACTCTCCTTCTCCTTCAAATCTTCAATCTGGCGAAAGTTCTGATGACGATGGTAATTCTTTCGCATGGGGAGATCTTCCATCTGAATCTTCCATGGCACAATTGTCTAGCATCTTCTCTGACTCCATGCAAGGGATTGGAGATGATCATCTCACCAACACATGCAAAGCTCTTGTGAATATCTATGACACCGCTTTATAGGATGGTGATACTTCTCTCCGCGGAGTCTCTAGATCAGTGAATCCTAGCTTTCTGAATTCTCTTGGTATTCTGGTATGCCTTCATTTTCTCTATCTTCATGCCTTCATTTTCCTGTTTCTTCATAATTATACTCTATCTTGACAATCGTAGACTAGAAAGGCTTCTTTCGCTGTTGCCTCAGATCTGGAAAAAAGACGTGTGACTCTTGAAAAGAAGAATATTCAACTTCGCAAAAGAAATGAAGAACTAGAAGCTGAAGCGGTTGGCCTTCGCGAAAAGAATAAACAATTAGAAGTTGATTCTTCCACTCAAAAGAAAAATATCTAGTCTCCAAGATGCCAACAATCAATTCTATGGTATGGGGCTTTTCTTATTTCCTTTTATTTTGTTTTCTCATTATTATTCCTCATCTGATTTTTCATTTTCGCAGACGTTTATGATCTTTCTGATGAAGCCATTCTCCTTCACTCATTCCCCAATTCTATGGATAATGATACCCTTCTTGAACATCTTAATAATTCTTTGAATAGTTTTTCAAATGACAAGATTAAATCTCTTCCCATAAATGAAGTCAGATCCAAACTTCGCCTCTTATAAATTGACCATAGATCCATCTTGGGCTTAGCCAACAAATTTAAGCGTTTCTATCTTAATTCTAAAGAGGAAATCAATACTTTAAGAACCAAGATCATTAATCTCATAGATGATAAAGATCGCATTGCTAGCAAAGGTGCTCAAACTTTAGCGAAATTCCAAGAAACTCTTCTTGAGGTTCAAATTGAACGAGATGAATCTAACCGCAAAAATGCTGTACTTAGCGAAATAGAAAATCAAATTCGCTCCTGTATTCTCATAAATAATGATGATGAATTCGCTTGGGCTGCGAAAGTTCTAGATGACGCCAGAAATAATCTAGGTGTAAATGTTAGTATCCAAACTAATCACACGGCCTTGGTTAGGGATATGATTTCTGACAGAAAAGGTTGTTAACTGTACTTCGTTATTAATCATTTGTCTTTTATAAATTTTCACCAAGTTATTGATTCATTTTTATGTATTCGCAAGAGTTGAGGAGAGATTTCGCAAAAGAATTGAAGAACTTGAGGCTGAGAAGGAACAACTCGCAAAGGATCTTTCTTCTCACAATGATAAATGTTCTAGACTAGAGAGTCAATTAAAGATCACTATTGCGAATTTTAAGAATGATGCTATTCCTTTTCGCAACCAAACTATTAAAATGGTTTGTGATGATAATAACATTCTTCATTCTACATATCCTTGCCTCTTAGAAGAAATTACAAAGAGCGTTCCTGATCTGGACATCTCTGATAGTGAAGCTAGCGACTATGAAGATGAAGAAGAAGGAGAATCTGATGAAGATGAAGAAGAATCAAGCAATAAATAATTTTGCTTCCTTCTTTAACTTTTTTGTAACATCTGTATATTTTCTTTAATCCTCTATTTTTGTAATCTATCGCTGTGAATTCCCTCAATTTCCAATACAAGTTCTGTTTCTTATGTTTCTTCCATTACATGTTAGAAAAATAATTCTTTTTTGCAATATGGTTAATCAATATATAATTATTAATCTTTCATTTTATGCATAAACTTATCATATGGAAGCAAATAACACTTTCGCATTCTATTAATTCCCATACTTGCCTCTGTTATTTGTGTCCAAATGAGAGATTAAGAAAATTACTTTCTAATAGTAATATTTTTGCAAAATCATTTAGTATGTTTATGTCCCAATTTCGCAGTCGTTTTTGCATAATCTTCGCAATCATATATTGTAAGACTGCATTCTTTCTTTTTCTCTG
Source organism: Papaver bracteatum (assembly GCA_023529315.1). Taxonomy (NCBI): domain Eukaryota; kingdom Viridiplantae; phylum Streptophyta; class Magnoliopsida; order Ranunculales; family Papaveraceae; genus Papaver; species Papaver bracteatum. Next base: position 369,380 of record JAJJWX010002972.1, read on the forward strand.
ATGTGGTCTTATTTTTCCTTCCTAAGTAAAGGTATTATTTTGCCACCTCTTGTCATTGCCACAAAATCGCAGGACGTCTTTGCACTTTCATGCAAAAACCCCTTGATCTTGCCTTAACTTTTTTCTCTTGTCATTTTTATTGCGACAATATAACATGCCTAAATATTCTTGCGAAAATAAATCCACATGACATTGCCGTCTTGCGACGAAATCGCAGGACATTTTTACACTTACATGTATTGACCCATTGATCTCTCCTTATCTTTCTCTTTTATATTATTGCTTCTTCAGGATTTTTGCACAAATATAACAAGCCTTGATACTCCCATGAGTAAAAATCCTCATGACATTTGCGTCTTAAGAAACTTATCAGCTCCCTAATGGAGGGTCCACCCTTATCTTCCCCCTGGTTGCCCCTTGAAGGAGACGTACCTCTACCATACAAGGTTGGATCCTCCCATCCGGTCTTAACAACAACCAGTTTTTTTTCGCAGCCTCTTATCCATTTTGCCTATATGGCTTATGGTTACGAGACTGCACCCTAAGTGGGGTTTTCTTCGGGCCGAGTGCAACATAAGCCAAGACTTTCCAAGAATTTCCAGGTATGCTCCAGACGCCCCAGGCACTCTTGGCTCAACCGTGTACCTCGACGCCTTGATAATATTCTACACTCCTTAGGAGAGACATTCTCACCTTAGTCGCCCAACCTAAGTCATATGCTTAAGCTGAGAATCCAAGGCGCCTCTCCTGGATAGGCTTTATTGGCCCCAAATCTCCATGACTCAGGTTCCAGGGGAGGTATAACCTTTTCCCTGAGCCATGCAACAAGTACCCCCTTCTATGACGTACTTTAGGTCTTACATTTTCCCCTTGCGAAATTTTGATTTCGCGAACTAGGGTGTACGCCATAGCAGGTTCGCCCCTTTTTAATTGTTCTATTTTTTTTATTTTGCATCTCAGCTTTGTTGTAATTTCTCAATCTCATATTTATCTTTCAATAAAATATATTTTTGATTTTTTTTTGCAACAGATCAGTCATACATTTTTCTTTCTTCTCTCAAATTTACTTTCATTTCATATTTTAAGTTTCTTACCTTTGCTGCTTTCTGCCTCTGCACCTTTGAAATTTTCTGTTATTTTCTTACCTTATGCGAAATCTTCGCCGCTTTTTATTTTCAGCATGCATTGGATTCACAACGTTTCTTCTTATATCTGTTCTATTGCATCTACTATCAGTCTTTTACTTCTTTGTCTTTCTCTGACGTTATGTTTCCAATTCTCCTTCTTCGCAGTTCGTTCTTCGCAAGATTCTACATCAATTTCATAACATTTCTTTTATTTAATCCAATCTCCATTTATGATGCCAACACCACTGGGATGAGGGAACTTGATGCACTGATAAAAAGTCGATGCTACACCTAGGATCCCATGTAACCAAGGTCGTCCAATCAATGCGTTATATGGTGACTCCATGTCAACCACACAGAATAGAATTTCAGAAGACAATCCTTTCAGTGGAATTCACATAGTGACTCCCCCTTTAGTCTTATTTGCAATACCAATAAACCATAGATTTTGTAAGTTGAAGGTACTAGATCCTCATCTTTTCCTCCCATAGTTTTATAAGCATGATAGAAAAGGATATCCATGAAACTTCCAGTATCAATTAAAACTCTGTTGATTGCCCATGAATCCTCAGCTTCATCATCTTCATCATCGTTAGGTTTTTGGTTAATCTCTAATCTCACCACTAATGGGTTATCATGCATTTCTCCACCCTCAAGTACTTCTTCTGCGGTGAAGGAAATAGTCTGCTTTCGCCATTCTTTCAGCGGCGATACCTTCGCAATGTTCATTATTTCTCTATCATCAGCATCTCTTGCGAAAACCCTTCTCATAATGTTATCGTGAAAGTATTCAATCGTTTCGTACGAATGTACAATAGAGTGACAAAACAGATTCTTTGCCTTCGCTCCAACTTCTATTACAAATGTTTCTCCTCCCTTTATTGTATTTACTCTGCGAGTTTTTGGCGGTGGTGGTAATGGTTGAGACTGAAATTGTCCTATTAGAAAATGATTTAATTTTCCTTGATCTATCATTCTGAGGATGATTCTCTTTATATTTCTACAGTCATTTGTCGAATGTCCATGAAAATAATGATAAGAACATAATTCATGACTTCTGTGGTTTGGAGGCGGTTCATTCCCCATATTCCACGGTGCTGGTATGTTTTCCATTAAGATTATAGCTTCCCATATTTTTTCCAAACTAGCATTCAGAGGTGGAATTTTAATTTCTTCCCATATCATCTTATGACTTCCCTGTCCTCTATGATAGTTTTGTTTTTGACTCCCATAAGTTTCTTGTGGTTGATCAAGTCGTTGAATCCTATTATTTCCACCACGGTTATAAAAGTTTCTTTCTATTTGAAACTCTTCTTGATCACGACTCCCCATATCCACCAATTTCTGCTGACTATCAGCCGTCATCTTTTCTTGTTATACTTGTGAAGTGCTCGCCACTGTGTTCATCAGTTTGGGTAGTAGGCTTGCGTTTGCTTCTTTTGAACTTGTGTTCACAACTGGATATGATTCCATGTAATTTTGTTTTTTCTCAAGAGAAATATACTCCTCTTGAAACTCTTGCAACTCAGTCATTGTGATTGTATTGTTGATTCTGAAAATTTGAATATATAGTAGATTGGTTGCGAACATTGCATTAATGAATGATAGATTGAGGTATCTCTTATCCACACGGCCAACCATTTTACTACACATTGTATTCCACCTCATGGTTAGATGCTTCAAACTTTTGCCAATTCTTTTCTTTAACCCAAATACATCTTCAATACCAGGTCGCGAGGAATTGTTACTTATATACGCCCCTAAGAACGTAGTCTGAAAATGGTTGAAAGATGTTATAGTATTCTTTGGTAAACCTTAAAACCATTTTAAGGCCTTTCCCGTTAAAATTGATGCAAAATATTTGCACAACACAACATCATGGTTTTCCCATTGTAGCATACATCTCACATAAGCTTTGATGTGTTGAACTGCATAAGTTGTTCCGTCAAAAATGCTAGTTAACGTGGGAAGATTGCACTTTGGGGGTATTCCTCCTAGTTGTTTCGCAACTTCTTTTATGGCCTCATCCAATTGTCTCATGCCTCCTTCTCTTCTGTTATTTAGTATTCCTCTCATCTCCGCCAATTCTCTTAAGATTTGTTCATTTACGTCAGGAGCTAATTCCATTTGTATTTTTAATTCTCCTTCTCTTCTCCTACGTTCATGCCTATTTTGTCTTGCGAAATTTTGATTTTCTTCTTCATCATTTTTTTCTTGTCTTTCCCTGTGATCTCTTCTTTCATCTCTCTCATGAATTCACACATGATTATACCTCTTATTTTCCCCTTTGCGATTTTGTTCATTTCTCATCAATTCTCTTTGCTGCATTTCTGCTCTCCTTTGTACTCTATCATACTCTTCATTGATATTACCATTATTGCGGTTTTTTTCACGCATTCTTTCTCGATTATCATGATTGTTTTGGCGTATTGCCTCTTGGAGCTCTTGTTCCTCCACTTCTGCTCTCAGCCTCTCTCTTTCGCAAGCTAGACGTGCTTGTTTATCATAATGTCTCTCGATTTCTTCTTCAATTACTTATTGATTTCTTTGAATTTCTCTTCCACGTAATATTCTCCTTCCTTCTTCCTGATTTTCTTCGCCATATGTATTATTTAGTTCCTGACGTTGCATATTCCCCCGATTCCTGTCATTTTGTCCATTATGGAGAATTTCGCCATTTGGAATGTAACGATCTTCAATCATTTCTCTTCTTTCATAATGTTATTTATTTTGATTTTGTATTTCCTCTCGATTATCTTCTTCGAAATTTTCCGCATGCGAATTTCTTCTTATTTCCCCTCTCGCTGATCTTGAATTTGATCATATAGTACTTATTGATCTCCTAATCTGTAATCTCATGTTTTCCATTCTCAATTCATGATTTTGACTTGTCAGATTTGCATGTTCTTCTGCTTCTAGTCTCCTTTCTTCATGTATTCTTTGCCTCAATGTCTCTAATGCTTCAATCTCTTCATTTCCATGAATTACTCCTCCAACTGCTTCTTGGTATCTCTCTACGCGTCTATCGTTCCTTAATTGCTGCTCTTCTTCCGCTTCATTTGCCGAATCTGACTGCCAAGTGTGTATACTCACTCAGTCATAATCCATAATTCTATTTTGTAATGGTGTACGCTGAATTGGTTGTTGAATTTGATTTTCTCCATCGTTTCTTGCGTTCATTCTCGAAGATTCCAAAATTTTATCTCTCCCTCTACTAGAAAGCCTCTTACTCCTTCTAATAGTTGTTGGTTGTTTTGAAGTATTTCTTCTTCTGGCCATATTTTTAATCTTAATGAGTTGTTGAAAATTGTATGAAATTCTTCACCAATTACCCCCAGATTCTTTCAAATCATAATATCCATGTTTCTAGCGCCATTATATAGTTGCATGAATTCCTACAATACATCCCTCACAAGAATTCATGATAATCAACACATCTTTTAGATCAACAATTACACTTTTTATTAATTGACTTATGAAATTTTACAAGAAGGAAATGAAATCAAGAATACAACCACTGTTCTAGACTTTCTCTCTCCTCAAAACTTTCTCACCACCCTAAAAAGATCTCTCCGCCTTAAGCCTATTCAGCTCTTTATATAAGCTATTACATAGTGGATGACAGCTAATCTGACCTTTATTTTCGGATCTGGATTGCGATATTATCGCAAGCATACAAATGTCTAATTCGCGACATTCTTAAATTTCGCAAGATCTTCACATCTTTCTCGTGTTTATGCTGACATCATCTGTCACGTCATTTCTGCAATAAATCTGCGATGTCTTTGCAATGTATTGTAGATGAAGATTTCGCAGGGATACTGTAGTTGTGAGATTCTGATCCTACACCGATTAGGGGTGGGACTTAGGTTGGTTGGGTTGGTTAGAAGGCTTGGCCGAGGCATACCCAAGTTAGGAATCCTTTGCCCAGATTTCCCATCGAACCCGTGGAACTCATAGAAGTACTGCCCAAGCCGCCCAAGTTATGTTCCTCGGGTTCCCCGGGTTCCTCGGGGTGTCCCAAGTTTCACTGGATATATGATTTTGGTAATATAATAATAACAAATTTTAGTAATAATAAGATTTAATTGCTCTATTTATCTCAAATTTCCAAATAACAGAAGATTATTTATAATAATATAAACTTTTATCATATTGAATGATTAATGAGACAAATATAATTTATATTTTCATTATTAGATTTGAAGATAATATCCAAAATTACTCTAAATAGATAATAATATCAATTATAAAAATAGTTTTATATAACTATATCATAGTTCTCCGGGTTGGGCTGGTTACTTGGGTTAGAAATATGTGTGCCCATGCTTGCCCAAATTTAACTCGGGTTTATAAAACTTATGCCCAAATTCTTGAAACACGTTGCCCATGTCTTCCCAATATTCGGGTTGGGCATGGGTTGGGTGGGTTAACCCAACCCAAGTCCCACCCCTAACACCGATCATGAGCTAAAGTTCACGTTCGACAGATTCACTAGTTTCGAGATTTTTAACCTTGTGATTCATATCAACTGTGTCTTCCGAGAAGATATCCTTGTTGAAAATATTTTTAACATGTGTCTTCATGAGACCAAGGTCAGCAGTAACCTTTTTCAACTCACTTCTAACCACATCAAGATCTTTCATCGTATCAACAAGTTGCAGTTTTTATTTCTCAAAGTATTTAAGAAAGTCATGTACCACTTCAGTAGAGACCATATCCTCATTCTCAACATCTTGATGTGAGTAGACATAGAAGCATGAGGCATTAGGTGCACCATCTTCTACAAGAGTTCTTTTCTTCCTTCATTTCAATTCAATACTAAAACCTTTCTCAATAAATCCTTTAGCAAAATACCATAGAGAGATGAAGAAGAGGACATTCTTGATAACCCAGATAATGACCTAGAGTATGCGTTCGTGAACTTATGTAACTCAATAGGTCGGATATTTAAAGGTTTCGTTTAGAAGAAGGGTTTTTAGGGTTTCCAAGTTGTAAACTCGAAATGGTAACCCGTGTACATATTCGAATACAATACACCCCAAGACAATTAACAAGAAAATAAAAAAATATATTACAAATACTTTATAGGCAATATTTTCTGCAGGCACTAGTTTAGCTATAAACGATAAGAGAAGAGCTCAACTAGACAAAATGCAAATTGCCAAAGTACACCTGACTTTTACAGATCTTGCTCAGCAGGATTTTTATGAGCAAGTTCCTAACCTTGTGATTAATTAGCACAAGTATGATCTTTGAGCTCGTCTAAGGAACTGTGTCTGTGATCAAGTCTCTTTTTCCTTCTGAATTTTGAGAGAGACTCTTTTTGATTTGAGAAATTATCATAAAACTCACCGTCATCAAAATATGAGACATAGTTTAAGTTCTTACCATAAGAGTCTTGACTTGAGGAGGATGACAACCTGTCGATAATTTCTTTGTAGTTTTGAATCATCTTTATTAGGTTATTCCTTATATCATCAACTTTTCTTCTTTCTCCTAGAATTTTCTTCAAATCAAGGGAAGCATTTTTTTCAGAAAAAACAACTTGGTCTTTCCTTGGACGATTCTTATCAAGATTTTTGTTCTGCTTCCTAGAATTTGAGGAACTCATTGAACTGACCTTCCTGGTAATATACACAGGATTCATATGAAAACCAATGGGTTTCGACATACGAATGTCAGTTACACCTTTGAGGATTAAGTCTAGGGTGCGTTGAAGTTGAACAAGAGAATTTTTATTCAGCTTGGAGTTTCCCTTCTGTTTGGCAGAATTTTTTTCTTCGTAAAAGTAACATACCTTCTTATCACACGAGTGACTAGGCAGTTTAGTCTTGATATTCTCGTTAGGATATTTCTTCCTTCCATGTGATGTTGACTTTCCTTGATCAGAGGAAGCTAACATAACTTTCTTAATTAGAAGGGACTCCATTTTTACTTCTGTAGCATCTTCTGTTGTAGCAGGAGTATTTGGTATATTAGACTGCTTACGACATCCTTGAATAGAGAGTTTATTCAAGTGACGTTCTATTTCAAAAGCATCCTTTATGAAGCTTTCTTCAAGAGTCATACGTGAAGAATGGTCTTCAGTATTTTCATTGATTTTGCAGTCTCTAATTACACCAAGAAGCATTTTGACATGTTCCTTCAACCGATTAAATTATCATCTTGAATTCTAATAAGATTTAGAATCAACTTACTCTCTTCAGCTATGTAACGTTCACTTAGAGAGAGACTCTTTTGAAGGGAAATCAGAATGATGCATGTCAATATCTGTATGTCTGATTTGAACACTAGGTTCGTCTATATTTGAGATTGTAGAATATTTCTCTTTAATAGACTTTGACAAGATAGATTTATTATTTCTGGTGATGTGTTTATCAGAGATACTACTCCTATCTATAGAGTCAGATCGCTACAAACACAGACTTGTAAGGTCTTATATGTGTTTGCCTGCTCTGATACCAATTGAAAAAGCGGGGGTCTAACAACTACGCCCAATATTTCGATTAACAATCTATACGGACAGCTCCGAGTTGTTTTCTAGAGAATCAACTAGACAGTTAAACTCAACCAATAGAAAATACTCAATGAGTTATTATCCCAATTTCTCAATTTGATTTACTCAAGAAAATACAATTCGCGAGTCTTAATCAAAGAGAGATAACTTGGATGGTACCAAAGACCAATATCCAAGTGTCAATCAATTCAAATCAACAACTAATAAGGTCGGATATTCTAATTGATTGAACAACGCACAACCTGTATTATTTCAATTATATAAAAATATAATGCGGAAAAGAAATAACACATATACCAGAATTTTGTTAACGAGGAAACCGCAAATGCAGAAAAACCCTGGGACCTAGTCCATATTAAACATACAATGTATTAATCCGCTACAGACACTCGCCTACTCCAAATGAACTTCGGTCTGGACTATAGTTGAACCCCAATTAATCTCACACTGATCCAAGGCACAGTTATGCCACTACTCCTATGATCCCAGCAGGATATTGTGCACTTGATTCTCTTTGCTGATCTCACCCACAACCAAGAGTTGCTACGACCCAAAGTCGAAGACTTTAATAAACAAATCTTTCTCACACATAAAAGTTTACAAGATAGATAAATTCGTCTCCCATGAATAAACCTATGAGTTTTGTTCCGTCTTTTGATAAATCAAGGTGAACATGAACCAATCAATAAAACCAGAATTATATTCCCGAAGAACAGCTCAGTTTTATCAATCACCTCATAATAAACTTAATCGACGTAGCAAAGAAGATTATTGAGGAATCACAAACGATAAGACGAAAATGTTTGTGATTACTTTTATATCTTGTCTATCGGAGTTAGAAATCTCAAGCCGATTATTACAATTGTACTCGTACGATAGAAACAACAAGATCAGATCACACAACTACAAGAAAAGTAGTATCGGTCTGGCTTCACAATCCCAATAAAGTCTTTAAGTCGTTAACATGGTTTCAGGACGAGTCCCTGATGACCACAGAGAGATTCAGATCCATTAAAGAAAATATTCGTAGAGATTTTTATCCGTCCTTAAAATCTCGGAGAGATTTACATCTATATGAAAAATCTCAGAGAGAAATCTCCTTGTAAAATCTCGGAGAGATTCAAATTTCTCTGCAAAATCTTCGAGGGATTCACATCTCTCCTCAAAATCTCCGAGATATTCACATATCTCTACAAATCTCGGAAAGATTCACATTTATCCTCAAAATCTCGGAAAGATTCAAATCTTTCGGTAAATCTCAGAAAAGGCTGAATATTCCCCATGATAGGCACGAGCCTCATGTAGGAATCGAGTCTCCTTTCCAGACTTTCCACACGAATTCTGAGGCATCTCATACCGAAAAAGCGGGGGTCAAACAACCTCACCCAATATTTTGATTAGCAATCTGTATGTACTAACTCTAATATACTTTTAAGAGAATCAACTAGACAGTCAGACTCAATCTTAATAAAAAGTATATCAAGGAGTTAATATCTCTATCTCTCAATTTGATCTTTACTCAAGCAAATAGAAATCTGCGAGTCTTTATCAAATATAAAATAGATATAAACTTGGATGGTACCAAAGACCAATATCCAAGGATTAATCAATTTCCAATCAACAACTAAAGGTTGGATTTCACAATTGATCGATACAACGCACAACCTGTGATATTTCAATTATATAACAAAATATAATGCAGAATAGAAATAACACAGACACCAGAAATTATGTTAATGAGGAAACTGAAAATACAGAGAAATCCCGTCCAGATTGAACACCACATTGTATTAAGCCGCTACAGACACTAGCCTATTACAAACTAACTTCGGTCTGGACTGTAGTTGAACCCTAATCAATATCACACTGATTCAAGGTACAGTTGCACTTCTTACGTCTCTGATCCTAGCAGGATACTACGCACTTGATTCCCTTAGCTGATCTCACCCACAACCAAGAGTTTCTCCAAAGTCGAAGACTTGAATAAACAAATCTGTATCACACTGAAAATTCTACGATAATAGATAAATATGTCTCCCATAGATAAACCTACGAGTTTTGTTCTGTATTTTGATAAAATCAAGGTGAACAAGAACCAATTAATAAACCAGACTTATATTCCCAAATAAAAACTTAGTATTATCAATCACCTCACAATAATATAAATCGTATGGTAGAGAAACTACATATTGCGGAATCATAAACGATGAGACGAAGATATTTGTGATTTCTTTTTATCTTACCCTATCGGATATATAATCTCCAGCCAATTATTCAATTGAACTCTTACGGTAGAAAATGGCAAGATCAGATCGCACAACTACAAGAGAAGTAGTTTCGTCTGGCTTCACAATCCTAATGAAGTCTTCAAGTCGTTAATCGACAGGGTCTTGAGAAGAAACCTACGATTAAAGGAGAATCGACTCTAGCAAACCAACTAGTATCACAGAGGAGGTGTGGGGATTAGTTTTTTCAGATGCTAGACGTCTCCTTTATATAGTTTTCAAATCAGGGTTTGCAATCTAAGTTACCTTGGTAATAAAGCATTCAATATTCACCGTTAGATGAAAAACCTGACTTATCTAAGCTAATATCTTTCAACAGTTAGATCGAATCTTAGCTTGTCACACACACATGAAATGTATTTCATTTAGGTTTGAGTAATCGTACCTAAACGTGTACATTTGGTTGGTTCACAAATGGTTGACCAATGGTTAGCCATATGAGTACTTTCATATCAACTGTATTCATCTTTCTCATAACTAGTACAAATGACTCATAAGAACTAGTTCAAAAGTTGTTCAATTGCAAGGAAATCTTAGAGCGTCTGCAGCGGACGACCAAGAGTAAAAATTTGGTCTTTATCAGAGACGTAGTGGGATGGAGTAAAGACTAAATCCCAGACCATACCAAATTTCAAGACCAAATTTGGTCTGCGACCAAGACCAAAACCCAAATTTAGTCGAGCGTGGATATAGTTAACGCCCCACACCAGGCGTGGTTTATACCCCCGCCCCATTTTTTTATATATTTTTTTTCTAATTTTTTGTGGGGCGTGGACTATACCAACGCCCCACTCAAAAAATTTCATAAGAATTTGGGGCGTGGTTTATACCAACTCCCCATTTTTTTTTTTTTTTGTCTTTTCTGTTTACGTTTTCGCACCAGGAGAAATTATACCCTCCGCCCCACGCCGAGCGCACGTATACTTCACGCCCCACACCAGGCGTTGTTATAGTTTACGCTCCACCAAAAATTTAGTCTTCCTCCCACTGCGTCACTCAACGGACTAAACCCAAATTTGGTCTTTTTTTTACTATTTACTCTTTACTCTTAGTCGCACCGCTGCAGACGCTCTTATGTATTACACAAGACACAATTGAAGCAAAATCGGTTTGATTCACTTGAATCAATTCATGAAAAATATAGCTACGGTTTGCAAAGATTGCATTCCTTATTGATTTATTGTTTAAGTTCATGAGCTACCCAATTTGAGATATAACGATCTTGGGTATGCGTACAGGTACGTGTACTCTAGATTTACCGGAATTGGGTTTGAAAGCCCACCAGAAATTTTCGGTAGGAAAACTTTTGTGGGTACGCGTACCTAAGGTGACTGGTTTGTAAGTTCGTAAACTCCAAACTACATAAGAAATTCTCGGTACAAGAACATCCACCATTACGCGTACCCAACCTGTCTCCTTCACTAATACCGCATGCACACACTTGGTTTCCGGTACATGGACTTATACACTAATGTGCGAACACACTATATATGCTTATATCCATAGGTGGTTACATAATCTCAACTCTACATTTAAATCATTGAAACATTCTTCTATAATGTTAATATTCGTTAGACATAAAGAATCGACTATCTTCATCAAAGCCATTTTCAAGATTGAAACATCATTATGACTTTCGTCATGCGTAAAGATGAAACATGGTTAAAGTGAAAGCTTTACCAACACATATTTCGAGAAAATGATTGGCGAGTAAACTCGACTTGAAATATCAAATGTGTATGTATGAAAACTATCATAATATATGACCGTGTCTCAAGAGTAGGAGATAGAGTAGACTTTTGAGTGCTAGATGAGTTCAAGTCTCCACATACCTTTTTGGTAAGATGAAGTTCCACCGGTTCGAACATCATGAATACATGATTTGACAGGTATGAAACTTTTATCAGAATGATTCTTATTCTTAATTGAATTAATCTTTTCTAAGAATCTAAAAAAGTTTTCAAATGCTCTAAATAGACCTTTGTCAATTGATCCATCACGATAATATTCCTCAAAAATATTAAGAGTTAATCTAGTGAGATTCAATATCTTTGAGCGTTGAATACGTTTTCTTAATCTTCCTTTCTTAGAAGAACTTTTATTTTTTTCATTTAGATAGTTTCTTATCATCTAAGTTTTCCAGAGTCTTAGATGGAGCGAGATGATCATGAAAGACCAGAGGTATAGTGCATAATAAGCTATGAACAATCTTTAAGGAGTTCTGGCGTGCGTTACAGATGCCAAGAGCAAGTTTCCCATGGGAGAAACCTTTAAGTATCAGTCAAACACAAACTTATTAGGTTTATAGTGTTTGCCTGCTCGGATACCAATTGAAAAAGCGGGGGTCTAACAACCACACCCAATATTTTCGTTCGACAATCTGAATAGACAAACTCCAATATACTTTCAAGAGAATCAACTAGACAGTTAGACTCAATCTAGAAAAAAGTATATCAAAGAGTTTATATCTCTGTTTCATAATGTAATCAGCAAATCAAACAGATAGAAATCCGCGAGCCTGATTATTATGTGAAACAACTTGAAGGGTACCAAAGACCAATGCTCAAGTGTCAATCAATTTATATCAACAACCAAAGGTTGGATTATCAAATTGATTGATCTTGACGCACAACCTATGATATTTCTATTATATAACAAAATATAACACGGAAAAGAAATAACACAGATACCAGAATTTTGTTAACGAGGAAAACCGTAAATGCAGAAAAACCCCGGGACATAGTCCATCTTTGAACACCACACTGTATTAAGCCACTACAGACACTAGCCTACTACCAATAAACTTTGGACTGGAATGTAGTTGAACCATAATCAATCTCACACTCATTTAAGGTACATTCACGCTCCTTACGTATATGATCCTAGTAGGATACTATGCACTTGATTCCCTTAGCTGATCTCACCCACAACCAAAAGTTTCTCCGACCCAAAGTCGAAGACTTGATAAACAAATCTGTCTCACACAGAAAAGTCTATTGGAATAGATAAATCTGTCTCCCACAGAAATACCTATGAGTTTTGTTCCATCTTTTGATAAATCAAGGTGAACAAGAACCAATTGATATACCAGACTTATATTCCCGAAGAACAGCCTAGAAATATCAAACACTTCGCAATAATCTTAATCGATTAACGAAACAAGATATTGTGGAATCACAAACGATGAGACGAAGATGTTTGTGACTACTTTTTAATCTCACCCATCGGAGATAAATCTCAAGTAAATATTAACAAAAATAATACTCAATCACGATAGTAAAAGAAATATCAGAACACGTAACTACAAAGAAAATAGTTGGGTCTGGCTTCACAATCCCAATGAAGTCTTAAAGTCGTTAACCTACATGGTTTCGTGAAAATCCTAAGGTTAAAGGAGAATCGACTCTAGCTTATGCAACTAGTATCACACAAGAGGTATGGGTATTATGTTTCCCAGTTGTTAGAGTTCTCCTTTATATAGTTTTCAAATCAGGGTTTGCAATCTAAGTTACCTTGGTGACAAAGCATTAAATATTCACCGTTAGATGAAATCCTGATTAGATTCAAGCTAATATCTTTCAACCGTTAGATCGAACTTATCTTGTTATACATAAATGAAATGTACCCTCATTTAGGTTTATGTAACCGTACCTAAACGTGTACACCATGTTGGCTCAACAGTAGTTAACCGAGGTTAGCTATATGAACACTCTCATATCAATCTTATTCATCTTAACCATAACTAGTTCAAATGATTAAAATGAAACTAGTTAAAGAGTTGCTCAATTGATATATTCTCATAGAAGTATACAAGAACACAATTGAAGCAAAATCGGTTTGACTCACTCGAATCAATTTATGAATCTTTATTATATAAATGTATTTGTTCATAACAAAACCGATTTTAGAACTTTAACCATTCAAGTATGCAAACGGGTACGCATACTTTAATAGCCGGACCAAGTTTGGTTTTCGCCAGTATACGAACATGTACGCATACCTCCAAACCCAGCAGAAAATTCTGGTCACAATCATACGCCAGTATGCGTACGTGCACGCGCACTTAGGTTCCCGGACTTCTCAAACCAATAGGTATGCATACGGGAATGCATATTATGGTTCCCGGATATGGATCACATATATGCAAGAGTGCACAACATGTTTATAATCCAATGTTGGTTAAGTGTTCTAAACTCTTATTTCAATCATTGAAACTTTCTTAGAGGATGACAATAGCCGTTTTCACACACTATTAACATCAAATAAATTTTCAAGTTATTGAAATAATCATAACGAAACATTCCAAGTCTACGCCAAATGATTGTATCACACAAACCATGTAAGATGTTACTCAGGGATTTTCACATGATCATCTTTTGACCTTCGTCAATACTATAAGATGAACTCGGTTGAAACGAAAGCTTACCAACACATATTTCGAGAAATATGTAAGCGAGTTAAACTCAGCTCGAAATCTCAAATGTGCATAATAGAAAACCATATAATAATATGACTTATGTCTCAATATAGGAGATAGAGTAGAAATATACTTTCCAAGTGATAGATGAGTTTTAGTCTCCACATACCTTTTGCTGATGAAGTTCCACAATCTCTCCTTAGTAGTTCTTCGTCTTCATTTGATGAACGCCATGAAGTCTAATGCTCAACTACACAATTTATCATGGCCCGAGACATCACTATAAGTAGAGTAGAAATCAAGACTTATAGTTTTGATCACTAACATTGACAAACAAGCTTGAGATAGCAATGTTTGCGAGTTTGACCGAGCAGTTCTCTAACAATCTCCCACTTTGTCAATTTTATTGAAAAAACTATCAATACATATGGATTACAAAATAAATAAACTTTTTAGCTTCTCATCCAAATGCTTGATCTCCTTGGTTCTTCAGCATTACTCGAAATCTTCGTCACTTCCAAGTACTCCAATGATTCCAAATGTGTTCAACTCAGCATCATCGTTGTTAAAGATCCGTAGCCATAACAATGAGAAAAAAATTGCTCTCAATCATTGTTATACAGTGTCATAGTATCAATATACATCATCAAAGTCCAATTGTATCATAACTTTGACAACAATACTATGGTGATATGTATCACTCCCCCTTCGTCAATATTTCATCTCAATATGAAAATCACTTCCCCTTACATAATGATCCGTAAACCATATGTATTTGTAGTGTGACTACACATTAATTCTACCCCTTTTTGTCAATATTAATTGGCTAAGGTACGAAAACTAGTGAGATCCTCACGAAATTTTCATAGAGATACTTCATGACAAAAAGAGAACAACATACCAACTTGTTTAGATGCCATCAAATAGAAGAAACTAAATGCATTCATCAAGGAGTTATTAAGATACAAGATAACCCCTATAATATTCCATAGCCGCACTCCCCACAAATATTTGGCAATTAAGCACAAGATCAATTAAGAACTCTCCCCCATAAAATGTCATTCTCGAAAGAACAACAAGAGCGACCTTACTTTCACAAGAAATGAATGATTTCTTTGGACATTAACAAATCATATGAAAACATGAATTTGTATCCAAGAATCACAATTGAATTAACCACAAGGAAAATGATCAATTAAATTGGCCATGCTCAACATTAGAGAACTTACGGAGCAACACAATATATACATAAAGATGTGGATCAGGGAAGGACCAATAATGCGGAATAATCAAAGATTCATTCTATTTTTCATCACTATTTGCACAATGACATATAATAGACTTAATCGTTGTAAACAAAAGTTCATCCTTTTTTTCATCAATATTTGTGTAATGACATAAAAGGCTTAACTTTTGTATTCAAAGGTTCATTCTATCTTTTATCAATACTTTCATACTAACACATAATAGAGTTAACTTTTGAAAAAATATGGGACAGTCAAGGTTCACGGGTGTAAACAACATATCCCATAATAATTTGCAATATATAAAACCATAAAGATTAATACTGCAAAAATTATCTTCCAAATTGTAGATGGTGGATTTTCGACAAGGGATAAAATCGTAAACCCATAATTGTATATGTTATTGAACCAGCAATCAGATGAGTATTGAGGCTCAATATATCTTATTGAAAATAAGAAAGCTCGTGCTACAAAATATCTGACCAAGAATACTATCTCTCAGAGTATATGTAGATATGTAGTCTCTCAGCTGAGGCAACGACATATCTGATGAATATTGAGCAATTTCAGTAATTACTTATATATAGAATCGAAAGATTGGATGGCTCCTAGACAGCTTGCCTGCTAGACAGTCCCACACTTCATGATTCTTCCATTTTTATTATTATTTTCCTTCAATTGATCGAATTAGGGTTTTGAGTCCAAGGTTCATAATTCCAAATTAAAATACTAATAATTTTACAATGATCTCATGATCAAAATCTTATCTAATATACTCGTTTCATTTGCCAGTATTTCAAATTAATATTTTATTTGGTCATACTACCAATAATTCATCAACGAGCTCAAACCAAGGAATATTGGTTCAACTATCAATATTCAACAAATCATCGAATGAGCAATATTTGCTCACGTTAACTATGTTTATTTATACATTATACCTCTGTCTCAATTCGTGAGTCTCAGAACATATTCAAATCATGTTCGACTCAGTAATACAAGGACTCATCGTCCCATGAAGTCAGCAACTGACTAACTAAATACATGTCTACCTTGCAGGCTCCATAATCACACAAGATATCAATCGTTTTAATTGGGGGATATTAACTAGGGTTTTATTTTGGCGGTCTACAGAACGCGTGTTCATACACACGATGAGAATGTGAGCAAGTCGTGCAATCAGTTGGAAGAATTAACAAAGTAGTGGATGGAAAATCAACCAAGTCTCTGCACGTTGAGCTACTGGTTTTAACACGATTTCCACTTCTCCACTCTTTGATTCCATCAACTGTCATACTTCATGGGATCATGGTGTTTATGGGTGAAAATTATTCGTGCCAATTTGGGGTGTGTGGATGAGGAATGAATCTAAACCTTAAATAAATGCACTGCGTGGTGAGTGCTTGTAGATTCGAGAGATAAATCTATGCAAGTCCATCCTAAACCAAGAAATGGTCGTTCCAGACTTTTTTCGGTCACAAAGTGAAGGAGATGGGGTTGATATTAGGGAGGGAAGCGAATAAGGTGTTGAGATTGTGAAGGTGTTGGCTATGTATGACTTGTATCATAGAGCTGAGCTGGCTTGCAGGATGTAAGCTATCCATTTCGGTATTTGAATACGATTGTATCAACACTTGCCTCTGTTATCTCGTCTTGTGCTGTTCTTGAAAAATAGGGCGGAGAATCTATTTATACAAGTATTTTAGCCTAACCTTCGCATCTCATGGGAAGTGGAGAAAGTGAAGTGATGGAGTAGTGGAGTTGTGTGTTGGTGTCACACGACCAGGCTTTCCCACTTCTCCCATCATCACTAACCGTCCATGACTTCCTGACACGTTCTTGTGATGGCGCGTTGTGCGATGCACGCTGTAAACCGCCAGACCAATACCCCAGTATGTATCCCCCAGTTTGTGACATGATTGATGTCTTGAACGTGTGGATCATGGGACCCACAGAAAGTAGCATGTAATGCTATGTTATTTAGGAAATTAATACTTGTGAAGTATCGTGTGTATACTAGGAAGGTACTGCATCGAGTATATTCAGCATGTATGAAGCATCGCTGTTTGAGAGTCTCAAAGTAGTCTCATATCCAGACTACTTCATGTGATGATCTGGAGGTTGCGCAAGCAAGTCCTTCCTTGACCGACCACATGGCGTGGTATAGTGGTGGATGATGATCACCATGACTCTGCACTGACCAATTAACTCCTGACCAGGTTTGTATAACCAATCCGGTGAAGTTGGACGGACGAGATGACCTTTGAGACACTCATCTGTGACCGTCGATGAAATTAGGGTTTTAGGAAAAAAGTGCGCAAACACCACTTTCCAGCTTGGTCTAATCCAAGCTTGGGACATGGTTTTGGTATGGCCGGTTGGTCATGTATGCTGACAGCATGCCGATACACATGTTCATACCTCACTGTCCCATGGAAGTGTGATCTGGGCCACTCAATTTATCTGGTGAAGTTGAGTGGTCGAGATCAATTTGCGACAGTAAACTGGTTCCGCAAAAGTCGCTCACCGTACCAACTTCGTGCGGGCGTTCCAAGACGACCATGCTTGGTCGGTCTTGGACGATTGCTCCAGCATATAGTTGGTAGGCTGGTGTTCACGCCTATGCCTTACTGTCCCATGAAAACATGATCTAAGCCACTCAATTCGTCCGGCGAAATCGAGAGGTTGAGATTAGTTTGCAATTTAGAAGGAGAGACCACGCATGTTGGAGGC
The DNA here is from genome assembly GCA_023529315.1 of Papaver bracteatum. NCBI lineage: Eukaryota > Viridiplantae > Streptophyta > Magnoliopsida > Ranunculales > Papaveraceae > Papaver > Papaver bracteatum. The sequence goes on from JAJJWX010002972.1 coordinate 387,706, forward strand.
GCGCGAACCGAGGAAAGAAAGAGAGTTCGGTCTTGGCCGATTCGATGTAGAGATAGGTGGGCCCACAGTGATCATGTTGATACTTACCGTACCTTCTTAGCCTATTCCTGGACCCTTCGTCCGATCAGGAGAAAACGGACGCTTATGATCACGACATAAACCCTAATCAGGGTATTGCCGGCCGTGTGTTGTACCTATTTTGGAGCGCACGAACTAGGATGACCAACTATAGTTGGTCCTGACCAATCGGTCAGGTATGTAGGTATGTCCATGGTGATTGTGTTGACATACTCCGTGCCCTTTGAATCTACATCTGCACCCTCCATCTACACCTGCGAAGATGGATGGTTGAGACTGGTTTGTGACACATGTAATGTGCCGCAAACCCTAATTTAGGGTTCTCCGTCCATACTGCTATGGTTTGGACGTTTTGGCAAGCTAGGCCAATCTTTTGGGGAGGCCGACCATGCGGGGTCCGCATTGGTTCAGCAACAGATATTTCATACCTGCTCGGGGGTTATAGAATCGATCTGGCTCATCCAATCATACTGGTGGAGTTGGATGGTCGTGATCATATCCAGACTGATACAGTCAGTCCGGATGCTCAATCGGGCTAGTATAACACACCGAGAGTGGCTCAATCGGGCTAGTATAACACACCGAGAGTTGCAGTATGTACGGGTATTTCGTACATGCTTTCATTATAATGCTTGGAGATTTATGTTTCTCTGCTGAGAGAAACACTCAGTCGTCATGCCGTACTTATAATGAGTACAGGAAATACAAGGCTGGTTGCACATTAATTAATAATAATATAAATTCATAGGGTATATGGGATTGTTGCTACATGCTCCAACCTGGATGAATTTCGTGTATTTTATTCACAGAATGGGATTGTTGCCACATGCTCCATTCAAGGTGAATTAGTAAAGTGAAGGAGTATCCATCACTTATTAATGGCCTTATCTTTTACAAGATGTTGGCGCATAATTTTTTGGCTTTTACAATTTTAGCCCTTAAATGAAAAACCACCATCAACATTAAGTCCCCTGCCTAGCGCATATTGGTTACACTATTATGAGGTAGGAATGAGATGGTGACAGTTAAATACAAATCTTATTAGACAAAGTTAGATGTTACCAATAGAGGCGGGTCATCTTGTCCTTGGAGCATGTCACGTTCAAGAGGCGTTCAGGCGTGTGTTCCCCTAGCATGATGTCGGTCTTTCCTGCTTCGATGGACTGTTATGCCTATTTCGTTCATAGGGTTATTGCCCCTGCTTGATTGAACGTGGGCTCGATGTGCCTGTTTTGGTTAATCGTGGATCCACTACGTCTGCTTGATCGAACGTGGGACCCAATGTAAGCATGCTTGATTCGAACATGGGAAGATGTTCATGCTTCGATCAAACGCGGGACCACCGTGTATATGTTTCAAACGTTGGCCATGCCCCGTGCCTACTTTGACCGTATGGTTGATGTGCTTGATCGAGTGTCATATTGCTACTTCGACCAAACACCGACCCAGCTAGCTTGTCTAAACACCGGACTCGATGCATTGACCATACACCGGCCTTGTTGTTTGCTTCGCTCGAACATGGGACCCGATGTGAGCAAACTTGTTTTTTTTTAAATGAACCTTGTATGCTCAAATGTAAATGTGGGTCTTGCAGAAAGCGTTGAAGCAGCTTCTGGAGTAGGCCCGGGAGAGCGTTGAAGTGTTGGAGCTGAAACGCCTTCTTCTGGAAAGAAAGCTTTGATTGGGGACGGCTGTGTCTGCTTTGACCAATCTGGGGCTGAGATCAAGTAGGACCCGCCGCGTGACTGACTGAATGTCGACCATGTGTTTCGACTGAAAACCGTCCCTGCTGCGTGTGTAGGACCAGAATATCGCTACAATACTTCTCTGCGAGATTAACAACACTTCCCAGCGAGCGTCACCACAAGATTTTCAACTACACTTTGCGAGTATCACAAAAGCAGTCAAAAGAGCGACGTAATAACTGAAGATTGAAGAAAACTTGAGAAAAGAATGTTTGTCCTGCGATGGTTAAAAAACTTGCGAGAATGAACATTATAACTATCGCGGTACAATCGCAGAACCAACACGAAATAAAAGGAAAACTTAGCTGTCATCCATTATTTAACTACCCTATAAATATAGACCCAAGGTGTTTAGAAAAGGATGATGTATTTTTGAGAGTTAAGAAAGTATTGAGGAAAGAGAAACTTCATGAGAATAGTTGTAATCTTGAATTCTTCCATTTCTGTAAACATTTCTGAGAACAAAATAATAAAGTGTCGTTTTTCATCTTCAATTGTGAGTTGATTATAGCAAGATCTTAACAAGGGTGTAGTGTGGGAAATCCTGCAACTACATTTGGGCGCCCGAAACAGGGAATGAATTAGCAAAATCATAGAAAAATGTGAAGAAGAAGATAAGAATTATTCAAGATTAAGAAAATAATAAAACAAATCAGTGAGATATTTGAAGTAAGGATGATTAGAATCAAAGAGGATTGTAGGAAATTGGAGTGTGGTATGGTAACAAGAACAATGATTGATAGATTTCATGAAAATATTAAGGGGAAGATACACAAACGGGATTTTGAAGGAAGGAAAATTATGAAGATGGAAAAAATATCACCATTGAAAGATTGGGAAAAGCAGGAGATCACATTTATAGCAGCAGAAAAACCAGAAGAAAATCTAAGTCATACATCTCCATTGGTAATCACAGTATCCATTATACCAATGAGAAAGGAGGAATCAATAAAATCTGTAGAAGAATGGGCTATGAATAGAACTTTGGTGGATGCCGAAAGTTCTGTAGATATAATATTTTATCATACTTTTAAGAAAATGGGATATAAGGATGAAGAAATGTCTTATTCAACATATCATGTTCATGGCTTTGTAAAATCTTTAACAAAACCTAAAGGCGAGATAGTGGTACGAATTCCACTAGGAGAGATTGAAACACAAGTAACATTATGTGTGGTATACGTGGAATCACCATATAACATGATATTAGGAAGACCATGGATACATGCAATCAAGGCTGTAGCATCAACGTTGCATCAATGCATCAAATTTCCTATACTCAGTGGAATTGGAGAAATTAGAGGAGACACAGATTTTGCGAAATTATGTTACCAAATTGAAGTAATAAATTGTGAAGAACGTCCAAAGCTGCGAAAGGCTCGCAGAAAATTAGCGAGAGAAACAAAGAAGGAAGAAGAATTTAAAGTTTACATGATAAGAGCAAAAGAAGGAAAAGGAATACCCAGCGAAATCTCGCGAGAAGGAGATGAACTCACGAGAGTTATGAAAACACCAACACCAATGGGAGAACCTGAAGCCAGTAATATTACAGCAGAACCAACAAAAGAAGTAAATATTGGGAGTAAAGAAGAGCGTTGTTTAAATCATGAAGATGCAAAACAACTCTCAAGGCATTGAGAAGATTTCCAGCGATATGGAAAGAAGATACATGCACCCGGAGCACCATTATCATCTTTAACAAGTGTATGGCCTTTTGGGAAATGGGGGTTAGATATTGTGGGACCATTTGTGCCTGGTTCTGGACAAAGAAGATACCTAATCGTTGCAACAGATTATTTCACAAAATGGGGAGAAGTAAAGGCAGTACAACATATCCGCGATAAAGATATTTTTACATTCATATTTAAGAATATAATTTGAAAATTTGGTATTCCAGCACAGTTGGTGTCTGATAATGGGAAGAAATTTGAAGGGAATATTATAGAATTACTACTCAATGCATTTAAGATAAAGTGTGTAAAATCTACTCCTCTATATCCACAAGCAAATGGTCAAGCTGAAGCAACTAATAAGACAATCGCAGACATATTAAAAAAGAAGCTAGAAGGATACCACAGAGCATGGTGTGAACAAGTGCATAATGCAATATGGGCGTACAATACAAATAGACGAGAATCTACTGGAATGTTACCTTTTTGTTTGACGTATGGAGTTGAAACTATGTTACTGTAGATGGGGAAAAACGATTTGCTGGTTTTTACGGAATTGAAGAGTCGACCGTGTGGAGACTCCTTGAACCGAGCAAAATGTTGAACCTCACACAGATGCACTGCAAGAAGGGAGTGCTTTGAATTCGAGAGATCAATCTGTAGTACTCCGGCCTAAACCAAGACAATGGCCGTTCCAGAGTAAATTCGGTCACAAGAGAGGATGGCTTGATCTGTAGGAGGAAAGATGAGAAATGTGTGAGATCAATGGTGATCTGAGATTGTAGGTGTGTTGTGATTTCAGCGTGAAAACGCTCTGAATGATTGAGTTTTTCCTGATTGAGAGAAATTTCGGTGAGTTCGTGTAGACGAAAGATTGTCTGTATGAACTTTGATGAGAAATTGATCGTTTAGGCGAATGTTGCTTGAATGTTCGAATTGTTCGAATCTTGTTCAATGTTGTTCCACCTTGTTGTTTCAATCAGGATTCAGAGACATTTTATAATGCCGGAGTTGAAACCACCATGATCCCATGAAGTGTGACAGTTTGCTGAAATCAGAGAGTGGGGAAGTGGGAAATCATGTTTAACCAATTACTCATCGTGCGGAGACTTGGTTAATTTTCCACCCACTACTTTGCTGATTCTTCCAACTGATTGCACGACTTGCTCACATTCTCATCATGGGTGAATACACGTGTCGTAGACTGCCGGACCAAAACCCTAGTTAATATCCCCCCATTGTGACACGATTGAAATTTCGTGATTGTGGAGTCAGTTGCTGACTTTGTGGGACGATGAGTCCATGTAGTGCTGAGTTGAACACGTTTTATCAAATGTTCTGAAGCTCATGAATTGAATGTATGTCTGCTGAGACGAGGTACCATTATGACCTAAAACGAGCAAAATGTGCCGCTGAATTGTCGAACATTGATAGTTGAACCAATATTCTTTGATCTGAGCAAATATTGCTAGCCTGAGCGGATATTGCTAATTTAAGTGAATATTGCCGGTTCGAGCAAATATTGCCAGTTTAAGAAAATATTGCTTGTTTGATGAATTTATTGGTAGCAAGACCGAATAAAATAATAATTTAATTTACTGACTGCTGAGTCAAGCAGAATAAATAAGAATGTTGATCATGGAATCAACATAAAATTATTAGAGTGTTTGAATCTGCTCAGAATCATGTTTTTGTGGAGCTCTGGATTCAAAACCCTAATTTTACCGAGATGATGATTTATTTCAAATCAACATGGGACCGGCTACATGGGATGACGGGTTCACCATATAACGCCCAGATGCTCGAATGAGTAAAAATACCAAAGTCACTTGAGGACCAGTTGGTGATATAATGATTAAATGCTGGTTTAATCATTTACTGAATTACTGCTGGGTTCAGTATTAGATGATAAAACCTAGACATGAGAGATAGGGACCGACCAAGAGAGCCCGGGGACCGACTCTTGGTGGTCATGGGACCAATTGTTGGTCGTTTGAGCAAACTCCCAATAGTTTGGGAATAGTTTGAACCTAATATGAGCAGTTGAGCAAATTAGGTTAAAATCAGTAAAACATGCGGGACCAGCTGTTTGCAAGCCTCAGGGTCACCCTTGGTCGGTCAAGGGGATGTACCCGTGTCACCACAACGTCCGTGTTTCAGTCCTGAGAATTTTGATATTTTCTGGTGCACGTTTGAGCAACATTTGGAGAAAATATGCAAAATCCATGGTTTTGCTGAAACTGGGAAGAATACATGAGATGAAGGAAAATAAATAAAACAAGGAATTATAAGGTGTGGGACCAGCCACGGCTAGGGCATGGCCAGCCGGCTGACACGCGGTCCCACATGCTTTTCCCAGTTTTATGTGATTTTATGTATTTTTCTATGATTTAAGGGAAATTCCACAAAACTAGAGAACTTGTTGAAATCAGGGAGTTTTCAAAAAATCATGAAACAAAATACCAAATAATAATAAAACAATGGTCACGTAGGACCGTCTAGGTTGAAACACTAATTAGCCTTCTTTAGTAGAATCGATGTAGAATTATCATAAGGACTTGAATTTTGATGGTCCGCCCATCCATTCCGTAAAGAAAAGAATTTCCTATCTCCCAACGCGGGAATATTTAGGTTTTAAGCTCGTTCGGGAGGTGAAAACAGCCCGAGAGTAAAATTCAGGAAGAATTAAAGGGGTTGGTCCCACAATATTTTTTCCTAATTTTATCATGTTTGATAAAATCATGTGATAAAAATACATGAAATTAGGTAATTTTAGAGAAAATACATGAAATCAAGGAATTTTGATAAAAAGAAATAACCAAAATAATGGGGACATGAGGTGTGGGACCGGCCACGGCCAGCCGGCGGTCCCATGTCACCTTTCCCTAATTTTATTTGATAAAATCATGTGGTTTAGATAAAAATACATGAAATTAGGTAATTTTCATGATTTTAGAGAAAATTCATAAGAAATCAAGGAATTTTCATAATTTGAGAGAAATAATAAAATAATGTGGACGTGAGGTGGGGAACCGGCCAGGGCCTGACCGGCCGGTCGGCGGTCCCATGTCACCTTTCCCTAATTTTGTTATTTTTGGTTAAATCATGTGATTTAGATAAAAATACATGAAATTAGGTAATTTTCATGATTTTAGAGAAAATTCATAAGAAATCAAGGAATTTTCATAACTTGAGAGAAATAATAAAATAATGAGAACGTGAGGTGTGGGACTGGCCACGACCAGGGCATGACCGGCCGGCCGGCGGTCCCATGTCACCTTTCCCTAATTTTATTATTTTTGATAAAATCATGTGATTTAGATAAAAATACATGAAATTAGGTAATTTTCATGATTTTAGAGAAAATTCATAAGAAATCAAGGAATTTTCATAACTTGAGAGAAATAATAAAATAATGAGGACATAAGGTGTGGGACCGGCCACGGCCAGGGCATGTCCGGCCGGCGGTCCCATGTCACCTTTCCCTAATTTTATTATTTTTGATAAAATCATGTGATTTAGATAATTTCTTTTGAAATAAAGAAAATTGCTCGAACGAGAGGATTTTCATGAGATTAGGAAAATAGCAAAAATATGATAAAATATAAAATTGGGCACGGGACTGGTCATGCCATGACTGGATGGCTGGTGAACCCAGTCCCCTGGCGCTTTTGCTAATATTTTATTATTATTATTTTCCTTCCTATTTTGCATAGGTTCATCGTTCGTTCATGCTGGTCTGTGCATTATTTTCTAATTACACTTGCACCATTTTTGTCAGGGCTTATTCGATACTCAGATGCCTGTCTCGTCGGATATTTATCACTAACCCGTGAAATTTTGCAGGGAAGAACCACGAATTGAAGTGACGAAATATAACAGAGAATCGTAGAATATTGCTGGATATTCAAACGATGGTTTGTAGAATATTGCTGGATATTCAAACGTTAGTTCGTAGAATATTGCTGGATATTCAGACGATCTCAGATAATTAATTGATGGCTCTATACTAGAAGGGCTTCCTGCCTAGGAGCATTAATTATCTGAGGGTTTGAGCAATATGAACTTGCTGGAGTGTCATATTATTTTTGCATAGTAGGGGAAAACCGGTCACATCTCGAAGACGTTGTCGCCCAATCTTTCGATTCTATACAATATGAGATGTGCCGTGGTCTCAGATGGGAGACTGTACATCTGCATCTTCTCAGAGAGACTTTTTCCATCAGAGGGTTATGAGATGTGTCGTGGTCTCATCTAGGAGACTGCACATCTGCATCTTCTGTGAGAGACTTTCTCCATCAGAGGGTTATGAGATGTGCCGTGGTCTCATCTAGGAGACTACACATCTGCATCTTCTCTGAGAGACTTTCTCCATCAGAGGTGGCATGAGCTTTCATGCATAGATACATGAGCCTCGATACTCATCCGATTGCCGGATCCAGAGTAATTACTGAAATTGCTCAGTATTCATGAGATGTGCCTGGTTTCAGCTGGGAGACTACACATCTTCATGTACTCTGAGAGACAACCTTCTCAGTCAGAGATTTGTGGCATGAGCTTTCATACTTTAATCGAGAGACATGAGCCTCAATACTCATCCGATTACCGAATCTGGAGTATAGTTTTACAATTCTACCCTTTCTCGAAAATCCACCATCTACATTAAGTACCCTGCTTAGTGAGGAACAGTAATGTTCCTCTGTCAGCATTGAATGGTGATTTTCCAGGCATTAATAGAAATAAGTAATTGAACTTAGTTATAAGATGAGATGTTACCGGATTTCGACTGAATGAGCAAACCACGGTTTGAGCGGAAATCTCAGTGGAATAATAGGGTGTCATCCAGTGAACATAAATTCGTGTTAAACCGCTAATTCGATGGTGGAATCTTGGTTGGTTTAGGATTCACGGGTCGGGCCCAAAAGGGAAATCCTTATGGAATTAGGTTTTGGAAATAAAATTAGGTATAAAGGGAATAAACCTTTTGTGTTTTTTTATTTTTATTTTTGAAACTTGCTGATTTCATGAGATGCTAATGCTTTCATCATGTTGAAATTTTATACATGTGTATATGTTTACATGAGTTTTGTAGAAAAATTCTTATTTTATTAAACGTATGTTCGTTCAATCGTTAGTTTTGAAAACTAATAATAATCCCTGAAACAAAATAGACCCGTGTCCAGTGATAAAATTTTGTTTATGAGCTTTCATGGGAAACAAAATCTTACATTAATAGGTATGAGCTTTCACAAAACCTAAATAAACCTCGTTTTAGAAAATAATGCTCATACGAGGAAAATAGATTTTCTTCATATACATAAACTTATGTTCAGTGATAAAACTTCATGTATGATCTTTCATAAGAATTAATATTTTATCACGAGAGGTGTGAGCTTTCACAAAACTAGCATAAACCTTTGTTTTTAAAAGAAAATGTTAATACGAAGGAAATAAATTTTTTTTTATAAATATGTAGCCATGACATATTATGGGTATATAACTTGTGTTCAGTGATAAAACCTTATGTATGATCTTTTATGAGAATTAATATTTTATCACAAGATGTGTGAGCTTTCACAAAGTGGAATAAACTCTCGTTTCAAAGGTGGATGCTCGTACGAGAGAAAAGTTTTTTTTTTTTTTGAATAGACGTGCGTCTGTTAGTAATAAAATTTTGTTTGTGAGCTTTCATGGAAAATTTTATCTTCGAGCTTTCGGAAATATTTGAAAATATACTCTCGCTTCAAAGACAGATGCTCGTGCGAGGTAGCAAAATATATAGATATATTTTTCAAATTTACGTGAGTTTCACGCCAAATATTTATATATTTTGTAAAACCATGTTTTGATTTTGAACAACTGTTGAAAGTAGACATGGTTAAATAATGTTTGTATGTGAGTTTGTACAATTTTAGAATGGACGTCTGTCCGTTTTGAAAAACCAGTGGATGTTCACACAGTGAAAATTTACGTGGGTTGTTCACGGTTTTATGAAAATCAATTTATGATTTTGAGCAATTGCTGAAAGCAAACAATTGTATACGTGATGAAACAATGAGTTTGGTGATTTTATAGTGTATGCACACATGTAGAAAATCAGCGAATGTTCACATGAAAGGTTATGTGAATTATTCATAGTTTTATGAAAAGTCGGGTGTTGACTTTAAATAATGAATTTTGCTCGTCTTGGAAAGTTTGAAGAAACGAGCAAGTTTTTCGAGGTTTCTACGTTATTATCATTAAGTCCGTGAAATCGTAAATAGGTAAGAGTTGAGGATTACCCTTTTGTAGATGCCGTTGTGAGCATCTTTATTCCATGATGCATTGTTCTGTTGAATCCTGCGCTTTGTATGAGCGATGTGCTGAAGTAGCCACTTTGCAAGAATGACTGACTCCCATGATGATACTTCCAAAGATGGTGTTTCCAGAGATAACATCTCAACGGACAAAAATTTAAGAAATGATACTTCTGGGAACTCTGAGTGATGGTGAGAGATCCTTCATACTGATTGTACTCCTGGCTATTTCATTAGCTTCATCATAGGATGATCGTGTAGTGATATCACGGATCAATGTGGACTCTACGTAAATGGAAAAAAGTCTTCGGGAGCGGAGAACCCAGAAGTAAGGACTACAGGATGTTAGCAAATGACGTGCAGTCCCCATTCGTTCCTTTGGTGAGCTGTTAGCGCTCCTTGAGTCATGACTTTTCCCGTGCAGTTAGGATCACGAGACCAAGGTTTTTTATTTCTTTTCAGACTTTTGCTCCATCGATTGACGGTCTTCAACTTGTTCCCGGGCGAACAATTCATGAATCCAGCACTGATGAAGAAGTCGATGTAAGTATCCTTTTTCGTGCAAGTGATCATGGAATCTCCTTGAATGAAATAATAATAATGAATCCAGGAAGAAATCATTGTAGATAAGCAGCATGTTGATGAAGCGTTCTCTTCTTTGGGGATATGGGAATATGGAGAATTCCCAAAATCCCCGAATGGAGATAGTGGCGTTGCCGATGGAGATTCCGGCATTGCCGAGCCTTCAAATGATTTAGAGACTCTCCCAGTAAGTATGTCTCATGTAATATCTTCATATAGGTATGAAATTTCTGATTTGTGGATGAATGAATGAGAATCCACGTAAGTATACGAGTAATTTTGCCGAAATACGTCACCAGAAAATTTCGGACTTCAGCCCTTTAGCAAAAACACCGTAGAATCTTTGTTCGAAGTCGGATTTTCGCGATTTGCATATGTATCTTCAAGCCCAGAAAATTTCCAAGCTATTTCAAAGAAGCTTCTTGAGTTTTGAGCACGTTTAGGACCTGAAAAAGTCGAAACAATAAACTTCCAGGAGACTTTCAGAACTTTTTCGATTGTATGTTGTCCAATGTTTCGGCCACATCTCCTTGATAGTTTCTTCAATTGCTTTGAATTTTGGATATGCTGTATAGGACATCCATACGAAGATAATGGTGTATAACCCATCCCAAAATTCGTTATGGATTTCTCCCAGTTAGTCATCTTGTACATGGAAGAGTAAAGTCTCTTCAGACGAGCTTGCCGCAAAACGTATATTCATGACTTTCATGCTATTTTCTCGTGCCCCGAGTGTATAATGATGAAACCTAATGATGTTGGAATGCTTGTATAATTTATTTTATGATCTCATTTGGTCTCATGTTTAGATTGCTCTAACCTCATGTAATCTTCGTATTAGGTGCCAAATACCGAAGTTGAGGATATTGAAACCAATAAGGATAACTCGAGCTGCCCTGGAGTTATTGATGAAGAGACAACCATCCCTGCACTTCAAGGACATGAGAAGGTCATAACTGAAGTTATGAAAACCTTGATTGTTGCTGCTTCAGTGATAGAAGAAATCGAGCCACCAGTAGAGAAGACTGAAGAAATTGTTGTAGTGGAGCGTCAGTCCCCAGTGTTTTGTTAAACATCTTCTTTTCGTTTTCCTTTATTCTGTCAAGACCTAGATAGAGGCCCAGGGTAGAAAATTGATGTAAAGATCTAGGTGGTATAAGCTGGAGGTACCTTGATGAAGAACTTAGCGAAAAGACTTGGTGGAGATCGATCGACAGTGGGGTTATGAACCCGTCTACAAATTTCTGCTTGCATGTTGTATGCTCTGGAAGCTGGAGGAACCTCATATGACATCGGAATTTGATGCTTGACCCCAACTTTTGAATCTAAGAGATTGAGTTATTTCATGAGATAAGAACCACTCAATTTGGAGTTGTAGAGATCAGCCAACAAAGCGTGCACATCTGTAATTTGTAATCCCGTACAAAATTTTCATGTTTCGTAGACCTGACGGTAAAGGCCATATCTTTCATCTCGTATGTCCGATTAATGCGACCTTTTGGTATGTTGTAAAAGAGACATAGATGAACATATTTTGTTTAGGAAGCATTGTCCCATTCCTCACCCATTGATACGTTTTTGCAAATGGCATGGAGTGTGGTGTATCTCATTTGTAAAGGTGATGAGAACATCTTATAAAAGATTTTGGATTATCCCACCAGTCATGCCAGCTTTGGGAAGACTTTCATGTGTGCATATTATCAGGTCTGCACATCTTGATATGAATCATTGGTTCTTAGAGAAGTCCGCTTCATGTGTAACACTTCAGAGAATGATTAGTTGAGTAAGTCTTGAGGATGTTGCTCCTGAGTTGTTGGTGCTGAAACCATCAATGATTACGCTCCATAGATCCTTGTCGATTGCCGAGATCATGGATGGTGTTCCTCTAGAGATTATTGTTGATGCTGATACCATGGTTGAAGTTGCTCTAACGACCAAAAAGACTAGAACCATGATTATAGATGTGATCTTTGCTTATTCCTCCAGTAAGCCTATGAACTAGTTGATGAGTTGAGCGTCCGCAAGATGAAGGTGTACTGAGAGTTCAACATGAAGGCTCCTGAATGCATAACTTTACCATGAATTAGATTTGCAAGTGAGTCGACATTGTTGCGGTAGATAGCATCGGCAATTTTCATACTGGATGTGATAGGTGAAGAGAGAAAATTCCTCAATTATGCAGGGGTTTGTGATGTAGAGAAATCTCGTTGATGAATTTTCCGAAATCACCTCAGGTTTCCTAGTGTATATTAAAGGATTTAGTGCCATCCATGTATGAATGATGTTGCATATGCTTCGGAAGTCTTATCATGGAATAATGAAGACTTATCGAGTGTAGTTTAGTTACACTTTGATCGTGTTGGTATTGAACAAATGTGTCATCGTCGAGATATTTGTGATGAAACTGTACTCTTTGATTGGGAGTACAATTTGATAGCTTTTAGATGCATGAGCATTGAAGCGTCACATCCTTTGAGCAGTCTTAGGTTCGATCGTCTCGGCCCCAACTATCTTCTGTTGATTCAGCATCCCTTTTTGTTGAGGTAGTGTGTGCATACATCAGAGCTTTCTGATTTTATGAACACTCCTGCAAGGTTATGGAGAAACACCCAAAGTGTTCTTTGCCATGCTTGGACATCATCCCAGTAATGAATATCTCAGTGAGATGCTCGATTCAAAGAGGTTTCATATTTATCTACTTAGTAAAATGATAATACGGTGAAGCTACCATTCCTAACATCTTGTATAGTTGCTAGAAGAAGTCCCATGCTAGGATAGAATGTGAGGAAATAAATGACATAAGCATGGAATGAAACTTGCCTGAGTGTGGAACCTCTTGAAGAATATCTATGCATCTTTTGCAGGTTCTTGCTTCAACCTCGTCAAGGAATTCCTCAAAGTACTCTGATGGAATATCCGTCAAATCTTTCGGATCATAACTTTCTTCGTTGGAGAGATGTGTAACCAAAGGCGCTTTGTAAGTACCCATCTTTTCAGCGCGGATCCATGCTCGTCTGAAGGACATGTCATATCCTGGATCTTTCTGATTATATGAAACTTGGTTTCTGTCCAGGTTGAACTTATGTTCACTTTGAGAATGATGTAGCCATAAGTATTTCCGAGCGCTCCTTCAAGGTCTCTGATTAAGATGGAGCATGAGTATCTTTCTGCCGAGTGATGCATGTGGATCCGATGGTTTTCACTGGAATGTTTTTGATGGTGGTGTCAGCATCAATCAACGTTCTTCCAAATTCGTTTCTTCTGAGATTGACTGTGGTAAGCAGTCCCCAGTCGTACATCTCTTGATCTGTGGCTAAAGGCTTAAGAAGTATTTTCTGGATGGACTTCTTGACACGATGTAGTTCAGTACTATGAACATGTCTCTCATTTGTGCCTTCAACAGATAACGCAATTCACGTTCGACCTGAACTGCTCCTTTGATAGGTTGTCCAAAGAGTGTAATCTGACTGGGAGAGGATTCTTGTGTACTCCTTCAGTACCCAGTTCGAGCTATTGTGGATCAAACTTCTCTTTGAAAATGTGCTTCAAAACTCCGTAGTCGCTTATGGGATTGTGGGATGATTGATGAACCTGTGGAACCGGCAGTAACAGGGACTTTCCATGTTTTATTTAGTTGGTTCTTTCTTGACATATGTCAACTTGATTGCACCATCTTGGGCCCAGACATGCAGGAGTTCGATCACCTCTTTATCAGAAATGGAAAGTCAGGTGATTCTTGACCAGGAGCTCTTGTGCGTTGGTCAGAGGCTTGTGCGTCTTGCTTATCCTTCCTTTGTGCTTTTGAATGAGATGAGGTATGCTTGCGCGACGGTTTGGATTTCCGTTTTATCCCTTCTGCAACAGTGTTTGTGGAAGGCTGGAGGTTTTACTGCTTCTTGATCAGACATCTGCTACCTCGAGTGTCTCGCGATTCTTCAGTCTTTGTAGATTTTTTTCTTTCCAATAGAGCAGGTTCAGTGGTTTCCGATCTCTTTTCTGCTTCATGAAGCTCTGAGAAAGTCTGGAATCGAAGATTTTCCAGTAGGGCTCTGTAAACCGGGAGCATGACATTGATGCACAAATATACTAGCTGCTGCTCCATGACATTTGGATCATGACAATCCAGGGATTGTACTCTGAATCTTTTTACATAATTATTGGGATTTTCACTTACCCTCTGAAATATTCTTTCAAGGTCAGAGAGAGTGACTTGCTCTGACATGAAGAATTACTTCTTGTAGAAGGCGCTAATCATTTCTTCTAAATTATTGATAGTTCCTGGTGCGATGTTGTTGTACCAGGTGTATGCTCTGACTTTCAAGGATTTTGAAAACTCCCTGAGACGAACGACGTCGTTATGTTCATGTTCTCCCAAGGCTTCAAGGAAACAAGAGACGTGTTCTCGAGCATTGCCAGTTCCATCATACAAAGTAAAAGTTGGAGAAATATAACCTTTTGTAAGGGGAATCCTCTGCATAGTGGCAGGGTAAGGAGGTTGGTGCCTATGGACATTTGATGTATTGCACTTTCCACGGTTCTCCAAGAGACGCTCCAAGTCTTCTCGAGTAATGAAATTTGGTGAATCCTTTGCTAATGAATCGCCTGCAGCTTTGCCAGTTTTGTCATCATCCATTGCATGAACTGGAATCACCTCAGGATCAGCGTCTGTGGATTTATCCTTCTCTTTTCCCTTTCCTTGAATTTTCTCTAACATCTTGTCAGTGAGATTCTTCAATTGATCAAATAGCTTCTTCTGTGCTGCAGCCATATCTGTCTGATTATGTGCAAAGATTTCTTGCGCTTTGATGAGATCAGCAATGGTAGGTGGTTGGTTTCCTATGATTTCCTCAGGGTGTCGGCTGAACAAAGGATGACCCTTTGTGTGAGGAGGAGTAATATCACCACCATCAGTATTTGTGGTCGGAATTATTTCCGGAATGTCCTCATTGTCGTTGTTGCTAGTGATATTTGCGTTAGGATTTGTGACCGATCCTGACCTAAGACCAACCATCTTGTGAAAATGAGATATTGTAACCGAGAGATTAATCTCCCACTGTGGTCGCCAATCTGTAGATGGGGAAAAATGATTTGCTGGTTTTTACGAAATTGAAGAGTCGACCGTGTGGAGACTCCTTGAACCGAGCGAAATGTTGAACCTCACACAGATGCACTGCAAAAAGGGAGTGCTTTGAATTCGAGAGATCAATCTGTAGTACTCCGGCCTTAACCAAGAAAATGGTCGTTCCAGAGTAAATTCGGTCACAAGAAAGGATGGGTTGATCTGTAGGAGGGAAGCTGAGAAATGTGTGAGATCAATGGTGATCTGAGATTGTAGGTGTGTTGTGATTTCAGCATGAAAACGCTCTGAATAATTGAGTTTTTCCTGATTGAGAGTGATTTCTGTGAGTTCGTGTAGACGAAAGATTGTCTGTATGAACTTTGATGAGAAATTGCTCGTTTAGGCGGATGTTGCTTGAATGTTCGAATTTTTCGAATCTTGTTCAATGTTGTTCCACCTTGTTGTTTCAATCAGGATTCAGAGACATTTTATAATGCCGGAGTTGAAAACACCATGATCCCATGAAGTGTGATAGTTTGCTGAAATCAGAGAGTGGGGAAGTGGAAAATCATGTTAAACCAATTACTCATCGTGCGGAGACTTGGTTAATTTTCCACCCACTACTTTGCTGATTCTTCCAACTGATTCCACGACTTGCTCACATTCTCATCGTGGGTGAACACACGTGACGTAGACCTCCAGACCAAAACCCTAGTTAATATCCCCCCATTGTGACACGATTGAAATCTCATGATTGTGGAGTCAGTTGCTGACTTTGTGGGACGATGAGTCCATGTAGTGCTGAGTTGAACACGTTTTATCAAATGTTCTGAAGCTCATGAATTGAATGTATGTCT
This sequence comes from Papaver bracteatum, assembly GCA_023529315.1. Taxonomy (NCBI): domain Eukaryota; kingdom Viridiplantae; phylum Streptophyta; class Magnoliopsida; order Ranunculales; family Papaveraceae; genus Papaver; species Papaver bracteatum. The sequence goes on from JAJJWX010002972.1 coordinate 403,993, forward strand.
GCTGAGACGAGGTACCATTATGACCTAAAATGAGCAAATTGTGCTGCTGAATTGTCGAATATTGATAGTTGAACCAATATTATTTGATCTGAGCAAATATTGCTAGTCTGAGCGGATATTGCTAATTTAAGTGAATGTAGGTATTGAATATCGCAAGATAATAGTTCACGAGTATCAGGAGAAAAGAATTATAAAATGATACGATAATAGAAGAAGCGCGGAGAAATATGAAGTTTTGCGAGGATGAAGTAATTTTGCGAGTATGAGTTGTGATACTTCGTAACTCATATACAGCTGTATAAGTTTTACTATAAATAGGAGTTCAAATGTAAAATTCGGGAGGTTCTTTTAGTGAGTGTTAGAAAATATCTTAGGAGAGAGAATAGAGAAAGTTGTAACTATTCTAGTTCCATTTAGATACTTCTTTGTAATCAATTGAGAACATTAATAAGAAAATTTTTATTCATCATCAAGAACTTCTTGAGTTTTTACTAATTCTATTGAGGGTGTAGTTGTAGGTTATTCTGCAACTACATAATTGGCGCTATAAACAGGGACTTGAGAATTGTGGTAGCCTAAATTTGAGGGAATTGTGGAAAATTTGAAGATCAAATGAAGTCAGTAGATGGAGATTGCAAAAAAGAAGAATGTAATATGATCACAGAGACAATGATTGATGAATTTCATAGTAATATGAAGGGAAAAATATACAAACGAGATTGTAGAGGAAGAAAGATCATGGAGGAAGAAAAGATAACAACTTTAAAAGAATGGGAAAAGCAGAAAATCACATTTTCGAAGAATGAAATTCCAAATGAATACTTGAACCACACTTCACCATTGGTGATCACATTGCCAATCATGCTAGAAGATAAGAAAGTGAAGAAAAATGGAAATTAAACCGAATTTTGGTTGATACGGGGAGTTCATTAATATTATATTTTATCATGCACTTAAGGGGATGGGAATTAAAGATGAAGAAATCATAAATTCAAAGTGTCTTATTCATGGATTAGGAAAATCTACAACAAAATATAAAGGAGAAATCGTGCTGCGAATATTACTAGGAGAAATCGAAACACATGTAATCTTGTGTGTGATAGATATGGAATCTCCATATAACATGCTGATAGGAAGGCCGTGGATTCATGCGATCAAAGCTGTTGCTTCAACATTACATCAAAAAATCAAATTTCCTACACCAAATGGAATACAATAAATTAAAGGAGATCTTGATAGTGCAAAATTTTGTTATCAAATTGAAGTAACACAATGCGGAGGAAGAGCAAGAAAGAAACAACTTCGTAGGAAACTTGCGAAGGAAACAAGAAAAGAAGAAGAATTCCGAGTGTATACAATAAGAGCAAAAGAAGGGAGAGGTATACCAAATGAAATTCCAGAAAAAGAAGGGGAACCAACAAAAATAATCAAAGAGCCAACACCTATGGGGGAGCAAAGTCCAAGCTATGTTGCAGCTGAACCAACTAAAGAAATAAATATTGGAAGTAAAGAGGAGCCTTTATTCTTACGAATTGGAACTAAGATGGATGAAGAAGAAGAAAAAAGGACTACTGATCTTTTGCGAGAATATAAAGATATCTTCGCAGGAAGTGTATATGAGATACCAGGAATTGATCCATCAGTGGCATGTCATATATTGAACATAGATAAAAATATAAGACCATTCAAACAAAGAATAAGGAAGATATCACAAAATTATCATGTACAGATAGAAAAAGAATTACAAAAGATGTTGGATGCAGGGATCATAAGGGAAGCAAAATATCCAGAATGGATTGCGAATATGGTCATTGTTCCGAAAAAGAATAAAGGAATAAGAATTTGCATATATTTCACTGATCTAAACAAGGCATGTCCCAAAGACAGTTTTCCATTACCAGATATACCACAAATGGTGGAATCAGCTACAGGTCATGACAGAGTCACTTCACTTGATGGATATAAAGGGTATAATCAAATATCACTCGCAGAAGAAGATCAAGAACATGCTGCCTTCTTTGCTCCAAGGGGTTTGTATTGTTATGTGAATATGCCATTTGGTTTACGGAATGCGGGTGCTACATATCAACGTATGGTTGAAAAAGTGTTTGCGAAGTGGATACATAAAACTTTGGAGGTATATGTAGATGACATGTTGATAAAAAGCAAGGAAGCTAAAAACCATGTGCAAGATTTGAAGGAAATATTTGAGCAAATGAGAAAGTTCAACATCAAATTAAATCCTGAGAAATGTATTATTGGGGTTTCATCTGGAAAGTTCTTGGGATACATAGTATCAAAGGAGGGAATACAAGTTGATCCAGAAAAGGTCCAAGCAGTTCGTGACATGCCAACACCTGCAACAGTAAAAGAAGTACAAAAGCTAAATGGACTCTTGGCTTCACTTGGAAGATTTATTTCGCGAATGTTAGATAAGTGCAAGCATTTTTTCAACATACTTAAGAAGGGAGCAAAATTCAAATGGACTGAGGAATGTGAAAAAGCTTTTCAAGGAATCAAAGAATACCTCGCAAATACATCTATACTACAGAAACCAGAGAAAAATGAAGAATTATTGGTATACCTCGCAACAACTCCATATGCTCTAAGTGCAGTTCTATTGCGAGCAGACGCAGGAGTAGAAAGGCCCATTTACTACATTAGTAAAACCTTTAATGCAGCAGAAAAGAATTATTCTAAAATGGAGAAGTTAATCTTAGCCCTGGTTTATGCATCATTCAAGTTACGAATATACTTTCAAGCACATGTAATAAAAGTGGTAACCAAAGTCCCAATTGAATCAGTCATGAAGAACACAAAAAGGTCAGGAAGAATAGAAAGGTGGAATGCACAAGTAAACCATTACAAGATAAAATACGAAGTGTTGTGTCATTAAAAATCACAAGTCGTCGCAGATTTTTTTGGCAGAATTTCCTTTGGAAGAAGATGAAGCGATAGAGGAAATGATGGATGTTGAAGAAGAATTTGGAAATCAAAAGACTTGTTAATGAGCACTGATAGATGGGAAATTCTGGTGGATGGATCATCCAATAGTGAGGGAAATGGAAATGGAGTCGTGTTGATTTCACCAGAAGGAGAAAGAACAGCATTCTCATTCAGACTAGAATTTGCATCCATGAACAATGAAACAGAGTACGAAGCTGTAGTGCATGCATTAAAGATCGCAATAGAAAAGAAGCTTGAAAGTATAAGAATAACAAGTGATTCGCAATTAGTGATTTGTCAAATTAAAGGGGAATATATCACAAATGAATCTTCTTTGAAGAAATACAAGAAACTCGTTGAGGAATTATCTGCGAAGATACCAAAATTAAAATGGAGACATATATCAAGAAAATATAACCGTCTCGCAGATGCTTTTGCATTTATTCCAAGCATGATGACAAATCCAAATACAAGAAATATCCAAATACAAACAATTCAACACCCATCAGTGGACAAAGAGAAAGAAATTGAAGAAGCTGTTGCGATGGAAGTAGAAAGAGAGTTATCAAACAACGTCGCAGATTGGAGAAAAGAAATTCATGCATACCTCGCAACAGGAGAAATATCCAGGAACAGACTAGAAGCACATAAATTAAAGAGTCGTGCAACAAACTATGAGTTGCGAGAAGGAATTTTATATAGAAAATCTTTCAATGGACCACCTCTCAGGTGCTTAACTCGCGAAGAAGGAGAAAAGATATTGAAGATGTTACATGGAGGAGAAGCTGGAAATCATAGTGGGGGAAGATCTCTAGCATATAGAGCAAAGATACAAGGATATTACTGGCCTTATATGCATACAGACGCAAAATTGTTCGTACGAAGATGCAAGGAATGCCAACGACATGGTAAAAGAATTCATGCACCGGGGGCCACATTAACTTCTTCAACAAGCTGCTGGCCTTTTGGTAAATGGGGGTTGGATATTGTTGGACCATTTATACCTGGATCTGGACAAAGACGATACTTGATAGTTGCAACAGATTATTTCACGAAGCTCGCAGAAGTAAAAGCAGTACAGCATATTCGTGATAAAGATGTTTTTACGTTTATATTTGAGAACCTCATTTGCAGGTACGGGGTTCCAACACAACTAGTATCTGATAATGGAAAACAATTTGAGGGGAAGAACATAGAGATGTTACTTAGTGCTTTTAGAATAAAATGTGGGAAGTCAACCCCGTTATATCCACAAGCTAATGGACAAGCTGAAGCAACAAATAAAACAATCGCAGATACAATCAAAAAGAAATTAGAAGGACATCTCAAAGGGTGGTGCGAGCAAGTACCTAGCGCAGTTTGGGCATACAATACAACTAGAAGAGAAGCAACTGGAATGTCTCCTTATTGTCTAACATATGGAGTAGAAGCAGTATTACCCACAGAGGTTGTAATTCCGACAACAAAGAAAGAAGCTTGGGAAAGAAATTTAAGTGCGGGAGTAATATTAAGTGAATTGGATGATTTGGAAGAAAAAAGAGAAAAGGTGTTGCACCATATGAAGATTTCTCAAGAACGATTAGCTCGAGAATACAACAAGAGAGTCATTGAACGTGAATATAAACCAGGTGATTTGGTCATGCGAGAAACACCTAAATATCAAAAAGAAAATGGAGGAAAATTAGCACCAAAATGGGATGGACCATATGTTATTAAAGAAGTTGTAGGAAGCGGAGCTTATCGGCTGATGGATCCAGAAGGGAGAGACATGGGTTTGAGGCTTGGTAGACCTTGGAACAGACTATATTTGAAAAGGTATTACCCATAAAACTCATGAAAATTTTTACGAATATTGTTTGCTCGCAGGAAATTGGGAAAAGTTACGAATTTCAGAATTTATATTCGATTAAACTATCATTAATTTGCGAATAAAAGACCGCAATCTGTGATCAGCCTCCAAAAAAGAAAGAGACCGCAGAAAATTTTATACATGCAAACCTTTGTGGCGTACACCCTAGTTCGCGAAGCTATAATTCGTAAGAGGCAAAGTCCTAAAGTACGTCATTTAAGGGGGTACCTATAACGTGGCTAAGGGTAACCGGAACACCACCAAGGGCCCTTAGTACATGGTAAAAATTTGGGGTACAACCCAATAATGGGGTACCTATCCGGGTTAGACACCTTGGATTCTCACCTAATCTAACGACATTACGCAATATAAAATGCGGTGTAAGAAGATTTAGGCTGGGCAACTAAGGCATACTGTCTTTCCCAAGAAGTGCAGAAAATGATCAAGGCGCCGAGGTACACGGTTGAGTCAAGAGTGCCGGGTGAGGTTGAACCACATCTGCCATTTTTGACAAGTCTTGGCAAATGATGCACTTGGCCCAAAGATACCCCATAGGGTGCAACCTCGTAACTATAAGCCCTATAGGAAAAAAGGATAAGAAGTTGCGATCAAAAGCTGGTTGTTGGAAGAACCGGATGGGAAGAGCTAACCTTGTATGGTCGATGTACGCTTCCTTGAAGGGGAAATCAGGGGGAAGATAAAGGGCAGCACCCTCCATTAGGGAGCTGATAAGTGCTATAAGACGCAAATGTCACGAGGCTTCTTGTTTGCGAAAACATAAAGGCTTGTCATATTTGTGCAACAAGTGAAGTTCTGCGAGCCTTCAAAAAAAAAAAAAAAAAAAAAAAAAAAAAAAAAAAAGAAAAGAAAGAAAGAAAGAAAAGAATAAAGAACTCGCAGAACATAATAAAGAAGTTAAGATGAGATCAATGGGTCACTACATGAAAGTGTAGAGACGTCCTGCGATTTCATCGCAAGACGGCAATGTCATGGGCCTTTATGTTCACAAGAATATTTAGGCCTGTCATATTGTCGCAACAATTCCTGAAGAGGCTAAAATACTATACAAAGAAGTTAAGATGAGATCAATGGGTTTTTGCATGAAAGTGTAAGAACGTCCTGCGATTTCATCGCAAGACGATAATGTCACGAGGTTGTATGTTCGCAAGAATGTTCAAACTTTTCATATTATCGCAAATAATTAATACAAAAGAGGTGGAAAAATAAGAACTTTACTTAGGAAGGCATGATAAGACCACAGAAATTAATGAAATTTATTACATCAACATCATTGAAGAAATTATACAAGAATATACATTATGAAGATCTGAAAAGAAGACAACTTCGTCAATATCATTGAAGAAATTTTACAAGAATATACATCAAGAAATTTTGAAGAGAAGACAGCTCTGTCAATATCATTGAAGAATTTTTACAAGAATTCCTATCAAATAAGACAACATCATTGAAGAATTTTAAGGAAGACTTAACAAAAGATGCGATTTTGATAACAAACAAATATGGATAAGTTCATATTCATAAAAGTTTACGAGAATTGAATACTTCTTATACTTCTCCATATATTTAATATTTCTCCAAAAGATTGAATACTTCTTATAATTCTTCAAGAATATATCATATTCATTATACTTCTTTAACTGACATTTCATTTGGTGAAGGTTAAATAATCATTATACTTCGTCATATGTTACATGATTATTCACAGATTGAATACTTCTTATATTTCTTCAGTAGGTAAATTGAGTACTTCTAATACTTCTTATATTTCTTCATTTGGTGAATTGAATACTTCTAATACTTCTTATATCTCTTCATTTGGTGGATCGAGTACTTCTAATACTTCTTATATCTCTTCATTTGACGGATATGGTACTTCTAATACTTCTTATATCTCTTCATTTGACGGATATGGTACTTCTAATACTTCTTCAAAAGTATTGTATACTTATTAAGGATATTTCATATATTTTATACTTAAAAGGGAGGATTTCTTATTTACAATCGTAACAAGTTGAAACTTCGTAAGATAAATTGAGGCAGATATTCTAACACTTTAAACAATGTTTAATCATTTAAAGAGAAATAATAGGGGCAAAAGGAGATACTAAGCTTTATCTGTGAGCTATATATTATTTCTCTTCATATGATCAAATGGGGCAAATTTAATCAAAGAAAGGTTAAATTATCTTCGCAAAATATCAGAAAGAAAGGATAAATCATCTTCGCAAAATATCAGATGTACTTCTCAAAAAATAGAATTGTTCGCAAAAAGGAAACCAACAGTAACTAAGGGAAGGAATTCAAAAGAAAGAAAGACAGGAGAGTCAATGATAAATTGAAAAAGGAATATTATCATGCTTCATCAACACTCTGTGCTGTATCTTTAAGATCAGTAGGGTCATTAGAAGCCTTAGACTTTTGAGAGATATCATCCTTGGAAGAATACGCAACAGGGACATCTCCTTGAGGAATAGATTCTTTCTCATCATCAAGATCTTCATCATCACTCTCATAATCGAAATCACTATCAGGCTCACGAGCAACTTCATCGTCAGATATCTTCAGAGGAGTAATCTTCACAGGAGGCAAGCCTCTTGATAAGAGAATGTTATTCGCAAAGACTTGAGCTTTCATATGACTTTCACGAAGTATAGCTTTTTGATGATTGGTATCTTCGATATCTTTGGAATAAGCAAGATAATTGAATCTCCGAGTAGCACGGTCACGAGAGTTGATTAAGCGAGTAGAAAGCAAAGCATTCTTCTTACGAAGCTCAGAACAGGAGGCTTCTAATCCAGCTTTTGCATTACGAAGGTGGTTCTCAGATTCTGCAAATAAAACAAAGTTCAAAGAATAAAATTTGCGAGTATAACGAAATTTAAAGATATACCAGAGGCAGTCAAATTTTAATGACTACCTTCTCTTTGCGAAGTAAGAGATTGAGTTAAAGATGGACAACAGTTCTTCATCTGATTCATCGCATTATCAAAACCATCACCAACTAATCTTTTAAGTCGAGATTGAAGCTTTTGATCTTTAGAAAGGATAAAATTTTTATCCTTCGCAAGTTTGGCATTAAGACTTTTTAATGACGAGTAATCTTCTTCAAGTTGATTCTTCTTAGCACACAAGACTATATTCTTATTAATAAGGGAATTCTTCTCAATAACAAAAGAATTTCTTTCAGCATCTGAAGACTTCTTTAATTCCTCAAGTTCACCTTTCAACAAAGAAAGAAGATTTTCTTGATCGCAACATTTATTCTGAAGAGTCTTTAATTCTTGCGAAGAAACAATCATTGTATTCAAAAACGAACATTTCTCTTCTGATAAGGTTTTGTTCTCTTCTAATAAGGTTTCTATTCTCAAATTAGCTTTGGTTAAGGAAGAAAAAAGTTGAGATATGTCATCATTCAAAAAAATTCTATCATATATTAATTGAGTATTCTCTTGGAAAAGAGCATCAGAGTTGTCAAAAGCACACGAGTAAAGATTAGATAAATGAGAGAATTGGTTTGAGAGGCTTTCATGCTTGGTTCGATATTCTGTTGCATCTGATTCATGGTGAAGTACCAATCTTCTACATTTCTGGATGGATTCTATAAAGGGGAATGGGTTTTAATGGATGTTTCAAGCATATGAAGAATATAAGTAAATAAAAGAGAAAATATGAAGATAGTAATCATACCTTTCAATTCATCATTTCTTTTGCGAAGAATCGCAAAGTCCAGAGAATTATTCTGAAGATGATGATTTTCTTTATGAAGATCCTCGCATTCTGCTTGAGAAGCTTTCAAAGATTGGCGAAGCAATTCGATTTCTTTTTCCAAGGATTGACGTGAAGAAGAAATGTCTGGATTGACGAAATTATTCAGAACTTCGCAAAATTCATATTGCGAACGAACATTAGTAGACTTCGCAGTATTGGTCAAAACCTCAGATAACATTCGGAAAGTTGAAAAAATTCCATCTCGAATTTCTTGAGGAAGAGGAGAAGAATTTGAAGGAATAAGAGCAAGCTGCAAATTGTCTGGAGAAATAGCACTCAAAGGATTTGGGGACAAGATAGGTTTTTCAAAAGAAGAAGTTGAAGAAATATTTTGCGAGGGTTGTTTTTCAAAATAAGAAGTTGAAGAAATGTTTTGAGAGGGTTGATCTTGAAGAAGTGTTGATAAATTGACAGAAATGGGAGATTGAAAAGTAGGTAATGGAGTAGAGGCAGGAGTATGTGAAGAAGCATTTTCACGAGGAGGAGAGGAAAATTCCTTATCAACTTCAGGAAGGAAATCATCAATCGGAATTAATGGTGTGGGTTTAGTTATTCGAGATCTCTTACTTGGATTTGATTTTTCGTCAACCTGCGAATCAAAATGTAGATTAAAAACTGAGGCAACAATATATTGTTCAGGAAAGAAGGCAGAGTATTTTAACTACCTTTTGATTCTCAGATTTTCTTCTTCATGAATTAAGGCTTGGATTCTTTAGTTGAGATTTCATCTGAGAAGTTATTTTGCTGAAATAAACCAAAATCAGATAACAAATTATACAGAAATTAAAGAGGAGAACAAATGAAATGCGCAGAGATAGAAGGAAATTACCTTGGAGAACTCATGAAGAAACAGAAGAAGAAAAAATTGCAGAGAAAATAGTGATAGGGAGTATGAGTAGAAGATAGAGTTGCGGAAATAAGAAAAAGAAAAGGAAGAGAATATAAAGGAGTTATATAAGGGAATAACTAAAAGAGAACGGTTACAAAAGACGTGTCAAAATTTTAAAAGACTAAGTAACGGTTATGTTCTCACGAACATTTCTTCTTCGTAGAATTGACATGAGAAGAGGCAAGATGTAGGTACTGAATATCGCAAGATAATAGTTCACGAGTATCAGGAGAAAAGAATTATAAAATGATACGATAATAGAAGAAGCGCGGAGAAATATGAAGTTTTGCGAGGATGAAGTAATTTTGCGAGTATGAGTTGCGATACTTCGTAACTCATATACAGCTGTATAAGTTTTACTATAAATAGGAGTTCAAATGTAAAATTCGGGAGGTTCTTTTAGTGAGTGTTAGAAAATATCTTAGAAGAGAGAATAGAGAAAGTTGTAACTATTCTAGTTCCATTTAGATACTTCTTTGTAATCAATTGAGAACATTAATAAGAAAATTGTTATTCATCATCAAGAACTTCTTGAGTTTTTACTAATTCTATTGAGGGTGTAGTTGTAGGTTATTCTGCAACTATAGTGAATATTACCGGTTCGAGCAAATATTGCCAGTTTGAGAAAATATTGCTTGTGTGATGAATTTATTGGTAGCATGACCAAATAAAATAATAATTTAATTTACTGACTGCTAAGTCGAGCAGAATAAATAAGAATGTTGATCATGGAATCAACATAAAATTATTAGAGTGTTTGAATCTGCTCAGAATCATGTTTCTGTGGAGCTCTGGATTCAAAACCCTAATTTTACCGAGATGATGATTTATTGCAAATCAACATGGGACCGGCTACATGGGATGCCGGGTTCACCATATAACGCCCAGATGCTCGAATGAGCAAAAATACCAAAGTCTCTTGAGGACCAGTTGGTGATATAATGATTAAATGCTGGTTTAATCATTTACTGAATTACTGCTGGGTTCAGTATTAGATGATAAAACCTAGACATGAGAGATAGGGACCGACCAAGAGAGCCTGGGGACCGGATCTTGGTGGTCACGGGACCAATTGTTGGTCGTTTGAGCAAACTCCCAATAGTTTGGGAAGAGTTTGAACCTAATATGAGCAGTTGAGCAAATTAGGTTAAAATAAGTAAAACATGCGAGACCAGCTGTTTGCAAGCCTCAGGGTCACCCTTGGTCGGTCAAGGGGATGTGCCCGTGTCACCACAACATCCATGTTTCAGTCCTGAGAATTTTGATATTTTCTGGTGCACGTTTGAGCAACATTTGGAGAAAATATGCAAAATCCATGGTTTTGCTGAAACTGGGAAGAATACATGAGATGAAGGAAAATAAATAAAACAAGGAATTACAAGGTGTTGGACCGGCCACGGCTAGGGCATGGCCGCCCGGCTAACACGCGGTCTCACATGCATTTCCCAGTTTTATATGATTTTATGTATTTTTCTATGATTTAAGGGAAATTCCATAAAACTAGAGAACTTGTTGAAATCAGGGAGTTTTCATAAAATCATGAAACAAAATACAAAATAATAATAAAACAATGGACACGTAGGACCGGCTAGGTTGAAACACTAATTAGCGTCCTTTAGTAGAATCGATGTAGAATTCTCATAAGGGCTCGAATTTTGATTGTCCGCCCCTCCATTCCGTACGGAAAAGAATTTCTTATCTCCCAACGCGGGAATATTTAGGTTTTAAGCTCGTTCGGGAGGTGAAAACAGCCCAAGAGTAAAATTCAAGAAGAATTAAAGGGGTTGGTCCCATGGTATTTTTTCCTAATTTTATCATGTTTGATTAAATCATGTGATAAAAATACATGAAATTAGGTAATTTTAGAGAAAATACATGAAATCAAGGAATTTGATAAAAAGAAATAACCAAAATAATGGGGACATGAGGTGTGGGACCGGCCACGGCCAGCCGGCGGTCCCATGTCACCTTTCCCTAATTTTATTTGATAAAATCATTTAGTTTAGATAAAAATACATTAAATTAGGTAATTTTCATGATTTTAGAGAAAATTCAAAATAAATCAAGTAATTTTCATAATTTGAGAGAAATAATAAAATAATGAGGACGTGAGGTGTGGGACCGGCCACGGCCAAGGCATGACCGTCTGGCCGGTGGTCCCATGTCACCTTTCCCTAATTTTATTATTTTTGATAAAATCATGTGATTTTAATAAAAATACATGAAATTAGGTAATTTTCAGGATTTTAGAGAAAATTCATAAGAAATCAAGGAATTTTCATAACTTGAGAGAAATAATAAAATAATGAGGACATGAGGTGTGGGACCATCCACTACCAGGGCATGGCTGGCCGGCCGGCGGTCCCATGTCACCTTTCCCTAATTTTATTATTTTTGATAAAATCATGTGATTTAGATAATAATACATGAAATTAGGTAATTTTCATGATTTTAGAGAAAATTCATAAGAAATCAAGGAATTTTCATAACTTGAGAGAAATAATAAAATAATGAGGACGTGAGGTGTGGGACCGGCCACGGCCAGGGCATGACCGGCCGGCTGGCGGTCCCATGTCACCTTTCCCTAATTTTATTATTTTTGATAAAATCATGTGATTTAGATAATTTCTTTTGAAATAAAGAAAATTGCTCGAACGAGAGGATTTTCATGAGATTAGGAAAATAGCAAAAATATGATAAAATATAAAATTGGGCAAGGACTGGTCATGCCATGACTGGCTGGATGGTGAACCTAGTCCCCTGGTGCTTTTGCTAATATTTTATTATTATTATTTTCCTTCCTATTTTGCATAGGTTCCTCGTTCGTTCATGCTGGTCTGTGCATTATTTCCTAATTACACTTGCACCATTTTTGTCAGGGCTTATTCGATACTCAGATGCCTGTCTCGTCGGATATTTATCACTAACCCGTGGAATTCTGCAGGGAAGAACCACGAATTGAAGTGACGAAATATAACAGAGAATCGTAGAATATTGCTGGATATTCAAACGATGGTTCGTAGAATATTTCTGGATATTCAAACGGTAGTTCGTAGAATATTGCTGGATATTCAGACGATCTCAGATAATTAATTGATGGCTCTATACTAGAAGGGATTCCTGCCTAGGAGCATTAATATCTGAGGGTTTGAGAAATATGAACTTGCTGGAGTGTCATATTCTTTTTGCATAGTCGGGGAAAACAGGTCGCATCCCGAAGACGTTGTCGCCCAATATTTCGATTCTATACAATATGAGATGTGCCGTGGTATCAGCTGGGAGACTGTATATCTGCATCTTCTCCGAGAGACTTTCTCCATCAGAGGGTTATGAGATGTGTCGTGGTCTCATCTAGGAGACTGCACATCTGCATCTTCTGTGAGAGGCTTTCTCCATCAGAGGGTTATGAGATGTGTTGTGGTCTCAGCTAGGAGACTGCATATCTGCATCTTCTCTGAGAGACTTTCTCCATCAGAGGTGGCATGAGCTTTCATGCATAGGACATGATCCTCGATACTCATCCGATTGCCGGATCTGGAGTAATTACTGAAATTGCTCAGTATTCATGAGATGTGCATGGTTTCAGCTGAGAGACTACACATCTTCATGTACTCTGAGAGACAGCCTTCTCAGTCAGAGATTTGTGGCATGAGCTTTCATGCTTTAATCGAGAGACATGAGCCTCAATACTCATCCGATTTCCGAATCCGGAGTATAGTTTTACAATTCTACCCTTTGTCGAAAGTCCACCATCTACAGTTACCAACAGAAGTAGCTATTCCTATAACAAAAAGAGAGGCTTGGGAAAGAAATCTAAGTGTTGTAATGATTTTAAATAAATTGGATGAATTAGAAGAAAAAAGAGAAAAAACTTTGCAACATATGGAAAATTACCAGCGAAGATTAGCTCGCGAGTACAACAAACGTGTTAAGAAACGTGAATTTCAACCTGGTGATTTAGTGCTGCAAGAAACACCAAGTTATCAGAGAGAGAATGGTGGAAAATTGGCGAGAAAATGGGATGGACCATACATCATTAAATAGATAGTTGGAACCGGGGCATACAAACTAATGGACCCTGAAGGGAGAGATGTTGGTCAAAGACTTGACAGACCATGGAATAGACTATTTCTGAAAAAGTATTATCAATGACAACTTCTACAAGATAAGTGATACATGTACGTTGTAAAAAAAATTTGATTACGATTACGAGGTTCTTCTAATAACAAAGCAAAGTAAGAACTGCGAGCATAATCAAAAGAAAGGCGAATAAAAATTTCGCAGAGATTAATAGAATGGGACGAACCTTTATGGCGTGCACCCTAGTTCGCGAATAAAATTTCGCAAGAGGCAAATGTAAGACCTAATAGTGCGTCATATAAGGGGGTATCTCTTTACATGACTCATGGATAAGGTTATACCGATGCTGGACTTGAGTTATGAAGATGTTGGGGTTAAATAAAACCTATCCAGGAGAGGGATCTTGGATTTCCAATTATATAAGGTTATACCTTGGTTGGACGATGAAGAACCTCTTCTAAGAAGTGCAGAGTATGACCAAGGCGCCGAGGTACACGGTTGATTCAAGGGTTACCGGGGTGTACGAAACTACCCTGGCCATCCTTGGCAAGTCTTGGCTATGATGCACTCGGACCGAAGAAAACCCCACTTAGGGTGCAGTCTTGTAACTATAAGCCATATAGGCATAAAGGACAAGAGGCTGCGAAAGGCGATCATAGCCAATTGAGGTTGGGAGGAGCTAGTCTTGTATGGCCGATGTGCCCTCCTTAAAGGGGAAACCAGGGGGAATATAAGGGCGGCATCCTCCATTAGGGAGATGATAAGTGTCTTAAGACGGCAATGTCATGGGGCTTTATGATCGCGAGAACATTTAGGCCTGTCATATTGCCGCGTGAAGAAAATTATATAAAGGCAACAAGCCAAAAGAGAAAAGTTAAGATGACATCAATGGGTTTTTACACGAAAGTGTAAAGAAGTCCTGCGATTTCATCTCAAGATGGCAATGTCATAGGACTTTTTTCTCGCAAGAGGATATAGACCTGTCATATTGTCGCAATAAATACGAAGAAACAAGGATAAGGTAAGATCAATGGGTTTTTACATACAAATGTAAAGATGTCCTGTGATTTTGTCGCAGAAAGAAAAGTTTGGCAAAATAAGACCTTTAACTAGGAAGGAAAAATAAGACCAACAGAATAATATTAAACATTAACTATTTCAGAATGCAGGAAATATATGTTCCTCACAGGAGAATATATGAGAAGGCAACTTTCTTTGGAATTTTTCAGAATATCGCAAGAATTCATTACATCGCAGATATAATCCTATTTTCGCAAGAAGATACAGGAAATAATTCAACATCTCAAGAAAGTTAATAAAGGGAAAGTAGGGGAATGAATAAATAAGATCTCATTATCTTCCTTGAGAATGTTCAAAGTAAACAAAAATTAAAGGTTGCAAAAGTTACATTGCTTGAAAGAAAGAAGAAGGAAAAGAAAGTAAGAATGAAATTCAAGCTTCAGCGATGGTCTCGCCAGACTCAGGATTTTTACTGTTATTATCAGCATCACCAACATTTTTCTCATTACAAATTTCTCCTTCTCTGGGAGAACTTTTTTCTTCTTCTTCTGGTGTATCTTCTTCAACATCTTCTTCAACATTTTCTTCAACGGGTACATATTCTAAATCCTTGTCCATAGGAAGAGGGATTTCATCATCATCAACTTTTAGAGGAGGAACAGATACAGGAGGAAGAGAATGGGATATCAGAATATCATTCACAAGAACTTCAGCACTAAGGTGAACCTTGCGAATGAAACCTCTGTCACGATTTCTAAGTGTATGGCATTTTGGAAAATGGGGGATGGATATTGTGGGACCATTTGTACCCGGTTTTGGACAAATAAGATATTTGATTGTCGCTATAGATTATTTCACAAAGTGGGGAGAAGTAAAGGACGTACAACACATTCACGATAAAAATATTTTTACATTCATATTTGAAAATATAATTTGCATATTTGGAATTCCTGCACAGTTGGTATCTGATAATGGAAATAAATTTGAAGGACAAAACATAGAAATGTTACTTAATGTGTTTGAGATCAAATATGGAAAATCAACACCTCTTTATCCACAGGCCAATGGGCAGGCAGAAGCAACCAATAAGATAATTGCAGATATACTAAAGAAAAAATTAGAGGGATACCACAGGGCATGGTGTGAACAAGTTCATAATGCAATATGGGCCTACAATACAACTAGGAGAGAAGCAACTGGGATGTCACCTTTTTTCTAACATATGGTGTCGAAGCAGTACTGCCAACAGAAGTTGATATCCTTACAACAAAAAGAGAGGCTTGGGAAAAGAATCTTAATGCTGGTATGATTCTAAGTAAACTTGATGAGTTAGAAGAGAAGAGAGAAAAAGCTTTACAACATATGGAAAATTATCAGCGAAGATTGGCTCGCGAGTATAACAAACGTGTCAAAAAATGTGAGTTCCAACCAGGTGATTTAGTGCTGCGAGAAACACCATGTTATCAGCGAGAAAATGGTGGAAATTTAGCGTGAAAATGGGATGGACCATATATTATTAAAGAGGTAGTTGGAACAGGGGCATATAAATTGATGGATCCGGAGGGTAGAGATGTTGGTCAAAGACTTGGTAGACCATGGAACATACTATATCTAAAAAGATATTACCAGTAACAAATTATGAGAAAGGCTATATGGTGATATAATATATGATGAAACAAAGAAGAAATGAATAAAATAAATTTTTATCACAGCTGCGAGATTATTCAAGATTATAAGAAATAGCGATATTCGCAAGAGAAATATTAGAATGGGACGAACCTTTATGGCGTACACCCTAGTTCGCAGATAAAATTTCGCCAGAGGAAAATGTAAGACCTAAAATACGTCATATAAGGGGGTATATCTTTTCATGGCTCAGGGATAATGTTATACCGCTGCTGTAACATGAGTCATGGAGATTTGGGGTCAATGAAGCCCATCCGGGCGAGGTACCTTGGATTTTCAACCTGAACTTATGATTTAGGTTGGAAGAATGAGGGTCTCTTCCAAGGAGTGCAGAATATGATCAAGGCGCCAAGGTACATGGTTGAGCCAAGGGTGCCCGGGGCGTATGAAACTACCCTGGACACCTTAGAAAGTCTTGACTATGATGCACTCGGCCTGAAGAAAACCCCACCTAGGGTGCAGTCTCGTAACCATAAGCCACATAGGCAAAAGGGATAAGAGGCTGCGAAAACAACTGGTTACTATTAAGACCAGATGGGAGGAGCTAGTCTTGTATGGTCGATGTACGCCTCCTTGAAGGGGCAACCAGGGGGATGATAAGGGCGGCACCCTCCATTAGGGAGCTGATAAGTGTCTTAAGACGCAAATGTCATGAGGATTTTTACTCACGGGAGTATCAAGACTTGTCATATTTGTGCAACAAATATATAGAGGCAAACAGCCATGAGAAAAAGATAAGATGAGATCAATGGGTTTTTACATGAAAGTGTAAGGACATCCTGCGATTTCATCGCAAGACGACAATGTCATGGGGATTTATTTTCGCCTGAAAACTTAGGCCTGTCATATTGTCGCAACAAATTGACAAAATAAGGTTAAGGCAATATCAATGGATTCTTACATGCGAATATAAGAACGTCCTGCGATTTTGTCGCAAAAACAAACATTGGCAAAATAAGACCTTTAACTAGGAAGGCAAAATAAGACCAATAGAATAATTCCAAACATTAACTATTTTCTTTTAAGAATACAGGAAAGATTTGTCCATTCAAAGAAATATAATGAGGGGCAAGTATAGGAATTTGTAAATTGAATATCATTATATTTCTCACAAATACTTAAAATGATAGAAGCATAACTAAATTCTAAAGTTGCGTAAAATTATATCGCTCGCAAGAAAAGGGAAAAAAGGAGATAATTCAAGAAAACAAAAGTAGGACTCAAGCTTCAGTATTAGCCTCGCCAGTTTCGTTATCTTTTCCTGTGTCATCACCTTCGCCAGTATTTCTCTCATTATGATCAACTCGAGTTTCTTCTTCATTTAACTTCTCGCCAGTTGTTGCTTCACCACCAGTAGCTTCTTCTTCAGGAGGGATTTCTTCTTCATCTACTGAATCTTCTTGAGAAACATTTTCTTCACCACTTACATAATCATGATCACAATCAGCGCGACTAGGAATTTCATCATTATCTACTTCTAGAGGCTTGATTGATATAAGGGGAATAGAGTTTGACAACAGAACTTCATTCACAAGAACTTCAGCGCTAATATGAACTTGGCGAAGGAAAGCCCTATCACGGTTTCTGATCTCCATATCCTTAAAATATTTGAGGTAGTCATATTTTATTTCTGCTCGACCGCGAGAACGGGCAAGATGAGCAGCAAGCAATTCATTTTCCTTGCGAAGTTTATCCAGTTTATCATTCAAAGCAAAAATAGTTGAATGAAGATTCTTCTCAGATTCTGCGAAAAACAAGAATAAACATGAAAGATATTCAGGCGAAGATTTCGAAAGAAGAATTATAAAGAAATATAATAGAGGAATTAACAGTTGAGGCAGCCAAAAATGACTACCTTCCTTTTGCGAAGTTAAGTTTTGAACTATTGTCAAGCAAGAATCCTCCCATTAGTCTATGGCATCATCAAATTTATCTCTAATTATACCCTTCAGGTGAGATTTTATGCTTTATTCTTTAGAGAGGAGATAAGTATTTTCTTTTGCTAATGAAGAGTAGGATTCTTCTAATTGAGAATATTGTTCTTGTAGTTGCGGATTATCTCACAACTACACCCTCATAAGAATCCATTAAAATGATTCCTAAACCTAATTAATTTGATATGAAACTAAGAATTAAGGTACTAAAATTATAAAGAGACACAAAGATTTTTACGTGGTTCGATCAATGTGATCTACATCCACGGTGCTTCACTAGTGATTATATGTAATTACATGATTTTACAATTGAGACTCCATTAAAGAATATTTGGAGCTCTAGTTTTTTAGGGAAGAAGATGATAAAGATAATAAATCTCTCCTAACCTTTTCTCTCTCCTCCTAAAATTATCTCTCTCTCTAAAAAGACCTCTCCTACTTTTCATGCCTAAATGGCTATTTATATGATTTTACAATAGATGACCGTTGTGTTGTCCCGCCATTTCGGATTTGAAGATTATCTTGCGAACCTTCGTGGTTTCCTTTGCTCGCAAAATGTCCTTCTTGCTCGCAAAATATTCTTTGCTCGCAAAATGTATTTTCTCTCCAAAATTTCGTAAGTTATCATTTGCTGTGATATTCCGCTCCTACATCTTGCCTCTTTTTTCTTGAATATTGCTTGAAGAGCGATCTTTAAGAAAAAATCCGTTGTAGTAGTCTTTGATCTTTGTTGATGAAGGAACGAGCGAAAGAATATCAAACTCAAAAAGTATATACTTGCCTCTATTCTTTTGCGAAGTTCTGAATCTTTAAGAAGTAATTAGAAGTATCATCTTGCGAAGTATGAAGTATGTGAAGTATCTTGAAGAAGTATGAAGTATAAGAAATATAAAATATCCTTGAAGAAGTATAAGAAGTACTTAATCCTCGAAATATATAAGAAGTATGAAGTATCCTTAAGAGAGTGATAAATATTGCCTCTGTTCATGTGAAATTATTATTCCACTTTTGGTGAGGATTCTTGCTGAGAAGATAAAGAACATCAAATATTTTCTTGGGTATCCATAGTTGCCTCTGTTCTTTATCTTCGAAAGAGAATTCTTGAGAAAATGTTGAATAATTAAATTGCATCTCTATTGTTATGTTGCCTCTGCCTCAAGTGGTAACCCTGTTATCTTCTGAATATTTCTACGAATTCCTGAGTTTTTCTGCGCATTTCTGAACTTCTGAATAGTGCTGCGAATAGTACTGTGAATAGTGCTGCGAACATACTGTTGCGAATGTACTGTTGCGAATATAGTGTTATGAACATAGTGTTGCGAATATAGTGTTACGAATATAGTGTTACGAACTATGAATAGTCCTGCGAATTATGAACTTTTCTGCGAAGTTTCGTGGTATTTTCCTGTAAAATTTTGTACAATACTTGTGCGAATATAATATTTATGTAATGATTATGTTATGAAATATGTATACGATGCTTATGCCATGAAATGTTTATGCAATGCATTTATGATGCAAATATAATGCTTGAATGATGCGAGTATGATGCTTGTATGATGTGAATACTTATCTATTATAATGCATATTTCAAGTTTCTGTTACTTAGCTCATTTTGCCGTAGTAAAATTGATATAACTTTGAGTTGCTTCCATTCATATAACTATCTTCGCAAGTTTATTTATGTATTTTCTTATATATATTCGTCTTTGATCGCGAATGAAATCGCTTCTTCTTCGTGAAAATTCTTCAATGGGATTTTCTTCTTTGTTTCTTCAATGGGATTGTCTTCTTTGTTTCTTCAATGGGATTGTCTTCTTTGTTTCTTCAATGGGATTGTCTTCATGATATATATTCTCTTCAAAATTCTTCAATGATCTTGATGGAATTAATTCTTTGTGGTCTTATCATGCCTTCCTAAGTAAAGGTCTTATTTTGCCACCTCTTTTGTGATAATATTTTGTATTTGCGATAATATGACAAGTCTGAACATTCTTGCGAATATACAACCTCGTGACATTATCGTCTTGCGATGAAATCGCAGGACGTCTTTACACTTTCATGCAAAAACCCATTGATCTCATCTTATCTTCATTGTTATGTTCTCATGAGTTCTTTTTCTTTTCTTTCTTTTTTTTTTTTTTTTTTAGAAGGCTCGCAGAAGTTCAATTGTTGCACAAATATGACAAGACTTTATGTTTTCGCAAACAAGAAGCCTCGTGACATTTGCGTCTTATAGCACGTATCAGCTCCCTAATGGAGGGTGCTTCCCTTTATCTTCCCCATGGTTGCCCCTTCAAGGAAGCGTACATCGACCATACAAGGTTAGCTCTTCCCATCCTGGGTTCGCCAACAACCAGACTTTTGATCGCAACCTCTTATCCTTTTTGCCTATATGGCTTATAGTTACGAGGTTGCACCCTATGGGGTATCTTTGGGCCAAGTGCATCATTTGCCAAGACTTGTCAAAAATGGCAGATGTGGTTCAACCTCACCCGGCACTCTTGACTCAACCGTGTACCTCGGCGCCTTGATCGTTTTCTGCACTTCTTGGGAAAGACAGTATGCCTTAGTCGCCCAACCTAAATCCTCTTACACCGCATTTTATATTGCGTAATGTCGCTAGATTAGGTGAGAATCCAAGGTGTCTAACCCGGATAGGTACCCCATTATTGGGTTGTACCCCTAAATTTTTACCATGTACTAAGGGTCCTTGGTGGTGTTTCGGTTACCCTTAGTCACGTTTATAGGTACCCCCTTAAATGACGTACTTTAGGACTTTGCCTCTTAAGAAATATAGCTTCGCGAACTAGGTTGTACGCCACAAAGGTTTGCCTGTATAAAATTTTCTGCGGCTCTCTTTCTTTTTTGGAGGCTGATCACAGAATGCGGTCTTTTATTCGCAAATTAATCGCAATTGATTTTTGGCGGTATTTTTTCGCCTTTTTATAAGTAGAATCAAAATTCTTTGTATTCGTAAAAACCCATCGTAAATGTTTCATGCACATAAAATGTTGAATGTTTTCATAAAATCTTTAGTATAAAAAGTATGAGAAGTATGAATCAAAATTGTTCTATAGAAATATAGGAATTTAATTTTCTCTTTTTTTGGAAATTTTGAAGTCTTTGAAAAAATTTTGAGATCTTTAAATTTTTGTGATGAAGTCATTTTTGAATCTTGCGATTGTGTCGTTTTTCACCAACCTAAAAAATCTTTGAAATATTTTGAAATCTTAGAAATTGTAGAATTTTTGCGAGTATATCGGTTTTAGTAAATTAAATCAAAATTCTTTTGTCTTTAGTAAATAAAGTATTCAAGGAAATGATACTTACCTTTTTACGGCTTGTTGTTGTCTCTTGCGAAGTATATGACTTGTCATTTCTTGTGTAATAATCTCCCACTTTCTTCTTGCGAAATATCCAAAAATCTTGCGAAGTAATAATTTGCACAAAGTAAACGATCATCTGCGAAGTAATGATTTACACGAAGTAGACGAACATTCTTCCTTGCTGACCATCAGTGCTGGTTTCTGTTTTCTCCCTTGTAATCTTACGGTCTCTTTATTGAACATATTCATTTTCCCATAAAAAGAGATTATATTCGCAGGAAGTATTATGCTTCGCAACTTTTCTGCAGCTTAATAACTTTTCCCATTACTCTTGCTTCTTCACTGTCTTTACATCCCCAATCCCTAACTTGAATTCAGTCCCAAAGCTTATGTACATCCAGCATCTTCGATTGAAATTTGCCCATTGATTAAGCAATTGTGCACCACTGATTTCTCAAAATTGACTTCGTAAATATTTTTTTTTTTTTACGAAGGTATTTGATGTTCCTGCCATAGATTCGAATAAATATTTGGATTTAAGAATGAAATCCATGAATGGGGTTTGTATGCGATCTGAAATTGGTTAATTGAAGATGTTGGCTTGAATGTGAAGTACATGGACGAAGAAAAAATGGGTCTTGTTGCAATGCTCAAACTCAAAGGGTTAAATGGATTTTAATCATCTCAATCCAGCAACTACGATTTCGTTTGTGAAGTTTCCAGATCTCGACAATTTTCAATGACAAATTAAGAGATACTGGTTTGAACTGGATCTGTCTTGGGTGTATGGAGATAGGTTCTGAGATGGTTGAGCTGGAAGTGAAAGTGTTGTGGCTGGAATTTATGCAAACTGAAATTGGTTGCTGTCAATAGCTAAACAGTTGCTGGTGAGATAGAGTTCAGTAACTGGATACCTACAAGCTCATCATTCTTATCTTAATGATATTACCTTCTTTGATTTTATTTTACCCCACTCTTCTTCGCAGAAATTATCAAGTTCGCATGATCTATTAACTTCGCAGGTATTGAATTGATTCCCTCTTTGTTAACTTCCATATTTTCCCTTGGAATTCATAGATCCACTAAAACTTGATGCTCTTGAGAGTTTTGAGGAATTCGATTTAATCTTCTGGTTATAGTAGTTATGCTTCTTGTTGATAATTTCAATCTTGAATTGACTTGCCTTGAATTGTATTACTTCTCTGAAATGAATCTTTTTTGTAAATTTACTTCGCAAATTAATTTTCATCGCAAATTAATTTGCTTTATTTTGCTGGCTTCTCTTCTTTGTTATGAACTGGATGATGCCTCTTCGACATAGATTGGTTTGTTGGGCTGTTGTGAATGTTTGTTGGATGATCGCAAATAGTCCTTGGTTGTTTTGATTATCACCTTGCTGTTGGATGGAATCGATTACTTCTCGCTGAACTGACGCTTTTCCATACTATATGAATTGAATCGGGTTGCCATTGTATTGCAAGTTACTGTATGCTCATATTCGAAATTGGAATTGAATTATTACGAATTTTTAATATTCGTAAAAATGTAGTTGCGGGATGCGAACTGATTTGTTGTTTGTGAGGTGAATGAAATCATCACATCTTTCCTTCTTTTGCTGCTCTTCCCGTTCTAACTGTACTGTTTACTTCTCCATGGTGTATCTCAAATCTTTAAAGCAACTTGGATGGTTTGCTGATTGTCTTGTTTGATTTCCTTTTATTAGCTGTTCTTGTTTGCGAGAATATGAGTTATTCCAGGTGTTTATTTCGCAAGTTTACATTCGTACAAATATAAACTCATTCTTTCTTATACTCGTATTCCTGACAAAGCCTGACTGTGTTGTTGAAGTTATCTATTGCTTCGTTGTGTTGGTTTTTGGCTGATGAGAATCGGTGTAGTCATGAAAGAGTCAACCGGCTGATGATAGACGTAGAAATTCCCTTATTCATTTGTTTGCTACTCACGTTCTTTGGTGGTCTTTAGCTAGATGAATCCTCCCTGATTTGTTGGTGTTTGCTCAAACCAATACTTCTTTGTTTTATTTTGGTTCTAGACTGGATGACTCCTTCAATTGTAAAGTAAACTGGTGATGATGAGCAGTAACTTGCGAAATAAGGCTCCTTTCATAAACTTGCGAAAATGACACAGATTAATAATCAACTCATCATCGAGCATGGCTGCAAAAGACACAGAGACGTAAACTTGCGAAAGAATAGATAACTTGAAAAATGTAGCATCAAAAATGTAAAGGAACTGATAACTTCGCAAGTTTATGTTTGTTCGAAACTAATTCTATTTTCTCCATTTAATTTTTGCATCTCCACTCTTTGCGTAGAACTACATGTTAGCTTGTTTCATTTATCTAGACTTGTCAACTTGTTTGAAATTGAATTAATCTATCTTTACCGTAATACTTCATTGTCTTGCTTGATCCCCATTGGGTCTAGTGACAAAGTAATGACGATCACATTGTGCTTGGAAATATTTTCAATCTTACTTAATAAGTAATGCAAAGGCTGCGAATGAAAGATTGATTCAAGTAGAAATTTAGGAAGGTTCATGCCAAAGTGTAGTTTTGTGGAGAATGGAAATTGTCATCAAAAATTTCTTTAACTTTGTTCACAGAAAAATTTCCAAATCAACTGAAAATTTTCAATCCCAACTATTGTTGAAATTCAGCTAATAAGATCGCAAAACATGATTCATTGAAGACAAATTTATAATCAAAATTCGTTTTAAATCAAAATCTTGGACATTAAATCAGATTTTTGCGAAAGAGCAACTAAAGTTTTTACAAAGTGTTTTCAAAATTTTCTTTATAAACGACCAGATCTAAAAATTTAAGAAAGTAATAGATGAGTTTTAGGGGAATGATTTTTCTTCTCAATCTGCTGCTGGTAAAAGTTTCTTTGATCTCCTTTTCTTTTCTTTTTTGAACGAGCATTATGCATCTTCCTCTTTTTTGTCTTCTTCAAATGACGAGATTTGCCGTAATTTCATCATCAATAATAGCTAATTTCTTTGAACTTTCTTGAACCAACAAGTTATAGGAAGGATAAATCTTTTTCTCTCTCTCCCTGTTTCTAGCGCCAATTATGTAGTTGCAGATTATCTCACAACTACACCCTCATAAGAATCCATTAAAATGATTCCTAAACCTAATTAATTTGATATGAAACTAAGAATTAAGGTACTAAAATTATAAAGAGACACAAAGATTTTTACGTGGTTCGATCAATGTGATCTACATCCACGGTGCTTCACTAGTGATTATATGTAATTACATGATTTTACAATTGAGACTCCATTAAAGAATATTTGGAGCTCTAGTTTTTTAGGGAAGAAGATGATAAAGATAATAAATCTCTCCTAACCTTTTCTCTCTCCTCCTAAAATGATCTCTCTCTCTAAAAAAGACCTCTCCTACTTTTCATGCCTAAATGGCTATTTATATGATTTTACAATAGATGACCGTTGTGTTGTCCCGCCATTTCGGATTTGAAGATTATCTTGCGAACCTTCATGGTTTCCTTTAATCGCAAAATGTCCTTCTTGCTCGCAAAATATTCTTTGCTCGCAAAATATTCTTTGCTCGCAAAATGTATTTTCTCTCCACAATTTCGTAAGTTATCATTTGTTGTGATATTCCGCTCCTACAGTTCTTTAAGTTGGCTTACCTGATAGGTGTCTAAAACACCTTGATATTTATCTATAGTTTATGCTTTCTTTGCAAGTTTTCTTGTAAATTATGTATCTTATGTTTTGTTTTTGAGTATTTAGGTGCAATGGAGTCCTTTGGAGAAAAAGAAGGAGAAATTGTCATTTTGGAGCGAAAAGAGCAAAAAGATCAATTGGAGAGCGGAATATATTTGGAGCCGGCTAGGTTGCGAAAGAATGTGGCTGTTCTGACGTCGCATGAAAAATTATGAGCAAAATCATTAATTATGGTTGTCAGTTTTCCAGAACTGACAGTACATGTAAAGGGGTGCCATTTCAGTTGTCCCATATCCAGTACTACATGGGCGGCTGTATCACTCTCCCTATTCCTACACAAACCTAAAATTGAGAGAATCACTTTTTGTACCTAAAATTCAGAGAACTTATCATTTTCTCTAATTATATCTTCTCTTACCTACTCCACCTGAGAAGCATGGCGGCTGCTGTACCACAGAAAAGAGAAGAGGGAGATTGATGAAGTATGGAGATGAAACTGTTGTTGTGAAGATTCGAACTGGGTTATTTCAGATGGAGGACGTGCCTGAGATCGAGAAATTAAGAATGAATTTGAGTTGATAAATTAAACTGAGATAGAAGAGTTGATAATGGCGTTGAGATGTTGAAATTGGGGCTTGTTATTGATTCACAGAAGGTGGGTTTGTCTCTGTTATTTAAATGACAGAAGTTAGGGTTTATGAATCTCTAATTAGATGGAGTAATCAGTTAAAGTTGGTCTAAAGATGGTTATTGAGATGAATTTCAAGGGTTAGAAGTTGAAACTGCTGCCACTGTTTCTGTTGTTGTTTACTGAGTTGGGTTTGATCTGGAATTGAAGATGAAAGAAAGGGTTTCAGTGATGAAGAACTTCAAGAATTGCTACTGGTTTTAGCATTGGAAGTGGTATTGCTTGCTAACTGATGGCTTGAAGTAGACGAAAGGCTAGGGTTCTGGTGGGTTGCTTGAGATGGTGAAGCAAAGAAAGGGGTTGTGCAGTTTGAGATGATCTGAAGCTGCAGTTTATAATTTATTGTATGAGATAGCTGTAGCATGACATGGGGAGAATTTGAGCTTGAGTTGAAGCAAATGGAAGAGAATATGGCTGTGTGCAGTAAATGACTTGAGCTTAAATGTTGTTAAATGTATGATTGTATTACAGGGAACAACGGAGGTGCTCGTTTGCTGTGTTTGAGTTTTTGAGCCGAGACAAGGCTTATGGGTGCAGGGCAAAGTGTAAGCAGATGACAATAAGAAGAGGAGGAATTGAACTGTAAGGGTGTTATGGACTGATGCACCGAAATGAGAATGAAGTGTATTAGATATATGCTAGGACATTACAGTGGAAGCTTGATGAATTATGGGTCACTTATAGTGTTTAGTGTTGTTTCTTGCTGTGTTTGCTGTCAAGATTGAATCGAGTTGGTGGTGATTTCAGGAATGGAATTATACTGGGAGAGCAAGTGGGACTGTGATGTTGTTGTTGCTGCTAGGAGATGGGTTTTGTGACCAGAGAAAGAAGATACAAAATGTGTTTAATTTCAAGATGGGTTCTCAAATTTGAATTAGATGATTTAATCAGAGATGGTGGAGGTTTGTAAACAGGTGGTATTTGAAACAGCTTGAGCTTGAGCTGGGAGGTGGAGCTATTGGCTATGTTGGTGGTGGTTGATGTTGCAGAAATGTTGGAACTGAGATGAGTTTGGATTGGCACTGGTATTAAAGCTTAAGAAAATGGAGTTGCAGAGTTGGTGCTATAATGGGTATGAGTTAGCCTTGGAATTGGTTGTGAAGAATGCAGGGAGTTCAGAATGGTAGTAGTTCTGAGATTGTAGCATGAGGTGCTCTCATTGGTGGTTTGGAATTAATTGAACTGAAATGGTTTGTGTTGGCTTGGAGAGTAGCTGCAGTTGCAGGTGATGTTGCTTAAGGATTGCAATGGAATTACAAGGCTAAGATGTTGCAGTTTTGAAGCACAGATGGAGCTGGTAATGAAGCAACTAATGTTGTTGTAGCTGGGAGAGATAGTGGTTGCATCTCAGATAGCACTGGTGTTTGGAATGGAATACAGGGCTATCATGGCTGGAATGATGCATAATGATTGTGCAATGCACAGCTTTGGCCTGTGCAAGACTATGGTTTGGCAACTCAGACCAGCTGACACTGACTCAGTGACTTGACCCGAGCTGACTTGTACGCAGGTGACCGGGTGGACTTTTCCGGTCACCGGAGATACTTTTCCGGCAACGGATTCCGGACAAAACTCCGTTTTCCGACGAACAATTTTTGGGTCATATTTTCACATGGGTTTTTCACACACATGAGTTTAGTGTACTTCTTGGTATTGGACCGTGGGCTTTGAAGACCTAATATGGAAAGTTGGAAGGCTATAAAAAGAAAAAAAGTTTCTATTCTTTTTTTGGGAGGTATCTTTTTTCTACTGGAGTTTTGGAGGAGAGCAGCGACTAGGGTTTGCTTTCGTTTATTTTTACTCTTCTTCATTTCATTTTTATTATTGATATGAATATGATGAATACAAAAACCATGAGTAACTAAACATTTAATATTGGTTATGGGATATAAAGTGGATTTCACAAATAAGATTTGAATCAATGAATTAGTTTTGTCTCAATATTTTACTGTTTATGATTCATGTTTTATATTGTTTATGATTTGATTGTTTGTTTGTTTGAGTCCGGAATCAATCCGATTGCATTCATATCTAGAGCTATATTAGGGTTTTCAATACAAAAACGTTGTTTATCCCTGATTTTAAGTAGCATAAATGTGGGTAGAGCTTGTAGTGATATATCCTACTAGTCACATATGATTCATAACTTGGGTTAAATCGATTTAGTGCTTTTACACATTTTGATTGCCTTGATTATTCTTATTCCATAGAACTCATTGCTTTTAGGGAGTTAAATCTAATTGTGCTTTTACATTTTAGGTTGCTTTCTAGGAAGAATTCACATATGCATCTTTTAATGTGGTTGTGATGAAATCAGGGAATTAGCGGGATACTCTTGCGATCAAGGTATCCTAGGACTTTTAGTAAATGAGAGATTAAAATTCCAATTCTAGTCATTGTTGAGAATTCAAGTTTTTGAATGAAACTATCCCGTGACCAATACTTTTTCCTTATTGATTACTTTTATTATTACTTTATTTCTTCAATTTATTTTTATTCCTTTGATAACTCAAAACCCCCCTTTGGTTACTAAGAATCTGAAAATTTGCATAACAACAATAGCCTCTCTGTGGATACGAACTCTTTCTTATTGCATACTACATTATTTTAGTTAAGTAAGAAAGTGAAATTATATTTGACCGGCTGACAACCAACCAGATTTTGGCGCTGTTGCCGGGGAGGCAAACGGCTTGTTATTAAGTTTTTAGTTTCTTTTTACAATTTTTGCTTTTATCTTTGTTTTTTTGTTCCTTATCTTGTTCTTAATTGTTTGCGAGAATTGTTTTTAGGTACCTAATCCCTGGCTTCTAAGGATTGGAACTATCCTAGGTGCGGGATTGCTACTCGAAGTGGCACAATACTCCAACCAAGTCAAGACATACCGGAAGAGCAAGAGTTAGAAGTGGAAGAAGAGTTACAACTAGAATTAGAAAAAGAGGTTCCATTTGTAGAAGAACCACTATTTGAAGAAGAAGAAGCAATGGGTGACGCAAATCGTACACTCAAGGATTTGGCTTCTCATAGGCTTGATGCACAACGATGGTGTATTCAAACAAATTCAACATTCGAGATCAAGCCTGGGTTGATTAGAGAGTTGCCGAAGTTTCATGGTATGGAAAATGAAGACCCAAACAAGCATCTTATGGAGTTCCATACCATTGTTAAAGCCATGATTCCAGCGGAGACTGAAGCCGATGGTGTAATGTTGAAAGTTTTTCCATTTTCTATGGTAGACAGCGCTAAGGATTGGTTGTATTGTTTGCCATACGGAAGTGTCACTACATGGAACGGATTGAAGAAACTCTTTCTAGAAAGGTATTTTCCTGCGTCAAAGGCCACTCAGCTTCGCAAAGAGATTTGTGGAATAAAGCAACATGCGGGAGAATATTTGTATGAATGTTGGGAGCGATACAAGATATTGGTGGAAAGCTTTCCTCACCATCAATTAAGCGACACTGTGATAATCCAATACTTCTACGAAAGTCTTCAATCAAGTGATAGATATATTCTTGATGCAGCGGGTGGTGGTGCACTAGTGAACAAGACGGTGGCCCAAGCTACCAATTTGATTGAAAGCATGGCTGCAAACTCGCAACAATTCTACACAAGAGGTGAACCAATGGTTAGGGGAGTGCATGAAGTTAGTGATTCATCATCATCACACCGTGATCAAAGGATGGACAATATGGAGCACATGATGCAAAAGATGGATGCGGTTATATTACCTTCGTATGGTGAAGAGTTGGAGCAATCTAATGCGGTTTTTCCAAACCCACAAAGACGGTAAGATCCCTATTCCAACACCTACAATCTGGGATGGAGAGATCATCCAAATTTCAGATATGCCAACAAGCAAGGTGCGGTTCAACAACCTACTTTCAACCGTCCGAGTGGATTTCAACCGCAACAACAACAATTTCAACCGCAACAACAATAATTTCAACCATAACAACAACAACAATTTCAGCAACCACAACAACTGGTTCAAAACCAAGGTTCCGATATCGATGCAAAGTTACAAACAATGATGCAAGGTATTTCTACCATGTTCAAAGAAATCCAACAAGAAACCAAGAGTGCGATTAAGGATTTGCAGACACAAATGGGTTCCATGGCGATTGATATAAACAAATTGAAGGCATAAAATAGTGGGAGACTCCCCTCTCAACCCATTAACCCAAAAGAGGGTGTCAATGCTATTACATTGAGAAGTGGTACACAACTTGAGCAACCCAAAGTTGCTGATTTGGGTGAAGAGGAAGCTCCAAAGGAGCCGGTTTTGGAGGAAAAGAGGGATGAAATTCCCCAAACACCCGAGGTACCTACTCCCAACTCTAAAACTCCGGTTTTTACTTATGTTCCTCCTATACCTTTTCCTCGCAGATTTGCAAGTTCTAAGAAGGCGGAACTAGAAAAGGAGATTTTAGATGTTCTTAAGAAGATTCATGTGAACATACCGCTCATTGATGCTATCAAGCAAGTTCCCAAGTATGCAAAAGTGTTGAAGGACTTGTGTACCAACAAGCAAAGGCTTAAAGGAAATGAAGTGCTAAGTGTGGGGGAGAATACTTCGGAAATCTTACAACACAAACTCCCACTGAAATGCAAGGATCCCTCTAGATTTGACATTCTCATCACAATTGGTAACACCACTTTTAACAAAGCAATGTTAGACTAAGGTGCATCCATTAATGTTATGCCGGCATCCATGTATAATTCACTTAATCTAGGTCCTTTGAAAAAGGCTGAAATTGTGTTGCAATTAGCCAATCGCTCTAATGTTTACCCAATGGGTATTGTTGAGGATGTTCTTGTGCAGGTTAATCAACTTGTATTTCCAGCTGACTTTTGTGTGTTAGAGATGGATGAAGGTTCACCAGACTCGTCTCTTCCATTGCTACTTGGGCGTCCCTTCATGAAAACATCTAAGACCATTATTGATGTGGACAAGGGAACGTTGACTATGGAGTTTGACGGAGAAATAATACGTTTCAACATTTTCGAGACGATGAGATATCCTAGTGATGTCCACTCTTGTTTCTCCGTTGATATTATGGATGCATTGGCACAAAAAGTGTTTGAATTGAATGGTGATGATGCTTTGGAAACTGTTTTAAATACATCCATGGATGATGGTGTGGAATATGGTAACGAAGTCAAGGAAGCCCTTGGTGATCTTAACTCACTACAAGGATGTCCGAAAACTTATAATATCTCTTTTATTTATTTACCATGCAGTGATGAAAAGCTTTTACCTTCTATTGTTAAATCTCCAAAGTTGGAATTGAAACCTCTTCCAAGTCACTTAAATTACTTGTACTTGGGTGACAATGAAGAGTGTAGGTACTGAATATCGCAAGATAACAATTCACGAGTATCGTAATAAATAAAGGAGGAAGGAGTTATAAAATGATACGATGATAGAAGTAGTGTGGGGGAATATGAAGTTTTGCGAGGATGAAATAATTTTGCGAGGATGAATTGCGAAGTATCGCAATTCATATACAGCTGTATAAGTTTTACTATAAATAGGAGTTCAAATGTAAAATTTGGGAGGTTCTTTTAGTGAGTGTAAGAAATTATCTTAGGAAAGAGAATAGAAAAAGTTGTAACTATTCTAGTTCCATTTTGATAATTCCATGTAATCAATTAAGAGAATTAATAAGAAAGTTATCATTCACCATCAAGAACTTCTTGAGTTTTTACTAATTCTATTGAGGGTGTAGTTGTAGGTTATTCTGCAACTACATAATTGGCGCTAGAAACAGGGACTTGAGAATTGTGGTAGCCAAAATTTGAGGGAATTGTGGAAAATTTAAAGATCAAATGAAGTTAGTAGATGGAGATTGTAAAAAAGAAGAATGTAATGTGATCACAAAGACAATGATTGATGAATTTCATAGTAATATGAAGGGAAAAATATACAAGCGTGATTGTAGAGGAAGAAAGATCATGGAGGAAGAAAAGATAACAACTTTAGAAGAATGGGAAAAGCGAAAAATCACATTTTCAGCAGCAGAAATTCCAAATGAAGACTTGAACCACACTTCACCATTGGTGATCACAATTCCGATCATGCTAGAAGATAAGAAAGCTGTAGAAAAATGGAAATTAAACCGAATTTTGGTTGATACAGGGAGTTATGTTAATATCATATTCTATCATGCACTTAAGGGGATGGGAATTAAAGATGAAGAAATCACAAATTCAAAATGTCTTATTCATGGATTAGGAAAATATACAACAAAATCTAAAGGGGAAATCGCGCTGCGAATATTACTAGGATAAATCGAAACACATGTAACCTTGTGTGTGATAGATATGGAATCTCCATATAATATGCTGATAGGAAGGCCGTGGATTCATGCGATCAAAGCTGTTGCTTCAACATTACATCATAAAATCAAATTTCCTACACCAAATGGAATACAAGAAATAAAAGGAGATCTTGATAGTGCAAAATTTTGTTATCAAATTGAAGTAACGCAATGCGGAGGAAGAGCAAGAAAGAAACAACAGAGTAGGAAACTTGCTGAAGGAAACAAAAAGGAAGAAGAATTCGAGTGTATACAAGAAGAGAAAAGGAAGGAGAGGTATACCAAATGAGATTCCAGAAAAAGAAGGGGAACCAGCAAAAATAATCAAAGAACCAACACCTATGGGGGAGAAAAATCCAAGCTATGTTGCAGCTGAACCAACTAAAGAAATAAATATTAGAATTAAAGAGGAGCCTTTATTCTTGCGAATTGGAACTAAGATGGATGAAGAAGAAGAAAAAATAACTATTAATCTTTTACGAGAATATAAAGATATCTTCGCAGGAAGTGTAGATGAGATACCAGGAATTGATCCATCAGTGGCATGTCATAGATTGAACATAGATAAAAAATGTAAGACCATTCAAACAAAGAATAAGGAAGATATCACAAAATTATCATGTACAGATAGAAGAAGAGTTACAAAAGATGTTGGATGCAGGGATCATAAGGGAAGCAAAATATCCAGAATGGATTGCGAATATGGTCATTGTTCCAAAAAAGAATAAAGGAATAAGAATTTGCATAGATTTCACTGATCTAAACAAGGCATGTACCAAAGACAGTTTTCCATTACCAGATATACCACAAATGGTGGAATCAGCTGCAGGTCATGATAGAGTCACTTCACTTGATGGATACAAAGGGTATAATCAAATATCACTCATGAAGAAGATCAAGAACATACTGCCTTTTTTTGCTCCAAGGGGTTTGAATTGTTATGTGAAGATGACATTTGGTTTGCGGAATGCGGGTGCTACATATCAACGTATGGTTGAAAAAGTGTTCGCGAAATGGATACATAAAACTTTGGAGGTATATGTAGATGATATGTTGATAAAAAGCAAGGAAGCTAAAGATCATGAGCAAAAAAGGCTTGAAGGAAATATTTGAGCAAATGAGAAAGTTCAACATCAAATTAAATCCTGAGAAATGTATAATTGGGGTTTCATTTGGAAAATTCTTGGGATACATATTATCAAAGGAGGATATACAAGTTGATCCAGAAAAGGTCCAAGCAGTTCGTGACATGCCAACACCTGCAACGGTAAAAGAAGTACAAAATCTAAATTGACTCTTAGCTTCACTTGGAAAATTTATTTCGCGAATGTCAGATAAGTGCAAGCATTTTTTCAACATACTTAAAAAGGGAGCAAAATTCAAGTGGACTGATGAATGTGAAAAAGCTTTTCAAGGAATCAAAGAATACCTCGCAAATACATCTATACTACAGAAACCAGGAGAGAGGCGAAGAATTATTGGTATACCTCGCAACAACTCCATATGCTCTAAGTGCGGTTACATTTTGCGAGAGATGCGAGAGTAGAGATGCCCATTTACTATATTAGTAAAACCTTTAATGCAGCAGAGAAGAATTATTCTAAAATGGAGAAGTTAATCTTAGCCCTGGTTTATGCATCATTCAAGTTACGAATATACTTTCAAGCACATGTGATAAAAGTGGTAACCAAAGTCCCAATTGAATCAACCATGAAGAACACAAAAAGGTCAGGAAGAATAGAAAGGTGGAATGCACAAGTAAACCATTACAAGATAAAATACGAAGTATTGTCATCGCAAAAATCACAAGTTGTCGCAGATTTTTGGCAGAATTTCCTTTGGAAGAAGATGAAGCAGTAGAGGAAATGATGGATGTTGAAGAAGAATTTGGAAATCCAAAAGACTTGTTAACAGAACCAGATAGATGGGAAATTCTAGTGGACGGATCATCCAATAGTGAGGGAAATGGAATTGGAGTCGTGTTTATTTCACCAGAAGGAGAAAGAACAACATTCTCATTCAGACTAGAATTTGCATCCACGAACAATGAAACAGAGTACGAAGTTGTAGTGCATGCATTAAAGATCGCAATATAAAAGAAGCTCGAAAGTATAAGGATAACAAGTAATTCGCAGTTAGTGATTTGTCGAATTAAAGGGGAATATACCACAAATGAATCTTCTTTGAAGAAATATAAGAAACTCGTTGAAGAATTATCTGCGAAGATACCAAAATTAAAATGGAGACATATATCTAGAAAATATAACCGTCTCGCAGATTCTTTTGCATTTATTTCAAGCATGATGACAAATCCAAATACAAGAAATATCCAAATACAGACAATTCAACACCCATCAGTGGACAAAGAGAAATAAATTGAGGAAGCTGTTGCGATGGAAGTAGAAATAGAGTTATCAAACAACATCGCAGATTGGAGAAAAGAAATTCATGCATATCTCGCAACAGGAGAAATATCCAGGAACAGACTAGAAGCACATAAATTAAAGAGTCGTGCAACAAACTATGAGTTGCGAGAAGGAATTTTATATATAAAATCTTTCAATGGACCACCTCTCAGGTGTTTAACTCGCGAAGAAGGAGAAAAAATATTGAAGATGTTACATGGAGGAGAAGCTGGAAATCATAGTGGGGGAAGATCTCTAGCATATAGAGCAAAGATACAAGGATATTACTGGCCTTATATGCATACAGATGCAAAATTGTTAAATACGAAGATGCAAGGAATGTCAACGACATGGTAAAAGAATTCATGCACCAGGAGCCACATTAACTTCTTCAACAAGCTGCTGGCCTTTTGGAAAATGGGGTTTGGATATTGTTGGACCATTTATACCTGGATCTGGAAAAGGCGATACTTGATAGTTGCAACAGATTATTTCACGAAGCTCGCAGAAGTAAAAGCAGTACAGCATATTCGTGATAAAGATGTTTTTACATTCATATTTGAGAACCTCATTTGCAGGTACGGGGTTCCAAAGACGACTAGTATCGATAATGGAAAACAATTTGAGGGGAAGAACATAGAGATGTTACTCAGTGCTTTTAGGATAAAATGTGGGAAGTCAACCCCGTTATATACACAAGCTAATGGACAGGCAGAAGCAACAAATAAAACAATCGCAGATACAATCAAAAAGAAATTAGAAGGACATCTCAAAGGGTGGTGCGAGCAAGTAACTAGCGCAGTTTGGGCATACAATACAACTAGAAGAGAAGCAACTGGAATGTCTCCTTATTGTCTAACATATGGAGTAGAAGCAGTATTACCCACAGAGGTTGTAATTCCGACAACAAAGAAATAATCTTGGGAAAGAAATTTAAGTGCGGGAGTAATATTAAGTGAATTGGATGATTTGGAAGAAAAAAGAGAAAAGGTGTTACACCATATGAAGATTTATCAGGAACGATTAGCTCGAGAATACAACAAGAGATTCATTGAACGTGAATATAAACCAGGTGATTTGGTCATGCGAGAAACACCTTCATATCAAAAAGAAAATGGAGGAAAATTAGCACCAAAATGGGATGGACCATATGTTATTAAAGAAGTTGTAGGAAGCGGAGCTTATCGGCTGATGGATCCAGAAGGGAGAGACATGGGTTTGAGGCTTGGTAGACCTTGGAACAGACTATATTTGAAAAGGTATTATCCATAAAACTCATGAAATTTTTTACGAATATTGTTTGCTCGCAGGAAATTGGGAAAAGTTACGAGTTTCAAAATTTATATTGCGATTAAACTTTCATTAATTTGCGAATAAAAGACCGCAACTGTGATCACCTCCAAAAAAAAGAAAGAGAGCCGCAGAAAATTTTATACAGGAAAACCTTTGTGGCGTACACCCTAGTTCGCGAAGCTATATTTCGTAAGATGCAAAGTCCTAAAGTACGTCATTTAAGGGGGTACCTATAAACGTGGATAAGGGTAACCGGAACACCACCAAGGACCCTTAGTACATGGTAAAAATTTAGGGGTACAACCCAATAATGGGGTACCTATCCGGGTTAGACACCTTGGATTCTCACCTAATCTAGCGACATTACGCAATATAAAATGCGGTGTAAGAGGATTTAGGTTGGGCGACTAAGGCATACTGTCTTTCCCAAGAAGTGCATAAAACGATCAAGGCGCCGAGGTACACGGTTGAGTCAAGAGTGCCGGGTGAGGTTGAACCACATCTGCCATTTTTGACAAGTCTTGGCAAATGATGCACTTGGCCCAAAGATACCCCATAGGGTGCAACCTTGTAACTATAAGCCCTATAGGCAAAAAGGATAAGAGGTTGCGATCAAAAGCTGGTTGTTGGCAGAACCGGATGGGAAGAGCTAACCTTGTATGGTCGATGTACGCTTCCTTGAAGGGGCAACCAGGGGGAAGATAAAGGGTAGCACCCTCCATTAGGGAGCTGATACGTGCTATAAGACGCAAATGTCACGAGGCTTCTTGTTTGCGAAAACATAAAGGCTTGTCATATTTGTGCAACAAATGATGTTCTGCGAGCATTCTAAAAAAAAAAAAAAAAAAGGAAAGCATACAAAAAGAACTCGCAGAATGAAACAAAGAAGTTAAGATGAGATCAATGGGTTATTACATGAAAGTGTAAAAACGTCCTGCGATTTCATCGCAAGACGATAATGTCACGAGGTTGTATGTTCGCAAGAATGTACAGACTTGTCATATTATCGCAAATACAAAAATTTACTACAAAAGAGGTGGCAGAATAAGACCTTTACTTAGGAAGGCATAATAAGACCACAGAAATTAATGAATTTCATTACATCAAAACCATTGAAGAAATTATACAAGAATATACATTATGAAGATCTGAAAAGAAGACAACTTCGTCAATATCATTGAAGAAATTTTACAATAATATACATCAAGAAGTTTTGAAGAGAAGACAGCTCTATCAATATCATTGAAGAATTTTTACAAGAAGTCCTATCAAAGAAGACAACATCATTGAAGAATTTTAACGAAGACTTAACAAAAGATGCGATTTTGATAGCAATCAAATACAGATAAGTTCATATTCGTAAAAATTTACGAGAATTACATATTTCTTATACTTCTCCATATATTGAATATTTCTCCAAAAGTTGAATACTTCTTATAATTCTTCAACGGATATTTCATTTGGTGAAGGTTAAATAATCATTATACTTCGTCATATGTTACGTAATTATTCACAGATTGAATACTTCTTATATTTCTTCATTTGGTGAATTGAGTACTTCTAATACTTCTTATATCTCTTCATTTGGTGGATCGAGTACTTCTAATACTTCTTGTATCTCTTCATTTGACGGATTTAGTACTTCTAATACTTCTTCAAAGGTATTGTATATGTAGTATACTTATTAAGGATATTTCATATATTTTATTTCTTATACTTAAAAGGGAGGATTTCTTATTTACAATCGTAACAAGTTGAAACTTCGTAAGATAAATTGAGGCAGATATTCTAATATTTCAAACAATGTTTAATCATTTAAAGAGAAATAATAGGGGGAAAAGGAGATACTAAGCTTTATCTGTGAGTTATATATTATTTCTCTTCATATGATCAAATGGGGCAAATTTAATTAAAGAAAGGTTAAATTATCTTCGCAAAATATCAGATATACTTCTTAACTAAGGTTAAGTCATCTTCGCAAAATATCAGATGTACTTCTTAAAAAACAGAATTGTTTGCAAAAAGAAAACCAACAGTAACTAAGGTAATGAATTCAAAAGAAAGGAGGACAGGAGAGTCAATGATAAATTGAAAAAGGAATGTTATCATGCTTCATCAACACTCTGTGCTGGATTTTTAAGATGAGTAGGGTCATTAGCAGCCTTCGACTTTTGCGATATATCATCCTTTGAAGAATATGCAACAGGAACATCTCCTTGAGGAATAGATTCTTTCTCGTCATCAAGATCTTCATCATCACTCTCATAATCGAAATCACTATCAGGCTCGCGAGCAACTTCATCGTCAGATATTTTCAAAGGAGTAATTTTCACAGGAGGCAAGGATCTTGATAAGAGAATGTTATTCGTAAAGACTTGAGCTTTCAGATGACTTTCACGAAGTATAGCTTTTTGATGGTTGGTATCTTCGATATCTTTGGAATAAGCAAGATAGTTGAATCTCTGAGTAGCACGGTCACGAGTGTTGATTAAGCGGGTAGAAAGAAAAGCATTTTTCTTACGAAGCTCGGAACAGGAGGCTTCTAATCCAGCTTACGCATTACGAAGGTTGTTCTCAGATTCTGCAAATAAAACAAAATTCAAATGATAAAATTTGCGAGTATAACGAAATTTAAAGATATACCAGAGGCAGTCAAATTTTAATGACTACCTTCTCTTTGCGAAGTAAGAGATTGGGTTAAAGATAGACAACAATTCTTCATCTGATTCATCGCATTATCAAAACCATCACCAACTACCTTTAAGTCGAGATTGAAGCTTTTGATCTTTAGAAAGGAGAAAATTTTTATCCTTCGCAAGTTTGGCATTAAGACTTTTTAATGACGAATAATCTTCTTCAAGTTGATTCTTCTTAGCACTCAAGAATATATTCTTATTAATAAGGGAATTCTTCTCAATAACAAAAGAATTTCTTTCAAAGATCGAAGACTTCTTTAATTCCTCAAGTTCACCTTTCAACAAAGAAAGAAGATTTTCTTGATCGCAACATTTATTCTCAAGAGTCTTTAATTCTTGCGAAGAAACAATCATTGTATTCAAAAACGAACATTTCTCTTCTGATAAGGTTTTGTTCTCTTCTAATAAGGTTTCTATTCTCAAATTAGATTTAGTTAAGGAAGAAAAAAGTTGAGATATGTCATCATTCAAAAAAATTCGATCATATATTAGTTGAGTATTCTCTTGAAAAAGAGCATCAGAGTTGTCAAGGGCACACGAGTAAAGATTAGATAAATGGGAGAATTGGTTTGAGAGGCTTTCATGCTTGGTTCGATATTCTGTTACATCTGATTCATGGTGAAGTACCAATCTTCTACATTTATGGATGGATTCTATAAAGGGGAATGGGTTTTAATGGATGTTTCAAGCATATGAAGAATATAAGTGAATAAAAGGGAAAATATGAAGATAAGCAATCATACCTTTCAATTCATCATTTCTTTTGCGAAGAATCGCGCAGTCGAGAGAATCATTTTGAAGACGATAATTTTCTTTACGGAGATCCTCGCATTCTGCTTGAGAAGATTTCAAAGACTGGCGAAGCAATTCAATTTATTTTTCCAAGGATTGACGTGAAGAAGAAATGTCTGGATTGACGAAATTATTTAGAACTTCGCAAAACTCATATTGCGAACGAACATTAGTAGACTTCGCAGTATTGGTCAAAACCTCAGATAACATTCGGAAAGTTGAATAAATTCCATCTCGAATTTCCTGAGGAAGAGGAGAAGAATTTGAAGGAATAAGAGCAAGCTGCAAATTGTCTGGAGAAATAGCACTCAAAGGATTTGGGGACAAGATAGGTTTTTCAAGAGAAGAAGTTGAAGAAATATTTTGCGAGGGTTGTTTTTCAAGAGAAGAAGTTGAAGGAATATTTTGTGAGGGTTGATCTTGAAGAAGTGTTGATAAATTAACACTGATGGGATATTGAAAGGTAGTTAATGGAGTAGAGGCAGGAGTGTGTGAAGAAGCATTTTCACGAGGAGGAGAAGAAAATTCCTTATCAACTTCAGGAAGGAAATCATCAATCGGAATTAATGGTGTGGGTTTAGTTAATCGAGATCTCTTACCAGGGTTGGGTTTTTCGCCAACCTGCGAATCAAAATGTAGATTAAAAACTGAGGCAACAATATATTGTTCAGGAAAGAAGGCAAAGTATTTTAACTACCTTTTGATTCTCAGATTTTCTTCTTCGTGGATTAGGGCTTGAATTTTTTAGTTGAGGCTTCATCTGAGGAGTTATTTTGCTGAAATAAACCAAAAACAGATAAAAAATTATACAGAAATTAAAGACGAGAACAAATGAAATGCGCGGAGATAAAAGGAAATTACCTTGGAGAACTCATGAAGATATAATAGAATAAAAAATTGTAGAGAAAATAGTAATGGAGAGTATGAATAGAAGATAAAATTGCAGAAGTAAGAAGAAGAAAAGGAAGAGAATATAAAGGAGTTATATAAGGGAATAACTAGAAAAATACGGTTACAAAAGACGTGTCCAAATTCTAAAAGACTAAGTAACGGTTATGTTCTCACGATCATTTCTTCTTCGTAGAATTGACATGAGAAGAGGCATGATGTAGGTACTGAATATCGCAAGATAACAATTCACGAGTATCGTAATAAATAAAGGAGGAAAGAGTTATAAAATGATACGATGATAAAAGTAGTGTGGGGAAATATGAAGTTTTGCGAGGATGAAATAATTTTGCGAGGATGAATTGCGATACTTCGCAATTCATATACAGCTGTATAAGTTTTACTATAAATAGGAGTTCAAATGTAAAATTTGGGAGGTTCTTTTAGTGAGTGTAATAAATTATCTTAGGAAAGAGAATAGAAAAAGTTGTAACTATTCTAGTTCCATTTTGATAATTCCATGTAATCAATTAAGAGAATTAATAAGAAAGTTATCATTCACCATCAAGAACTTCTTGAGTTTTTACTAATTCTATTGAGGGTGTAGTTGTAGGTTATTCTGCAACTACAAAGAGTTACCTGTGATTGTTTCTAACGAGCTTAGTGAATTACAAGAGAAAAAACTTCTAAGGGTGCTAAGGAAGCACAAGACGGCCATAGGATGGACAATTGCTGATATCAAGGGTATAAGCCCTGCCATTTGTATGCATAAGATTCGTTTGGAGGACGATGCAAAGCCTACAAGGGAAGCGCAACGTCGTTTGAACCCTCCCATGATGGAAGTTGTGAAAAAGGAGATACTCAATCTTTTGGAAGTGGGTGTTATCTACCCCATATCCAATAGCAAGTGGGTGATCCCGGTACAAGTTGTACCAAAGAAATCAGGTGTAACGGTGGTAGAGAATGATGAGAACGAACTTGTCCCAACTCGTGTGCAAACCGGTTGGAGGGTTTGTATTGATTATAGAAAGTTGAATGCCACTACTAGGAAGGATCATTTTACTTTACCTTTTATTGATCAAATGCTTGAACGTTTAGCTGGATATGCTTATTATTACTTCCTTGATGGTTATTCAGGGTACAATCATATTGTGATAGCACCGGAGGACCAAGAGAAAACCACTTTCACTTGTCCGTTCGGTACTTTTGCTTATATAATGATGCATTTTGGCTTATGCAATTCTCCAGCTACCTTTCAAAGGTGTATGGTAAGTATCTTTTCCGAGTATGTTAAAAACATCATTGAAGTGTTTATGGATGACTTTAGTGTCTTTGGTGATTCATTTGACCTTTGTTTGAATAATTTGTCTTTAATCCTTGAACGATGTGTTGAAACAAACCTTGTGCTTAATTGGGAGAAGTGCTATTTCATGGTAACTCATGGCATAGTTTTAGGCCATATTATATCTTCTAAAGGCTTGGAAGTTGATAAATCTAAGATAGACCTTATTCGTGCTCTAACCCCTCCCATTACGGTGAGGGAGATACGTTCTTTCCTTGGTCATGCAGGTTTTTACCGAAGATTCATCAAGGATTTTTCCAAGATAGCATCACCACTTTGCAACTTATTGCAAAAAGATGTGTTTTTAACTTTGATGAAAAGTGTATAGCGGCATTCAATCGTTTGAAAGAACTTTTGATTTCAGCCCCTATCATTAAACCACCGGATTGGAGAAAGCCTTTTGATCTCATGTG
Source organism: Papaver bracteatum (assembly GCA_023529315.1). Classification (NCBI taxonomy): domain Eukaryota; kingdom Viridiplantae; phylum Streptophyta; class Magnoliopsida; order Ranunculales; family Papaveraceae; genus Papaver; species Papaver bracteatum. The sequence continues at coordinate 446,063 of JAJJWX010002972.1, forward strand.
TGATGCAAGTGACTATGCGGTTGGTGCGGTGCTTGGGCAACGTGTGGAGAAGATACCTCATGATATTTATTATGCTTCTAGAACATTAAATGAAGCCCAACAAAATTACACAACCACTGAAAAAGAGTTTTTATCTATTGTATTTGCATTAGAGAAATTTCGCTCTTATCTAATTGGTACAAAAGTTGTTTTATTTTCTGACCATGCATCTCTTAGGTACTTGCTATTGAAGAAAGTAGCGAAACCGAGGCTCATACGATGGATTCTACTCTTGCAAGAGTTTGATATTGAAATCAAAGATAAGAAAGGAATTGAGAACACCGTTGCGGATCACTTGAGCCGTCTAGATGTAAACAAGGAAGCTATCCCATTGCGTGAAAGTTTCCCGGATGAGCAACTATTCTCAATTGCCTTTGGAGAACCATGGTATGCAGATATTGTGAATTACTTGGTAACTAAACAAATCCCAAGGAACTTGTCTCGTGCTGAGAGGGACAAACTTAAGAGGTTAGGGAACCAATATATATGGGATGATCCATACTTAAGGAAACATGGCAGCGACCAAGTAGTAAGAAGGTGCGTTCCCGAATCCGAGTTTAATTCTATCTTGTCATTTTGTCACTCTTATGCTTGCGGAGGACATTTTGGAAATAAAAGAACCGCTCACAAGGTACTTGAAAGCGGTTTCTATTGGCCAACCTTGTTTAAGGATGCATACACATTTTGTACAACTTGTGATAGGTGCCAAAGAATAGGCAATCTAGGTGCCCGAAATCAAATGCCATAAAATTTTATTCAATTTATTGAAGTTTTTGATGTATGGGGTGTTGATTTTATGGGTCCTTTTGTCAACTCTCATGGGAATTTTTACATATTACTTGTTGTTGATTATGTCTCTAAATGGGTGGAAGCTAAGACCACCCCTACTAATGATTCCAAGGTTGTTTCATATTTTGTGCAAGCTAACATTTTTGCAAGGTTTGGAATTCCAAGAGCCATAATTAGCGATTGGGGTTCTCACTTCAAAAACAGGATTTTACAAAGCTTGTTGAAGAAGTACAATGTGTCGCACAAGATTGCAACACCTTATCATCCTCAAACAAATGGACAAGCCGAGGTTTCCAACCGGGAGGTGAAATCCATTCTAGAAAAGACGGTGAATCCAACAAGGAAAGATTGGAGCATGCGACTAAATGATGCTTTGTGGGCTTATATAACCGCATACAAGACACCTATTGGGATGTCTCCCTTTAGGCTTGTGTATGGTAAACCTTGTCACTTACCCGTGGAGATTGAGTATAAAGAATTTTGGGCGATTAAGCAATGCAATATGGAGATGAATGGGGCTGGAAAGAAAAGGAAGCTGCAACTACAAGAGCTATAAGAACTTCGCAATGATGCATTTGAAAGCTCACGCATTTACAAGGAGAAAACTAAGGCATTTCATGATACTATGATTTCTAGAAAACAATTTTGTGTTGGGCAGAAAGTGATTTTGTTTAATTCTCGCTTGCATTTATTTCCGGGAAAATTAAGGTCATGTTGGATCGGACCTTTTATTGTTACTAATGTGTTTTCTCATGGGGCAGTAGAAATTAGTAGCATAGCTACAGGCAAGGAACTTAAAGTTAATGGGAACCGGTTGAAGCCATATTATGAGAATTTCACTTCTGAAGTGGTGGAAGGAGCCAATTTTGTGGATGCACTCCCTATGGAGGAGTCATAAAAAGCAAGGAGATAGTCGGGATGACGACTTTAAACCAAGCGCTAAGTGGGAGGCAAACCACCGGTTTTGTATCTTTATCTTTATCTTTATCTTTTTATTTTTAAGCATTTGCTTTTATCTTTATTTTCTTTGTTTTTTGCATATAATTTGCGGAATTTCCCACCTTGAACTTTATTTGGACGATTCAATTTTACATTGAGGACAATGTAAAGTTTAAGTGTGAGGGAGCATTTATATGTTTGTATAGTTTGTTTTATGCCTTTAGTAAAAAAAAAAATATCATAAAAATAGAAAAACCAAGAAAAAAATTGTGCTTTTTAAACTCTGAAATCTAGAAACTTGTGCCTTTAGGATGACACCATTAGTGGATGGAACCATTTTGATTGCAGGAGTTGAGGAACCAATTAACTAAAAGGATGGACATAGTTCAGAAATTATAAATAACATGATAGTTATTACCATATCTCGGAATATCACCATATCACGTTCTATTTTTATTTTTTCCATATTTATCTATTGTTCTCTAAGTGCTTTGGTGGGTCACTAAACATCGACTTGTTATTACTGCTAGGGTGAAATAGAGTGATTGAGTTGCTAAAAAAAAAGAGAAAAAAGAGAAAAAAAAAAAAAGACCTACCAATTAGATCAATCGGAATAAAAATGACACTTGGATAGCAGTATGTGTGAAACGTTGTCCCTGTCTCCGTCGCCTAAACAAGCGTGGAATGCAGGATCCAAGGACTATCACATACTTGCTCACAAATAAGCATGCGCTTGGATCCAAAAGATCTAATCATGTTGTCTAAAAATAATAATAAAATAATAATAATATTATTATTGTTCAATAAAGTCGACTCCTGGTTCCCTTGTATATGCCGGTTGAGTTGATGTAGAATTAAGATTGTTGACCACTGGTTCCTTTGTATATGCCAGTGTGTTGACATTAGAATTCATACCAGTAGCTCAATCCAATAGGATGCATAGGTTCATTTTGGCGGTGACCTTCAGACAGATATAGGAAACATCGATCACTTGTTAATATTCGCCAACATCTACCTCTATATCCATCTTCTTAATCTTTTAATTGTGATTGTGGTTAGTCAAATTCTGAGTATTGTGGTTTGTTCGACTATCTAATTAGAGCTTTATTTACTTATATATGAATTGAATTTGCACAAGGTACCTCCTCATGTACTCATTTTGGATTCGTTAATTGATTTTTCACAAATAGACGGAGTTGGAAATATAGGTTTTGTAGGCAGACCTCTTGTAAACCTTCACGAGACTAAAACTCGTCCACTAGGGACACCTAGGGGTTCAAAGGCTTGTTATACATGTATGTTTTATAATTATTTTGTTTGATTTGCTCGAGGACTAGCAAAGTCTAAGTGTGGGGGAATTTGATAAGTGTCTAAAACACCTTGATGTTTATCTATAGTTTATGTTTTCTTTGTGAGTTTTCTTGTAAATTATGTATCTTATGTTTTGTTTTTGAGTATTTAGGTGCAATGGAGTCCTTTGGAGCAAAAGAAGGACAAATTGTCCTTTTGGAGTGAAAAGAGCAAAAATATCAATTGGCGAGCGGAATATATTTGGATCCGACTAGGTTGCGAAAGAATGAGGCTGTTCTGACGTCGCATGAAAAAGTTATGAGAAAAATCATTAATTATGCTTATCAGTTTCCCAGAACTGACAGTACATGAAAAGGGGTGCCATTTCAGTTGGCCCATATCCAGTAGTACATGGGCGGCTGTATCACTTTACCTATTCCTACACAACCCTAAAATTGAGAGAATCACTTTTTGTACCTAAAATTCAGAGAACTTATCATTTTCTCTAATTATCTCTTCTCATACATACTCCACCTGAGAAGCATGGCGGCTGCTGTACCACAGAAAAGAGAAGAGGGAGATTGATGAAGTAGGGAGATGAAACTGTTGCTGTGAAGATTCGAACTGGGTTATTTCAGATGGAAGACGTGCCTGAGATCGAGAAATTGAGAATGAATTTGAGTTGATAAATTAAACTGAGATAGAAGAGTTGATAATGGCATTGAGATGTTGAAATTGGGGCTTGTTATTGATTCACAGAAGGTGGGTTTGTCTCTGTTATTTAAATTACAGAAGTTAGGGTTTATGAATCTCTAATTAGATGGAGTAATCAGTTGAAGTTGGTCTAAATATAGTTATTGAGATGAATTTCAAGGGTTAGAAGTTGAAACTACTTCCACTGTTGCTGTTGTAGTTTACTGAGTTGGGTTTGATCTGGAATTAAAGATAAAAGAAAGGGTTTCAGTGATGAACAACATCAAGAATTGCTGCTGGTTTTAGCATTGGAATTGGTATTGCTTGCAAACTGATGGCCTGAAGTATATGAATGGCTAGGGTTCAGGTGGGTTGCTTGAGATGGTGAAGCAAAGAAAGGGGTTGTGCAGTTTGAGATGATCTGAAGCTGCAGTTTAAAATTTATTATATGAGATAGTTGTAGCCTGACATGGGGAGGATTTGAGCTTGAGTTGAAGCGAATGGAAGAGAATATGGTTGTGTGCAGTAACTTACTTGAGCTTAAATGTTGTTAAATGTATGATTGTATTACATAGAACAACGGAGGTGCTCGTTTGTTATGTCGGAGGTTTTGAGCCGAGACAAGGCTTATGGGTGCAGGGCAAAGTCTATGCAGATGACAATAAGAAGAGGAGGAATTGAACTGCAAGGGTGTTATGGACTGATGCACTGAAATGAGAATGAAGTGTATTTGATGTATGCTAGGACATTACAGTGGAAACTTGATGAATTATGGGTCACTGGTAGTGTTTAGTGTTGTTTCTTGCTGTGTTGCTGTCAAGATTGAATCGAGTTGGTGGTGATTTCAGGAATGGAATTATACTGGGAGAGCAAGTGGGACTGTGATGTTGATGTTGCTGCTAGGAGATGGGTTTTGTGACCAGAGAAAGAAGATACAAAATGGGTTCAATTTCAAGATAGGTTCTCAAATTTGAATTAGCTGATTTAATCAGAGATGGTGGAGGTTTGTAAACTGGTGGTATTTGAAATAGCTTGAGCTTGAGATGGGAGGTAGAGCTATTGGCTATGTTGGTGGTGGTTAATGTTGCAGAAATGTTGGAATTGAGATGAGTTTGGATTGGCACTGGTATTGAAGCTGAAGAAAATGGAGTTGCAAAGCTGGTGCTGTAAAGGTTATGACTTAGCCTTGGAATTGGTTGTGAAGAATGCAGGGAGTTAAGAATGGTAGTAGTTCTGAGATTGTATCAGGAGGTGCTCTCATTGGTGGTTTGGGTTTAATTTAACTGAAATGGTTTGTGTTGGCTTGGAGAGTAGCTGCAGTTGTAGCTGAAATTGCAGGTGATGTTGCTTAAGGATTGAAATGGAATTACAAGGCTAATATGTTGCAGTTTTGAAGCACATATGGAGCTGGTAACGAAGCAACTGATGTTGTTGTAGCTGGGAGAGATAGTGGTTGTAGCTCAGATGGTACTGGTGTTTGGAATGGAATACAGGGCCATCATGGCTGGAATGATGCATAATTATTGTGCAATGCACAGCTTTGTCACGTGCAAGACTATGGTTTGGCAACTCAGCTCAGATGACACTGACTCAGTGACTTGACCCGAGCTGACTCGTACGCATGTGACCGGGTGGACTTTGCCGGTCACCGGAGTACTTTTCTGACGCCGGATTCCGGCCAAAACACAGTTTTCTGACAAACAATTTTTGGGTCATATTTTCACATGGGTTTTTCACACACATGAGTTTAGTGGACTTCTTGGTATTGGACCGTGGGCTTTGAAGATCTAATATGGAAAGTTGGAAGGCTATAAAAAGAAAAAAAATTTCTATTCTTTTTTTGGGAGGTATCTTTTTTCTACTGGAGTTTTGGAGGAGAGCAACGACTAGGGTTTGCTTTCGTTTATTTTTACTCTTATTCGTTTAATTTTTATTATTGATTATGAATATGAATATAATGAATCCAAAAACTATGAGTAACTAAACATTTAATATTGGTTATGGGATATAAAGTGGATTTCACAAATAAGATTTGAATCAATGAATTAGTTTTGTCTCAATATTTTACTGTTTATGATTCATGTTTTATATTGTTTATGATTTGATAGTTTCTTTGGTTGAGTCCGGAATCAATCCGATTGCATTCATATCTAGAGATATATTAGGGTTTTCAATACGAAAACGTTGTTTATCCCTGATTTTAAGTAGCATAAATGTGGGTAGAGCTTGTAGTGATATATCCTACTTGTCACATATGAATCATAACTTGGGTTAAATCAATTTAGTGCTTTTACACATTTTGATTGCCTTGATTAGTCTTATTCCATAGAACTCATTGCTTTTAGGGAGTTAAATCTAATTGTGCTTTTACATTTTAGGTTGCTTTCTAGGAAGAATTCACATATGCATCTTTTAATGTGGTTGTGATGAAATCATGGAATTAGCGGGATACTCTTGCGATCAAGGTATCCTAGGAATTTTAGTAAATGAGAGATTAAAATTCCAATTCTAGTCATTGTTGAGAATTCAAGTTTGTGAATGAAACTATCCCGTGACCAATACTTTTTCCTTATTGATTACTTTTATTATTACTTTATTCCTTCAATTTATTTTTATTGCTTTGATAACTCAAAACCCCCCTTTGGTTACTAAGAATCTGAAAATTTGCATAACAACAATAGCCTCTCCGTGGATACGAACTCTTTCTTATTGCATACTACATTATTTTAGTTAAGTAAGAAAGTGAATTTATTTTTGCTCGGCTGACAACCCCATTACCTTTATACTTAAAGTTATTCTACCTTGGATGAGTGTATTTTTCTTAGTGATGAATGATTCAGTTACTTTCTTAAGTTCATCTTTTAGCGAATGAAGGGATCGTTCTTGGTTATCATACATTCTTTGAAGAATACTTAGTTGTTGCGAGGGGATCGCCACCTTATTTTAAAGACCCCGCTTCTCTTGAGATAAAATCTTTTTTTCGTCTGATAAATTTTCCATCGCTAAATTAGCGTTGGTTAACAAATAAGAGATGCGAGATATTTCTCTACTTAATAGATCTTGTTTATGTGCTAATTGTGTGTTATCTTTGGTAAGGTTCTCTATTTGATCAAGGGAATACGTATGAAGATTATCTAATTGGTTATATTGGTCCATCCAAGAATCTCTATCAACACGAATCTCTTCAGCAACAGATTCAGCTTTGAATATCCCCATTAATCGATTCTGATTTAAGGCTTAATGTGCGAACAAAGGATTTTAAGAAAATGGAGTATGAAAAGAAGAAAAACAATTAACGTAGGAAAATCAAAGACAGAGATAGAAAAAGTTATACATTTTAATTCATCATTTCTCTTGCGAAGATTCTCGCAATTCAGTGAAGAATTGTTAAGTTTATGATGAAGAGTATCACATTCTAAGTCTTGGCTTGGAGAGCCCCCTTTAAATATTCAACTTCATTTTTTAGAGATGCTTGCAAAACCATTCGGTCAGAACCAAAATATTAATTTAAAATCTCGCAGACACTTTTCCTAACAGGATCGATAGAAGACTTCCTAGCATCATCTAAAATATCAGACAAAACCTTAAAAGCGACATCTACTCCTACTGAAGTTTCTTTAGAAGAGGGGAGATATGTAGATGGCGAAAAGGTGACAATAGAAAGTTGGGGATTTGAATTATTCACAGCAAATGCATCATCCAAAGGTGAAGTTTCTGGAAAAGTAATAATTGGAATTGAAGTAGAGTTAACTTGAGAAATAACTATAGTAGAATGGGAAGAAATTTCATTTGTAGCAATTTCAGAAATTTCATTTGTAAAAGGATCAGTTGAGGCAGGGATATTTATGGCTATGTTCTCGCAGACATAAATTAGAGGTTCAGTTTGCGTAGGTGTAGGAATAGAACTGGCGAAAATTAATTTGGGAATAGTAACGACAAAATCAACAGCTTTAACCTGGCGAGATTTCTTGCGAGGCGCATTAGTGTTTTCATCACCCTGCGAAAAATAATCTAGATAAGAAACAGAGGCAACAATATTGTTATTATGAAAACAAATGTTTCTTACTTCCTTATGATTCGCAGGCTTCCTTTTCTTTTCAGCGGATTTTTGCTACGAATTTCTGGAAGAATTAGGGTTTTGGACTACAAATTTGGTGTTAGAAGTGATTCCGCTGAAACGAAAAACACAGTATGGGAATTACATAAGATCAGATAAAGACAGATCAAATAATTTTGATAAACATAATTTAAATAAGCAAGGTTGAGTTCAGTAACGTTATAAGAACATATACCTTGATGACTCCATAAAAGCAGTAGCAGATGAATCTTTGGAGGAAGAAAGTTGCAGACAGAACAAAGTATAAACAAACAAAAAGACGAGGAAGACGGAGAGGTAGAAGAAAAGGATTATTTCTGTACCAGATTCTACCTTTTATAGGAAAATGGATGGTGACTGGATAATAATGAAAATACTGGTAAAAAGAGGAATATTTGACACATGTAAGAGGCCATACTTAATTTACGGGGATTTGTCGTGAAGAGAATATGGAAATATAGGAAGTTGCGGCATTCTGAAGAGATGGATATTCTCATAATATTCCCCCCTTCGCAGAGAAGATATGAGAAAAGGCAAGATGTAGGATCATAATATCGCTATAATAATACTCTTACGAAATTTATAAACAACATTTATGCGAGATCTTCAACAACACGCTGCGAGTGTCACAGAGTGACTCAAAGAAGGAAGTAGCAGATGATGATAACTGAAACATGAGAAGAGCATGACAATCCTGTGAAGATTATAGCATTTGCGAGAACTAACATTATAACTGCTGCGAGACTACCGCGAGTCAGATCCGAAATTAAAGGACAGCATATCTGTCATCCACTATGTAACTTCCCTATATAAAGCGAACTAATGAACTCAAAAGGGAGAGATCAATTTGAGAGTATTGAGAAAGTTTTGAGGAGAGAGAAAGTTTAAAAGAGCGATTTTATTCTTGGCTTCTTTCATTTCTTGTAATATTTCTGAGAATTAATCAATAAAAGTGTTGTTCTTAATCTTCAAATATGTGTTGATTATTATGAATTCTTATGAGGGGTGTAGTGTAGGAATTCCTGCAACTACAACTTTTATATCTTGCCTATGAGAGATAGAAATCTCAATCCAATTATTATAATTGTACTCGTACGATAGAAGATGCAAGATCCGATCACACAACTACGATAAAAGTAGTATCGGTTTGGCTTCACAATCCCAATGAAGTATTTAAGTCGTTAACCTAGTTTTAGAAGAAGAAAACCAAAGGTTAAAGGAGAATCGACCCTAGCTTAGCAAACTAGTATCACACAGAATGTGTGGGGATTAGGTTTCCCAGATGCTAGATTTCTCCCTTATATAGTCTTTCAAATCAGGGTTTGCAATCAATGTTAGCTTAGTAACAAAGCATTCAATATTCACCGTTAGATGAAAACCTGATTAGATACTATTGATGGTGGATTTTAGTTCAGGGCTAGAGTTGTAAAACCAATTTTTTGTGTAACCATCCTGCAAAGGATGAGTCTATTTTATAAGTGATGAATACTTCTTCACTTTACTAATTCACCTAGAATGGAGCATGTAGCAACAATCCCCCGAATATTCTGTAAATTTTAGCATTATTGATTAATGCATAAAACGCCTTGTATTTCCTGTGCTGTTCCTATCAGAACTCTCATTGTTGGTGCGGCATGATGACTGATTGTTACTCGCAGCAGAGTAGCATAAATATCTAAGTACCAACAGTGAAGCATGCATGAAATGCCCGTACATGCTATAACTCTCGGTGTGTTATACTAGCCCGATTGAGCATGTAACTCTCGGTGTGTTATACTAGCCCGATTGAGCATGTAATTCTCGGTGTGTTATACTAGCCCGATTGAGCATCTAGACTGTCCATAGCAGTCTAGAAACGATCACGATCATCCAACTTCACCAGCGTGATTGGATGTCCCAGATCGAATCCAATACCCCCCAAGCAGGTATTGGAATATTCACTGCCGACCCAACGCGGCCCCCGCATGGTCGGCCTCCCCAAAATGGGTGGCAAAGCTTTCCAAACCGTCCAAACCAAGCGGAATGGACAAGAAACCCTAAATTAGGGTTTGCGACACATTACATGTGTCGCAAAACGATCTCAACCATCCATCTTCGCAGGCATAGATGGAGGGTGTAGATGTAGATCCAAAGGGCCCAGAGAATGTCAACGCAATCACTGTGGGCCCTCCTACACACATGACCAATCGGTCAGGACCAACCATGATTGGTTGTCCCAGTTCGTGCGCACAAAACCAAGTATGACGCACGGCTGACCAAGACCCTAATTAGGGTTTGTAACGATCACGAGCGTCTGATTTCTCCTGATCGAATGAAGGGATTAAGAGACAACTGAATAGGTCCAGTGAGCATCAACATGATCACCATGGACCCATCTATCTCCTCACCTGACCGACCAAGGCATACCATGTCTGGTTTCTCCAAATCGCATGCCCAAACTAGCGTAGTCACACTTCCAAAATCACAAACTGATCTCGACCACTCAAATTCGCCAGACAAATTGAGTGGCTTAGATCATGTTTCCATGGGACAGACAGGTATAGGCGTGAATATCATCCTACCACCTACAAGCCGGACCAATCAGCCGAGATCGACCAAGCTTGGTCTTCTTGAAACGTGCGCCTTGAAGGTGGCATAACGCGCCCCTTTAGGAATCCTTTGCGCCATAGGATTTCCGTCGCAAATCGATCTCAGCCAGTCAACTTCAACGGTAAGTTTGAGTGGCCTAGATCAAACCTTCGTGGTACAGTGAAGCATGGACATGGACATCAACATGTCATCTACACGCATGCCTGATTGGTCCTCCGTGAAACGTCTCTCAGGCTTGGATTCGACCAAGCTGAAGGAGTGCACTCGCGCATCTCCTAAACCCCAATCTGATGGTCGCATATGTGGGTCGCAAGTCATCTCTTCCGTCCAACTTCGCAAGCCTGGATGGACGGCCTAGGATAGGAGTTAGGCGACCAGTGAGGTATCATCGTGATCATCGTCTGCCACTCTTCCACACCATGTGGTCGGACAAGGGAAGGCTTGCTAGCACAACCTCCAAACCCTCACGTGAAGTAGGCAGGGCATAATACTCAACAACGATGCTTCATATATGCCGAATACATTCGATACATAACATGCATAGAATACACACGATACTTTACAAGTATTGACTTCCTTAATAACTTAGTTATTTAACTAGCATTACATGCTACCTTATGTGCATCCCACGATCCACATATTTGAGACATCAATCATGTCACAAACTTGGGGATACATACTGGGGTATTGGTCTGGCGGTTTACAGTGTGCAGCGTGTAACGTGCCATCACAAGAACGTGTCAGGAAGACATGAAATGTTAGTGATGATAGGAGAAGTGGGAAAGATTGATCATGTGACACTTGGTAGGCTCGGAAAGATACCTACTTATATGTATAAACTGCAAGTGCACAGTGTCGACAAGCAACACAGGGCAAGCACAGGTCGAACCACAGAGACTTGGAGAGTGTAGAAGTTGATTCTAAATCCTGATTCAGAGAGTAACCAAAAGGGGTTTGATTTTGTCGATACGACGATATGATTTTCAAGTGACTGAAATAATAAAAGTAAAAGATTCAAATAACAAGATATGTAAACAATGATAATATGGATGCTAGGGTATTCAAATCCACCAATAACCTATGATATGCATTCAACTTGTAATATTATTCTTGTCCTTATAGTAGATTCAAGTCTACCGTATAACTAAGGTGTTTCTCCAATGGATAATTTAATCACAACTAAAGTATTTCTCCAAAGCATTAATTGTCTAATTAAGCACAACTAATCTAAAGATCAATATTTGGTTAAGCATGAGTTGTAGCATAATCAACATAGGGATATTCTAACTACAATGGATACATGGCATACATTGTGAGAGCAAGATGTTGAAAAACTTGGATTAAATTATATCTTTAAACAATTCTAAACTTTCAAGAACAAGATACAAGATATGAATACATACCAATGAGATTAGGGCTTCATCTAAACCCTAGTAAATGAAATTAGAACATGAAGAACATTACAACAAAATTGAAATTTGATAAACTAACATGAACAAGCTATTATTGGATGAGTTTTCAACACAACAACCCTCTCTATTTATACACAAAAACTCTCTCACACTTTGGATTCGAATTTTACTGTAGCAACCACTCAACAATTAAACAAAACATGTTTTCTTAATTGATGGATAGAATGGAATATAATGGGGGTGAGGTGGATGTTTTGGAAAGAATCCAATGGGAGAGAGGTGGATGTTTTGGAAAGAATCCAATGGGGGTGAGGTGGAAATGGATTTGGGTCTTGGGTTTTGGATCATGGGTTTTTTAATCCCATGAATTTGTAAACAGGATTCCACTGATGCGCGAGCGGGTTGCAATGTTTCCAACTTTCTTATCTTTTGTCTTCTCAATTCTTCCAAGCTTTATTTAGTACTTAAAAACACAAAATTAATTAATACAAATATTTATTCTTGAAGATGGTAAGAATGCAGAATTTGGGATAATATATGACTTTGAAGCGCGAAAGATGAGTTAAGTGCCAATGAAAAGGTGTATGAATATGCAATATTTGGCACTCATCAAATACCCCCAAACCTGAATTTTACTTGTCCTCAAGTGAAACAGAACTTAAGAAATCCTAACTATACCACTGTCGCTGGTCTCTCGAATGCATTTAGCGTATGCATTAAGCCTTTAAACCCCTAGGTGTCCCTAGTGGACGAGTTGTAGTCTCGTGAGGGCCTACCAAAGATGTACCCACAAAACCTTCTCCAAATTCAGAGCATCCATAGAAATTTCTTCGTCTTCGGTCTTCAACTGTAGATGATGAACTTCAGAATTTCGTAGAAGCATGAAAATTTGTAACCAATTTTTTTTTTTTAGTGACCCGCTACACAGCTGGTCATCAGATAACACACTACAAAAGACCCGCTCCACAGCTGGTCATAGAAGACAACAAAACAAAACAAAAAATGCAAAAGACTACAAAAGATCCTACAAAAGACCTGCTCCACAGCTGGTCATAAAAAATGCAAAAGACTACAAAGGATCCTACAAAAGACCCGCTCCACAGCTGGTCATAAAAAATGCAAAAGACTACAAAAGATCCTACAAAAGACCCGCTCCATAGCTGGTCATAAAAAATAACAACAAAAGACTCACAACACCATATGCAAATACTCCCCCAAACCTAAATCTAACATTGTCCTCAATGTTTCAAAAGATGACATAAATAACAACAAACCATGAGAACAAAGCAGATTCAAAGGAAAGAGATTACCAAATGCAAAAAGGTTGGTGCTAACCATAGAAGGATGAATGCTTTGAAAGCAAAAAATAAGAGTGATAAGAAAAAAATTTGGTTAGCACAAAATATATACAAAATACAACTTAACCGGTTCATGAAACAAGATTTAACAATATCTACTGGATTATATACAAAGATTCACCATACACTAGCAATCTAAAGAGTTGAGGATCAACCCAAAAGATGAAGTGCAGAAATTTTAACAATCTCACATAATTATGATATGATAGAAATGCAAGTGAGAAAGTAAAACAAAATGAGATACCCCCAAACCTAGATTTTTCAATAGTAATACTTTTGGGCACGAAATCTAACAATTTTAGGGTTCATCACGCAGAAGGTCTAGCTAAAAATGGGATTTGTTTGGGATGGGAAGAGAAACATCAATGCATTCCAGATATGACTTCTCAATAACAGGATATTTAGTGGACAAAAAGTCCAAAAGAATTTGAGATGCACATAACTCTAACCCTAGGTTTGGAACTGTCAACCACATCGATTCAGCACACTTCAAAGGAACAATTCTTAGGTCCACTGCAAGACCATCAGTTGGTGACTTAATCAGGAGAGTAGGCACGTCTAAGTTGCTCATATGGATGAGATCAAGAGTACCATTATCATTAGTTACATTAACATCTCCTAAGTCATATACAAGTGCTACATCATGCTCACATTCATAGAACAATTCAGCAAGACCCAAATCAGTTTCATGATCATCCAAAGTTTTATTCTCATGCATAGACAAATCGAAAGAGACATCATGTTGTGACCTAGGTATAGAATTATACACGTCAATTATATTTTCATGCATAAGATCATTAGTGTCGACAAGAGATTTAACATTTTCTAAGTCAGACACAAGAAATGTGTCATGCTCTTGTTCACAGGACAATTGCACAGGATCAAGATCAGTATCAACATCCCATGTATATGGAACATTAGAAGAAACATCACTCATTAATGTCGAGGCAGAGAAGCCTATTGTCTCTGAACCCAAAGGTTCGATAATATTTTCAGTAAAAACATGTTCTTCTAACATAACATCATCATCATTATCATCACAGAAATGCTTTTCCCTATTCAAAATCGTAGTATTTCTAGTCCCTTCATTTAAAACAGGTTCATATGCAATATCAGTTGCACGAGTAAGACTAGGCATACTATTTTCACATTTTATTTCATTAGGACAAACAAACATTTCATCCTGAAATTCCTCCCTTCCTACATTTTGTAAACGAATCAAATTCATTTTTAATAATGCATTAAGTTGTTCGATGGAAGGAGAGTCTTCAACAGTAGGAAAATCATAATCAATGCTATATGGTTTATCATGCAATACACTCCTAGCATTATTTTGTTCGATGAGTCTGAGATTTTCCTCCACAGATTGAGAAGTACAAAATTGTTCAACTTCCCACTGTGGTGGATGATACATATGTGCAGGGTCATTAGAGTCTATAAAATACTAATCGCAACCTTCGAAAGGTTGATTATGGTCCCAATGATTCGTAAGTCTGCTCAACTTTGTGTTACAAGTCATAAACAAGCCTACATCTTCACAATATCAACACCTTCTTCGCTTCCCTCCCTAAGATCCTTCACTTTGTGACCGAAACAAGTCTGGAACGACCATTTCTTGGTTTAGGCCAGAATTGTATAGATTGATATCTCGAATCAAAAGCACTCCCGTGCAGTACATTTGTTTAGGGTTTAGATTCACTTCTCATCCACACACCCCAAATTACCAAAACCAGCAGAAGTAGTTTTTACCCATAAACAAAGACAAGCTAATATTTATGAACCGTTAGATCGAAAATATAGCTTGTTATACACACATGTACTGCACATTTGTTGGCTTGTAAACACCGTACCCAAACTTGTACATTATTTGGTTCAACACTAGTTAACCAAATGGTTAGCCAAATGATAACTTTCATATCAACCATATTTTTCTTCACCATAACTAGTCCAAATGACTCAAATGAACTAGTTAGAGAGTTGTTCAATTGCTTAGATATTTATGTACTACACAAGACACAATTGAAGAAAAAACGATGTAATTCACTCGAATAGATTCATGAACTATAAATCCACGGTTTGCAATAGCATTCCTTAGTTTATTATGATAAATTCACAAACATCATTTTTAGACATAACCTACTCAAGTTCGCGGACTGGGTTCGCAGACTTAAGTTCCCGGATGGATTTCACAAACTCCAGCAGAAATTCTTGGTCGAGAACTTCCGCCAGTTCGCGGATGGAAGCTCACGCATTTCTCCGGTTTCACTTGATCAACAATGTTAGCAAACTTCGGTTCAAGAACAAAGGACTTATACATATATGTTTTGCCACAACAATTCTTATATACTCCAATGGTTATATTGTCTAAACTCTCATTTCAATCATTAAAACATTCTCAGAGGGCGTTATATAGTTGTTATTCACAAACTATTTTTCGTCAGAGCAATTTACAAAATGATTGAAACATAGCATGAATTTCATCACTAGGTAAAGATGAACTTGGCTAAAGCGAAACCTTTACCAACACATATTTCGATAAATAGATAAGCAATATATACTCAGCTCAAAATATTATATGTGTATATTTTTAGTCTATATAGTAATACGACTTTTGTCTCAAGATAGGAGATAGAATAGATAGACTTTCGAGTGATAGATAAGTTCAAGTCTCCACATACCTTTTAGTCGATGAAGATCCACTGGTTCCTTGAGTAGTCCTTCGTTTAGTATGATGATCACCATGGAGTTCTTGAGCTCAACTACACTTTCTATCCTAGTCCGAGACCTTAGATATAATAGACTAGAAATCAAAGACTTTATAGTTTTGATCACTAATATTGACAAACATGCTTGAGATAGCAACGCATGCGAGTTTGATCGAGCAATGCTCTAACACGTATTTCCCCATCTACACAAGTATATAGTTTTGATCAACTAAACTTGCCAAACAAGCTTGAGATAACAATGCTTGCAAGTTCTTTCGAGAAGTGCTTTAAAAATCTCCCCCTTTGTCAATTTTAGTGACAAAAATATTAATACATATGGATTACAAAATAAATAAACTTTGTAGATTCTCATCCATCATGCTTGATGTAGGACCAGAATATCACCACAACGATATTCTTGCGATATTAACAACACTTCCCAGCGAGCATCACCGCAAGATCTTCGACTACACTTCACGAGTGTCACAAAAGCCTTCAAAAGAATGACATAATAACTGACGATTGAAGAAAACTTGAGAAAAGTATGTTTGTTCTGCGATGGTTACAAAAATTGCGAGATTTAACATTATAACTATCGCGGTACAATCGCAGAATCAACCCGAAATAAGATGGAAACTTATCTATCATCCACTATGTAACTACCCTATAAATATAGACCCAATGTGTCTAGAAAAGGATGATGTATTTTTGAGAGTTAAGAAAGTCTTGAGGAGAGAGAAACTTCAAGAGAATAGTTGTAATCTTGAATTCTTCCATTTTTGTAAACATTTATGAAACCAAAGTAATAAAGTGTTGTTTTTCATCTTAACAAGGGTGTAGTGTGGGAAATCCTGCAACTACATTTTGGCGCCCGAAACAGGGAGAATCAAGCTAAAAAATCTCTAATTACAATTTGAAGAAATTGTTAGAGTTGAAGAAATGGCTAGAAGAAGGAGAAATACGTCAGAACCACCAACAACTGTAAGGAGGAGTAAAAGACTTGCAGGAGAAGAAACAAATGAATTAGGAGAATCTTCAAGGATAAGAACAAGTAGAAATAGAACAAAGATTGAAGGAGAAAATCAAATTCCACAACCTAATCAACAAACACCGATACAAAATAGAAATATGGATTATGATAGAGTGAGTGTGCATACTTGGAGATCGGATTCGATGGAAGGTGTAGAAGATCAACAATTAAGAGACGGAAGAAGAGAAGAAAGAAATCAAGGAATGGTTGAAGGATTAATTCATGGAGAAGGCGAAAATGAAGCAGCTGATGATCCAAGACAAAGAATACAAGAGGAAACAAGATTATAGGCGGAAGAACGTGCAAATTTAACAAGACAAAATCACGAGTTAAGAATGGAGAATTTGAGGTTACAAAATAGAAGATCAAGAAGTACTGTTAGATCGAATTCAAGATCATTAAGAGAAGAATTAAGGAAAAATTCTCCAATAAGAAATGCTAGAGGAAATATCCAGGAGGAAATGCAAAATCCAAATGAAGAACAACGTCATGGAGAAGAAGAGGTAATAGAAGATCGCCATGATCCGCGTGGAGAAAATTTGGATAATAGATTTAACAACAGAAATCAAGAGGGAAGAGACAACCAAAATGATAAAGATAATCCAGAAGAGGGTAGAAGGATATTACATGGGCGAGAGATCCAAAGAAATCGAAGAATAATTGAGGAAGAAATTGAGAGACATTATGTTGAACAAGCACGACTAGCTCGTGAGAGAGAAAGATTAAGGGCAGAGGTAGAAGAACAAGAATTCCAAGAGGCAGTACGACAAAATAATCATGAAAATCGAGAAAGGAGACGTACACAAAATCGTTATAATAATAATATCCATGAAGAGTATGATAGAATACAAAGGAGAATAGAAAGACAACGAAGATAAATGATGAGAAATGAAGAAATTTGCAGAGAAGAACAGCTGCGATTGCAAGAAGAAGGTGAAGCAGAAGATCGCAGAAGAAGGAATGTGGGTGTAGATGAAGACACACAAAATCTCGCAAGACAAGAGGTACATGAACGCAGGAGAAGGGAAGCTGCATTAAAAAGACCAATGGAACCAAATTCAACGGCGAATGAGAAAATTTTAAGAGAATTAGCAGAGATGAGGGGAATAATAAATAACAGAAGAGAAGGAGGTGGAAGGAAACTTGATGAAGCTATTGAAGAAGCTGCGAGAACTCCATTCACTCAAGAAGTACAGTTAATAGGAATACCTCCAAAGTGCAATTTACCAGCATTAACCAGCATTTTTGATGGAACTACCTGTGTTGTACAACATGTTAAGGATTATGTTAGGTGTATGCTACAATGGGAGAATCATGATGCTATATTGTGCAAATATTCCGCATCTAGCTTTACTGGCGAGGCACTAAAATGGTTTGAGGGATTGCCGAAAAACACTATAACTTCTTTTGATCATTTACAATCTACATTTTTGGGAGCATATATAAGCAACAATTCATCGCGGCCAGGTATTGAAGATGTGTCTGGATTAAAACAGAGGGTTGGCGAGAGTCTGAAACATTTAACCATAAGATAGAAAACAATGTGCAGTGAGATGGCAGGAAGAGTAGACGAGAGATATATTAACTTGTCTTATATCAATGCAATGTTCGCGACCAATCTGATATACATACAAATTTTCAGAGTCAAGAATACAATCACTATGACTGAACTACGAGAACTAAAAGAAGAGTACATTGCTTTGGAGGAGAAACAAAATGAGATGGAATCATATCCAATCGCGAATACCAGTTCAGTAGCAGCAAATGGGAGTTTACTTTCTAAAATGATTAACAATGTGGCGAGCAGCTCGCAAGCACAACAAGAGAAAGTGGAGACTGATAACCAGCAGAAGTTGGTAGCTATGGGCAGTCGAGATCAAGAAGAATATGAAAGGGAGAAGAATTATTACAATCACGGTGGGAATAATAAGATTCAAAGACTTGATCAGCCGCAAGAAACTTATGGTGGACAGAGGCAAAACAATTTCAGAAGCCAAGGAAATCAGAAGATTATATGGGAAGAAATTAAGATGCCTCCTCTAAATGCTAGTATAGAAAAAATCTGGGAAGCTATCATTTTGATGGAAAATATACCATCACCATGGAATATGGGAAAAGAACCACATCCTAATAATCGTAATCAAGAATGTTGTCCTTACCATCACTTTCATGGTCACACAATAAATGATTGCAGGAATGTCAAGAGAATAATTTTAAGGATGATCGACCAAGGAAAGCTAAACTACTTTTTAGTAGGACATCCACAATCTCAGCGATTGCCTCCAGCACCAGAAATTCGCAGGGTAAATACTGTAAAAGGAGCAGAATCATTCGTAATAGAAGTTGGGGCAAAAGCCAAGATTTTTTTTGTAATTCCATTGTACATTCACACAGAACAATAGAGGATTTCCATGATAATGTTCTAAGCAGAGTCTTCGCGAGAGACACAGATGGAAGAGAGATAATGAATATTGCGAGAGCCTCACCATTAGAAGAATGGCAGAAGCAAATTATATCTTTCACTGCACAAGAAGTACCAGAACCTGGCGAGCAGAATGATAATCCATTGGTGGTAAGATTATAGATAAATCCAAAGCAAATAGAAGAAGAAGATGAAGAAAAGGATGATGAAAATGAAGATTCTTGGGCTATTAATAGATTTCTAATAGACACATGCAGCTCAGTTGATATATTATTTTATCATACCTATAACACCATGGGTGGAAAAGACGAAGATCTAATTCCATCAACATATAAAATCTATGGTTTTAACGGTATTGCCAATAAACCCAAAGGGGAAATTGAAATGCGGATTCCATTGAAAGGGATAACTTCCAAGATCTTGTTTTTGTGTTGTCTACATTGAATCACCGTACAATGCCCTGATTGGTCGACCTTGGCTACATGGGATATTAGGTGTAGCATCTACTTTCCACCAATGTGTTAAATTTCCTCATCCTAATGGTGTTGGAGTTATTAAGGGAGATTGGGGAGAAAGCAAAAAATGTTATGAGATTGATATAAAATCTTGCGAGGAAAGAGCTGAGAAGAAGAGCAATTGGAAGTACAACATCAAGCAACGATAGAGATGTGAAATATTAATGATTGATTCAATAGAGAAGCGAGAGGAAGATAATGGCAAGCAGATCGCAGATAAAGAAAAAATAGCAAAACGTTACAAAAAAGCAGAACCAGAAGATAGTAAGTAGAAAGGTAAAATGATGAAATTTAAAGAAGCTTACGCAGAATTTGTTTAAAGAAAATGCAATTGAAAAAGTACTCTGTTTGAAAAAATTGCAAAATTTTACAAGAAAATCAAAGAAATGAAATTTTATCAGAGTTACAATTCTAGTGAGAAACGCGAATAAAATTTCACAGAGATTAATAGAATGGGACGAACCTTTATGGCATGCACCTTAGTTCGCGAATACAATTTCGTAAGAGGCAAATGTAAGACCTAATAGTGCGTCATATAAGGGGGTATCTCTTGACATGACTCAGTAATAAGGTTATACCGCTCCTGGAACCTGAGTTATGCAGATGTTGGGGTTAAAGAAAACTTATCCAGGAGAGGGATCTTGGATTTCCAATTATATAAGGTTATACCCTGATTGGACGACTAAGAACCTCTTCTAAGGAGTGCAGAGTATGACCAAGGCGCCGAGGTACACGGTTGAGTCAAGGGTGCCCGGGGCGTACGAAACTACCCCGGCCATCCTTAGCAAGTCTTGGCTATGATGCACTCGGCCTGAAGAAAACCCCACTTAGGGTGCAGTCTTGTAACTATAAGCCATATAGGCATAAAGGACAAGAGGCTGCGAAAACAACTGGTTGTTGGCAAATCTGGATGGGAGGAGCTAGTCTTGTATGACCGATGTTCCCTCCTTGAAGGGGCAACCAGGGGGAAGATAAGGGAGGCACCCTCCATTAGGGAGCTGATAAGTGTCTAAAGACGGCAATCATGGGGATTTATGATCGCAAGAACATTTAGGCCTGTCATATTGTCGCGTGACGAAAGTTATACAAAGGCAACAAGCCATATACTCCAAATGATATCAACAAGGACTAACTTCCAAACCTTTTTCTTGACATCAGTTGAAAGATGTAACTTCCATGTTTGAAGAGAAGAGATCATATCCAGGGGCATTGTAAAAAGCTAGTTCAATTTCATAGTTAAAACATTTCACATATGTTTAGCAAACTCACAATGGAGAAGCATATGAGAAGTTGATTCTGCTGCTGAGCAAAATAGACAGTTTTCTAGCACTTCCATTCTTCTTCTTCTTATCATGTCTCTAGTAGGAAGCCTATCATGAGCAATGAGCCATAAAGAGAAGCCAATCTTTGGTGGACATTTCAAATTCCATATGAATTGGAACACAACAGTATTAATGGCAGGCACATTCTCCATAGAATTTTTTTCATAAACAGAGTTAACTGAGAAAAATTTACTTGAATTAAAGGGTCAAAAGAGCTCATCTTTAAGTTTCTCTTTGCTTGCTTATCTTTATAAATATCATATCAAATGTTGGATGTAGGATGTTAGATTTTGTGCAACTATACTTATGGAGGGTAATTTATGAACTACTCCATATTTAATATTAATTATCTTATTTTAGCGTGGCAAGAAGAGTTCTTTCCTGACCCATATTGCCCAAAATATAGCGATGAAAAACATAATTACCTCCAGAATAGTATACCGACTTGGCATAATTACATGCAACACTGTTATTAGGGATATTAGTGTAGTTGCAGGAAATCCCACAACACACCCCTTATCATATCTTGATACTTATTTCTAGATCTAAAAATATTAATCATCTAAATCTCAAAATATAAGCGCTAGAAATTTAAATTGACACACAATATTTTTTACATGGTTCGATCAACGTGATCTACATCCATGGTTCTTCACTATGATTTTTGGAATTACATAGATATTACATTTAGAATCTCCATTAATGGGTAGAATTCTAGATCTAGTTTTTGGGGAAGAAGATGATAAAGAAAATAAAGTCTCTCCCTCTCTTACAAAAGTGTGTCTCTCTAAAAAGTGTATTCTCCTTTTCTCTCTCCTGCCTTTCTCTTTATATAGGTGTTTTGATAGTGGATGATAGCTCACATATGGTGGAGTATAGCTCATAAACTCTCAAGATCTGCTACGTTCTCTCAGGCTTTGCTACATTCTCGCGAGCTTTTATTGTTGTGCGATATTTAGATCATACATCTTGCCTCTTTTTCCTTGAATATTGCTTGAAGAGCGATCTTTAAGGAAAAATCTACTTTGTTGTAGTTGTTGGAGGAACGAGCGGAAGAATAATGGACTTGAAAAGTACGTACTTGCCTCTATTCTTTTGTGAAGTTTCGGAGCTTCGCGAAGTAAATAAGAAGTATCAACTCTTGAAGTATGCGAAGTATGAAGTATCCTTGAAGAAGTACTCAATCCTCGAAATATAAGAAGTACACGTCTTTGAATGATAGTAATAAGTATTGCCTCTATTCATACGAAATTGTTACTCTATGAGGGTAATCCATAAAATGTATTTGAAGTATCCGTCTTTGGTGAGGATTCTTGTCCACTTTGGAAATGATTCTTTCCGAGAAGATAAAGAACATAAAATGTTTTCTTGGTAATCCATAGTTGCCTCTGTTCTTTATCTATGAGGGTAGAATCCTTTAGAAAATATTGAATGAGCGAGTTGTTTCTTCATCCTTATCTTGCCTCTGCCTCATGATAGTATAATCTCTTCAAGGTGCTTTTAATTGTGCGAAATAACCATATTCTGCAAAATAATCACATTCTGCGAAATTCTGACACATTTTGCGAAATTCTGGCTCATTCTGCGAAATGATGAATACTTCTGTGAAATCCTGAATAATCCTGCGAAATTATGAATACTCCTGCGAAATTATGAATAATCCTGCGAAATTTTGAATACTCCTGCGAAATTATGAATACTTTTGTGAAATTCTGAATAATCCTTCTGAGAGATTCTGAATAATACTCCTGAGAAATTCTAAATAATACTGCTGAGAGATTCTGAATAATCCTTCTGAGAGATTCTGAATAATACTCCTGAGAAATTCTAAATAATACTGCTGAGAGATTCTGAATAATACTTATTTGTTATTTTCGTTGTCTCGGATTCATTTCCATGTATATATTCACAAACTTATTTGCTTACATATAATAATTTTCGCAAGCTTATTTGCTTATTCATTTTCTTATGTGGTCTTATTTTGCCTTCCAAGTTAAAGGTCTTATTTTGCCACCTCTTGTCATTGCGACAAAATCGCAGGACGTCTCTGCACTTTCATGCAAAAACCCATTGATATTGCCTTAACTTTTTCTTTTGTCAATTTTTGTTGCGACAATATGACAGGCCTAAATTTTCTTGTGAAATTAAAGCCCCATGACATTTTCGTCTTGCGACGAAATCGCAAGACGTCTTTACACTTGCATGTAATGACCCATTGATCTCGTATTATCTTCTCTTTTATATTATTGCCTCTTCAGGATTGTCGCACAAATATGACAAGTCTTAATACTCCCATGAGTAAAAAGCCTCATGACATTTGCGTTTTAAGACACTTATCAGCTCCCTAATGGAGGGTGCCGCCCTTATCTTCCCCATGCTTTCCCCTTCAAGGAGACGTACTTCTGTCATACAAGACTAGCTCCTCACATCCTTTCTTGAAAACAACCAGTTATTTTCGCAGCCTCTTATCCCTTTTGCCTATATGGCTTATGGTTACGAGACTGCACCTTAAGTGGGGTTTTCTTTGGGCCGAGTGCATCGTAGTCAAGACTTGCCAAGAATGGCCAGGGTAGTTTCATACGCCCCGGGCACTCTTGGCTCAACCGTGTACCTCGGAGCCTTGATCATACTCTGCACTCCTTAGGAGAGTCCTTAGTACCATAGTATCCTTACTCAAGTCATATTCTCAAGTTGAGAATCTAAGGTGCCTCTCCTGGATGGGCTTCATTGACCCCAAATATCCATGAATCAGGTTCCAGCAGCGGTATAACCCTACCCCTAAGCCATGCAACAGGTACCCCCTTCTATAACGCACTTTAGTTCTTACATTTTCCTCTTGCGAAATTTTATTCGTGAACTAGGGTGTACGTCATAAAGGTTCGTCCCATTCTAATATGTCATTAATCTCTGTGAAATTTTATTCGCGTTTCTTTATTCTTTCATTCATTCTTTCATTTCTATCATTTCTTGTGATTTTATGTCGCTGTCGTTTCTCGCGAAATATATGGGTTGCTTGCGAAATTCTTGTAGTCCAAAAATGATACGAAAAATTCGCAGGAGATGGGAGTTGAACTTGTGTCCTCAAACTCATTTTTTTCACCTCTAGCCATATGTGCAAACAGCTATTTGTGTTTGTGTGGTAAACTTCGCAGATGAAATAATATTGTTATCTGCGAGATTCCCTTGCTCTCTTGAATCACACGGTAAAGTGGATTATCCTTTGCTCTTTGTTGTCGTTTTCTTATGTGCTCCGTAGAAATAGACTCTTATTCCTTGCGAAATACTTCTTCCTTTATTGATTACCCTCTGTGAACTCTTATTCTTCCTTGTACTTCGTTGTTGAGAGTTTCTGTTAGAGATAAGTTCAATCCATTCTCCGCTGGTCTATTGAGATTACATTTTCTTCTTCTCTCTAGTTTCACTGATAATGCTTTTCTTCGCTAGATTTGATATAATGTATGTCTCTGTCTCATCTCAAAATTGCTCAAACGAATTGAAAGTAATATTTCACCTATAGATACTGATTGATATCTTCCTTAGTCCTTGATACCTCATCATTTCGCTGAAACCCTTTCCTCGTTGTCAACTGATGGCATAAACCTTTAAATTCCGCATCTTTTCTTCGCTACTAGTAACTATTTATTCTCGTCGGACTATGGTTATTTTCGCAAGTTATCAGGGCTTGACTTCTG
Organism: Papaver bracteatum; assembly: GCA_023529315.1. NCBI lineage: Eukaryota > Viridiplantae > Streptophyta > Magnoliopsida > Ranunculales > Papaveraceae > Papaver > Papaver bracteatum. The sequence continues at coordinate 470,954 of JAJJWX010002972.1, forward strand.
CTGGAGTTTAAAATTGATTTGAACTTGCTCTCTTCATACTTGGCGTTTGTTTGGCTTGCTATTTTGCTGGTAGCGAATCTTTTCTTCGTTGGAATGGTACTCCTTCGTTGGTGACATAGTTAATTTGTTTTGTTGGTTTGGTTTCACTTCGTGGTATAATCTCTTTCATTCGCTGTGAATACCTCATAAAGTCTCAGGTTTGTCATTTCGCATTCGGGTACCTATGGCTCGTAACTCGAATGAGAAAATTTCATAAAAGATTGTAATATTTTCATTATATTGTAACAACGTAGTAAGATATGTGGCCGGTAAACTGAGCATATTAGGTGGCATGTATTTATTTTCCTAAATGTGAAATGAGGCTGCAAGTGCTATAAAGCTTGACTTGTTTGATGGCAACCTTGGCTTAATGATAAAGAAAATTCTATTGCGGTTGGCTAAACTTTCCTAAGATGTTCAGTATATATATATTACTCATAATGATTCCATTTAAACGTAGAAGATAGAATACTCCCATCACGATGTATGTATCTCTCACTAACGGATTGATGTTTTCTGTTGAGTTTGTATCTTTTCCGTTCAACCCGAACCAAAGTGAGCTGTTTTTCCAGAATAATTGACGAAGTAAACTTGAGTGTTGTTTCATTTTCTTATGCTAAAACTTTATTCTACCACGAAGTATTCTTTTAAAATTCGCCGAGATTATTGGTATACGTTGGACTACTGCACTTTTCTTCTTAGCTCATTGCTCTATGATCTTAGTTGGCTTCGCCTAAACCAGTTGGATAGTTGGTTCACATTTCTGTCTTGTGATTCTGACTTCTTTCCATTTATCATTGACGAGATGAGAATCCATGTTCTACTTCGCTGCATTGTAGATTTCTTCTTCACAAAACTAATGTATGAATTTTCTTTGTGCATGTTTCTATTCGGTTTTACTTCATTTAGTGTTGGAGTTTCTCCAAACCAAGATGAACTTCATAGATCTTATACTCAATGGGGCTGAGTTTGAATGGATACTTCGCTGGATTTGGGGATGAACTTCATATTTTTGGAATAGAAAGATTGGCTTGGTCTTTGTTTTGCTTTGCTATTGTTTAATGCTTCTGGACGAAGTGCCTGGGTATCACGAATTGGCAATTACTTCTCGAGCAAGTAACTCTTGCGAATTAAATCTGAGGTATCATGAACTGATTTGTTCTCTTCTTTTCTTGTTCACGCAGGCATTTGGGAAGAAAGTCTGTGTGAAGCAAACATCTGCGAAATGTATGTTCGTGCAGCGAATGTTCGCAAAGTAAATGCCTGCGAAGGGAAGATTTATGCAAACGTAAAAATTCTTAGATTTGTTAATCGACAGATTGGTTGCGTCTCTTTCGCTGTCGAGTACTTTCTATTTTTGATGGGTTTGACCTTTGAATGTCATCTTGTACATATCTCGGCGAGCAACATCATTTCTTTTGATGTTTGGTATTAATCTGCATGCCTCTTTGGATTCTTTGCTTCGCTGGAGGTCCATGAATTTGATTTCATTCTCTGCGTGTTAATTTGTCTCCTGAATTTTAGCTGTCGGGGTTTTTCTCCTTCTTTTAACTCTTTATTTCCTTTGAGTTTATTTCGCTTAGCTTTATCCTTTCGCTCCTAGTGAATTCTTGCACTTTTGGGTTACGCTGTGATAATAATTCTTCGCTTTTGGGTAATGCTGGGGCGTTATTTTTGCATAATAATCTTTGATCTTTGCTCCTCCATTCATCTCACCTTATAAGCTTTTCTTCGTTATTTTTTGTTTCTTCACTGTATTCCTGATAATGTTTGTTTCCAGAGAAGAAAATTGTTACCTGAAATTTCCATTTGCGTCCCTTGAAATTGAATATCCAATGAGATTTGTAATTGTCAGTAACTTTTTCCCTTGAATTTCCTCTTCAAATTAATCAGCAGCAGGTAGTGTTTGTAAATGTAATCTTTGTATCTCTTCATTTTTCGGCTGATTTCTTTGATTTCTGTCCCCTCCCTGTTTCTAGCGCCAAAACTTAGTTGCATGAAATCCCACAACACAACCCTTATCATATCTTGATACTTATTTCTAGATCTAAAAATATTAATCATCTAAATCTCAAAATATAAGTGCTAGAAATTTAAATTGACACACAAGATTTTTTACATGGTTCGATCAACGTGATCTACATCCATGGTTCTTCACTATGATTTTTGGAATTACATAGATATTACATTTAGAATCTCCATTAATGGTAGAATTCTAGATCTAGTTTTTGGGGAAGAAGATGATAAAGAAAATAAAGTCTCTCCCTCTCTTACAAAAATGTGTCTCTCTAAAAAGTGTATCCTCCTTTTCTCTCTCCTGCCTTTCTCTTTATATAGGTGTTTTCATAGTGGAGTACAGCTCATAAACTCTCAAGCTCTTCTACGTTCTCTCAGGCTTTGCTACATTCTCGCGAGCTTTTACTGTTGTGCGATATTTGGATCATACAATTAGTTTACTGAGAAAGAAAGGGTATCAAAATTCATAAAAGATAACCCGAAAAATATTTTGTTGTATACGAATTGATATCCTCCATGATAAACTGGTACTCCACCATTAGCAGCCATGCAAAAATGAAACTAATACTTAGCATTTGTGATGGCCATTTTTATTGACACATGCTGACAACGGTGAACAAAACATCATTTTCCTAGTCCCCTTTTTTGGTTAACATAGATGACCGAAATCATGGATTTAGTCTTTAGACTAGAGAAAAACTAGTCCACATATGCATTTTAATTTTGATATGAATAATATTAGAAATGGTACACCAAGCTTTCATGATTGGCTATCTAACTGTATTGAAAACACTGAGATGGGCATTTATAAAATACAATGGAATGTTTTATATAGTATCATAATTTGGTTCATATGGAAAACAAGGTGTAGTGTGATTTTTAAAAAGAAATATTAGAGTAGTGTTACAACTGCAAACAAGATCATTAGATACATACATAGTTACAATACTGTGAAAAAGCATGGTCACAACATTATGGAAGATCTGTACTATAACTCGGTAAATGATGTTGTGCTACAAATACAAAAGTACCCTGAAGAGAATACAAAAAATGACATGACACTAAAAATCCATATTGCCTTGCATATATCAAATTCAAAAACAGGAATTGTTCTGATTTTGGTGGAACATACAGGGTCAGTCAGAGAAGCTAGAGGATTCTCTTCAGACAGCACAACTTTAGATGATCTAGAACAACAGGAAGCTGAAGCAGCTTTCCAATGGGAAACACGATGGAGTGGACATAGAATTTCTTTCAGAAGCGATTCAGAACCAACTCTGGTGTTGCTGGTGGGAATGTTTGCAGAAGCGAGAAGACAAAGATACCAAATTAGTGAAGAATGAGGAAGCACAAAGAAATTTTAAATGAACTTTTTAGTGACAAACTTTAGTTTGGTTAAGAAAGAAGAAGTAATGTGGGCAGTTCAACTTTTTTTTTTTTTTGTAACAAGTTTGATATCAAGAACAGTTGGATTGATCACAACTTATGGGCTTTACTTAATTATCTGAATTACCAACAATGGAATCAAAATGATATGATTCCCCGAAACTCCATGTATGAAAACTCGAGAATTCATTAATGTATCTGCTGGAGGTGTTATTATCCTCCTTTTATCAAAAACAAAACAACAACATATGTTACGGTTTTCCAGAGATTCCAAGACTCCAAATTAATATGCGATGAAACTCAGAGTTTCGGTGATGCCATCACACTTCCCACCTGGTCATATTCTTATGGTCATTGTCATCTTAGTCGCCTAAATTTTCTTTCGTATAAAATTTACGTGCCATAAACGGTGTAGGTAAATAAAAGAATCCTATTTTTGGGCTATAAAAGTCAATGATCTTTTGGGGCTATTTAGGGTCATGAAATAGTAAATGAGGTTACCCCTTATCACATCATATTCCTAATGTCTATTATACCCCTATCCGAATTTCACTATTCATTAAAAAAAAAAATCTTTAATCTTCCCCTTCTCCTTCTCATTTACAATCATGATGAAGATGATGATCATGATTTCATCATGATGAAGATCATAAAAAACTTAAAAACTAAATCTATTATCTTCTCCCCATCCTTCTCTTCTCATTCATAAATTGTGAAAAGATGATGAGCATAATTTCATCATGATGAAGATGATGATCATCAAGAAAACCCAAAACTATTTTCTTCTCCTTCTCCTTCTCATTCAAAAATCATGATAAAGATGATGATCATAATAAAAAGTTAAAACTAAGAAAATTCACCATTTATTTGTGTTTTAAATGGTTAAAAAAATCCAATTCGACGAATTTCAGGTAAAAAAAAAAACAGTTTCTCCAAGTATTTACGGCTGGGAGTTCTTAGATTCCCAACCATGAATCAAGATTATGGCTGGGATAGTTTGTCGACCCAACCGAGAGTCCATGTTTCGTCATGGTTTTCCAACCGAAAGTTTTTTTGATATTTTTTTTTTGGTTTCCATAACCAATTACGGCTGGGAAAACATCAAATCCTAGCCGTAACAGACACTTATTCGGCTGAGATAATTTTTCGACCCAACTGTAGAACGCAAAAACGGTTGGGAAATGATGGCGTTCCAAGCCGTATTTTTATTTACGGCGGGGAAATAAAGAACTCTTAGCCGAAATAATTTTTCTGATAATTTTTGTTTTTAGAACCAGTTGAGGCTGGGTTTTCCCAGCTGTAACAGAAGTTGCGGATAGGTTTTCCTAACCGTAACAGCAGTTTCGGCTGGGTCTTCCTAGCCATAACTGGTTCTGGAAACCAAAAAAAAATTAGAAAATTAATTTCGGTTGGAAAACAGAGCCGAAACATGTACTTTCGGCTGGGAATCTAAGAAATCCCAGCCGTAAACATCTTCAGAAGCTTCTGTTTTTTTAACCCGAAATTCATAGAATCATATTTTTTAATCATCTAAAAGCAAAAATAAATGGTGGGTTTTCTTAGTTTTCATTATTTTCATCATTTATAAGCAATGGAAAAAATGAAAAAGAAGGTAAGAAGAAAATAATAGATTTTGGTTTTTTGATCATCATCTTTATCATGATGCGATGAAGAATCACGATGTGATGGAGAAGAAAAAGAAGAACCAGAAAGAAAGAAAAATTATAGATTTAAGTTTTTTAATGATTTCATCATGATAAAATTATGATCATCATTTTCATTACGATGAAAAGAAGATTAATTTTTTTTTCTCTTATTGGATAAATATTATTACATGAAACTAGTTGGAAGCCTAACAAGCTAAGCTCCAACCGACATACTAGTATACTACTACATTAATTGAACAGGTTGTTGTGCTAACCTACCAGCGAGCCTCATGGGTAACCTAGCCAAGGGAGCCGAAACGGCGGGAGGGGGACTGAGATTGTGTCACAAAGGGGGCAAACTAATAGTTAGATTATGCTTATTAGAAGGGGTATATTTGACTTTTACTATTGATTAGGTTCCCCCTATCCATATTAGGATGTTAGAACACAAAATAGCCCCAAAACTCATGGACTTTAGAGCCCAAAAATAGGATTCAAATAAAACGGTTGGTGTGGGATTTTAAAACAAATTTAATCAAGGAACTCTTTTCCATTTTGCAAATCATGATTATATAAGCCAAGAACATCAAAAACTCATAATGGGACATGTGATAAAATTACAAAAATCCCGACAGAAGAAGAAGAAACGCGGGTACAGACCACTGACAGAACAAATACATGGAGATTAGAGGGAAGGAGAAGCAATCCGGTTCGCTATTTTTTCAGCGTTAATTTAATTTAGCGTTATCTAAAGACTAAAAGTGTAGATAAATAAAACTCTCACATCCATTGGTCAAAATAAGTCTTTCTAGAGTTTTGTGAAGTGAGTGTTTTTATGTGGACACTTGGTAACGTATGATTGGTTTAAAAATATAGGAAAAAATATAAAAAAATATAATGTTTAGGTGAGGACATTTGGCAACGTAAACCTAACTTACGGTATTTGGAATTCTGTGGAAGTCTTAATTCAATTTGGAAATCGAGTGATTCCTAGAACTTCTTTTTCCAAATTAATATATAAAGGGTAAAATAAATTCACAAATTTTCTACGAAATAAAAAGAAATATTCTCTACCTATTTAATGTACTTGCCCGGCCACACCAAATCAAAAATACATCGCCACGGGACGGGACAAAACCTTGCGCACACTAAATAAAAAATGCATCGCTACGGGGAGGGGGCGATGCCCCGCGCATACCAAATCAAAAATTCATTGCCATGGGGCGGGGAGAATCCCCGCGCATAATAAGTTAAAAGAAAAAAAAAAATCTGCACATATCCTCTACCTCTTTAATGTATTTGCCCCGCGCACACAAATCAAAAATACATTGTCACTGGGCGGAGCGAAACCGCACACACCAAATTAAAAAAAAAAATATGCGCACGGGCACAAATCTAATTAGCTTTTACGATTGGAGGAAGTAGGAAAGGAGATGAGGCTTATAATCAGTTTCAAAAAAAAAAATGAGGCTTATAAAAAGTTAAATAGACCTTATTTAAAAAAAAAAAAAAATTTGTATTTGTTTACATATAAGCACTAAGTGTGAAAAAAAAAAGTTTAACCCATAATTCAAACCAAATCTTCACTAGAAAAGTACAATAAAAAGGTTGAGATTTTATCACTCCAATCGGTCTTCATATTGGACGTATCTTTCTCACGATTTATAAGGGGTGATACTAGCATTACTAAGGGTTGATACCATCTCAAGATCTTAAGTGATTCTGGCAGTTGGATCGGCTAAATGATATCAGCCCCAGTAATACTGGTATCAGCCCCAGTAATACTGGTATCAGCCCTTATAAATCATGATCTTTCTCATTTCGCATTTGGAAACGGGAAAAGTATTTCTCCCACTTTCCCAACTAAGAGCGTCCACAATGCACGACCATACTAAAACTAAAAACTAAAAAAAATTGGGTTTGAGGGTGTTTCCACACAACGGTGTAGAGTAAAATTATACTCGGGCGGAGATGAAATCATGCGCGGGGAAGAAAAAGAAAAAGAAAAAAAAAAAAAAAAACGGGCGGAGATGAATGAGTTCGCCCCCATGGGGCGGAGATAGAATGTGTGCCCCATGGGGGAATCGGGCGAAGATGAAGGAAAGCGCCCCCATGGGGCGGACAAAAAAAGTGTGCCCCATGGGGGAAGAAAAAAAAAAAAAAAAAAAAACGGGCGGAGATGAATTGTTGCGCCCCACCCAGGCGTACTCAGAAATTCCGCCCGACTATAATCCATTTACTCCAGAGTATCGACTAAATATACTCTGGATTCACCCTCTCTCTCCAACTAAAACCAAATTTTTGGTTTTAGTCACGCCCCACTGCGATTGAATTATACCTAAAATTTGGTTTTAGTCGAGTTTTTACTCGTCCATTGTGGACGCTCTAAGGGATTTGCCACTGCGTTCAGATTTAGACTATCAAAAGGTCGCATGATACATTTGTCAATCTTTGACAGCGATACATCGGATGGTGCGTATTGAAAGGTATTGTGCACCCAACTTTATACAGCATGTGAACATAAGCTTATCGGCGTTGAAAAACATCAATTTTTTTATTATCATTTGTTAACTCAAAAAATATTCGTATTTCGTACGGTCACGATCTTGTATAGATCCATGAACACTCATGAATGGACAAGGTCACACAAAATTTACGCAATTTTCTCCACAAAACCCAAATGATAATGAATATAAGTGTAATATTTTGATAATATGTTCTTCTTATAAGACTTTACATTCCCATAAAAAATGAACACAATTCGAGATGTATAAAACGACCATCTACCCTTTTGAATATTAGTCGTTCAAATTTAACGTTTGAAATTAAGATTGGTAGATGGTGAGGTTTGCTATCTCGAATTGAGTTCATTTTTTTGTGGGAATGTATAGTCTTATAAGAGGAACATATCATCAAAATATTACACTTAAATTCATTGTCGTTTGGTTTTTGCGGAGAAAATGGCGCAAATCTTGTCTGATCTTATCAATCTAAGAGTGTCCATGGATCCTACCTCATCAAAAATAATATATATATATATATAATCTTACAATTTATCAGCCACATAATAAATTCACCCTTTGAGTTGAATTCCCGTGTCTAGTTAACACTTCGAGCTTTGTTGACAATCGCGGGCATGTTGCCTTAATAAAAAAAAATCAGGAAAAACTGTTATGGAAAAACCATCCGGAAGTTTACAAAGATTTTATTTCTTGATCGGTAAAGAAATTGATGCTGACAAGTTACGAACTAAGGTCAATGGTGTCATCATCCAATGACTTTACCACTATAGTATAGTGACATCGGCAAGTTCACAATGATATTAACAACGTTGCATTCATTTTGCTTTACAAAAATTAATCTTGTCAAGAAATTAAAAGTGTATGCGTTAAAACCTTACCTAAAATAACAGTGTGAGTATTCGATCAACAAAAACAAAAAATAACAAAAAGATTAAATTGTTGACGAAAAACAAGTTGATCGAGACAGAATTAACTTGGACGAAGAACTACCACGGGAGATAACTCCAATAAGAAAATAACTGATTTTTAATAATTTATTTTTGTTTTCTAATTGATTTAAGCTTGATTCGTTTATGATTACAAAAAAATAATATTGACACTTGGTTACAGATTAACGGTAAGTCTGATTTACCCGATGGATATTTATTGAATACCATGCCGCAACTTATCCTTAATTTTTCTCTCGACACATAACACGATGTAACAACATATAAGTAGCCTTCAGGTCCCCAAAAATCCTTTCTCTTTAATCAAGGAACTCTGTAAGCTTCAATTTAACCACCTACATCAATTAAAAGCATATAACCTTAATAAACAACAAAATCAATGAAAAACATAATAAACATGCTTATTGCTCAATTTGGTAACAAAATATTAATCAAGCGGTGGACCAAAAAGCTTTGGAGCATGTCTAGCAGGGGAAATAACATCAGAAACACCGAAAGATAAGAAGTACCTATAGTTTTAAGATGAAAAACAAAGTAATATAAACCAAAGAATTAATTAAAATAAAACTTATATAATAGGCTCGACTATTTTTAAAAATAATTTTTTTTATGTTTGCACAAACAATAATGGAAAATTAAAAATACTAGAAAAGATATTACAGAGTTGAAAGAAACAAATATGATTTAGAAGACAGAAAAAGAAATGGAAATGAATAGTTTTTACCTAATTCTCCCCAGCAGTGTTGTTTGATTGCTTATCCCCAGTTTTGATCCATTGAAAATTGGTGATGTTGCATAAAGGCCATTATTTGTATCGACGAGGAGGGATTGGGTTTGATTAAAAAGAGATGTTTCTGTTAAAGTATTGCTCGGTCGAACTCACAAGTGTTTCTATCTCAAGCTTGTTGTCAATTTTTTTATCTTGATTTATGGTCTACAATTAGTTAAGTCTCAGATTAGGATAGAAGATGTAGTTTAGAAACGAACATCACGGTATTCATCGTTGCGTTCTACCGTTTGAAGTCGAAGATCAACCAAAACTTTTGGAGAACTTCTTCAACAAACGGTAAGTGAAGACTGAACCACCTATATCTCAAGTTATATTAATCATTCTATCTATGAGATGATGTCACATAACTAATTAGACTATTGTAAACATACCAAGAATTTCGAGTCAAGTTTATGTTGGTAATTAGTTCTCGAAAAATATGACTAAGCTTAATGAACATTTTTTCATACTTGATGAATTTCGGTTAAGGGCAATTTTATTGTTCATAATATAAATAGTGATTCAAGATTATCATTCAAAAATATCTTGGAACAGTGATATGTGATATTGATGATATTTGGGAGTGTTTCGAATCGACTTAGAGAGAAATATAGAACTACTATTATTTTCGGATACAAGAAAGTATGCATACTGGTCTTACAAACTGGGAAAACTGTTATCGGTCCGGAACCGTAATACATGTACCAGAGTAGCTATATGTCGACAACAACATTTTGGTATGCATACTGGTACGGTACGCAAACTAGTACTTGTAATGCAAAAGATATGTCGGTTTTGGAACCAGTAGGGTATCCATACCCGGTACACATACCAGAAAAGTTTTGTATGTTCAAGAACTTTAATTTGTCTTAAGGGTAGACGTACCATGACAAATATGTTCAAGAACAAGACTTAAGTATATGTACTTGCCCCATCGATTAATTTCAGATGCATATAAAATTATTTCTGTGAGATAATTAGCATTTGAACAATTATCTTTATGGGAGTGTGGATGTGGAATTTGAAAAGGGATGCTTGTATCTTTTTAATCCCCTAGATGAGCGTTAAGTATTTATTACTATGTGATATCATCTAAAAAAGTTGATATGAGGAGTTGCATTTTAACTATGTTATAATGTGGAACCTCAAAACTTCCTTAAGTCTTGACATATCTTTTGATTGTATCCATTACGATCCCGCGATTTTCGTACCTTTGTTACTTTAATTGACAAAAATGGGGGGAATTATTTAGTAGTTTCATACTACATACATATGGTTTATGGATCATTATGTAAGGGGGAGTGAATCAATAATCTATAGGTTTTATCTATTGAAAAAGCAGGGGTCAACAACCACACCCAATATTTCGATTAGCAATCTGTATGGACAAACTCCAATATACTTTCTAGAGAATCAACTAGACAGACAGACTCAATCTTGATAAAAGTACATCAAAGAGTTTATCTCTCTCTCACTTTATTTGATCTTTACTCAAGCAAATAGAAATCTGCGAGTCTTTATCAAATACAAGGAGATAACTTAGATGGTACCAAAGACCAATATCCAAGTGTCAATCAATTTAAATCAACAACCAAAAGGTCGGATATTCTAATTGATTGAACAACGCACAACCTGTATTATTTAAATTATATAAAAAATATAATGCGGAAAAGAAATAACACAGACACCAGAATTTTGTTAACGAGGAAACCGCAAATGCAGAAAAACCAAGGGACCTAGTCAAGATTAAACATACATTGTATTAAGCCACTACATACACTAGCCTACTCCAAACTAACTTCGGTCTGGACTGTAGTTGAACCCCAATCAGTGTCACACTGATACATTTATGCTCATACATATATGATCCCAGCAGGATGCTACGTACTTGATTCCCTTAGCTGATCTCGCCCACAACTAAGAGTTGCTACGACCCAAAGTCGAAGAGTTTAATAAACAAATATGTATCACACAGAAAAGTCTACGGTAATATATAAATCCGTCTCCCACGAATATACCTAAGAGTTTTATTCCTTCTTTCGATAAATCAAGGTGAACATGAACCAATTGATAAACCAGACTTATATTCCCATCTCTGCATCTCGATCTGTTTCAGCTCTGATTTACCCCTCTCCTTGATTCTGCTATTTCAGGTGTTAGCAGCAGCCACATTTCTCGTTTTCAGGAAATAAATGAATGAGAGGAAATTCTCTCGACTCTAGGTTAGAGAAGCATGGTTGGATAATGACACCCCACTGCATAAGATAAGGGATACCCCAGATGGTAACCCCCTTAACCTTGATTGATCTCTATTTAGTACTCCTTCAAATAAAGTTGCCCCTTAACTTTGGCTCGACTCTCAATAGTGTTCGACTGTAAAAATGACGACTTTGCCCTTTGCGCTCTAAATGAGTAGTTTCTCCTTCTTTTGCTGCAAACGACTCCAAAACACCTAGTAACTCAAATTCACACATAAGATACATAATTTACATGAAAAATAGCAAAGAAAGCATAAATACTAGATATAAAATTAGGTGTTTATCACACCTATCAGTAGACTAGAAATCAAGACTTTATAGTTTTGATCACTAACATTGACAAACATGCTTGAGATAGCAACGCATGCGAGTTCGACTGAGCAATTCTATAACAGAACCTATTATCAAGTAAACATACTTCGTTGTTGTATTGTCTCGATCTTGCATCCATAGTCAATTACACAAGTTATCTTGTTGTCGTATTGTCTCGATCTCGTATCCATAGACGATCACACGAAGTGTGAACTGATTAGTTGTAATGTCTTGACTCAGTCCATAGACAATCACTTTCGGAGAAAGTACTTACAGGTGGATTTTTTTTTAGATTGGGGTATATTTGGATACCCTCATCTTTTCACCAACATGTCTTGATATCCTTGGAATCATCAACTCTTTGAACTCTTCGTAATTTCAAGCTGCAATGATTCTAAACGTGTTTAAGTCAGCATTGTTGTTGTTGAAGAACCGATTCCATAGCGATAACAAGTTTATAAAAAAATCTTCTCAATCATCGTCATATAGAAACATAAAATTATTCCTTTCTCGAAAGTTCAAATGTATCTCAAGTCTGAAGTAATAATACAGTGATATGTTTCTCCCCCTTAATCAATGCTTACATCTTTTGTGTAATAGATGTTAGATCATTGCTCGGTCGAACTCGCATGCGTTGCTATCTCAAGCATGTTTGTCAATGTTAGTGATCAAAACTATAAGTCTTGATTTCTAGTCTACTATAGCTAAGGTCTCAGACTAGGATAAAAAAGTGTAGTTGAGATCAAGAACTCCATGGAAATCATCATACAAGACGAAGGACTACTCAAGGAACTGGTGGATATTCATCGACTAAAAGGTATGTTGAGACTTGAACTTATCTATCACTACGAAGTATATTTATCTCCTATCTTGAGACAAAAGTCGTTTTGCTATATAGACTTAGATTATACACATTTGGTATTTCGAGCCGAGTTTACCTCGCCTATCTATTTCTCAAAATATGTGTTGGTAAAGCTTTCCCTTTAGCCAAGTTCATCTTTACCTAGTGACGAAAGTCATGTTAAGTTTCAATCACTTTGAAAATTGCTCTGACAAAAAATAGTTTGTGAATAACAACTATATAACGTCCCCTGAGAATGTTTCAATGATTGAAATGAGAGTTTAGACTATATAACCATTGGAGGATATAAACATTGTTGTGGAAACACATATATGTATAAATCCTTATTCCTTGAACCGAAGTTTGCGAAATTTTTTGATCAAGAGACCCGGAGAAGTATGTGAGCTAAGTCCGCGAACTGGCGGAAGTTCTCGACCCGACAATTTATGGTGGAGTTTGTGAACTCCATCCGGGAACTTAAGTCCGCGAACTTGAGTAGGTTATGTCTAAAAACGATGTTTGTGAACTTATCTTTATAAACTAAGGAATGTAATTGCAAACCGTGGCTATATAGTTCATGAACCGATTCAAGTGAATCAAATCATTTTTTCTTCAATTGTGTCTTATGTAGTACATGAGATTTCCTTGAAATTGAACAACTCTCTAACTAGTTCATTTGAGTCATTTGAACTAGTTATGGTGCAGAAGAATATGGTTGATATGAAAGTTATCATATGGCTAACCATTTTTTTAACTATTTTTGAACCAACTAATGTACAATTTTGGGTACAGTTACACAAACCTAGAAACGTGCATTCCATATGTGTATAACAAGCTATTTTTCGATCTAACGGTTGATAAATATTAGCTTGAATCTAATCAGTTTTTCATCTAACGGTGAATATTGAATGCTTTGTTACCAAGCTAACATTGATTGCAAACCCTGATTTGGAAGACTATATAAGGGAGAACTCTAGCAACTGGGAAACCTAATCCCCACATATTCCGTGTGATACTAGTTGTGCTAAGCTAGAGTCGATTCTCCTTTAACCTTTGGTTTCTTTTTCTAAACCAGATTAACGACTTAAAAACTTCATTGGGATTGTGAAGCCATACTGATACTACTTTTCTTGTAGTTGTGTGATCTGATCTTGCTGTTTCTATCGTACGAGTACAACTGTAATAATTGGCTTGAGATTTCTATCTCCGATAGGCAAGATATAAAGTAGTCACAAATATCTTCGTCTCATCGTTTTTGATTCCTCAATATCTTTTTTCGCTGCGTCGATTAAGATTATTGTGAGGTGATTGATAATACTGAGCTGTTCTTCGGAGAAGAAAATCTCACTGTTGATTAGATAAAATGAAGGTGGTGCCATTGAATCTGAAATGTATAAATGGGTTTTTCTGTTAGGAGATAGATTTCGATCTGAGTATGGAATTGGCTAGGAAAATCAGTGAGAAAGAGAATAAAATTCACGGAAGAAGCAATGTTGTTGATAATCTCAGAAAGGGTACTAGCTGTTTAGAGAGATTTGAGAATATTTTCATGGGTTTGAAGAACAAAAAATTGTAGGAATTGAAACAGGGAAGAAGGTGTTATGTGCTGTCAAGGTTAAATTCAAAGATAGGTTTATGCTGTTGATGGAAGTGAGGAGATGGTGGTGAAATTGAGAAGAACTCAGAGATGATGGAAGCAGTTAGGGTTTGCTGTTGATATAACTGGTGATGATTCAGCTTGAAGATGAGTTAAAGAAGAACAACTAATCATTGCCATGGATTAAATGGGTTTGTGGATTGAATCTGTGATGGAAGAGATTACAAGAAATTGATGGGTTTCAGCTAATTAAGATGGCAGAGATGGCTACAGCTTGGAGTTGTTACAGATGGTTTCTATTGAAGATGTATAATAGAACTGGTGGTTTGATTCTGTGTGAATGGCAGTATTTGGCAGGGGATGATGGCGTTGGCAGTGATTCTGAGGCGCAGTTCAAGGAGGAGAATGCAGCTGATGGCTGTCATATGAGCAAGTTCTGGTAGAGTTTATGAAGGGTTTTGACTGATTTTAGAAGCCAAGGAATGAACTGAATTGTTACTGATTATCTTGGTGTTACTGTGAATATGTGGAGGTTGCAGTGTAATTACAGATGTGGCAGCGGTGTTGAGAAAAATAAGGGGAAGCTGGTGTTGTGTTTCCAATCGCAGTTCAAGGAGGAGATGTAATGAGCACTGTGGTATTTAAAGAATAGCTGAAGCATATATGAATGGTGGGTTACTTGCGAATTTTAGCAGGTGATTTTGGTTGTGCCAAGTACAAGTTCAATGAAGTTCAATGAGATACAGGGATGGTGTTGCTACTGACACAGACAATGGGAAGTTATTGTATGGGTCAAGAATGTATGCAGAAGAACAAGGAGATGGAAGTATGGGTGCCGTGGTCCGGAACTGAAGCAATACAGATCGATGTTAACCAAGGAAATAAAGAAGTTGCGGATTCGAGTTTGGAATGAACTTGTGGTTGTCAGTGATCTGCTTACAAAGGATGAATTCTGTGTTTGCTTCGAATTTGTAATTGAAATGAGAAGTGTAGGTTGCTGCTCAAAAAATGAGTTTCAGAAAGCAGCAGGAGAACAACAAAATTTATGTGTTGTTACCATGGGGTATAAGAGATGGATGAATGTACTGGGATTTGAGGTGCTTTAGAATCTTAGCTATGAATCGAGTTGATTGCAGTGCAGTGAGGAATTGGTGCTGGTGCTTGTTTCTTATTGCAGGTGGCCTAACTGATCTGGAATGAATGGCTAGTGTGTTGTTGTGTTTGAGCTACAGTTGTTAGGAAGTGGTGGACAAAATGGTGAACTGCTGCTGTTTAATGGAGCTGAATGCAATGTTGATTGGCATGTGATGCAGCTGAAATGCAGGTGCTGAGATGTAGAGAACAAGCTGCAGTCTGAGGTGAATTTGTGGTTTTGATCTAATGGGTTGAATTGAAATGAGTTGCAAGGTTCAGTGCCTGAGAAATTAATAGGAGCTGGGTTGCAGTCCAGCCATCATGTCTGGATTGAATGCAATCATCGTGCAACACAGGTTCAGGCTGTTGCGATAGTTTTGTCCTAGAGCTCACTCAGCCCAGTTGGTTCTGACTCGCTATTGACTCAGCTGAGTTGTTTGACTCAATCTATGACTTGTCTGACTTTGACCCAGTTGACTAACAGGAGACCGTTGACTTTGACGGCCAGTGACGGAATATTCCGTCAACGGAGAAGAAGATTCTTATGCCGGTGGCGGCTTTCCGGCACATGATTCCCGCCAAAAACCTAGTTTTTTGGCGAGCGCTTTTGGGACAAAATTTCTACACGGGTTTTCTCACTCGTGGGCCGTGTGAATTTCCAACTAATGGACTTTGAAGACAAAACCTAATTTTGGAAGGAGAAAAAGCTATAAAAAGGAAGTTTTCTACAACTTTTGGGACACAATTTATATCACGTTTTATTCTATTCTTGGAGATTTTGCAGAGAACTACTTCTAGGGTTTGCTTTCTTTTATGTTTCATCTTCTTTCTTTGAATATTATGATGATGAACTCCATTAATATGAGTAACTAAATACTATTATTGGTTATGGGATAAAAGTTGATTTCTTCAAGCATGTTATTTGATTCTATGAATTAGTTTTGTCTCAATTTTATCTTTTATGATTCATCGTTTTTATTATCATATGATTTGAATGCTAGTTTGGTTGAGTCCGGAATCAATTGGATTTGTTTTCATCTCTAAATCTATATTAGGGTTTTCAGTACATAAAAGTTGTTTTCTCTGATTTTTAGTAGCGTCTTGTGGTTAATACTTGTAGTGATACATCTTTTTAATCGCATATGAATCATAACCTTTGTTAAAACGAATTAGTGCTTTTACACGTTTGTTTGCATCGATTAGTCTTATTTCATAGAACTTATTGCTCTTAGGGAGTTAAATCTAATTGTGCTTTTACACTTTAGGTTGATTTTTAAGTAGATTTCACAATAACATCTTTTAATGTTGTTTGTGATAAAATCAGGAAATAAACGGGATGCTCTTGCAATCAAGATATCCTATGACTTTTGATAATTTCGAAATTAAATACCAATTCTAATCATAGATGAAAAATACATGTTTGTGAATGATACTATCCCTTGACCAATATCTTCTCCTTATTGATTATTCAAATTATTTACTTTGCTTTATTTAGCTTTATTACTTTGATAAAAACAAAACACACTCTTGGGTTATTTCGGTTACTTAAGAATCTGAAAATTGCATAACAACAATCGTATCTCTGTGGATACGAACTCTTTCTTATCACGTACTTCATTCATATTTAGTAGAGTGAGAAAGTGAAATTATTTTTGACGCATACGACACGCTTCAAATTTTGGCGCCGTTGCCGGGGAGGCATTCGGCTTGTTATATAGTTTTGGTTTCTTATTTTTACGTTGTTTTTAATTTCATTTTGAGAATTGTGTTTCAGGTACCTTACTGAAATACAAACTGGGAGAAGCAATGGGTGATTCAAATCGCACACTCAAGGAGTTGGCTTCTCACAAGCTAGATACACAACATGGGTGTATTCAAACAAATTCTACTTTCGAGATCAAGCCGGGGCTGCTTAGAGAATTACCAAAGTTCCATGGCATGGTGAATGAAGACCCAAACAAGCATTTTATGTACTTCCACACCATTGTCATGGCCGTGCTTCCAGTGGATACTGATGCGGATGGTGCAATGTTGAAATTTTTTCGATTCTCTTTGGCGGATAGTGCTAAGGATTGGTTATATTATTTGCCTCCTGAAAGTGTCACAACATGGAATGGGTTGAAGAAACTCTTTTTAGAGAGATATTTTCCTGCGTCAAAGGCTACTCAAATTCGCAAGGAGATTTGTGGGATGAACCAAAATGTGGGAGAATCTTTATATGAATGTTGGGAACGATACAAGAGATTGGTGGCAAGCTGCCCTCATCACCAATTTAGTGACGTAATGATTATCCAATACTTCTATGAAGGTCTCCAAGCAAGTGATAGGAATCTTATTAACGCTGCAAGTGGTGGTGCACTTATGAACAAGACGGTGACACAAGCTAGGGAGTTGATTGAGAGTATGGCAGCAAATTCTCAACAATTTTCAAGTCGTGGATCAGAACCACCTACCAAGGGAGTTAATCAAGTTGACGAGATTATTAAATTACGTCAACAAATGAGCAATATGATGGTAATGATGCAACAAATTGCAGCAGTGGTTGTAAAACCATCACGCCCAGCTTATGAGAACGTATATCATGTCAATGCTATATTCTCAACTCAGCCGTATGGTATTTACTCCAACACTTACGAGCAAGTTGCAAGTTCTGTTTACATCCATCCACATGAGTTCCAACAACAAGTGCAACAACCACAACAAGGGAATAATCCAGAATTGGAGAAGATGGCTACTTTGGTGGAGGCTCTAATGTCTGTGGTACAACAAAATCAACAACTAGCGATCTTAAATCAGCAGAAAACGGATAATGCAATTAAGGAGTTACAATTACAAGTTGGTCAACCGCAACAACAACAATTATAGCAACAACAACAACCACCTGAAAATCAAGGGTCCAATATGGAAGAGTTGTTGAAATCTTTTATGCAAAGAACGGAGGGTGTGGTCCAAGACTTGCAAACACAAGTAGGTTCAATGGCCGAGGAGATTAATCAGTTGCATGCACAAAATGGTGATAAACTCCCTTCCCAACCTCTTAACTCAAGAGATGGTGTCAATGCTATTAAGATGGGAAGTGGTACACAATTTGTGCAACCCGAAGTTACAAATTCGGGTGAAGAAGAAGCACCAAAGGAACCAATTTTGGAGGAAAAGAACGCAGATTTTCCCCAAACTCCCGAGGTAACTAAATCAAACTCTAAACATCTTATTTCTACTTATGTTCCTCCTCTACCTTTTCCTGGCAGGTTCTCTAAAGCTAATGAGAAGGTGGAACAAGAAAGGGATATTTGGGATGTTTTTAAGAAGGTCCAAGTGAATATTCCACACATTGAAGTAATTAGGCAATCTCCTCGCTATGCAAAGTGTGTAAAGGAATTGTGCACTAACAAGCACAAGATAACCGTTAATGAGGTAATGAGTGTGGGGGAAAACGCTTCGGCGTATCTTACAAAGAAATTCCCACCTAAATTGAAAGATCCCGGTAGTTTCACTATTCCATGCACTATTGGTAAAACAAGGTTTGCGAAAGCTATGTTAGATTTAGGAGCGTATATTAATGTTATGCCTACTTCGATTTATGATGCTTTAAATCTTGGTCCTCTCAAGAAAACCGGCATAGTTATTCAACTTTCCGATAGATCTAATGTTTACCCTAAAGGGATTGTTGAGGATGTTTTGGTGCAGGTAAAAGGACTAATATTTCCAGTGGATTTCTACGTTTTAGACATGAGTGATGTGAATTCATCCTCGTCTACACCTTTACTATTGGGTAGACCATTTATGAGTACTGCTAGAACCAAGATTGATGTCCACAATGGCACCTTGACTATGGAGTTCGATGAAGAAGTCATACACTTCAACATCTTTGAGGCGAGGAAACATCAAAGTACCATTCAATCAGATTTCCATAATGTGTTGGTGTTGATGGTGGAATTCTATTCGGAGCTAAAATTGTAAAAGACAAATTCTAAGATGACGTCCTGCAAAGGATAAAGCCTTCATATGGTGAATATTCTCACCATATTAATTCATTGGAGCATGTGCAACCATCCCTGAGAATTAAAACCTACCCAGAGCGGAGCATGTAGCAACCATCCCGATTTTCTATAGGTTTGCAGCATTACAATTAATGCCCTACTCAAAGCCTTGTGTTCGACATGCAAACACCCGTAGTCTACCTGACGGCGAGTTATATTAGCCCCGTTGAATGCATGCAAGACTACCCATGTTAGTCTCACTTGCTGAAAACAAACTCAAAAATAGATCTCATCCGTCCAACTTCGCAGGCATGGTTGGACGGCCTAGATCGCGTGCGGGACCGAGTAGCATGCACGCGCATGCTCACCGCCAGCCTACCTTCCTCCTGGACTAATTGGTTTCCCCATGGGATCCGTGGAAGGTGCAAATACGCTAACTCCAAGTTGCGAGCCCGCAACTTGAAGGAATTAGGGTTTCCGCAGGGCGCAACCTCCCGACTTACGGCCAACGCACGGAAACGACCAACAGGCGAGACCATTGGCTGGCATCACCTCCATGCTCACCGTGGGCCCGGATACACGGCCAACCAATCGTCCATGGTTGGTTGCAGCCGGCTGTCTCGAAAATCGTTCCCAAAGGTAGCATGCGAGGTCACTTCTAATCTCGGCCATCCGTCATCGCAGGCGTGTTTGGATGGCTTAGATCGCGCCTATGGTCGCAAACCAAGCATGCACATGCTCGCCACCAACCCACCTCCATGCTGGTATGATAGGCTTGCCGGTTGGAGTCACGGACGTTGGGAAACATTAGCTTGAAGGTTGGGCCCGCGAACCCTAAAATTAGGGTTTGCCGACAAGTTGCGACCACGCAACTTTGGGGGGGTATGTACGAACGACCAGGAGGTGGAATTGCTGGACGACCTGGGCCCACCTCCACGGTGAACCAATCGGACATCTCCCCTAACTTCCATGCATCTCGATTTGCGTGCCCAAAGGTGGCATGTAAGGACACTTCTAATCTCGACCATCCTTCATCGCAGGCTAGAACGTGCGACCCAGATTGCTCCGATTGATTTTCAGCTGGCGTGGACGTGTAGAGTGGCGTCCCACCTACATGCAGGGACAATTTACCACTCCATGCACGCCTCCCAAGGCATAAAACCATTAGGGTGAAAGAGAAAGCTCGCAACCCTTCCAAACCCTAATCCAACGGTTATTCCTCCATCAATCTCGTCCGTCCAAGTTCGCATGCTTGGATGAATATCCTAGGAAGGGAGTTAGGTCATCCTCCACACTTCCCCATGGAAAAACCGGCCAAGGTGGGTCCCGCTCATGCGACCTCCGAACAATGCTTGAACATAGCTAGTTGAGTCACTTCAACTTGCAATCTTTTCATCAAGGTTGTGTAGGCTTCAAGTATGTTAAGCATATTTAATGCACCGCATGCATACGATATGCGCCTACAAACAACTTGATTATTTTACCTAGCACCGTTTGCTACTTATGTGGGTCCCACGACTCACTCGAGACGTTAATCACGTCACAACTTGGGGATACAAACTGGGGTATTGGTCTAGCAGTTTACAGCGTGCAACGTGCAACACGCCATCACAAGATCGTGTCAGGGAAATATGGGCGGTTAGCGATGATAGGAGAAGTGGGCAAGAAACCGTGTGACACTAACACACAACTCCACTTCCTCTATCACTCCACTTCCTCCACTTTCCCACGAGAGACGTGATGAAGGCTTATCGACTTGTATAAATAGGTTATCCTCCCTATTTCCAACAGAACACAGAAAAACCAAGTGTTAATACCATCGTATTCAACACCCATAGCCTGCCTGCAACATTTTCTAGCCTGCTCAACCTTCTGTTAACAAGTCATAAAATAGCCTTCATCTTCATACTCTCAACACCTTCTTCGCTTCCCTCCCTAAGATCAACCTCACATCATTCACCTGTGACCGAAACAAATCTGTAACGGCCTTGTCTTCGGTTTAAGCCAGAATTTTACAGATTATCTCTCGAATCAAAAGTGCTCATCGTGCAGCACATTTGTTGAAGGTTTAAATTCACTTCTCATCCACACACACCCAAAATTACCTAAACCTGCAGAAGTAGTTTTCTCCCACAAACAATTGGCGACCACAGTGGGAGGTTAATCTATCGGTTGTGAAGTCAATCTCTTCAATACCATTTCAATTTTCAAGAATGGTGGATCTTAGATCTAGATCAGCAACCAATCCTGAGGGAGGTAGCACCGATAGCACTTCTAGCGCTGATATCCCAATTACTGATGTCACTATACAACCCGCCAGTACAACCAACGTGTCCCGTGGAGTTGCGTCTTCTACCATCAGTACCACCAGTACCAGCGGAGCAGGAGCGTACATTCCAATAGGTGTGACACCTCCCATTACAAGAGCTAGAGCGGCTGTAAATCCAGGAATTTCCTCAAGCATGACACCTCCGTCCATCACCAGAACGACTGCTACTCCCCCTTCAGGACGAGGATCTGGAGGACCCAAAGGAGGGCAACCTCCTATCACCATGGTGGACTTGATGGAGAGACAAGAAACCCTCGCTAAATCTCAGGCAGACATGGCAACCACTCAGAATGAGGTACTCACCTTCCTTAAAACATTAACCGATCGATTACCACAAGAGTCGAGATAGCCCCAAGGGACAACAAGAAATACGTTCAGCACACCTGGTGCAGGTGCCTCAGTTGCGCAAGCCTACCTGAACGAAGAGTCTTATGCTGCTGACCACGCAAGAGAAAGGGACCAGGAGCGTCTCAGGTAAAGGAGCTGACCATCCAACTTTATTACACGTGAAGATCTGGAGAGACTCCTCCAAAATCGTGGCAAATAAAATCTGATGGACGCGCATCGATACCAGCCTCCATATCCACAAGACGTGCAGCGGATTCCTCTTCCCAGGGGATATACCTCCCCTCAATTCACCCTTTACGATGGTACCGGTAATGCTCGTGAACACGTCTCTCGATTTTTATAATCCTTAGGAGAACACGAATACAATCACGTTCTCCGCCTGAATGAATTCTCCAAATCACTTACGGGGAGAGCCTATACGTGGTACAACAACATCGCACCCGACAGCATATCCAATTGGAGTGAGATGGTCAGCGCGTTTTACAAGAAGTACTTCTTTGTATCTGAGCAAGTTACTTTCTCAGACCTGGGGAGAATCTCCCAACGGAACAACGAACATCCAAATGATTTTGTCAAAAGGTTCAGAACACAAGCGTTGGACTTCCATGAACCAAATATCATAGAACGACAACTGGTGGAATTATGCATCAACGGAATGATACCCATATATCGCGCCCTGCTGGAAAACTTAGGATTCCAGACGTTCTCAGAGCTCCATGAAGAAGCCAAACGTTCATCCACTACCGCCCCAGCATTATTGGAAAGAACCAGGATTGTTCGGAGCGATGATTCACGAGATAATCGGGAAAATAGGCGCCTCATCAACAAGCAGTATAATACTGGCCCTTCTGTCAGTGTAGTAAGCGAAGGAGGAAAGGGAAAAGCTCCAGCGGCGGCAGAACAACTACCCAAGCATGCGGATCAAATGCATGAAGCTTCGCCTCGAAAGGGAACATGCAAAGATCATGCGCAGAGCACCGAAAACACAGGCTTCCCGTTTCCGATAAATGAAGTAATGGAACTCTTGGAGGCATGGATTCAGGATGATGCTATCAAGCTACCTCCTATCAGACGTCCACCAACTGAGAAAGACATGGCAGACCCTAAGTACTGCCGTTATCATAGGTTTGTCCACCACCCAACTAAGGATTGCAACAAGTTTAAAGAAATATTTAGGGAAAAGATAGCAGCAGGAGAGCTTCAATTGGGAAATGAAGGAGTTCACAGAGACCCTCTTCCTGTCCGAAGTTGCATGATATCTGGAGACTCTGTGCGCAAAACTGCACAATCCATGATGGAACACTTGTGTGAAATCTTGTACCTTTCCAAGGTACAAATTCAAGATATATTCATGGCCCTCAACCGTATTGTGTTAGGAAGGTGCTTGTACCCAGGAAAAGAAGTCGTTCCAGCATCTCAAGCCTCCTTGGAAGATAGCGCCAACAAAGGAAACTGGGACTTTTGACCGTCGCCCATTTGAAAGATGTCAAGTTCGATAGCACATTAATCGATGCAGCTTCTGAATTCAACATTGTTACTATCAAGACCCTGCAAGCTGCGAAAATCTCAAAGAAGGAGGCTACCCGTTGTCCTACTGTGATCAAGAGCCCAGCAGGAGAGTTTGTGGATGTCTACGGATACATTGACCTTGATGTCAAGATCGGTAACACTCCAACACAAGTCAAATTCCATATAATTAAGGAATATCCGGATTACGACGTGATTCTGGGGCGCCCGTGGGTACACAAGGCGCATTCCTTACCAATCTCAGTACCTGGAAGAATCTCCAACAAGCCAGCTCCGATGATTTCCAACAAACCTTGGAGACTCGAAGACTGCCTGTTGCCTCCATACAAATAACTCACAAGCATAACACAACTCCCTGGTGAAAGCCCTTCGTCCTACGTCAAGAGATTTCGAGCCCAAGTAAGTCTCATTGAACAACCCTCTTTGCAAGTAGTTGATGATTGTCCTGCTGGACCACAGGGGACTGTTTCACCTGACAGGCGGGCCACCAACAAGAGATGTGAATGGAGTTCTGGCCCCTTTAAGCTCTTCACAAAAAGTTTGGAAGCAGTCAAGAACGACACGTGTCATAAGCAAGCTGTTATACCAAGTCCAAATCCGTTTCAAATCGGAGATATGGTAGCAAAGGTAACCACGTTCCAAGTTGGAAACATGGCAGTAGAAATAACTGCCCAGCCTAATATGCCTGCAAAGGAAGAAGAAGTATTCTTAGTGGCAGATGTTATCTTGGGAGGTTACTGCAAGATCATCAATGCAGACAAACTCGAAGGTGTGGTTGTTCACTCACGATGGCTCAAGCCCTACCTCACTTGAAGACACGATATCACCTATCTAATCCCCCCGGGGGGATTCCTCCAAAAATTTTCCTTTTCACAATATTTGTAATTCCTTCAAAATGATGGCACCGCTTGCCTTCATACTTATCAGGGTTTCAATATTTCTTTAAGTAATCAAGATTTAATTCCTTTTATAACTTCTCATAAAATCACACAAAGTTATGAGTCACCTTCAAACCACCATTACCCAAAAAAAAAACCCTAAATCCTCATACCAGCCTGGTAATATGGGAGGAATAAAACATGTAAAAAGGGGAGGAGGAAGGTATCCTACATGATCTACTTCAACAGAGCCAGACTCACGTCAGGGGGCACAAGCAGAAAAAATATGCATGTTTCGAAAGAAACATTGAATAAAACTTTGTTCAAGACAAGCAAGCAAAGAAGAAAACTTCAAACTCAGCCGCCACTGAGTATAAAAAAAAACTACAAAGAAGAATAACAGGGAAACTCAATTGCTGGTTGCATCTTCATCACTATTGGGATCCACATCTTGTGCCGCTTTCTCCAGAGACGCCTCAACTTCTTCTTCTGGCACAGCAGCTACCGCCTCAACATATTTAGCATGCATATCTTCTGCACCTTCTAAAGAATCCATTACAACCTTGGAAATCGTGTCAATCACTTTTGGACGTTCAGTATCAGGGTCAAGGATTATCACACCACCACGTATTGGGTAATCACACTTCCCATCACCCGCAGGACGTTCGTGTTCAACCCTCCATCTCTTCAACCGAGCTGCAAACCTTTCAGCTCTCGAGCTTACTGGTGCTTGTGACGACTCGCGTTTCCACTTCGCTCGCAACGCTTCTTCGTGTCTTTGTTTTTCCTCCATATCGATTGTAACTGAAAGAGCATGGAGTCGCCCCCTGACAATGGTTAAATGCAAGACAGACATTCCTTGTACGGCATGGCCGACTTCACGAAGTGGCGAATCAATTTTAGTCATCACCTCCTCATGTGCGTTAGCTTCTGGTTTATCAACTTCAAAACTTTTTTCTGGAGAAGCTGCAGAGTGATCATCACCTACTCCTTTCATGATGTGCTGCAAAAAAAAAAAAAAAAAAAAAAAAAGAGGAAGATAAGTTACGGCGGCACATAAGAAGTATTCTAATCACAACTATCACCAATCGATTAAGAAATCAACGTGTGGAGCAATACCTGAGATGTTGAAGAAAACGATCGCCTAATGATAAGAATACATGAAAACTTCTTTATATGCTTCACGATCCAACAAGATCCCCAGGAGAAAATAAGTCCACCTTTGCCGCTTTCTGAGGCTGTTAAGTCGGGATTGTGATCAACAATATTTATCGAATGCACGATGCTTGCTAGTCATATGAGAAGGCACAGAAATAGGAAGGCCAAGGTGGATCGACCCACCAAGCTGTACTTCCCCAGCCGAGCTTTACCATTGGAAGGATCAACTCAACCGGCTCCAAGGCATTTAACACACATGACATACCTTCTCCCACATGGTAAACATGTATTTACTCTGGCTTTAGTTATTTTTGTATGCAAATTGTCACCATCTCATGCCTACCCTACAATAGTGTAACCATTGCATGCTAGGCAGGGGACTTAATGTTGATGGTGGAATTATATTCGGGGCTAAAATTGTAAAAGACAAATTCTAAGCTGACGTCCTGCAAAGGATAAAGCCTTCATATGGTGAATATTCTCACCATATTAATTCATTGGAGCATGTGCAACCATCCCTGAGAATTAAAACCTACCCAGAGCGGAGCATGTAGCAACCATCCCGATTTTCTATAGGTTTGCAGCATTACAATTAATGCCCTACTCAAAGCCTTGTGTTCTACATGCAAACACCCGTAGGCTACCTGATGGCGGGTTATATTAGCCCCGTTGAACGCATGCAAGACTACCCATGTTAGTCTCACTTTCTGAAAACAAACTCAAAAATAGATCTCATCCGTCCAACTTCGCAGGCATGGTTGGATGGCCTAGATCGCACGCGGGACCGAGTAGCATGCACGCGCATGCTCACCGCCAACCTACCTTCCTCCTGGGCTGATTGGTTTCCCCATGGGATCCGTGGAAGGTGCAAATACGCTAACTCCAAGTTGCGATCCCGCAACTTGAAGGAATTAGGGTTTCCGCAGGGCGCAACCTCCCCACTTACGGCCAACGCACGGAAACGACCAACAGGCGAGACCACTGTCCGGCAGCACCTGCATGCTCACCGTGGGCCCGGCTACACGGCCAACCAATCATCCATGGTTGGTTGCAGCCGACCGTCTCGAAAATCGTTCCCAAAGGTAGCATGCGAGGTCACTTATAATCTCGGCCATCCGTCATCGCAGGCGTGTTTGGATGGCTTAGATCGCGCCTATGGTCGCAAACCAAGCATGCACATGATCGCCACCAACCCACCTCCCCGCTGGTATGATCGGCTTGCCTGTGGGAGTCACGGACGTTGGGAAACGTTAGCTTGAAGTTGGGGCCCGCAAACCCTAAAATTAGGGTTTGCCGACAAGTTGCGACCACGAAACTTTGGGCGGGTGTGTACGAATGACCAGGAGGCGAAATTGCTGGCCGACGGTGTCTACATGCTCACCATGGTCCCACCTCCACGGTGAACCAATCGGACAACTACCCTGACTGACATGCGTCTCGATTTGCGTGCCCAAAGGTGGCATGTAAGGACACTTCTAATCTCGACCATCCTTCATCGCAGGCTAGAACGGGCGACCCAGATTGCTCCGATTGATTTCCAGCTGGCGTGGACGTGTAAAGTGGCGTCCCACCTATATGCAGGGAAAATTGGCCACTCCATGTACGCCTCCCAAGGCACAAAACCGTTAGGGTGAAAGAGGAAGCTCGCAAGCCTTACAAACCCTAATCCAACCGTTATTCCTCCATCAATCTCGTCCGTCCAAGTTCGCATGCTTGTATGAATAGCCTAGGAAGGGAGTTAGGTGGAAAACAAGGTATCACCATGATCACCATCCTCCAGACTTCCCCATGGCATAACCGGCCAAGGTAGGTGCCACTCATGCGACCTCCGAACAACGCCTGAACATAGCTAGTTGAGTCACTTCAACTTGCAATCTTTTCATCAAGGTTGTGTAGGCTTCAAGTATGTTAAGCATATTTAATGCACCGCATGCATACGATATGCGCCTACAAACAACTTGATTATTTTACCTAGCACCGTTTGATACTTATGTGGGTCCCACGACTCACTCGAGACGTTAATCACGTCACAACTGGGGGATACAAACTGGGGTATTGGTATGGCGGTTTACAGCATGCAGCGTGCAACACGCCATCACAAGATCGTGTCAGGGAAACATGGGCGGTTAGCGATGATAGGAGAAGTGGGCAAGCAACCGTGTGACACTAACACACAACTCCACTTCCTCCATCACTCCAATTCCTCTACTTTTCCACGACAGACGTGATGAAGGCTTATCGACTTGTATAAATAGGTTCTCCTCCCTATTTCCAACAGAACACAGAAAAACCAAGTGTTAATACCATCGTATTCAACACCCAGAGCCTGCCTGCAACATTTGCTAGCCTGCTCAACCTTCTGTTAACAAATCATCAAATAGCCTTCATCTTCATACTCTCAACACCTTCTTCGCTTCCCTCCATAAGATCAACCTCACATCCTTCACTTGTGACCGAAACAAATCTGGAACGGCCGTGTCTTCGGTTTAGGCCAGAATTGTACAGATTATCTCTCAAATCAAAAGTGCTCATCGTGCAGCACATTTGTTGAAGGTTTAAATTCACTTATCATCCACACACACCCAAAATTACCTAAACCTGCAGAAGTAGTTTTCTCCCACAAACAGTTGGAAGCCGTCTAAGGCGTAACAAGCAAGGAGTAAGTCGGTCTGATGACTTTAAACCAAGCGCTAAGTGGGAGGCAACCCACCGGTTTTGTATCTTTACCTTTATCTTTTAATTTTTAAGCATTTGCTTTTATCTTTATTTTCTTTGTTTTTGCATATCATTTACGGAATTTCCCACCTTGAACTTTCTTTGGATGATTCAATTTTACATTGAGGACAATGTAAATTGTAAGAGTGGGGGAGCATTTATATGTTTGTATAGTTTGTTTTAGTGTATTTTATGCCTTTAGTAAAAAAAAAAAATCAGAAAAATAGAAAAACCAAGAAAAAATTTGTGCTTTTTGAACTCCGAAATCTAGAAACTTGTGCCTTTAAGATGACACCATTAGTGGATGAAACCATTTTGATTGCAGGAGTTGAGGAAACAATTAACTAAAAGGGATGAACATAGCTCAGAAATCACAAATAGCATGATAGTTGTTACCATATCTCGGAATATCACCATATCACATTCTATTTTTATTTTTCCATATTTATCTATTGTTCTCTAAGTGCTTTGGTGGGTCACTAAACATCGACTTGTTATTACTGCTAAGATGAAATAGAGTGATTGAGTTGCTAAAAAAATAAAAAAAGAAAGAAAAAGAAAAAAAAGACCAACCATTTAGACCAAACGGAATAAAAAAGACCCTTGGATAGCAGTATGTGTGAAACGTTGTCCCTGTATCCGTCGCCTAAACAAGCGTGGAATGCAGGATCCAAGGCAACTATCACGTACTTGCTGACAAGAAGCATGCGCTTGGATCCAAAAGATTGAATCATGCTGTCACAAAAACAAAAAAAAAAGTGAAAAAGGAAAAAAGGAAAAAAAGAAAAAAAAGTATTATATTGGTTGAATAAAGTCACTCCTGGTTCCCTTGTATATGCCAGTGAGTTGATGTAGAATTCAAACCAGTAGCTCAATACAATAGGGTGCATAGGTTCATCTTGGCAGTGACATTCAGACAGATATGGGAAACATCGATCACTTGTGAACATTCGCCAACATCTACATCCATATCCATCTTCTTAATCTTTTCATTGTGATTGTGGTTTGTTAGTTTCTGAGTATTGTGGCTTGTTCGATTATATAATTAAAGTTTTATTTACTAATATATGAATTCAATTTGTGCAAGGTGCCTCCTCATGTAATCATTTTGGATTCGTTCATTGATTTGTCACAAATAGACGGAGTTGGAAATATAGGTTTTGTAGGCAGACCTCTTGTAAACCTTCACGAGACTATAACTCGTCCACTAGGGACACCTAGGGGTTTAAAGGCTTGTTATTTATGCTAAAAGTGACCGTAGCCTCGACGAGACGGAGTTGTATGTATGTTTTATAATTATTTTGTTTGATTTGCTCGAGGACTAGCAAAGTCTAAGTGTGGGGCAATTTGATAGGTGTGATAAACACCTAATTTTATAACTAATATTTATGTTTTCTTTGCTATTTTTCATGTAAATTATGTATCTTATGTGTGAATTTGAGTTACTAGGTGTTTTGGAGTCGTTTGGAGAAAAAGAAGGAGAAACTACTCATTTAGAGCGCAAAGGGAAAAGCCGTCATTTTCACAGTCGAACACTATTGAGAGTCGAGCCAAAGTTAAGGGGCAACTTTATTTGAAGGAGTACTAAATAGAGATTAGCCAAGGTTAAGGGGGTTACCATCTGGGGTATCCCTTATCTTATGCAGTGGGGTGTCATTATCCAACCCTGCTTCTCTAACCTAGAGTCGAGAGAATTTCTTCTCATTCATTCATTTCCTGAAAACGACAAATGTGGCTGCTGCTAACACCTGAAATAGCAGAATCAGGGAGAGGGGTAAATCAGAGCTGAAACAGATTGAGATGCAGAGATGGAGAAGAAAATCTCACTGTTGATTAGAGAAAATGAAGGTGGTGCCATTGAATCTGAATGTATAAATGGGTTTTGCTGTTAGGAGATAGATTTCGATCTGAGTATGGAATTGTCTAGGCAAATCAGTGAGAAAGAGGATGAAATTCACGGAAGAAGCAATGTTGTTGTTAATCTCAGAAAGGGTACTAGCTGTTTAGAGAGATTTGAGAAGATTTTCATGGGTTTGAAGAACAAGGAATTGTTGGAATTGAAACAGGGAAGAAGGTGTTATGTGCTGTCAAGGTTAAATTCAAAGATCGGTTTATGTTGTTGATGGTAGTGAGGAGATGGTGGTGAAATTGAGAAGAACTCAGAGATGATGGAAGCAGTTAGGGTTTGTTTTTGCTATAACTGGTGATGATTCAGCTTGAAGATGAGTTAAACAAGAACAACTAATCGCTGTCATGGATTAAATGGGTTTTTGGATTGAATCTGTGATGGCAGAGACTACAAGAAATTGATGGGTTTCAGCTAATTAAGATGGAAGATATGGCTACAGCTTGGAGTTGTTACAGATGGTTGCTATTAAAGATGTATAATGGAACTGGTGGTTTGATTCTGTGTGAATGGCAGTATTTGGCAGGGGATGATAGCGTTGGCAGTGATTCTGAGGCGCAGTTCAAGGAGGAGAATGCAGCTGATGGCTACCATATGAGATAGTTCTGGTGGAGTTTATGAAGGGTTTTGACTGATTTTAGAAGCCAAGGAATGAACTGACTTTTTACTGATTGTCTAGGTGTTACTGTGAATAGGTGGAGGTTGCAGTGTAATTACAGATGTGGCAGTGGTGTTGAGCAAAATAAGGGGAAGCTGGTGTTGTGTTTCCAATCGCAGTTCAAGGAGGAGCTGTAATGGGCACTGTGGTATTTGAAGAATGGCTGAAGCATATATGAATGGTGGGTTACTTGCGAATTGTAGCAGGTTATTTTGGTTGTGCCAAGTACAAGTTCAATGAAGTTTAATGAGATGCAGGGATGGTGTTGCTACTGACACAGACAATGGGAAGTTATTGTATGGGTCAAGAATGTATGCAGAAGAACAAGGAGATGGAAGTATGGGTGCCGTGGTCCGGAACTGAAGCAATACAGATCGATGTTAACCAAGGAAATGAAGAAGACGCGGATTCGAGTTTGGAATGAATTTGTGGTTGTCAGTGATCTGCTTACAAAGGATGAATTCGGTGTTTGCTTCGACTCTGTAATTGAAATGAGAAGTGTAGGTTGATGCTCAGAAAATAAGTTTCAGAAAGCAGCAGGAGAACAACAAAATTTATGTGCTGTTACCTTGGGGTATAAGAGATGGATGAATGTACTGGGATTTGAGGTGCTTTAGAATCTTAGCTATGAATCTAGTTGATTGCAGTGCAGTGAGGAATTGGTGCTGGTGCTTGTTTTTTTATTACTGGTGGCCTAAATGATCTGGAATGAATGGATAGTGTGTTGTTGTGTTTGAGCTACAGTTGTTAGGCAGTGGTGGACAAAATGGTGCACTGTTGTTGTTTAATGGAGCTGAATGCAATGTTGATTGGCATGTCATGCAGCTGAAATGCAGGTGCTGAGATGTAGAGAACAAGCTGCAGTCTGAGGTGAATTTGTGGTTTTGAGCTAATGGGTTGAATTTAACTGAGTTGCAAGGTTCAGTGCCTGAGAAATTAATGGGAGCTGGTTTGCAGTCCAGCCATCATGGCTGGATTGAATGCAATCATTGTGCAACACAGGTTCAGACTGTTGCGATAGTTTTGGCCTAGATCTCACTCAGCACAGTTGGTTCTGACTCGCTACTGACTCAACTGAGTTGTTTGAATCAATCTCTGACTTGTCTGACTTTGACCCAGTTGATTAACAGTAGACCGTTGACTTTGACGGCTAGTGACGGAATATTCCGTCGACGGAGAAGAAGATTTCGATGCCGGCATCGACTTTCTGGCACATGATTCAGGACAATTGGGGATATAAACATTGTATACATATATGTATAAGTCCTTAGCACTTGAACCGAAGTTTGCGAACTTTGTAGATCAAGTGAAACCAGAACTTGAGCAGCCAACTCAGTCAGCGAACTCAGTCCGCGAACGTGCGTAGTTCTCGAATCCGAGAATTTCTGCTGGAGTTGTAGCTCGGTTTCAGTCCGCGAACTCAGTCTGCAAACTGACGGAAGTTCTCGAACCCGAGAATTTCTGCTGGAGTTTGTGAACTCCAACCGGTTAACTTAAGTCCGCGAACCCTGTCCGCGAACTTAAGTGGTTATGTCTAAAAACGATGTTTGTGAACTTATCTTAATAAACTAATAATTGCTATTACAAACCGTGGGTTTATAGTTCATGAATCGATTCGAATGAATCACATTGTTTTTGCTCCAATTGTATCTTGTGTAGTACACGAGATCTCATAGCAATTGAACAAGTCTCTAACTAGTTCATTTGAGTCATTTGGATTAGTTATGGTGAAGAAGAATATGGTTGATATGAAAGTTATCATTTGGAAAACCATTTGGTTAACTAGTATTGAACCAACTATTGTACATGTTTGGGTACGGTTACACAAACCCAAAATCGCCAAGTACATGTGTATGACAAGCTAAGTTTTCGATCTAACAGTTGAGAAATATTAGCTTGTATCTAATCAGGTTTTCATCTAAAGGTGAATATTGAATGCTTTGGTACTAAGCTAACATTGATTGCAAACCCTGATTTGAAAGACTATATAAGGGAGAACTCTAGTAACTGGGAAACCTAATTCCCGCACATTCTGTGTGATACTAGTTTTCTAAGATAGATTCGATTATCCTTTAACCTTTGGTTTTCTTCTTCTAAAACCAGGTTAACGACTTAAAGACTTCATTGGGATTGTGAATCCATACCGATACTACTTTTATCGTAGTTGTGTGATATGATCTTGATGTTTCTATCGTAAAAAAACAATTGTAATAGTTGGCTTGAGATTTCTATCTCCGATAGGCAAGATATAAAAGTAATCACAAACATCTTCGTCTCATCTTTTGTGATTCCTCAATAATCTTCTTCGCTGCGTCGATTAATTTTATTGTGAGGTGATTGATAAAACTGAGTTGTTTTTCGGGAATATAAGTCTAGTTTTATTTATTGGTTCCTTCTCACCTTGATTTATCAAATGAATGAACAAAACTCATAGGTTTATTCGTGGGAGACGAATTTATCTATCTTGTAGACTTTTCTGTGTGAGACAGATTTGTTTACTAAAGTCTTCGACTTTGGGTCGTAGCAACTCTTGGTTGTGGGTGAGATCAGCTAAGGGAACCAAGTGCGCAGTATCCCTTTTGGGATCGAGGCGTAGGAGCATAACCGTACCTTGGATCAGTGTGAGATTGATTGGGGTTCAACTACAGTCCAGACCGAAGTTAATTTGGAGTAGGCTAGTATCTGTAGCGGCTTAATACAGTGTATGTTTAATCTGGACTAGGCCCCAGGGTTTTTATGCATTTGCGGTTTCCTCGTTAACAAAATTCTGGTGTCTGTGTTATTTCTTTTCCGCATTATATTTCGTTATATAATTGAAATAATACAGGTTGTAGTACCAGAATATCGCTACAACGATATTCTCATGATAAGAACAACGCTTTTACGAGAAGGTCAAATATTCCTATAAGGATAAATGACATTGTTCACGAGAGTGTCGTGAGGATTCTTCAGCGACATTTGGCGAGCGTCACGGGGAAGCATGATAATAACTGACGATTGAAGAGACATGTTATGAGAGTGTTGTTTCACGAGGATTGCAAAAGTTGGCAAAGATTAACATTGCAAATACCACGATGAGATCGCATAATATATCCGAAAGAAGGGGAAAACTTAGCTGTCACCCACATCAGATTCTACCCTCATCAGATTCGGCTAATAACAAATCGAATTCAGAAACATCTTCCATTCGAGCATCAAATTCCTCCATCTCAGTTCATCCTCTGAATTTTTACTACAAACCCATTAACCTCCATCTACGACTCAGAACCCTAACCAGAATCATCAATTCTTACTTGTTCTTTTCAGCATCAACACCTGAAATTCCAATGAATTTAGCCACCAACAAGCTCCATCTTTGTTGCTTCTTGCTGTAGCATGAATTTTTGCAAAACCCATCACTTAATCAAACATGAACCCATGAATATAAACACTAGGATCTTCCAAGCAAGCAACAACATCTTCTTCCCTTCATTTCAATCAAAACCCATTCAAAGTAACACTTCATCTTTACAAGATTTAGCACACCCCAATTTTTCTTAGAACAATTCAAACCCTAACTTCTCTGTGCCACTTCCAAAAAGAATCAATTACGAATTTGACTAAAACCCATCTTATAATTCATCACAATCCCTTCAATCACCTCATAATATCCTCCATCACTTCATTTATATCCTCAATCTTCAAGAACACAAAGATTTAGTTCTATTTCGTCCCTGAATTTCATCGATTTCCTTTCACAGCCACCTCTCATTCATTCCAGGTGAGGAGATAATGATTGAGAAAACATTTCTCTCGATTTAGGTTTAGGTGTAGGAATGGGGATGGATATACCCACTTACGTGAAGTATATAGGGGGTACTCGGATGACTCTAAGCACCCACTCATTAGATAATGGCCTCCAACATCTTCTCTTTGCTTCTCTAGACTAAGCTGTATTAGTTGTCCCTCATCGTTGGCTTGGTTCGACTCCGCTCCGCTTCCAATAGTATTTGCACAGGAAATGACGCTTTGGCCCTTCTTGTCTATTCTGTCTTCGAATCCTTCCACCAATAATCATCTCTTACTTCTCAAATCTTCTTCATCTCTTTAATTTATTTTCATTACTAAAGTTGTCATGCTTTTCAGACATAGTTTGCAACACTAAAGCCGACATACTTTTCAGAGATAGATGAATAAATAAAAGCAAATAATGAGAAATAGCCCGCCTTCAACACTTTTGCCCTGTTTCCTCTTCTTTTGTTCCAAATGACTCTAAATATCTAAACACTTAAAAGCAAACATAAGATACGTATTTTACAAGAAAACTCAGCAAAGAAAGCATAAACAATAGATAAATATTAAGGTGTTTTATAAGTAAATAAAGTTTTCCTTAGAAAGTCGAACAAACCAAAATACTCGAAATCTAACTAACCACAATCACAATGAAAATATTAAGAAGATGGATATAGAGGTAGATGTTTGCGAATGTTGACAAATGATCGGTGTTTCCCATATCTGTCTGAAGGTCACTACCAAGATGAACCTATGCATCCTATTGGATTAAGCTACTGGTCTGAATTCTAGTGTCAACACAACTGGCATATACAATGGAACCAGCAGTCAACAATCTTAATTCTACATCAACTCAACTGGAAGATACAAGGGAACTAGGAGTCGACTTTATTAAACAATAATAATATTTTTTCTCCAGCAGCGCCGCCCCCTTTTATTCCCTCGGAGTCAGTGGGTGTTGATTCAATAGTTGTTGATTCCAAAGTCGTTCTTGCTGCCATCAAGAGCTTCCCCAAAGGAACATCTTGTGGTCGAGATGGTTTACGCGCGCAATATTTGGTGGATGCATTGAGTGGTCCGGCTTCAGTAGTATCAGACGAGTTAGTGGCTTCAATTGCTGGGGTTATCAATTTATGGTTGGCAGGAAAATGTCCTAGTGGTTTAGGTGAGTTCGTATTCAGTGCACCCTTGACACCGTTATTGAAGCCGGGTGGTGGTCTTAGGCCCATATCGGTTGGTACTATTTGGCGCAGATTGGTTTCTAAGATAGTTTCTTTCTCTGTTGGAAATGCCATGAATGATTACTTGGGAGACCAACAATTCGGGGTTGGTGTGCTTGTTGGAGGTGAGAGAATTTTACACGCTGTAAATAGCTTGCTGGAATTTAAAGTCCAGTCCGACAATATGTCAATGCTTCTTGTTTACTTTTCAAACGCTTTCAATATGGCCAGTCGGTCACACCTCATTAAGGAAGTTCGGCTTCATTGTCCAGGTATTTCACATTGGGTGGAATTTTGCTATAGTATGCCTGCTAGACTTTATTATGATAATTATATTTTGTCCTCGGCACTTTGTGTTCAACAAGGGGACCTACTCGGTCCATTGTTGTTCGCCTTGACTCTCCATCCTCTAGTGAAAACTATTACCTTGCAGTGCAAACTTGATTTGCATGCCTGGTATCTTGATGATGGAACTATTATTGGGACACTCTCGAGGTGGCTAAATCTCTGAGCATTATTGAATCTGAGGGCCCGGACAGAGGTTTGCATCTTAATATTAAGAAAACGGAGGTCTTTTGGACAACTGCTGATTCTAGAAGTTTTGATGAAGATGTTTTTCCTCGAGATATTGGCAGACCAACTAAGGGTGTGAAACTCTTGGGGGGGCCGGTGAGTCTTGATTTGAGTTTTATTAGTGATATGGCATTGGCTAGAGTTCACAAGACTATCCAGTTAATGTCTGCCATCAAAAAACTCAAGGACCCTCAGAGTGAGATGTTATTGCTTCGTAATTGCACCGGTGTGTCCAAATTGTACTTTGCTATGCGTACTACCAACCCAACAGCTTTACAACATGCAACTGAGCTGTTTGATGATCATCTATTTCAACACTTGAGACTTCTGGTAATAGGTGACGGGGCAAGTTTTGGGCCTTTACAACTGCGACTAGCTACTCTTCCAATCAAGGAAGGTGGTCTTGGCATTTACACTATGGCAGATACCCGGCACTATTGTTATCTTGCTTCTCAGAATCCAATAGTTCATGTTCAAAAGGTGATTCTTGGGAACTTATTTTCTTCAAACAATGGTTTTGTTTATCACTCGACAATTCATAACTTCATCCAGGTATGTGGTTTACCTTCTACATATTGCGTTGATGATACTGCCCCCTTCTATGCACTCCATGGAAGTCACTTATTTCGACGCAGTTAAGAACAAAATCCCCAACCAATTCTCTATATCTGCAAGAGATTCCATTTTGTGGCAATGCAATCGTGTTAAGTATGCTCAAGATTACCTTTTAGCCGTACCAATCAGCAGACTGAATCAATGTCTTGGACCGAAACAGTTTAGAGCTGTAGTCTCCTACCGCCTTGGTATCTCCATGTTTGTTGAAGGTGGCCTCTGCTCAAGCTGTAATAAACCCATGTATATTTTTGGATATCACGCTCTTCATTGTGCCAAGGATGTGGGGATCAAGTTTTGGCATGACCTGGTACGTGATATAATCGCTGATATTTTCTATAAAGTTGGTGTGCCCGCTCGTAAAGAAGTTGCCTTGGGGTTTTTGTCTGATGATAATAGAGATCTGCGTCCTACTGACATCCTTGTTCTTAATTGGTAGAATGGTCAAGATGTTTGTATAGATGTTACAGGAGTCTCACCTTTCACAGGTGAAGGTGTTCGTGCTTTTTCCCCCCGCCAAGCCATTTCAAATGTTGTATTGCGAAAACGTAACAAATACTTAGTCCAATGTGTTTCACATGGTTATGGTTTGGGTGTCCTAGCCTTTACCACGTTGGGAGAACTAGGTGAGGATACTTTGTGTTTTTTTAAGAGATTAAAGAATTGTCTGGTCAGTAATGACAT
This sequence comes from Papaver bracteatum, assembly GCA_023529315.1. Taxonomy (NCBI): domain Eukaryota; kingdom Viridiplantae; phylum Streptophyta; class Magnoliopsida; order Ranunculales; family Papaveraceae; genus Papaver; species Papaver bracteatum. Next base: position 508,780 of record JAJJWX010002972.1, read on the forward strand.
CAGTAGTGGGGTAGGTAAATTTATTTTTTACATATTAGGGGTTGCTATTCAAAAAGGGGTTGGTGCTCAGCTTTTTGCTAGGTTTCCAACCAAAGTTTTGTACGACTCTATCGACATTTAGTCGTTTATGTTTGTTGGAAATTAATTAATTTATTTTTCTTTTTCACTTTTTTTTTTTGGACAGCATGATTAGATCTTTTGGATCCAAGCACATGCTTCTTGTTAGCAGATTACATGGTAATTCCCTTGGATCCTGCATTCCACGCTTGTTTAGGTGACGGAGACAGGGAGAACACACACGTATTGCTATCCAAGTGTCATTTTTATTTTGATTGGTCTAATTGGTCGGTCTTTTATTTTATTTTATATTTTATAGTAGCTCAATCACTCTATTTCATCCAACAATAATAACAATTCGATGTTAGTGACCTACCAAATCACTTAGAGAACAATAGATAAATATGGAAAAATAAAAATAGAACGTGATATGGTGACATTCCGAGATATGGTAACAACTATCATTTTATTTGTAATTCCTGAGCTATGTCCGTCCTTTTAGTTAATGGGTTCCTCAACTCCTGCAATCACGATGGTTCCATCCACTTATATTGGTAGTGTCATCCTAAAGGCACAAGTTTCTAGATTTTGGAGTTTATAAAGCAAATTTTTTTTCACTAAAGGCATCAAACAAACTATACAAACATATAAATGCTCCCCCACACTTAAACTTTACATTGTCCTCAATGTAAAATTTAGTCATTCAAAGTAAAGTTCAAGGTGGAAATTCCGCAATGATATGCAAAAACAAGAAAATAAAGATAAAATGCTTAAAAATAAAAAGATAAAGATAAAGATACAAAACTGGTGGGTTGCCTCCCATTTAGCGCTTGGTTTTAAGTCGTCAGCCCGACTTGTAAGACGAATTCCCCATACACCAATAATATGAAAAGTTGAGGATCCACCCATAGCACCTGTTTTGCAAACACTAGCTTCGCACACATATTAGTAATATAAAACAGAAATGAATCTATTAATCGATAAAAGCTTCCCCTACACTTATTCTTGCCCACATTTGGAAGTGTATAAAAAATATAGAAGTCGGGTACTTCCATGGTTTCTTGTTCCAAAACCTGCATAGTATGAGAATCAAGCATTTCTAATGGAGGATATCGAGAAACAAAGTCATTTAACAAAATTATCGAAGCACATACATTCAAACCAATAATAGGTAAAGGAGAAGAAACAATAGCCAACGGGTTAGACAAACCTATCACAATCTCTTGTATTACGAAATCCTCTTCATCCTTGAAAAACTCAAGTGAATTATTCACCTCTTGTATATCATGGTCCTCTATCAAACCTTGCAACCATTCTTCGTCGGTTTCTACCTTAACCAAAATCTCGGCATCAACATCATCATTACAATCATATGCAATATCAATTGGGTCTTCCATAATATTGGTCATAACGTTCACATTCTCAACACACTCCTCTTTGTTGTAAGGCACATAATCCACTGCGGATCCAAATTTTGCTATAAGGAACTTTTTTAGAACACTCAAAAATGCTTCTTCCTCAAGATCCACCCTTTGAATAGGCTCTTGATCATTATTAAGATCAATGCTTGTGCAATCTACACTAGTTTCATCATATTCCTCTTCGTCTTCATCTTGATCCCAAAAAGATTCCATTATACACTCCTCGTTGTTGTCACCATGAGTTGTTTCAAGAAATGTATCATAATCACCGTCACTTCTATAGGTAACATAAGGTTCTTCGTCGCTGAATTTAGTGTTGGTAAACTCTAACTCATCCTTTTGAATAGGCTAATGATCATTATTAAGATCAAGAGTTGAGTTAGCTACACAATTATCAACACAAGTGCCCAAGGATTGGCCTTTTTCAACATTAACATCAATAAAATATTCATCACAAACCATATGCACATTAGAATTATCCATATATTCCTTGCATTGATCAATGCCTCTTCGTAAGTTTGCAATACCTTCACGAAGTTCTTGGAGTTTCTCTTCTCTAGTCTCTTTATCTTTTTGAAACTCTTGATGTACAAAGTTGGAAAATTTGTCTAGAAAGTTAGAGACTTGTTGTTCACGAGCATAAGAATCCTTACATCCTTGTGGTTGTTCACACACATACCCGCCATACGGTTGTTGATACGTATGAGGACCACAATATTCCGTAGGATATTGATCATAGCCAATAAATTGGTTTTGATTATACCCATGGAATGGTTGGAAGTTGTCATGTTGTTGAGGTTGTTGGAAACTATATCCGTTGTTCCAATATGCTCCATCCATGAGAAATAAATACCTGAAACACGATTCTCAAAACAAGGTTAAAAACCCAAAAAAAAAACTAAAAACTAAAAACAAGTGACAACCGCTGCCTCCCCGACAACGACGCCAAAATTTTATCGTTGTCGTAAGCATCAAAAATAAATTACACTTTCTTACTACTGAAAATATATAATGAAGCAAGGGCAAGAAAGGATCGTTCCCACAGAGAGGTCTAGGTTGTCAAGTTGTTTCGGTTTCCTATATTAACAATTGGGGGGTTTTTCTGATTTTTATGCAAGTAATAAAAGTAAAAGCAAAACAAAGAAATAAAAAAACACGCAAATCAAGGTTGTGAGAATATTGGTCAAAGATTTCATCTTCAATTGTAAACAAGTATTGAATGTATGATTAGAATTTGTATTTAATCTCGCTATCATCAAAATCCCTAGAATACCTTATTGCAAGAATACTCCGTAAATTTCCTAAGTCATCACACTTCCATGTAAAACGATGCAAGTATGAATACTACCCAGAGAATAACTCGACGCCTTGCACTAATCAAGTTCAATTGCCAAAGATGCATTAAGAATGGTGAAATAGGCTAATCAATGCAATTGAAATACTGTAGGACCAGAATATCGCCATGATATTACTCTTGCGAGATTAACAACACTTCTGCGAACATCACCGCGAGTTCTTCAACAACACTTCGCGAGTGTCTCAGAATGATTTGAAGAATGACATAATAGCTGACGAATGAAGAAACACGAGAAGAGTGTGATTATCCTGCGATGGTTACAACGCTTGCGAGAATGGAATTATAACTACTGCGATAACATCGCGATTCAGATCCGAAATTAAAGGACATATTAGCTATCGCCCACTATGTAACTATCCTATATAAAGAGACCCAGTAGATTCAGAGAGAGGATGATGTATTTTTGAGTGTTGAGAAAGTCTTAAGGAGAGAAAATTCAAGAGAGCGGTTGTATTCTTGATTTCTTCCATTTCTTGTAAACATTTTTGAGAATCAAATAATAAAGTGTTATTTTTAATCTTCAAATATGTCTTAATTACAGTAAATTCTTATCAAGGGTGTAGTGTAGGATTTCCTGCAACTACATTTTGGCGCCCGAAACAGGGATGAATTGATGATTGTTTGAAGAGAAAGAAAAAAAATTGACATTGTGATTAAGAGGAATTTGGAACAATTAGTGAAAGATCTTACGCAACATTCAACAGATTACTAAGATTAATGGCTAGAAGAAGAAGAAACACATCAGAACCACCAACAACCGTAAGGAGGAGTAAAAGACTTGCAGGTGGAGAAACAAATGAAATGGGAGAATATTCAAGGATAAGAACAAGAAGAAATAGAACAAGGAATGAAGGAGAAAATCAAATTCAACAGCCAAATCAAGAAACACCAATACAAGATAGAGCTGTGGATTACGACAGAGTGAGTGTGCATACTTGGCGATCCGATTCGATGGAAGAGGCAGAAGATCGACAATTAAGAAATGAAATAAGAGAAGAAAGAAACCGAGAAGTAAATGGAGGATTAATACATGGAGATGATGGAAATGAAACAGTAGAGGTTTTAAGAAAAAGAATACAAGAGGAAAGGAGGTTAAAGGCGGAAGAACGTGCAAATCTAACATGACAAAATCACGAGTTAAGAATGGAGAATTTGAGATTACAAAGTAGGAAATCAAGAAGTACTGCTAGATCAAGTTCAAGATTATTTAGAGAAGAACCAAGGAGAAATTCCCCTATGAGAAATGCTGGAGCAAATATCCGAGAGGAAATGAAAAATCCAAATGAAAAATAACATCACGGAGAAGAAGAGATGACTGATGATCGCTACGTTCTACACGGTAAAACTGTGAATAATAGATATAATAATAGAAATCAAGAGCGTGGAAATAACCAAGATGGTGAAGAAAATCGAGAAGAAGGTAGAAGAATATTACATGGGAGAGAACTCCAAAGAAATCAAAGAATCATAGAGGAGGAAATTGAGAGGCATTATGCTGAACACGCATGTCTAGCTTGAGAAAGAGAAAGATTAAGAGAAGAAGTTGAAGAACAAGAGTTTCAAGAAGCAATACGGCAGAATAATCATGACAATCGAGAAAGGAGACGTACACAAAATCGCCATAGCAATAATATCAATGAGGAGTATGACGGAATACAAAGGAGAATAGAAAGACATCGAAGAGAAACGACGAGGAATGAAGAAACTCGCAGAGAAGAAATTGGAAGGCATAATCAGTTGTGAATTCAAGAAGGAGGTGAAGAGGAAAATCGCAGGAGAAGACAGAATGAAGATGCTGAAGGAGAAGCACAAAATCTCACAGGACAAGAAAGACACGAGCGCAGAAGGAGAGAAGATGCACTGAAAAGACCAATTGAACAAAACTCAGCTGGGAATGAACAAATTTTAAGAGAGTTAGCAGAAATGAGGGGAATGTTGAATAACAGAAGAGAAGGAGGTAGAAGGAAACTTGATGAAGCCGTTGAAGAAGCTGCGAGAACTTCATTCACTCAAGAAGTACAATTAGGAGGAATCCCTCCAAAATGCAATTTACCAGCATTAACCAGTATCTTCGATGGGACTACCTGTGATGTTCAACATGTTAAGGCTTATGTTAGGTGTATGCTACAATGGGAAAACCATGATGATGTGTTATGCAAATACTTTGCATCTAGTTTAACTGGCGAGGCATTAAAATGGTTCGAAGGCTTACCTAAAAATACAATAACTTCTTTCGATCATTTGCAAGCTACATTTCTAGGAGCATATATAAGCAACAATTCTTCGCGGCCCGGTATTGAAGATGTGTTTGGGTTAAAACAAAGGATTGGCGAGAGTCTGAAACACCTAACCATAAGATGGAAGACAATATGCAGTGAAATGGAAGGAATATTGGATGAGAGATACCTCATTTTATCTTTCATTAATGCAATGTTCGCAACCAATCTGCTGTACATACAAATTTTCAGAATCAAAAATACCATCAAAATGACTGAGCTAAGAGAACTACAAGAAGAATACATTACTTTGGAGGAGAAACAAAATGAGATGGAATCATATCCAGTCGCAAACACCAGCTCAATAGCGGCAAACGGAAGTTTACTTCCTAAAATGATTAATAATGTGGCGAGCACCTCGCAGTCACAACAAGAGAAAGTGGTGATTGAAAACCATCAAAAGTTAGTAGCCATGGGAAGTCGAGATCAAGAGGAGTATGAAAGAGAAAAGAATTATTACAACCACGGTGGAAATAATAAAATTCAAAGACTTGATCAGCCGCAAGAGACTTATGGTGGTCAGAGGCAAAATAATTTCAGAGGACAAGGGAGTCAAAGAGTAATATGGGAAGAAATTAAGATGCCACCCCTGAATGCTAGCATATAAAAAATTTGGGAGGCTATCATTCTGATGGAAAATATACCATCCCCCTGGAATATGGGAAAAGAGCCACATCAAAATAATCGAAGTCAAGAATTTGGTCCTTATCATCATTTTCATGGACATTCAATAAACGATTGCAGGAATGTAAAAAGAATAATTTTGAGGATGATTGATCAGGGAAAGTTAAATCATTTTCTAATATGACATCCACAATCTCAGCAGTTACCACCAGCACCAGCTATTCGCAGAGTGAATACTGTAAAAGGAGCAGAAACATTTATGATAGAGGTTGGAGCCAAGGCGAATAATTTGTTTTATAATTCCATCATACATTCATACAAGACTATTGAGGATTTCCACGACAATGTTCTAAGCAGAGTCTTCGCGAGAGACGTAGATGGAAGAGATATAATGAATATTGCGAGAGTCTCGCCATTAGAGGAGTGGAAAAAGCAAATTATTTCTTTCACTGCACAAGAAGTACCAGAGCCTGGCGAGACGCATGACAACCCACTGGTGGTAAGGTTAGAAATAAATCCAAAACAAATAGAAGAAGAAGATGAAGAAAATGATGATGATGAAACTGAGGACTCCTAGGCCATTAACAGAGTTCTAATAGATACTGGAAGTTCAGTTGATATATTATTTTATCATACTTACAGAACCATGGGTGGAAAAGACGAGGATCTGATACCATCAACCTATAAGATCTATGGTTTCAACGGCACTGCCAACAAGCCCAAAGGGAAAATTACAATGCGAATTCCATTAAAGGGGTTATCTTCTAAGATTCTATCCAGCGTTGTGGATATTGAATCACCTTATAATGCCCCTGATTGGCCGACCTTGGCTACCTGGGATATTAGGTGTGGCGTCAACCTTTCACCAATGTATTAAATTTCCTCATCCTAATGGTGTTGGAATAATAAAGGGAGACTGGGCTGATGGGAAGAAATGCTATGAAATTGATATGGAATCTTGCGAGGAAAGGGAAGCAAAGAACAGAAACTGGAAATGAAACATCAAGCAAAAACAAAGAGGTGATAAGCTGATGGTTGATATAATAAAGCGGCTAGAGGAGGGAATACTGCAAAATCAACATGAGTTGCAAACTGTAAATGGCGAGCACCTCGCAGATGGAGAGAAAACAACAAAACGCAACAAAAGGGGAGAAGCAGAAGGTAGTAAGTAGAAAGGTAAAATGATGAAATTTAAGAAGTTTATGAATAATTTGTTGAAGAAAATATTTCAAAAAGATATTTTGTTTGAATGAAATAGAAAAATTATTCAAGATTTGAAATGCAAATAAAGAGAAGATCAAAGAAAAGAAATTTCATCAGAATTGCAATATTCGCAAGAAACGCGAATAAAATTTCGCAGAGACATAAGAATGAGACGAACCTATATGGCGTACACCCTAGTTCGTGGATACAATTTCGCAAGAGGCAAATGTAAGACCTAAAGTGCGTCATATAAGGGGGTATCTCTTTGCTTAACTCATGTATAATGTTATACCGCTGCTGGAACCTGAGTCATGAAGATGTTGGGGTTAGAGAAAACCTATCCGGGGGAGGTACTTTGGATTTCCAACTATATAAGGTTATACCCTAGTTGGACGACCGAGGGTATCTTCTAAGGAGTGCAGAGTATGACCAAGGTGCCGAGGTACACGGTTGAGCCAAGGGTGCCCGGGGTGTAGGTACTGAATATCGCAAGATAATAGTTCACGAGTATCGTAATAAATAAAGGAGAAAAGAGTTATAAAATGATACGATGATAGAAGTAGCGCGGAGAAATATGAAGTTTTGCGAGGATGAAATAATTTTGCAAAGATGAATTACGATACTTCGCAATTCATATATAGCTGCATAAGTTTTACTATAAATAGGAGTTCAAATGTAAAATTCGGGAGGTTCTTTTAATGAGTGTAAGAAATTATCTTAGGAAAGAGAATAGAAAAAGTTGTAACTATTCTAGTTCCATTTTGATAATTTTATGTAATCAACTAAGAGAATTAATAAGAAAATTATCATTCACCATCAAGAACTTCTTGAGTTTTTACTAATTCTATTGAGGGTGTAGTTGTAGATTATTCTGCAACTACATAATTGGCGCTAGAAACAGGGACTTGAGAATTGTGGTAGCCTAAATTTGAGGGAATTGTGGAAAATTTGAAGATCAAATGAAGTCAGTAGATGGAAATTGCAAAAAATAAGAATGTAATATGATCACAAAGACAATGATTGATGAATTTCATAGTAATATGAAGGGAAAAATATACAAGCGAGATTGTAGAGGAAGAAAGATCATGGAGGAAGAAAAGATAAAAACTTTAGAAGAATGGGAAAAGCGGAAAATCACATTTTCAGCAGCAGAAATTCCAAATGAAGACTTGAACCACACTTCACCATTGGTGATCACAATTCCGATCATGCTAGAAGATAAGAAAGCTGTATAAAAATGGAAATTAAACCGAATTTTGGTTGATACAGGGAGTTCTGTTAATATCATATTCTATCATGCACTTAAGGGGATGGGAATTAAAGATGAAGAAATCACAAATTCAAAATGTCTTATTCATGGATTAGGAAAATCTACAACAAAATCTAAAGGGGAAATCGCGTTGCGAATATTACTAGGAGAAATCGAAACACATGTAATCTTGTGTGTGATAGATATGGAATCTCCATATAACATGCTGATAGGAAGGCCGTGGATTCATGCGATCAAAGTTGTTGCTTCAACATTACATCAGAGAATCAAATTTCCTACACCAAATGGAATACAAGAAATAAAAGGAGATCTTGATAGTGCAAAATTTTGTTATCAAATTGAAGTAACGCAATGCGGAGGAAGAGAAAGAAAGAAACAGCTTCAGTAGGAAACTTGCGAAGGAAACAAAAAAGGAAGAAGAATTCCGAGTGTATACAATAAGAGCAAAGGAAGGGAGAGGTATACCAAATGAGATTCCAGAAAAAGAAGGGGAACCAGCAAAAATAATCAAAGAACCAACACCTATGGGGGAGCAAAGTCCAAGCTATGTTGCATCTGAACCAACTAAAGAAATAAATATTGGAAGTAAAGAGGAGCCTTTATTCTTGCGAATTGGAACTAAGATGGATGAAGAAGAAGAAAAAAGAACTATTGATCTTTTGCGAGAATATAAAGATATCTTCGCAGGAAGTGTAGATGAGATACCAGGAATTGATCCATCAGTGGCGTGTCATAGATTGAACATAGATAAAAATGTAAGACCATTCAAACAAAGAATAAGGAAGATATCACAAAATTATCATGTACAGATAGAAGAAGAATTACAAAAGATGTTGGATGCAGGGATCATAATGGAAGCAAAATATCCAAAATGGATTGCGAATATGGTCATTGTTCCGAAAAAGAATAAAGGAATAAGAATTTGCATAGATTTCACTGATCTAAACAAGGCATGTCCCAAAGACAGTTTTCCATTACCAGATATACCACAAATGGTGGAATCAGCTGCAGGTCATGATAGAGTCACTTCACTTGATGGATATAAAGGGTATAATCAAATATCACTCGCAGAAGAAGATCAAGAACATACTGCCTTTTTTGCTCCAATAGGTTTGTATTGTTATGTGAAGATGCCATTTGGTTTGCGGAATGCGGGTGCTACATATCAACGTATGGTTGAAAAAGTGTTCACGAAGTGGATACATAAAACTTTGGAGGTATATGTAGATGATATGTTGATAAAAAGCAAGGAAGCTAAAGATCATGTGCAAGATTTGAAGGAAATATTTGAGCAAATGAGAAAGTTCAACATCAAATTAAATCCTGAGAAATGTATAATTGGGGTTTCGTATGGAAAGTTCTTGGGATACATAGTATCAAAAGAGGGAATACAAGTTGATCCAGAAAAGGTCCAAGCAGTTCGTGACATGCCAACACCTGCAACGGTAAAAGAAGTACAAAAGCTAAATGGACTCTTGGCTTCACTTGGAAGATTTATTTCGCGAATGTCAGATAAGTGCAAGCATTTTTTCAACATACTTAAGAAGGGAGCAAAATTCAAGTGGACTGATGAATGTGAAAAATCTTTTCAAGGAATCAAAGAATACCTCGCAAATACATCTATACTACATAAACCAGAGAGAGACGAAGAATTATTGGTATACCTCGCAACAACTCCATATGCTCTAAGTGCAGTTCTGTTGCGAGCAGACACAGGAGTAGAAAGGCCCATTTACTACATTAGTAAAACCTTTAATGCAGCAGAGAAGAATTATTCTAAAATGGAGAAGTTAATCTTAGCCCTGGTTTATGCATCATTCAAGTTACGAATATACTTTCAAGCACATGTGATAAAAGTGGTAACCAAAGTCCCAATTGAATCAATCATGAAGAACACAAAAAGGTCAGGAAGAATAGAAAGGTGGAATACACAAGTAAACCATTACAAGATAAAATACGAAGTATTGTTATCGCAAAAATCATAAGTCGTCGCAGATTTTTTGGCAGAATTTCCTTTGGAAGAAGATGAAGCAGTAGAGGAAATGATGGATGTTGAAGAAGAATTTGGAAATCCAAAAGACTTGTTAACAGAACCAGATAGATGGGAAATTCTAGTGTACGGATCATCCAATAGTGAGGGAAATGGAATTGGAGTCGTGTTGATTTCACCAGAAGGAGAAAGAACAGCATTCTCATTCAGACAAGAATTTGCATCCACGAACAATGAAACAGAGTACGAAGCTGTAGTGCATGCATTAAAGATCGCAATAGAAAAGAAGCTTGAAAGTATAAGGATAACAAGTGATTCGCAGTTAGTGATTTTTCAAATTAAAGGGGAATATACCACAAATGAATCTTCTTTGAAGAAATACAAGAAACTCGTTGAGGAATTATCTGCGAAGATACCAAAATTAAAATGGAGACATATATCTAGAAAATATAACTGTCTCGCAGATGCTTTTGCATTTATTCCAAGCATGATGACAAATCCAAATACAAGAAATATCCAAATACAGACAATTCAACACCCATCAGTGGACAAAGAGAAAAAAATTGAGGAAGCTATTGCGATGGAAGTAGAAAGAGAGTTATCAAACAACATCGCAGATTGGAGAAAAGAAATTCATGCATATCTCGAAACAGGAGAAATATCCAGGAACAGACTAGAAGCACATAAATTAAAGAGTCGTGCAACAAACTATGAGTTGCGAGAAGGAATTTTATATAGAAAATCTTTCAATGGACCACCTCTCAGGTGCTTAACTCGCGAAGAAGGAGAAAAAATATTGAAGATGTTACATGGAGGAGAAGCTGGAAATCATAGTGGGGGAAGATCTCTAGCATATAGAGCAAAGATATAAGGATATTACTGGCCTTATATGCATACAGACGCAAAATTGTTAAATACGAAGATGCAAGGAATGTCAACGACATGGTAAAAGAATTCATGCACCAGGGGCCACATTAACTTCTTCAACAAGCTGCTGGCCTTTTGGTAAATGGGGGTTGGATATTGTTGGACCATTTATACCTGGATTTGGACAAAGGCGATACTTGATAGTTGCAACAGATTATTTCACGAAGCTCAGAAGTAAAAAGCGATACAACATATTCGTGATAAAGATGTTTTTACATTCATATTTGAGAACCTCATTTGCAGTACGGGGTTCCAGACAACTAGTATCGATAATGGAAAACAATTTGAGGAAGCGAGAACATAGAGATGTTACTCTGTGATTTTAGGATAAAATGTGGGAAGTCAACCCCGTTATATCCACAAGCTAATGGACAGGCAGAAGCGACAAATAAAACAATCGCAGATACAATCAAAAAGAAATTAGAAAGACATCTCAAAGGATGGTGCGAGCAAGTACCTAGCGCAGTTAGGGCATACAATACAACTAGAAGAGAAGCAACTGGAATGTCTCCTTATTGTCTAACATATGGAGTAGAATCAGTATTACCCACAGAGGTTGTAATTTCGGCAACAAAGAAAAAAGCTTGGGAAAGAAATTGAAGTGCGGGAGTAATATTAAGTGAATTGGATGATTTGGAAGAAAAAAGAGAAAAGGTGTTGCACCATATGAAGATTTATCAGGAACGATTAGCTCGAGAATACAACAAGAGAGTCATTGAACGTGAATATAAACCAGGTGATTTGGTCATGCGAGAAACACCTCGATATCAAAAAGAAAATGGAGGAAAATTAGCACCAAAATGGGATGGACCATATGTTATTAAAAGAAGTTGTAGGAAGCGGAGCTTATCGGTTGATGGATCCAGAAGGGAGAGACATGGGTTTGAGGCTTGGTAGACCTTGGAACAGACTATATTTGAAAAGGTATTATCCATAAAACTCATGAAATTTTTTACGAATATTGTTTGCTCGCAGGAAATTGGGAAAAGTTACGAGTTTCAAAATTTATATTGCGATTAAACTTTCATTAATTTGCGAATAAAGACCGCAATCTGTGATCAGCCTCCAAAAAAGAAAGAGAGCCGCAGAAAATTTTATACAGGCAAACCTTTGTGGCGTACACCCTAGTTCGCGAAGCTATATTTCGTAAGAGGCAAAGTCCTAAAGTACGTCATTTAAGGGGGTACCTATAAACGTGACTAAGGGTAACCGGAACACCACCAAGGGCCCTTAGTACATGGTAAATTTTTAGGGGTACAACCCAATAATGGGGTACCTATATGGGTTAGACACCTTGGATTCTAACCTAATCTAGCGACATTACGCAATATAAAATGCGGTGTAAGAGGATTTATGTTGGGCGACTAAGGCATACTGTCTTTCCCAAGAAGTGCAGAAAACGATCAAGGCGCCGAGGTACACGGTTGAGTCAAGAGTTTCGGGTGAGGTTGAACCACATCTGCAATTTTTGACAAGTCTTGGCAAATGATGCACTTGGCCCAAATATACCCCATAGGGTGCAACCTCGTAACTATAAGCCCTATAGGCAAAAAGGATAAGAGGTTGCGATCAAAAGCTGGTTGTTGGAAGAACCGGATGGGAAGAGCTAACCTTGTATGGTCGATGTACGCTTCCTTGAAGGGGCAACCAGGGGGAAGATAAAGGGCAGCACCCTCCATTAGGGAGCTGATACGTGCTATAAGACGCAAATGTTACGAGGCTTCTTGTTTGCGAAAACATAAATGCTTGTCATATTTGTGCAACAAATGAAGTTCTGCGAGCATTCTAAAAAAAAAAAAAGAGAGAGAGAGAAGGAAAACATACAAAAAGAACTCGCAGAATGAAACAAAGAAGTTAAGATGAGATCAATGGGTTATTACATGAAAGTGTAAAAACGTCCTGCGATTTCATCGCAAGACAATAATGTCACGAGGTTGTATGTTCGCAAGAATGTTCAGGCTTGTCATATTATCGCAAATACAAAAATTTACTACAAAAGAGGTGGAAAAATAAGACCTTTACTTAGGAAGGCATGATAAGACCACAGAAATTAATGAAATTCATTACATCAAAATCATTGAATAAATTATACAAGTATATACATTATGAAGATCTGAAAAGAAGACAGCTTCGTCGATATCATTGAAGAAATTTTACAAGAATATACATCATGAAGTTTTGAAGAGAAGACATCTCTGTCAATATCATTGAAGAATTTTTACAAGAAGTCCTATCAAAGAAGACAACATCATTGAAGAATTTTAACGAAGACTTAAAAAAAGATGCGATTTTGATAGCAATCAAATACAGATAAGTTCATATTCGTAAAAGTTTACGAGAATTACATACTTCTTATACTTCTCCATATATTGAATATTTCTCCAAAAGTTGAATACTTCTTATAATTCTTCAAGAATATCTCATATTTATTATACTTCTTCAACGGATATTTCATTTGGTGAAGGTTAAGTAATCATTATACTTCGTCATATGTTACGTAATTATTCACAGATTGAATACTTCTTATATCTCTTCATTTGGTGAATTGAGTACTTCTAATACTTCTTATATCTCTTCATTTGGTGGATCGAGTAATTCTAATACTTCTTATATCTCTTCATTTGACGGATTTAGTACTTCTAATACTTCTTCAAAGGTATTGTATATGTAATATACTTATTAAGGATATTTCATATATTTTATTTCTTATACTTAAAAGGGAGGATTTCTTATTTACAATCGTAACAAGTTGAAACTTCGTAAGATAAATTGAGGCAGATATTCTAATACTTCCAACAATGTTTAATCATTTAAAGAGAAATAATAGGGGGAAAAGGAGATACTAAGCTTTATCTGTGAGTTATATATTATTTCTCTTCATATGATCAAATGGGGAAAAATAAGGAAAACATTTAATTAAAGAAAGGTTAAATTATCTTCGCAAAATATTAGATATACTTCTTAAGAAAGGTTAAATCATCTTCGCAAAATATCAGATGTACTTCTTAAAAAACAGAATTGTTCGCAAAAAAGAAAACCAACAGTAACTAAGGGAAGGAATTCAAAAGAAAGGAGGAAAGGAGAGTCAATGATAAATTGAAAAAAGAATGTTATCATGCTTTATCAACACTCTGTGCTGGATCTTTAAGATGAGTAGGGTTATTAGCAGCTTTCGACTTTTGCGAGATATCACCCTTTGAAGAATATGCAACATGAACATCTCCTTGAGGAATAGATTCTTTATCGTCATCAAGATCTTCATCATCACTCTCATAATCGAAATCACTATCAGGCTCACGAGCAACTTCATCGTCAGATATTTTCGGAGGAGTAATTTTCACAGGAGGCAAGGCTCTTGATAAGAGAATGTTATTCGTAAAGACTTGAGATTTCAGATGACTTTCACGAAGTATAGCTTTTTGATGGTTGGTATCTTCGATATAATTGGAATAAGCAAGATAGTTGAATCTCCGAGTAGCACGGTCACGAGAGTTGATTAAGCGGGTAGAAAGCAAAGCATTTTTCTTACGAAGCTCGGAACAGGAGGCTTTTAATCCAGCTTTCGCATTACGAAGGTTATTCTCAGATTCTGCGAATAAAACAAAATTCAAAGGATAAAATTTGCGAGTATAACGAAATTTAAAGATATACCAGAGGCAGTCAAATTGCAGAAAAAATATAATAGAAGAAAAAATTGCAGAGAAAACAGTAATGGAGAGTATGAACAGAAGATAAAATTGCAGAAGCAAGAAGAAGAAAAGGAATAGAATATAAAGGAGTTATATAAGGGAATAACTAGAAAAGGACGGTTACAAAAGACGTGTCCAAATTCTAAAAGACTAAGTAATGGTTATGTTCTCACGATCATTTCTTCTTCGTAGAATTGACATGAGAAGAGGCAAGATGTAGGTACTGAATATCGCAAGATAATAGTTCACGAGTATCGTAATAAATAAAGGAGAAAAGAGTTATAAAATGATACGATGATAGAAGTAGCGCAGAGAAATATGAAGTTTTGCGAGGATGAAATAATTTTGCGAAGATGAATTACGATACTTCGCAATTCATATACAGCTGCATAAGTTTTACTATAAATAGGAGTTCAAATGTAAAATTCGGGAGGTTCTTTTAATGAGTGTAAGAAATTATCTTAGGAAAGAGAATAGAAAAAGTTGTAACTATTCTAGTTCCATTTTGATAATTCTATGTAATCAACTAAGAGAATTAATAAGAAAATTATCATTCACCATCAAGAACTTCTTGAGTTTTTACTAATTCTATTGAGGGTGTAGTTGTAGATTATTATGCAACTACACGGGGCGTACGAAACTACCCTGGCCATCTTTGGAAAGTCTTGGCTATGATGTACTCGGCCCCAAGAAAACCCCACTTAGGGTGCAGTCTCGTAACTATAATCCATATAGGCATAAAGGATAAGAGGCTGCGAAAACAACTGGTTGTTGTTGAGACCGGATGGGAGGAGCTAGTCTTGTATGGCGGATGTGCCCTCCTTAAATGGTCAACCGGGGGGGAGTAAGGGCGGTACCCTCCATTAGGGAGCTGATAAGTGTCTTAAGACGGCAATGTCATGGGGTTTTATGTTCGCAAGAACATTTAGGTCTATCATATTATCACGTGACAAATACAGATGCAACAAGCCATAAGAAAAAGTTAAGATGAGATCAATGGGTTTTTATATGAAAGTGTAAAGACGTCCTGCGATTTCATCGCAAGATGGAAATGTCATGGGGCTTTATTCTCGCAAGGAACTTAGGCCTGTCATATTGTCGCAGACATTTGACAACATATGGATAAGGCAAGATCAATGGGTCTTTACATGCAAATGTAAGGACGTCCTGCGATTTTGTCGCAGAAAGAAACGTGGCGAAATAAGACCTTTACTTAGGAAGGCAGAATATGTAGTTGCGGATTATCTCACAACTACACCCTCATAAGAATCCATTAAAATGATTCCTAAACCTAATTAATTTGATATGAAACTAAGAATTAAGGTACTAAAATTATAAAGAGACACAAAGATTTTTACGTGGTTCGATCAATGTGATCTACATCCACGATGCTTCACTAGTGATTGTATGTGATTACATGATTTTACAATTGAGACTCCATTAATGAATATTTGGAGCTCTAGAATTTTTGGGGAAGAAGATGATAAAGCAAATAAAATCCCTCTCTAAAATTTTCTCTCTCCTCCTAAAATTATCCCCTCTCTCAAAATGTGTCTCAAATTGTGTCCTACTTCTTATGCCTAAATGGCTATTTATATAATTTTACATATTGGATAACAACTACTTGTCCCGCCATTTCGGATTTGAAGATTATCTTGCGAACCTTCGTGGTTTCCTTTGTTCGCAAAATGTCCTTCTTGCTCGCAAAATATTCTTTGCTCGCAAAATGTATTTTCTCTCCACAATTTCGTAAGTTATTATTTGCTGTGATATTCTGCTCCTACATCTTGCCTCTTTTTTCTTGAATATTGCTTGAAGAGCGATCTTTAAGAAAAAATCACTTGTTGTGGTTGTTGGAGTAGTCTTTGATCTTTGTTGATGAAGGAACGAGCGAAAGAATACTAGTCTTGAAAAGTATATACTTGCCTCTATTCTTTTGCGAAGTCCCGGAATGTTGCGAAGTAAATAAGAAGTATCAACCATTGAAGTATAAGAAGTATGAAGTATCCTTGAAGAAGTATAAGAAGTATTTAATCTTCGAATTATATAAGAAGTATAAAATATCCTTGATGAGAGTGATAAATATTTCCTCTGTTCATGTGAAATTATCATTCCACTTTTGGTGAGGATTCTTGCTGAGAAGATAAAGAACATCAAATATTTTCTTGAGTATCCATAGTTGCCTCTGTTCTTTATTTATAAAGGAGAATCCTTGAGAAAATGTTGAATAATTAAATTGCGTCTCTATTCTTATCTTTCCTTTGCCTCAAGTGATAACCCTACTAACTTCTGAATTTTTCTGCAAATTTCTTAATTTTTCTGTGAATTTCTGGGGTTTTCTGCGAATTTCTGAACTTTTGAATAGTGCTGTGAATAGTGCTGCGAACATACTGTTGCGAATCATACTGTTGCGAACATACTGTTGCGAATGTACTGTTGCGAATATAGTGTTACGAACTATGAATAGTCCTGCGAATTATGAACTTTTCTGCGAAGTTTCGTGGTATTTTCCTGTAAAATTTTGTACAATACTTGTGTGCATATAATACTTATATAATGATTATGTTATGAAATGTGTATGTGATTCTTATGTCTTGAAATGTTTATGCAATGCATTTATGATGCAAATATGATGCTTGAATGATGCGAGTATGATGCTTGTATGATGCAAATATGATGCTTGTATGATGCAAATATGATGCTTGTATGATGTGAATACTTATCTATTATAATGCATAGTTAATGTTTGTGTTACTTAGCTCATTTTGCTGCAGTAAAATTGATATATCTTTGAGTTGCCTCTATTCATATAATCATCTTCGCTAGTTTACTTGTGTATTTTCGCGAATGAAATCGCCTCTTCTAGTATGACTTCGTGATATATATTCTTATAAAAATTCTTCAATGATATTGATGGAATTGTCTTCTTTGATATATATTGTCTTCAAAATTCTTCAATGATCTTGATGGAATTGTCTTCTTTGATATATATTCTCTTCAAAATTCTTCAATGATCTTGACGAAGTTGTCTTCTCTTCAAAACTTCATGACGTATATTCTTGTATAATCTCTTCAATGATTGTAATGAATTTCATTAATTGTTGTGGTCTTATCACGCCTTCCTAAGTAAAGGTCTTATTTTTCCACCTCTTTTGTAGCGACAAAATCGCAGGACGTTCTTACACTTTCATGCAAAAACCCATTGATCTTGCCTTATCTTTTTTGTATAGTATTTTAGCCTCTTCAGGAAGTGTTGCGACAATATGATAGGCCTAAATATTCTTGCGAACATAAAGCCCCATGACATTGCCGTCTTGCGATGAAATTGCAGGACGTCTCTACACTTTCATGTAGTGACCCATTGATCTCATCTTAACTTCTTTACTATGTTCTGCGAGTTCTTTTTGTATGTTTCCCTTTTTCTTTTTTTTTCTTTTTTCTTTTTTTTTAGAATGCTCGCAGAACTTCATTTGTTGCACAAATATGACAAGCCTTTATGTTTTCGCAAACAAGAAGCCTCGTGACATTTGCGTCTTATAGCACGTATCAGCTCCCTAATGGAGGGTGCTGCCCTTTATCTTCCCCCCTGGTTGCCCCTTCAAGGAAGCGTACATCGACCATACTAGGTTAGCTCTTCCCATCTGGTTCTGCCAACAACCAGCTTTTGATCGCAACCTCTTATCCTTTTTTCCTATAGGGCTTATAGTTACGAGGTTGCACCCTATGGGGTATCTTTGGGCCAAGTGCATCATTTGCCAAGACTTGTCAAAAATGGAAGATGTGGTTCAACCTCACCCGGCACTCTTGACTCAACCGTGTACCTCGGCGCCTTGATCGTTTTCTGCACTTCTTGGGAAAGACAGTATGCCTTAGTCGCCCAACCTAAATCCTCTTACACCGCATTTTATATTGCGTAATGTCGCTAGATTAGGTGAGAATCCAAAGTGTCTAACCCGGATAGGTACCCCATTATTGGGTTGTACCCCTAAATTTTTACCATGTACTAAGGGCCCTTGGTGGTGTTCCGGTTACCCTTATCCACGTTATAGGTACCCCCTTAAATGACGTACTTTAGGACTTTGCCTCTTACGAAATATAGCTTCGCGAACTAGGGTGTACGCCACAAAGGTTTGCCTGTATAAAATTTTCTGCGGCTCTCTTTCTCTTTTGGAGGCTGATCACAGATTGCAGTCTTTTATTCGCAAGTTAATCGTAAATGGCGGTATTTTTTCGCCTTTTAAAAATTCATCGTAAATTTTTCATGTACATAAAATGTTGAATGTTTTCATGAAATGTTTAGTATAAGAAGTATGAAAAGTATGAGAAGTATTAATCAAAATTGTTCTATAGAAATATAGGAATTTAATTTTCTTTATTTTTTGTAATTTTGAAGTCTTTGAAAATTTTTGAGATCGTTAAATTTTTGCGATAAACTCATTTTTGAATCTTGCGATTGTATCACTTTTCACCAATCTAAAAAATCTTTGAAATGTTTTGAAATCTTAGAAATTGTAGAGATCTTGCGAGTATATCGCTTTTGGGGAATAAAATCAAAAAATCTTTTGTCTTTTGTAAATAAAATATTCAGGGAAATGGTACTTGCCTTTTTACGGCTTGTTGTTGTCTCTTGCGAAGTATATGACTTGTCATTTATTGTGAAATAATCTCCCACTTTCTTCTTGCGAAATACCCAAAAATCTTGCGAAGTAATAATTTGCATGAAGTAAACGAACATCTGCGAAGTCATGATTTGCATGAAGTAAACATCTGCGAAGTAAACATTTGTACGAAGTAAAAATCTGCAAAGTAAATGTTTACGATATAAGTTCATGTTGCGAACATTCGCAAAGTAAACATCTGCGGAGTGCAAAAATTTTCTGCGAATATAGAGACTCGAACCCATATATTCAAACCCATTCTCTTTGCTTGTTACCAATTGTACTAGCCCCTGTTTTGTGAAATTGAGATAAGATTTGCATAACTCATTCTAATTTTACTGCCTTTTGGGTATTATGTTTTCGTCCATTCTTCTTCCTGGGTAATCTGCGCTCAATAGTTTTTCCTTGGCTCAATAATTTTTCCTTCCTGGGCAACCTTCACTTGTTCTTCGCAGGTTGTATCGTTTCAACTGGTTGTCTTCTTTGGTGAGCTACCCCTTTGATTTGTGAGTTGGTTGGCTTTACCGGTTTTATGCTTGCAAAGTTGGCCGCTTTTGCTCGCAAGTTGGTTACTTCTTCTGAGTTTTTATTCGCATAGATGGAAAAATTATGTTCACAACAATTTTTCGAAAACTTTCTTTGCTGAGATATTTTAATCATCACCCTTTATGTCTGAGCTTCTTCCTCATACTAGTTATTTGATGAAAGTTTCTTCTTTATTTGAGTACGTTAATGACTATATTAAACTTACGAAGTAGTCCTCATTCCGTCTTCTGCCATTCTATTCCACGAAGAAATGGTTTGAGTGAGTTTTGCGAAGCTTCGAAATTCTGATAGTACTCAATACTCAATAGAGTTTCTGGGCCAAGTTAACGTATCCAGCAGTTATGTTGTTCGTGTATATCCATTAGTATTGGGTTGTATGTCTAGTTGTTGAGCATATTTAACCTTATTTTTGATGTGGTTGCGTCAATTTCGTATCTCAGATGATCCTACATTCTCACTATGATCCTGTCTTTAACCTCAGATGTGTTGGATAGATGTGTTGTTTCCCTTTTTCTCATGCGATGATAGTGGGTTGTTATACCGATGGCTTCTTTATGATTTTCTCTTTTACATTGCCTACGTTGTTTTAGTTTCTCTGGAAACTTCTCTTCTTTTCTTTCTATGTCCCTATCGTACTGATGATTTTTACTCTCCAATTCATTATATCTTCGCATAGCACGTATTCTTTGGCACTCCCCTGTCTTCTCCATTCACCGCTATTAACTTGTGTTGGATAAGGCTTTCGAGCATCAATATTAGTTTCTTTCTTCCTTCCTTTCACCCGTGCGGCTTTGTTCGCATCTAGATGGTTCGATCAACAGACAAACACGATCGTGAGATAAAATAGTTCTTCGCATAAACTATTGATTCTTGCGAACTGTGGGATTTTAAAGTTCTCAGAATTGGGAACTTTTGATGAGAAGTGAATTAAATGAAAGAGAGTTCTCTGATATTTTCTTGCACGAACTATCGTTGGCACCGACGAACGCTCAATATTTTTGAAGCTCAATATTTTCTGATGAGGTTGTGAGTATTTCTGAAGCTCGACATTTGCATTTGATTTTTAATGATAGAAAGCTAAGAAAATTTCCAGAAGCTGGGAGTAATGCCACCAAGTTACGCACATTCATTGCCTTTGAAGTAGGCAACTTTGTCTTTGTCTTTGCTTATGACTTTGCTGGTCTGTAGCCTTTTCTTCGTAAGCGTGAAGTAAGTCCTCCCTTTGTTGAATGGCTGTGTCTTTGACATTCATTTTCTCCATGCGTTTTTGAAGTTACATTTCCTTTTACCTTGGTTATTCCTGCGAAGTTTACATAGATAATTCTCAACGTCTGTATTCTGTTTTTGGGAGATCTCTAATCATGCATCGCTGTGAACAACAAATCAATTCAATGAGAAATTTAGATAAATTTTTACGAAATCTCTAATTAATTCATGAATCTAATTAATTTTTGCAAGCAACAAATCTTGTTTCGTGGAAAATGAAATTATTTCGAAAATTCGTCTAGTTTTGTTTAGAAGATACTTCGCATCAATCACATTAGTTCGCAGCATCAATTAGTTAAATCCATGCCTCATCTAGTTTAAATCAACGAAGAAAAATGTAAGAAATCACTTCGCATAACTTCATTAATCTGGAAAAATTTGGTTAAAATTTTTTGGTTTAAACCATTAGATCTTAAGATATGAAGACTAAAATCATATAATAGGAATAAAATTCACATTTTTCTTTCATAAATCTATAAATCTGAAAGAAAATAGTAATCAGAAAAGGAATGAGTTAAGAAAGAGGATTTGTCTTTTGTTGATGTTGATTCACTCCCTGAAAGTGTATCTTCTTCCATGGAATTTCCATTTTTGTCTTCAAAATTCATAAATCCGGTACAATTCATCACCAACAGTAACCAATTTTTCTAACTTTCTTGAACCAACCAGGCCAGTTTCCCTGTTTCTAGCGCCAATTATGTAGTTGCGGATTATCTCACAACTACACCCTCATAAGAATCCATTAAAATGATTCCTAAACCTAATTAATTTGATATGAAACTAAGAATTAAGGTACTAAAATTATAAAGAGACACAAATATTTTTACGTGGTTCGATCAATGCGATCTACATCCACGATGCTTCACTAGTGATTGTATGTGATTACATGATTTTACAATTGAGACTCCATTAATGAATATTTGGAGCTCTAGAATTTTTGGGGAAGAAGATGATAAAGAAAATAAAATCCCTCTCTAAAATTTTCTCTCTCCTCCTAAAATTATCCCCTCTCTCAAAATGTGTCTCAAATTGTGTCCTACTTCTTATGCCTAAATGGATATTTATATAATTTTACATATTGGATAACAACTACTTGTCCCGCCATTTTGGATTTGAAGATTATCTTGCGAACCTTCGTGGTTTCCTTTGTTCGCAAAATGTCCTTCTTGCTCGCAAAATATTCTTTGCTCGCAAAATGTATTTTCTCTCCACAATTTCGTAAGTTATTATTTGCTGTGATATTCCGCTCCTACAGAATAAGACCACAAGAGATTAACACATGACTGCGAGATTATGGTTGTGATATTTGCATAATTTTATTAAGAATCTAATATGCTCAATCTTTTTATTGCAGACCAATAACAGAGGCAAGTATGGGAATGAACAGAACGATAATATTGTTATTCATCTTTATATAACAGATTTATGCACAGATAGCTAAAAACTTATAAATATATTACTTAACCATATTGCACAAAAGAAATTGTCTTTTAATATATGCAGGAAGAGATAAGAAGAAGTTCATACACTAGAGAACATTAGAAACTGGAGAAATTCGCAGCAAGTATACTACAAAGAGAAAAGGATAAGTGTATAGATATTACAGGGAAGAATATAAGAAATCTAATTAGATCCATCGTTGTCTTTGCCAGATTTATTTTTTTCATCTCCACCACCTTCATCATGACCTTCATCTTCTTCAGAATCTTCAGCTTCGCTATCAGAAATGACAAGATCAGAGACATTTTGTGGAACTTCATGCAAAATGTCAGGATACTCATAATGAGGAATTTGATGATCATTGCAGACCAATTTAATGGAGTCATTGCGAACACCAACAAGAGTGCTACTAAAATTCCTTCTCATAAATTCTAACTATTCCTTCAGTCTTGAATACTTTTCGTTGCGAGAAGCTAGAGTTGTTGCGAGCACTCCCTTATCATCTTCAAGTTCTTTAACTCTGATAGAGTATCTCTTTTCAACTCCTGCGAATACAAAATAGCAAATCATAAATTTGGTAGCAAACTATAAAAGACGAAAGACCAATGAGAATGAATAATTAGCAACCTTCTCTTACAGAAATCATGTCTCTAATCAAGGATGCTTGTTCAGTATGAATACTAACATTTACACCTAGATTATTTCTGGCATTATCAAGAACTTTCGCAGCACAAGCAAATTATTCATCATTGCTAATAAGAAGACAAGAGTGAACTTGGTTCTCTCTCGCAAGAATATCTATATTTTTGCCGAATTTTTTCTTCATCATCGAACTTGAATTTCTTCATCATCATCGAGCGATAACCTTGAATACGAGTAGCATGATATGATTACGGTTTATAGTGATACACTCTAGTAATCATATGTAGAAATTGACCTTTGTTCGAATTGTTTGCGCAATATATTTGTAGTTGCAGGAAATCCTACACTACACCCTTGATAAGAATTTACTATAATTAAGACATATTTGAAGATTAAAAACAACACTTTATTATTTGATTCTCAGAAATGTTTACAAGAAATGGAAGAAATCAAGAATACAACCGCTCTCTTGAATTTTCTCTCTCCTCAAGACTTTCTCAACACTCAAAAATACATCATCCTCTCTCTGAATATACTGGGTCTCTTTATATAGGATAGTTACATAGTGGGCAACAGCTAATCTATCCTTTAATTTCGGATCTAACTCGCGATGTTATCGCAGTAGTTATAATATCCATTTTCGCAAGCGTTGTAAACATCGCATGATAATCACGCTCTTCCCGTGTTTCTTCATTCGTCAGCTATTATGTCATTCTTCAAATAATTCTGTGACACTCGCGAAGTGTTGTTGAAGAACTCGCGGTGATGTTCGCAGAAGTGTTGTTAATCTCGCAAGAGTAATATCATGGCAATATTCTGGTCCTACATCTTGCCTCTTCTCATGTCTTTTCTGCGAGGGAGGATAGATCATGAGAATCAAAATTCCGCAGCTGTTCACCTCTTCAGTTTTTATCGTTCTGATACGGATGTAAGTTCCGTATAAATTTTTTTCCTTCAAAGTCTCGTTTATGAATGCTTCTCTTTTAACCGGCTAATCCTTTATTACCCTGTTACCCCTCTCCTGTCTATAAAATAGATAATTTGTTTAGAAATATTCTTTTTCTTTTACTTCTTCGTCTTCTTCATCCTTTCTCTTCTATGTAAACTTTCCCGTATGCAAAAAAAAATTTCTTTCATAGGTTCATCTGCTACTGTTTTAATGGAGTCTCAAAGGTATAAACATTTTCTTCTAACATTATTAAATTCGATTCTGCTTGTCTAAACTATGTTTATCTAATTTATTTGATCTCTTCTATTTGATTTTTCATAATTCCCATACTGTGTCTTCTTTTCAGTGAAACTACTTATAACGTGCAACCTATATCAGAAGAGAAGGGATGAAGAAGACGAATAAGTAAAAGAAAAAGAATATTTCTTAAACAAGTTATCTCTTTTATAGACATAAGAGGGGTAACCGGGTAATAAAGGATTAACCGGTTAAAAGAGGAGCATTCGACACGTATAAGCGATCATACATAATTTACAGGGCTTTGTCGGATAAAAGAGATAAAAAAAAAGAGGTAGCTGCGAACATCATCGCGAGTATAAAAGAGGGATTGAAAGTTGAAAATTATAGGAAAAAGCAAGATTAAAGATCAATATTCGAGTTAAGAAGATGATTGAACAAATTAGTGAAGCAATTGAAGAAAAAATAATTGAATCAAAGGAGGATTACAGGAAGTTGGAGTGCAATACGATAACAAAAACAATGATCAACCAATTCCATGAAAATATTAGAGGAAAGATTCATAAACGAGATTTTGAAGGAAAAAGAATTATGACGGTGGATAAAATATCACCTCTAAAGGATTAGGAAAAGCAGGAAATCACATTCACAGCAGCAGAAATACCAAAAGAAAATTTGGATCATACATCTCCATTGGTAATCACGGTATCTACTATGCGAGTGAAGAAGGAAAAATCAACAAGATCTGCAGTAGAATGGGCCGTGAATAGAACTTTGGTGGACGCAGGAAGTTCTGTAGATATTATATTCTATCATACATTTAAGAAAATGGGATATAAGGATGAAGAGATGTCTTGTTCAAATTATCACATTCATGGTTTTGGAAAATCTATAGCAAAACCTAAAGGCGAAATAATGGTACGAATTCCGCTAGGAGAGATTGAAACACAAGTAACATTATGTGTGGTGGATGTGTAGGCACCATATAACATGATATTGGGGAGACCATGGATACATGCAATCAAGGCTGTAGCATCAACATTACATCAATGCATCAAATTTCCTATGCCTAGTGGAATTGGAGAAATTAGAGGAGATACTGATCTTGCGAAGCTGTGTTATCAAATTGAAGTGAGAAATTATGAAGAGTGTCCAAAACTGCAAAAATCTCGCAGAAAATTGGCAAAAGAGGCGAAGAAGGAAGAAGGATTTAAAGTTTACATGATAAGAGCAATAGAAGGAAAATGAATACCCAGCGAGATCTCGCAAGAAGATGATGAGCCCGCGAGAGTCATGGAAACACCAACACCAATGGGAGAACCTGAGGCCATCTACACCGCAGCAGAACCAACAAAGGAAGTAAATGTTGGAAGTGAAGAAGAACCTAAAATGCTGAATATTGGAACTAAAATGGGTGCAAAAGAAGAAGAACAAACCATAAATATCTTCCGAGAGTATAAGGATATTTTCGCATGGAGTATGGATGAGATGACTGGAATAGATCCATCAGTTGCATGTTATATTTTAGAAATTAACAAAGATGTGAGACCATTCAAGCAAAGGATAAGGAAAATCGCAACAACTTATCACTCAAAAATAGAAGAGGAGTTACAGAAAATGCTTGATGCTGGAATTATAAGACAAGCAAAATACCCGGAATGGATTGCAAATATGGCAGTGGTTCCAAAGAAAAATAAGGGGATCAGAATTCGTATAGACTTTACTGACTTAAACAAAGCTTGCCCTAAAGATATTTTTCCATTACCAGATATTCCTCAAATGGTTGAATCAGCAGCTAGAAAATGATAGAATATCTTCATTAGATGGGTATAAAGGTTATAACCAGATTCCTCTCGCTGAAGAAGATCAAGAGCACACCGCATTTTTTGCTCCAAGAGGATTATATTGTTACACAAAAATGCCTTTTGGGTTATGAAATGCTGGTGCAACGTATCAAAGAATGGTGGAGAAGGTGTTCACAAAGTGGATACACAAAACATTAGAGGTGTATGTAGATGACATGTTAATAAAGAGTAAAGAATCTAAGAACCATGTGCAAGATTTAAATGAGATTTTTGATCAAATGTGACTCTTTAACATCAAGGTGAATCCTAAGAAATGCATTTTTGGAGTAGCGTCAGTTAAATTTTTAGGTTATATTGTATCAAAAGAAGGAATTCAAGTTGATCCAGAGAAAGTACATGCAATTCACGACATGCCAACACCAGCAACAGTGAAAGATGTACAGAAGTTGAATGGGCTCTTAGCCTCGCTAGGAAGATTTATCTCGCGATCTTCAGATAAATGCAAGCATTTCTTCAATATACTCAGGAAGGGTACAAAATTCAAATGGACAGATGAATGTGAGAAGGCTTTTTAAGGAGTTAAAGAATATCTAATGAACATATCTATTTTACAGAAAGCGGAGCCGGGAGAAGAATTATTGATTTATCTTGCGACAACATCGCACGCATTAAGCGCAATGTTACTGCGAATAGATGCAGGGGTAAAAAAACCAATTTATTACATCGGCAAAACGTTTAATTCTGCAGAGAGAAATTATTCAAAAATTGAGAAGCTAATTCTGGCATTGGTTTATGCAACCTTCAAACTTCGCATATATTTTCAGGCACATAAAGTAAAGGTATTAAAAAAGGTGCCCATTGAATCAGTAATGAAGAAATCAAAACATCAGGCAGAGTTGAGAGATGGAATGCACAAGTAGGGCACTTTGAAATCAAATATGAAGTCCTATCCTCGCCAAAATCACAATTTGTAGCAGATTTTTTAGCAGAATTTCCTCTAGAAGATGATAAAGCTGTGGAAGAAATGATGTACATAGAAGAAGAACATGGATATCCAAAAGATCTATTAAAGGAACCCAACATGTGGGAAATATTGGTGGATGGATTATCAAATGGGGAAGGAAATGAAATTGGAGGGGTCTTTATCTCGCCAGAAGGAGAAAAAATGGCTTTCTCATTTCGTTTGGATTTCACATCCACTAATAATGAGACAGAATATGAAGTTGTGGTGCATGCTCTAAAGTTCGCCGTAGAGATGAAGTTGGAGAATGCAAGGATTACCAGTGACTCGTAATTGGTCATTCACCAGATAAAAGGAGAATACACAACAAATTAACCATCTCTGAAAAAATACAAAAAACTTGTTGAAGAATTGTCTGCGAGAATTCCAAAAATAAAATTGAGACATATATCAAGAAAAGATAACAGACTCGCAAATGATTTTGCTTTCATATCAAGTATGATGACAAACCCAGCTGAGAGATGTATAAAAATTCAGACGCTTGTATCACCTTTAATTAATAAAGAAGAAGAAGAAAAGGCGGATGTAATGATAATATAAAATAACGCAGAAGAACCAGCCAACGACATTATCGCAGATTGGAGAGTAGAACTTCACGCATACTTGGCGACAGGTGAAACACCAAGAAATAGATTAGAGGCATACAAATTAAAGATCCGTGCAACAAATTATGAATTAAGGGATGGAGTATTGTATCGAAAATCTTTTAATGGGCCATTACTTAGATATTTGACAAGGGAAGAAGGAGAAAAAGTGTTAAAAATGTTGCATAGCAGAGATGCTGGTAATCATAGCGGAGGAATATCTTTGGCTTATAGAACAAAAATGCAAGGCTATTATTGGCCGTATATGCATGAAGATGCAAAACAATTATCAAAGCGTTGCGAAGATTGCCAGCGATATGGAAAGAGGATACATGCACCGGGGGCACCATTATCATCTTCAAAAAGTGTGTGGCCTTTTGGAAAATGGGGCTTAGATATTGTGGGACCCTTTGTGCCAGGTTCAGGGCAGAAGTAAAAGCAGTACATCACATGCGCGATAAATATATATTTACATTCATCTTTGAAAATATCATCTGCAGATTTGGAATTCCAACACAGTTGGTTTCTGATAATGGAAAACAATTTGAAGGAAAAAACATAAAGTTGCTACTCAATGAATTTAAGATAACATGTGGAAAATCTACTCCATTATACCCACAAGCTAATGGTCAGGCTGAAGCAACTAATAAGACAATGATAGACATCTTAAAAAATAGATTAGAAGGGTACCATAGAGTATGGTGTGAACAGGTACATAATGCAGTCTGGGTTTACAACACAACCAGGAGAGAGGCAACTGGGATGTCACCTTTTTGTTTAACATATAGTGTTGAAGCAGTACTACCAACAGAAGTTGCTATTCCTACAACAAAAAGAGAGGTTTGGGAGAAGAATATTAATGCTAGCATGATTGTAAGAGAACTTGATGAATTAGAAGAGAAGAGAGAAAAATCATTACAACATATGGAAAATTATCAACGAAGGTTGGCTCACGAATATCACAAGCGGGTCAAAAAACGTGAGTTTCAACCAGGCGATTTAGTTCTGCGAGAAACACCAGAGTACCAGCGAGAACGTGGTGGAAAGTTGGCAAGAAAATGGGATGGACCGTATATCATTAAAGAGATAGTTAGAACAGGGGCATACAGTTTGGTGGACCCAGAACAGGGGCATACAGTTTGGTGGACCCAGAAGGAAGAGATGTTGGTCAAAGACTTGGTAGACCATGGAACAGATTATTTTTAAAAAGATATTATCAGTAACAAATTTCTAATGAAACAAAGAAGAAATGGGCAAAACAAATTTTTACAGCTGCGAGTTTATTCGCAAGGTTATTCAAGATTACATAAAGAATGAAAGATTGCGATATACGCAAAAGAAACAAAGAACAGGACGAAACTTTATGGCGTACACCCTAGTTCGCGAATATAATTTCGCAAGAGGCAAATGTAAGACCTAAAGTACTTCATATTAGGGGGTATCTCTTTGCGTGGCTCAGGGATAAGGTTATACCGCTGCTGGAACCTAAGACACAGATACTGGGGTCTATCTCTTTGAGATACCTATCCAGGAGTGATACTTTGGATTTCCAACTATACAAGGTTATACCCTGGTTGGACGACCGAGGGTCTCTTCTAAGGGGTGCAGAGTATGACCAAGGCGCCGAGGTACACGGTTGAGCCAAGGGTGCCCGGGATGGACAAACCTACCCTGGCCATTCTTGGTAAGTCTTGGATATGATGTACTCGGCCTCAAGAAAGTCCCACTTAGGGTGCAGTCTCGTAACTATAATCCATATAGGCATAAAGGATAAGAGGTTGCGAAAACAACTGTTTATTGTTAAGACTAGATGGGAGGAGCTAGTATTGTTTGGCCGATGTTCCCTCCTTGAAGGGGCAACCAGGGGGGATTAAGGGTGGAACCCTCCATTAAGAAGCTGATAAGTGTCTTAAGACGGCAATGTCATGGGGCTTTGTGTTCGCAAGAACATTTAGGCATGTCATATTGTCACGTGACAAATATTGAGGCAACAAGCCATAAGAAAAAGTTAAGATGAGATCAATGGGTTTTTACATGAAAGTGTAAAGACGTCCTGCGATTTCATCGCAAGACGGCAATGTCATGGGGATTTATTCTCGCAAGGGAACTTAGACCTATCATATAGTCGCAGAGAATTAATAAAATACAAGAGCTAAGGCAAGATCAATGGGTCCCTACATGAGAATGTAAGGACGTCCTGCGATTTTGTCGCAGAAAGAAATGTGGCGAAATAAGACCTTTAATTAGGAAGGAAAAATAAGATCACAAGAATAACCCTACCCGTTAACTATTTCATTTTTCTAAGATGCAAGAGATATTTGTTCATTCCAAGAAAGATAATGAGGTGCAAGTATGGGAATTGATAAATAAAATACCACTATCTTTCTCGCAGAGTATTGAGAAGTGTAGGACCAGAATATATCCATGATATTACTCTTACGAGATTAACAACACTTCTGCGAACATCACCGCGAGTTCTTCAACAACACTTCGCAAGTGTCATAGAATGATTTGAAGAATGACGTAATAGCTGACGAATGAAGAAACACGGGAAGAGCGTGATTATCCTGCGATGGTTACAACGCTTGCGAGAATGGATATTATAAATATTGCGATAATATCGCGAGTTAGATCCGAAATTAAAGGACAGATTAGCTGTCATCCACTATGTAACTATTCTATATAAAGAGACCCAGTAGATTCAGAAAGAGGATGATGTATTTTTGAGTGTTGAAAAAGTCTTGAGGAGAGAGAAAATTCAAGAGAGCGGTTGTATTCTTGATTTCTTCCATTTCTTGTAAACATTTCTAAGAATCAAATAATAAAGTGTTGTTTTTAATCTTCAAATATGTCTTAATTACAGTAAACGCTCAAAAATACATCATCCTTTTCTGTATCTACTGGGTCTCTTTATATATGATAGTTACATAGTGGATGACAGTTAAGTTTTCCTTTAATTTCGGATCTGACCCGCGATATTATCGCAGTAGTTATAATGTCCATTCTCGCAAGTGTTGTAACCATCGCAGGATAATCACGCTCTTCACGTGTTTCTTCATTCGTCAGCTATTACGTCATTCTTCAAATCATTCTGTGACACTCGCGAAGTGTTGTTGAAGAACTCGCGATGATGTTCTCAGAAGTGTTGTTAATCTCGCAAGAATAATATCATGGCGATATTCTGGTCCTATATAATAGCTAATTTATGTGATTGGAGGGAAGAATATAAGAAATCTAATCAATATAATCTAGGTAATTATATTGATTCACTGAAAAGAAGACATAGTGTGGGAATTATGAAAAATCAAATAGAAGAGATCAAATAAATTAGATAAACATAGTTTAGACAAGAAGAATCGAATTTAATAATGTTAGAAGAGAATGTTTATACCTTTTTCTTCTTCATCATAAAATGGAAGAAATCAAGAATACAACCGCTCTCTTGAATTTTCTCTCTCCTCAAGACTTTCTCAACACTCAAAAATACATCATCCTCTCTCTGAATCTACTGGGTCTCTTTATATATGATAGTTACATAGTGGGCGACAGCTAATCTGTCCTTTAATTTAGGATCTGACTGGCGATGTTATCGTAGTAGTTATAATATCCATTCTCGCAAGCGTTGTAACCATCGCAGGATAATCACGCTCTTCCCGTGTTTCTTCATTCGTCAGCTAGTACGTCATTGTTCAAATCATTCTGTGACACTCACGAAGTGTTGTTGAAGAACTCGCGGTGATGTTCACAGAAGTGTTGTTAATCTCTCAAGAGTAATATCATGGCGATATTCTGGTCCTACATCTTGCCTCTTCTCACGTCTTTTCTGAGAGGGAGGAAAGATCATGAGAATCAAAATGTTGCAGTTGTTTACCTCTTCACTTTTTATTATTCTGATACATTTCTGCATCTATTGCCAGATTTATTACACATATTTTTTCTTCCATTCAACTTCTGACACGTCCCTTTCAACCGCTGCGTTCCAACCGTTCACGTCTCTTCCTTGCATTGATTACACTTATCTCCTCGAGAATCTTAGCTTTCTATAAATACTTATTTCCTTTTCTTCTTTTTACTACTTGTTTCTTCTCTCTGCAATCTCTCTGCAATCTTACTGCTCTTCTGTAAATTGCGCATCTGTTACTGTTGTGATTTCTTTCTCGTTCTTCAATCTTTTCCTTCATTCCCATACTCAAAAATGGTTGCTTCTGGTCATAAAAATTTGGTTGCTTTTGGTGAGATGCGAGAAAAGCTTAAAAATAAAGGTTTTACTTTGTCTACAATTCCAGATGAGAGCCCTAAATCCGAACTTTGTATCAAATTATTTTCTGATCATCAATGTTCTCGCTAGAAAGTTATAGTCTTGCTAAGTCAGCTTGAAGCTGGTCTTACCATTCCTCTCTACGATCCTGAGCTGCCTTTGTTTTATGAGATACTTTCTCATCCAAAATTCTCGCGAGATATATATCAACTAGGTGGGGATTGCATTTTTCTGCCGTTGGAGTATGCTACTCGCGGCGCTGATAAAAAATCTCGCTACCCTGATACTGCGAAGAATCCTAAATTCAAGGATGTTCCAATTATTCCCGCAATGTACATTGTAGATAATTTCTTCATAAACTATGACATAATCCCCATGAAGAGGGATAGCACCTGCTGGGGTGTCCGCTTGTAAAAGAAAGATGATATTGCGAAAGACAAAATTCTTATGTTGGACATCGATTGGCATACTAGTACTAATCAAGGTCTGCGTCATTCTAGCGATGACAAATGGTATATCTTCCCTTTACTTTTAGAGGGTTCATATATTTCTGGTACCCATGTTCTACCTGCGAATCTCGCAGAGTTCCAACTGTGGGTATTCAACTGGCCTGAGAGAAATAAAGAAGTATGTTCTCTTAATCCTTTGCATAATAAATTACCATTATTATTTTCTTCATGTCTTTGAATTCTCGTTGACTATTTCCTTTTTATCAGATTGAAAGGTTGAAATCCAGCTACGATAAGCTAGGGAAACCTGCTACTTACTTAGCTCTCAAATCTCTCACAGATGAAGTAAGAAATATTTCTTTATAACTTTTTACAATATATTGTTGCCTCTATTTCTTATCTTTATCTGTGTTCGCAGGAAATTGAAGAAAGAGAGCCTGTGAAACCTGCGAGAACTAAAGAGAAATCCACAGTTGGTCGCAAGGGTAAATCTACTGCCCCTCTCAAAGAGAATTCTACTGCTCCTCGCAAAGAGAAATCTGGTGCTCCTCCCTTAAAGAGAAAAAAAATCCAACTCTCTTATTCTTGAACTCCTCAATCTAACGAAGAAAATCCGAGTAACGATGAGGCTGATGATGATGAAGATGAATATAATAATGACATCTCTCCTATGAAGGATTCCTCTTCTCCTGAATCTTCTATGAGCCAATTATCTAAGATTTTTGGCGATGTCACGCATGGTATTTCAAATGATTATGGAGATGAAGCTGTTAATGAAGTATCTCAAGCTCTTGCAAAGGTATGTGATGCTTCCCTATTAGTTGACAATGATTCTTTCTAGGGAATCTCGAGATCAATGACTCCATGTCTTTTGATTTCACTCGACATTCTGGTATGTTTTCACTTCTTTGCCTCTTCCTTATACCTTAGATTTCGAACTATATCTGTCTTAGCAATTTTTACATTTCTTCGCAGGCTGGAAGAGCTTCTTTTATTACTGCCTCAGATTTAGAGAAAAGACGTGCTGACCTTCGCAACAAAAATGAGAATTTAAAGTCTAAATCTGCAGATCTTTGCAAGCAAAAGGAACAGTTGGAATCTGAAGCTATTAATCTTCGCAAGAGTAAAGGAGAATTAGAAACTGAGATTGTTGAGCTTCGCAAGAAGAATAAGCAATTATAAATTGATGCTTCGATTAATAAACAAAAAAATTCTGATCTTGAAAAGGCTAATCAGCAACACTATGGTATAAATTTTTCCTTCTTTTCTTTTAATTCCTTTTCCTTATTTTGGCTCATTCAAGTAACCATTTTTGTAGATATTTATGACCTTACTGATGAGGCTACACTCCTCCGATATTTCCCTAAACCTGTAGATGAGGATACCCTTCTTGCTCGTCTTAATAGTTCTTTAAGTAGTTTCTCAGATGATCAAATTAGATCTCTTTCCATAGATGAACTTAAATCCAAACTTCATCTCTTAAAAATTGAGCACAGATTCAACTTGGGCTTAACCAATAAGTTTAAGCGTCTTTATCTTGATTCGAAAGAAGAAACTAATAGATTGAGAAGTAAAAATAGTGATCTTATTGATGAGAAAGATCGCATTGCTAAAAATGGTGCTCAAGCCCTAGAAGATTTCCATAAAATTCTCACTGATGTTAAAATTGAGAGGGATAGACTTATCGGCGAAAATAGAGATCTTCTTGCGAGAGAGAACCAAGTTCGCTCTTGTCTTCTTATTAGCAATGATAAAGAATTTGCTTGGGCTGCGAAAGTTCTTGATAATGCCAGAAATAATCTAGGTGTAGTCTTCATACTGAACAAGCATCCTTGATTAGAGACATGATTTCTGAAAGAGAAGGTTGCTAATTATTCATTCTCATTGGTCTTTCGTCTTTTATAGTTTGCTACCAAATTTATGATTTGCTATTCTTTATTCGCAGGAGTTGAAAAGAGATACTCTGTCAGAGTTAAAGAACTTGAAGATGATAAGGAAGTGCTCGCAACAACTCTAGCTTCTCGCAACTAAAAGTATTCAACACTGAAGGAACAATTAGAAATTATGAGAAGGAATTTTAGTAACACTCTTGTTGGTGTTTGCAATAACTCCATTAAATTGGTCTGCAATGATCATCAAATTCCTCATTCTGAGTATCCTGGAATTTTGCATGAAGTTCCAAAAAATGTCCCTGATCTTGTCATTTTTGATAGCGAAACTGAATATTCTGAAGAAGATGAAGGTCATGGTGAAGGTGGTGGAGATGAAGAAAAGAAATCCGGCGAAGACAACGATGGATCTAATTAGATTTCTTATATTCTTCCCTCCAATCTATTTCTTCTTCATCATAAAAGTAGGACCAGAATAGAAGAGATCATGAACCCTATGTGAAAATAAGAATATAAGATTGAAGAACGAGAAAGAAATCACAACAGTAACAGATGCGCAATTTACGGAAGAGCAGTAAGATTGCATAGATATTGCAGAGAGAAGAAAGAAGAAGTAAAAAGAAGAAAAGGAAAGAAGTATTTATAGAAATCTAAGATTCTCGAGGAGATAAGTGTAATCAATGCAAGGAAGAGACGTGAACGATTGGAACACAGCGGTTGAAAGGGACGTGTTAGAAGTTGAATGGAAGAAAAAACACGTGTAATAAATCTGGCAATAGATGCAGAAATGTATCAGAACAATAAAAAGTGAAGAGGTGAACAGCTGCGAAAGACAAAATTAGGTATGACCGCTTATACGTGTCGAATGCTCCTCTTTTAACCGGTTAATCCTTTATTACCCGGTTACCCCTCTTCTGTCTATAAAAGAGATAACTTGTTTAAGAAATATTCTTTTTATTTTACTTCTTCGTCTTCTTCATCCCTTCTCTTCTCTGTAAACTTTCCCGTCTGCAATTTTTCCACAGGTTCACCTGCTAATGTTCTAATGGTGTCTCAAAGGTATAAACATTCTCTTCTGACATTATTAAATTCGATTCTGCTTGTCTAAACTATGTTTATCTAATTTATTTGATCTCTTCTATTTGATTTTTCATGAACCCTAAATTAGCTATAATATGGATGTAAGTTCAATCATCTTCTTGCGAGATTAACAACACTTCTGCGAACACTTCGCAGAAGTGTTGTTAATCTCGCAACAAAATTCATGAACCCTAAATTAGCTATAGATATGGATGTAAGTTCAATCAATTCTAGACTTAACTAAACAAACATTCAATCATATTGAAATACATCAATCATGCAATTATTATACGCAGTAGAAATCAAACGATAATATTGAGAGAAAACTAATTAATAAAATCAATAACTTGGTTGCAAAATCCAACTACATCTTGAACCAATAATAAAAACTTAGTTACTTGTGTTTTTGGAAATTATCATAGAAAGCAAAGAATAAAACTATCATGTGAAACCCTAGACAACAAGTAGGAGTCTCCCTAATGGAGATATATTTAGGTTTGAGAAAGACTTTTCTATTTATATGCTACTCCAATTCTCAAAAGGATACTCTTTACTTAGTTAGGTCAAGTATTCTCAAAACCCATCTCCAATTAGTCCACAAGGCCCATGAGTTAAAACATCTCTTCTCTGGAAATTCTGGGTCCAAAGTTGGTCACCGGATTGCTGACATCATCAACGGAATTCGGTCACCGGCATCGAAATTTGGTCACCGGTAAACTGACTCTGGCCACCTGAATGATAAGAAACTGTCACCAGGTCACTGTATACTTCCATAAACTCATCTCTCCTTCTCTAAAGTCCATACATTTCACAAAAACCATCTAACCCAACTTCTTATTACTTGCGAAAACATACCCAAAAGAGCGACTCCGAACTCATATACCCGGTTGCCAAAACTTACATCCGACTCGTACCTTTTTATGATTCACTGAAACTTTACAATGCTCACTTTCGGTTCCAAAATCCGGCAACCGGAACTAGTACCACTGGCTCACCATTCTCTCTCACTTTTCGCACTGTTTCTGCAGCTTCAAAATCCATTCCATGCAGTATCGAACTTCAGTTTGCTTCACAAACAGCAGCAGTTCATACCATCTTGTCCACCACTGCCTAACAACTGCAACTTCAGTTCTCAAGAAAAATACCACCACAAAATTATTCACAGATTCAAACCAAAGCCCCTTCTTTACTTGCCTGTAATCCTAGGCATACATATAACTTCTCAT
Source organism: Papaver bracteatum (assembly GCA_023529315.1). Classification (NCBI taxonomy): domain Eukaryota; kingdom Viridiplantae; phylum Streptophyta; class Magnoliopsida; order Ranunculales; family Papaveraceae; genus Papaver; species Papaver bracteatum. The sequence continues at coordinate 545,644 of JAJJWX010002972.1, forward strand.
CTCTTCAAGCATAACACTTCAAACCGAGTCGTTGTACCAGCAATTGCATCATCACTATGTAGATGGTGGATTTTCTACAAAGGCTAAAATCTTAAACCCATAATTATACGACCTATGATTCAACAATCAGACGTTAATATTAAGACACGGGTCTCTCATCGAATCCTATGATGGAGAATACTTTCTCTCAGAGTGCATATAGATATGTAGTCTCACAGCTGGACAACGACATATCTCATGAGTACTGAACATTTCAGTAATTATTTCTATCACGGTATGAGCAACTCCCGAACAACTTACTCTGCTAGTATAAAGTCATAAATTAATTATTCCTAAATTCTTGGATTCATCCGCAGAATTTCTGAAAATATTCAAATATTTTCGCAGATATCTCATTACGCAAACCATGGTTCTTCCCAGCAGAAGTCCATGGATTAGTAATAAATATTGGATGCATGGGCATCAGAGCTACCGCCTGAGCAAGCCCTGTCTCAAACCTAAATTCTGGGATTCGTCTGCAGAATTTCTGAAAATATTCAAATATTTTCGCAGATATCTCATTACACAAACCATGGTTCTTCCCAGCAGAAGTCTATGGATTAGTAATAAATATTGGACGCACGGGCATCAGATCTACCGCATGAGCAAGCCCTGTCTCAAACCTAAATTCTTGGATTCATCCGCAGAATTCCTGAAAATATTCGAATATTTTTGCAGATATTTCATTACACAAACCATGGTTCTTCCCAGCAGAAGTCCATGGATTAGTAATAAATATTGGACGCACGGGCATCAGAGCTACCGCCTGAGCAATCCCTGTCTCAAATGGTGCAAGTGTATTCAACAATGATACATTAATAACCATCGCACGAACGGGTATTTCAAAATACGATTAAACGATGAACCTATGCAAAATAGGATGAAAAATAACAAATAAATAAAAATTGAACAAGGCACTGGGAGAATGGGATCACTGACTGGACGACCGTGCCGTGGTCAATCCCACACCAGTTTCATATTTTTATCATATTTTTGTTGTTTTCTATGAGTTTATGAAAAACCTTTCATTTGAACGAATATCCTTTATTTTGAGGAAACTCCTCAATCTCATGGTGCTTCCTTCGCGCGGAGGAAATAATATAAAATTAGGGAAAATGTGATGGGGCATGACCATTGGCCAACCGGCCATGCCTTGGATCCAGCCGGCCCACACTTCATGATTCCTCATTATTTTATTATTATTTCTCTAATTTCATGAAAACTCCTTAATCTCATGATATTTCCTTCGTCCCATGAAAAATAATAAAAATTAGGGAACCCGTGTGCACGGGCCATGGACGGTCGGCGAAACCCTAGATGGCTCACACGTCCCACTCTTTTATTAGCATATTTTTCATGTTTTCATAATCCCATGAAAATTCCTTGATTTCATGATATTCCCTTCAAATTATGAAAATTCCTTCAAATCATGAAATAATGCATAAAATAGGGAAAACGAACGGGACCGAGCCTTGGTCGGCTAGTCATGCTCCAAGCCGGTCCCACACGCTCACACATCCCTTATTTTATTATTTATGATTTTTTATGTTTCCCTCATCTGATGGAAACTCCTTGATTTCAACAAAACTCCTTTGTTTTATCATATTAGGAAAAATGTTATGGGACTTGCCCCTTGAATTTTTCCTGAGTTTTATTCTCTGGCTGTTTTCACCTCCCGAAAGAGATTAAGACCTAAATATTCCCGCATTGGGAGAGAGGAAATTTTTTTCCGTACGGAATGGAGGGTCGGACCAACAAAACCCGAGTCCGTATGAGAAATCTATGTTGATTCTACCAAAGGACGCTAATTAGGGTTTCAACCAATCTGGGGAGTGCTCAAACGATCAACATTTGAACCCGTGACCACCCAGGGCCAGTTTCATGACCCCTTGGTCAGTTCCTCACCCCTTCATAATTCCTTCACTTTTCATTATTTTCCTTCATCCGATGAAGTTTTGACGGTTTTATCTGAAAACCTTAATTTTGTCATATTTTCTCAAATGGTCGCTCAAATGTGCACCAGAAAATAATTCTCAGAATTGAGACACGGACGTCTCAATGACGAAAGCATGTTACCTTGACCGACCAAGGTTGGATTTTTGGCTCGCAATGATCCAGTCCCACGTGTTTCTCACACTCTGACCTAATTTGCACAATAGCACGTATTAGGTCCAAAAACTCTCCAAACAATTTCAGAATTTGACGGAGCGATCATCATCTGATCCCGTGACCACCCAGGGCCAGTTTAATAACCCCTTGGTTGGTCCCTTATATTTTAATAATTAATTAGGTTTTATCACCTAATGTTGAACCCAGCAGTAATTCAGTATATGATTAAACCAGCATTTAATCATCCTTTCAACAACTCATCAACTCTTCAAAGAGGTATTGGATTTTTCTCACGTGAGCATATGAGAATTTCATGGTCGATCCACGATCCCATGAAGCCGGTTCTCCTTCATTCTATGGTTAATTTCAAATAAACCATCAATTGGTCATCAATTGATCAAATTAGGGTTTCTGAATCCAAGGATCATGATTCCAGATTCAAACACTAATAATTTCACACTGATCTCATGATCGGTATTCTTATTAATTATGCTCGGTTCAACTACCAGTGCTTTAATTAATATATTTTTTTGGTCACGCTACCAATAATTCATCAAAAAAGCAACACTTTCTCAGATGAGCAATATTTACTCAAAGAACTATCAATATTAAAATTAGCGAGAAACACTTGCTCTCCTCAATGTGAGGATCCTATCACTATCTCAGTAGACACGTTCGATTCATGAGTTGAAGAATATTCTACAAAATCATGTTTAACTCAAAAAATACATGGACTCATAGTCCCACGAAGTCATGAAATGAGCAACTGACTTAATTAACCACGAGACATCAATCGTGTCACTTGGGGGGATATCAACTATGGTTTTGGTTTGGCGGTCTACGGCACATGTGTTCAAACACACGATGAAATGTGAGCAAGTCGTGCAATCAGTTGAGGGAGTTAGCGAAATAGTGGGTGAAAAATCAACCAAGTCTCTGCACGATGGGCGCAACTGGTTTCAAGCCCTATTTCCATCTCTCCACTCCTTCACTCCATCAACTGTCATACTTCATGGGATCATGGTGTTTTCAACTCCGGCATTATATAATGTCTTTGAATCCTGATTGAAAGAACAACATTCGAAGAGTTCTCAAACATTCGAACGACAATCGTCTAAACGAGCAATTTCTCACCAAAGTTCATATAGACGCTCATTTGTCTACACTAACTCACAGAAATTACTCTCAATCAGGCAATATTTAATCATTCAGAGCATTTCACGCTGAAATCATAACATACCTACAATCTCAGATCACCATTGATCTCACATATTTCTCAGCCTCCCTCCTACAGATCAACCCATCCTCTCTTGTGACCGAATTTACTCTGGAATGGCCATTGTCTTGGTTTAGGCCGGAGTACTACAGATTGATCTCTCGAACTTAAATCACCCCCTTCATAATGGTGCATCTGTATGAGGTTGAACATTTCGCTCGGTTCAAGGAATCTCCTCCGTACGGTCATCCTCAATTCCGAAAAAACCAACAGATCGTTTTTCCCCATCTACAGATTGGCGACCACAGTAGGAGATCATTCTCTTGGTTGCAATATCAATCTCACAAGGATGGTCGGTCTTAGGTCTACCGGGTTCAAAACCCGATCCTAACATCGCAAGCTCTAGTGGCACCGCTAATTCCACTCCTCCAAGCACTGATGCTCCAGTGATCACCCCTGCAAGTGACGGCACTGGCGCCATCAACAATCCACTCTTTGGTTGATCTCTTGAGAGCCAAAGGAAATCATCCTACCGTAGTTGATCCCATGAGGGTTTAGACTGACGTAGATGTAGCACATAAAGAGTTATGTGCTCATCTCAAAGCTCTTACAAACAAGCTTGCATCTGAACAAACTCAACCTCAACACGAGAAAGGAAAATCTAAAGAAACATCTTCAACTGTTAATCCTGAAATCTCTCCAATCCATGTTGTACATGATGAAGAATTCCGCAAAGTTGCATATGACTCTCCAGCAATGGAATCCGAAATTTTCATCACTCGTGAAGACCTGGAGCACTTTTTGAAGATCGAGGAAAAGACAAGGCATCATTTGTCCATCTTCACCAACCTTCATATCCTGCTTCAATACATAGGATTCGTCTTCCAAAGAATTATTGGAAGAGCACGAGCACAACATGTTGTCCGTCTGAAGGAATTTTCAAAGTCTCCGGCAGGCAGAGCATACGCCTGGTATGACAACATCACACTGGGAAGTATCACCGATTGGAGAGGGATGATTAATGTTTTCTACAGAAAATACTTCTTCGTGTAAAAGCAAATCACTCTCTCTGATCTAGGAAGGATGTTTCAAAGGAACAGCGAACATCCTGATGATCATGTGAAAAGATTCAGAGTCCAAACCCTGGATTTTCAAGATCCAAATGTCACGGAGCAGCAGCTGGTAGATTTGTGTATCAATGGCATACTCCCGATTTACGGAGCTTTACTGTAAAATCTTCGGTTCCGTACTTTCTCGGAGCTCCACGAAGCCACGAAGAGATCAACAACCACTGCACCTGCTCTATTGGAAAGAACAAAATCTACAAAGACTGAAGAATCGCAAGACACTCGAGGAAGCAGACGTCTAATCAAAAAGTAGTATAACTTGCAGCCTTCCGCAAATGCTATCGCAGAAGGGAGAAAACAGAAAGCTAGACTACAACGCAAGCATACTTCTTCCACCCCTTTGAAAGGCACAAAGGAAGGATCACGTACATGCTCCTCCCCAGCATGCAGAAGATCTGGAGACACCTAATTTTCTCTGCTCTATTGAAGAAGTCATCGAACTCCTAGATTTCTGGATACAAGATGATGCAATCAAGTTGCCACATGTCCAGAAAGAACTAACTTAAGAAGACATGGAAAGTCCTCATTACTGCCACTTCCACAGGTTCGTCAATCATCCCACAAAGCAACTGCGCAGTTTTGAAACACATTTTCAAAGAGAAGGTTGATCTGCAATAGCTTCAACTGGGGACTAAAGGAGTACACAAGAATCCTCTCCCATTCAGAACCTTTACACTCTTTGGACAACCTATCAAAGAAACAGTTCAAGACGAACGTGAATTGTGTTATCCGTCGAAGGCACAAAGGAGACACATGTTCACAGTACTGAACCATATCGTGTCAAGAAGTCCATCCCAAAAATACTTTTTGAGCCTCCATCCACAGATCAAGAGATGTACGATTGGGGACTGCTTACCATAGTCAATCTCAAAAGAAACGAATTTGGAAGAATGTTGATCGATGTTGACACCACCATCAACAATATTCCTGTGAAAACCATCGGATCCACATGCATCCCTCGGCAAGAAGATACTCATTCTCCATATCAATCAGATACCTCGAAGGAGCGCTCGAAAATACTCATGGATACATCACTTTCATAGTGAACATAAGTCCATCTTGGACAGAAACCAAGTTTCACATAATCAGGAAGATCCAGGATATGACATGTCCTTCAGACGAGCGTAAGTCCACACTGAAAAGATGGATACTTACGAAGCATCTTTGGTTACACACCTCTCCAACGAAGAAAGTTTTGATCCAGAAGGTTTGACGGATATTCCATCACCAGAGTACTTTGAGGAATTTCAAACTTCGACGAGGTTGAAGCAAGAACCTGCAAAAGATGTATAGATATTCTTCAAGAGGTTCCACACTCAGGAAAGTCTCATTCATTTCATGTATATGTCATTTATTTCCTCACATGCTATCCTAGCACGGGGACTCAATTCTTCTATCAACTCTGCAATATGTTATGAATGGTAGCTTCACCGGATTAGTATTTTACCAAGTGGTTGAATATGACATTTTTTCGAACTGAGAATTAAAATATTCATTCCTGATATGATGTCCAAGCATGGAAAAGAACACTTTGGGCATTTCTCTAGAGCCTTGCATGAGTTTCCATGTGTCTCATAAAATCAGAAAGCTCTGATGTTTGCACAAGTGTTGAATCCCACTACCGCAACGAAAGGGATGCTGAATCAACAGAAGATACTCGGGGCCGAGACGATCAAGCCTAAGACATTCAAAGATCGAAGGATATGACACTTCAATGCTAGAGCATATAAGAAGTCTTCAAATTTTACTCCAAATCAAAGAGTACACCTTCGATAATGATGCCTCTGGCTTCAGCATAAATACCTCGATGATGACATACTGATTCACCACCAGCGCAACCGAAGTGCAACTAAACTACAATCGTTGAGTCTTCACTATCTCCATGACAAGACTTCTGAAGCAGACGTAATATCATTAACCCATGGATGGCACGAATTCCTTCAACATACGCTGGGGACTTGATCTTACTGGAGAAATCGGTTTTATTTCAATAAATGTTATCCACATAACAAGTTATTGCAACCAAATGTGATTCTATGAAACTTCATCAACGGGATCTCTCTACATCACAAGCTCCTGCACGACTGAGGAACTTCTTCTCTTGGCCGATCACACCCAGAATGAAGTTTGCTGATGCGATCCGCCGCAACATCGTCGACTCACTGATGAATCCAGTTCACAGTAAAATCATACTGTTCAGGAGAATTCATGTTGAACTTTTAGAACACCTTCATCTTAGAGATGCTCAACCCACCAAAAGGCTCACTGGATGGAGGGGCAACTACTATGTCTATAATCATAGTTCTATCCTTTTTGGTCTTTGAAGCAACTTCAACTGTGGTATCAACATCAATAATAATCTCTAAGGGAACACCATCCATGATCTCAACATCGACAAAGATCTCTGGAGCGTGATCATTCATGGTCTCAACACCAACAACGGTCTCAGGAGCAACATCCTCAAGGCTTCATCAACTAATCATTCTCTGAAGTAGTACACATGAAGCGGACTTCTCTAAGAACCAATGATTCATATCAATATGTATAGACCTGATAACATTCTCACATGAAGTCTTCCCAAAGCTGGCACGACTGGTGGGCATAATCCAAAGTCTTCTACAAGATGTTATCGTCACCTCTACAGATGAGATACAACACACTTCAGGTCATGGGTTTGCAAAAAAACGTGCCAATGGGTGAGGAATGGGACAATACTTCCTCATAAAAGATGTTCGTCTATGTCTCTTCAACAAGATACCAAAAGGGCGCATTAATTGGACATACAAGCTGAAATATATGTCCTTTACCGTCAGGTCTACGAAACCTAAGAAATTTGTACGGGATTACAAATTGCAAATGTGCACCCTTCGTGTAGGAGCGGAATATCACAACAAATGATAACTTACGAAATTATGGAAAGAAAAGACATCTTGCGAGCAAGGAATATTTTGCGAGCAAAGGAAGTCACAAGGAAACCAAAAGAAGTTCGCGAAGTGAAGTTACGAAGGTTCGCAAGATAATTTTCAAATCCGAAATGGCGGGACAACACAACTGTCATATTTTGTAAGATTGTATAAATATCCATTTAGGCATGAGAGGAAGGGGAGACACATTTTGAGAGAGAGGATAATTTTAGGAGGAGAGAGAAATTTTTAGGAGAGATTTTATTTTCTTTATCATCTTCTTCCCCAAAAATTCTAGAGCTCCAAATATTCATTAATGGAGTCTCAATTGTAAAATAATGTAATCACATACAATCACTAGTGAAGCACCGTGGATGTAGATCACATTGATCGAACCACGTAAAAATCTTTGTGTCTCTTTATAATTTTAGTACTTTAATTTTCATCTTCACATCAAATAATTGAGATCATCATATTGGATTCTTATGAGGGTGTAGTTTTGAGATAATCCGCAACTACATAATTGGCGCTAGAAACAGGGACTTAACCTTGTTGGTTCAAGAAAGTTCAAAAAAATGGTTATTGATGGTGATGAATTGTACCGGATCTATGAGTCTTGAAGACAGAAATGGAAGTTCTTTTATTGGCATTTTCAAACAACAAACACATTAGTAGTAGTTCAGGAAGAGAGATGTGGATATGGAGAAATCGTCAAGCAAAATGAAATTTACACATGCTACGTCAACAATCGCTTCCAAAAAGGACAAATTTCTTCTCACTTTTCTTATTCTTTGTTTCATTTTTCAAAATTTGGGAATTTCAAAACACAAATTGAACAATAATTTTTTTGCGATCTAAACTTTGCTTTTTGTAGAAATCTGATTTATTATGGAAATTTTGAATTTAAAAATGTTTTTGCTATAAATTTGTAGTAACCAAATCTCGTTTTACAAATTTGTTTAAAGAATTTCTGACAAAGTCAAATTTCAAGATTTTCTGTTGGTTAGAGATTTAGAGATTTACATTTCACAAGAACAAAAACAAGAAGAATATATGGAAAGTTTTCATTCTTCATACGAAAACATTACTCATCTTAATGATCTATAAACTGCTAACCAAATTTACTAATCGTTTACAGCAAAATTTTTGCAAAGCTCTGCGTCACTGACGAAGAAATGTCATTCCTATGAAGAAATGGGATAAATGTCATCATGAGTTCGAATCTTACGAACATAAATGTCCAGGGAGAAGAAGAAGAAATTCAGTAGGACGGGGTGAAATTCAGTAGTTCATTTTGCACAAAACAATTCGAGTTACATAAACTGTTCAGGGAGATATAAGTAAGCAAAAGAACAAAAGAAGATTTACGTACAAATGTTCATTTATGTACTTACGAAAGAGATTATCCCCATTACGAACAAAAGATAAGTATACGAAGAAGAAAGTTCACAGCTACTAATTCTTACGAACGAAGTTACTAAAGGATGCTTTAGTCACGTGTGCTAGAAGTAAATACTATCAGCAAGTAAATTTTAAGAGAAGAAACAAAAGTTTAAGCCGGGAAAAAATTTGCGAGCAAAAATCTGCGAAGCTTATACCATCAGAAACTCCGGAGAAGGACACATGGGGAGATCTTAAACAATTTGTATCATTAGATACAAGGGAATAGTTGCGAAGATAGATATAAACAGTTACGAAGAATAAAAGCAAATAATGAAAAGAAAATGTCCAGCCAACTAATAAAATGGAGCCATCACTTCGAAAAGTGGCAAAAGGGAAGTTGAAATTCCTCTAGGGAAGACATAAAGCTGATAGGAGGAATATTTATCACTGTTAAGATGAATGGAGGAACATCACATGAAGAAATAAAAGTATCAGGAAAAGATCAAAGATCATTATATGAATTAGATTGCGAATGTTCGCAAGAAAAAACAAGGAAATACGCATCTCAAAGGGATCTCGACTCAACAGCGTGAAGAAGAGTATAGCATGAAAGAAGAACATATTGAAAACAATTCTACAGCTTCGCAAAAATTGATGAATGTTATTGCTAGTGTAATTATACTGACGAATGTTCGCAATCTTAGCTGGAAAGGAATGTTGATGAGATTATAACATTACCACTACAATCATTGTCAACAATCAGCGAACATGAGAGCGAAAAGACCATAATCCGGAAGCAGCAAGGATATAAACATGATTATAGATTGTGAAGAAACAGAGTTATTGATCAAAGAAGATTTTCCAGTGAGAGAACAATTAAAATCCAGCAAGCATGTTCAGGCCAACAAAAAGAGTCAACTATAGCTGAGACTAAAATATTTTCCAGTGATGCAAAAATGCAATGACGTTTCTCCAAATATTAAGTTTATTAGCAAAGAAAGTTAAAAACATCATTTGAGTCAACATCATTTCTGAGAAGAAATCCTAGCAGAACTTCTTGTAGGTGGATGCAGTTCACATCAGCTATAAAGAAATTTCATTCCTGCGAAGAAACATATATACTAAGAACATTTGATGCGTGAAGATATACTTCGCAAATAAATAAGGGAGAAATAAGGGAGAAATGAATTAGTCCAACTCACAGCAACCAAGTATCAATTTTTGCGAAGGTGAAAAGAACAGCAGCCAATGACTGTATATTGCTTCCCTAAGGCGGTAACCAGAATCCATTTCATGAAGAGGGAAGTTTGCAACTATTTAACTTCGCAAACATTTACTTCATGAATATTCACTTAAGTTCGCAAATATCTAACTTCGTAAATGTTTACTTCGCATATATTTTCCAAGACTTGCATCGACATAACCTACTTTGGGAAGAAGCAAACTACTCCGTGAACAACCAGCAATCCATCAGAAGCATAAGGTGAATTCTATCACAACTCTCACGGGCATGTATCTTCGGCAACACACCAGTTAAAAAGTTACCAGTATTGTTTCATTATTTCGCAAACAAGAGACAACAACAAGCCGTAAAAAGGTAAGTACCATTTCCCTGAATATTTTATTTACAAAAGACAAAAGATTTTTGATTTTATTCCCCAAAAGCGATATACTCGCAAGATTTCTACAATTTCTAAGATTTCAAAACATTTCAAAGATTTTTTAGATTGGTGAAAAGTGATACAATCGCAAGATTCAAAAATGAGTTTATCGCAAAAATTTAACGATCTCAAAATTTTTCAAAGACTTCAAAATTACAAAAAATAGAGAAAATTAAATTCCTATATTTCTATAGAACAATTTTGATTAATACTTCTCATACTTTTCATACTTCTTATACTAAACATTTCATGAAAACATTAAACATTTTATGTACATGAAAAAGTTACGATGAATTTTTAAAAGGCGAAAAAATACCGCCATTTACGATTAACTTGCGAATAAAAGACCGCAATCTGTGATCAGCCTCCAAAAAAGAAAGAGAGCCGCAGAAAATTTTATACAGGCAAACCTTTGTGGCGTACACCCTAGTTCGCGAATATATATTTCATAAGAGGCAAAGTCCTAAAGTACGTCATTTAAGGGGGTACCTATAACGTGGCTAAGGGTAACCGGAACACCACCAAGGGCCCTTAGTACATGGTAAAAATTTAGGGGTACAACCCAATAATGGGGTACCTATCCGGGTTAGACACCTTGGATTCTCACCTAATCTAGCGACATTACGCAATATAAAATGCGGTGTAAGAGGATTTAGGTTGGGCGACTAAGGCATACTGTCTTTCCCAAGAAGTGAAGAAAATGATCAAGGCGCCGAGGTACACGGTTGAGTCAAGAGTGCCGGGTGAGGTTGAACCACATCTGCCATTTTTGACAAGTCTTGGCAAATGATGCACTTGGCCCAAAGATACCCCATAGGGTGCAACCTCGTAACTATAAGCCCTATAGGCAAAAAGGATAAGAGGTTGCGATCAAAAGCTGGTTGTTGGCAGAACCGGATGGGAAGAGATAACCTTGTATGGTCGATGTACGCTTCCTTGAAGGGGCAACCAGGGGGAAGATAAAGGGAAATACCCTCCATTAGGGAGATGATACGTGCTATAAGACGCAAATGTCACGAGGCTTCTTGTTTTCGAAAACATAAAGGCTTGTCATATTTGTGCAACAAATGAAGTTCTGCGAGCCTTCTAAATAAATAAAATAAATAAATAAATAAATAACTCGCAGAACATAACAAAGAAGTTAAGATGAGATCAATGGGTCACTACATGAAAGTGTAGAGACGTCCTGCGATTTCATCGCAAGACGGCAATGTCATGGGGCTTTACGTTCGCAAGAATATTTAGGCCTGTCATATTATCGCAACAATTCCTGAAGAGGCTAAAATACTATACAAAAAAGATAAGGCAAGATCAATGGGTTTTTGCATGAAAGTGTAAGAACGTCCTGCGATTTTGTCGCTACAAAAGAGGTGGCAAAATAAGACCTTTACTTAGGAATGCATGATAAGACCACAACAATTAATGAAATTCATTACAATCATTGAATAAATTATACAAGAATATACATCATGAAGTTTTTAAGAGAAGACAACTTCGTCAAGATCATTGAAGAATTTTGAAGAGAATATATATCAAAGAAGACAATTCCATCAAGATCATTGAAGAATTTTGAAGACAATATATATCAAAGAAGACAATTCCATCAAGATCATTGAAGAATTTTTACAAGAATATATATCACGAAGTCATACCAGAAGAGGCGATTTCATTCGCTAAAATACACAAGTAAACTTGCGAAGATGATTATATGAATAGAGGCAATTCAAAGATATATCAATTTTACTGCAGAAAAATGAGCTAAGTAACACAAACATTAGCTATGCATTATAATAGATAAGTATTAACATCATACAAGTATCATACTTGCATCATACAAGCATCATATTTGCGTCATACAAGCATCATATTCGCATCATTCAAGCATCATATTTGCATCATAAAAGCATTGCATAAACATTTCATGGCATAAGCATCGCATACATATTTCATAACATAATCATTACATAAATATTATATTCGCACAAGTATTGTACAAAATTTTACAGGAAAATACCACGAAACTTCGCAGAAAAGTTCATAATTTGCAGGACTATTCATAGTTCGTAACACTATATTCGCAACAGTACATTCGCAACAGTATGATTCGTAACAGTATGATTCGCAACAGTATGTTCGCAGCACTATTCACAACACTATTCAGAAGTTCAGAAATGCGCAGAAAAACTCAGGAATTCGTAGAAATATTCAGAAGATAACAGGGTTACCACTTGAGGCAGAGGCAACATAACAATAGAGATGCAATTTAATTATTCAACATTTTCTCAAGAATTCTCTTTCGAAGATAAAGAACAGAGGCAACTATGGATACCCAAGAAAATATTTGATGTTCTTTATCTTCTCAGCAAGAATCCTCACCAAAAGTGGAATAATAATTTCACATGAACAGAGGCAATATTTATCACTCTCATCAAGGATATTTTATACTTCTTATATAATTCGAGGATTAAATACTTCTTATACTTCTTAAGGATACTTCATACTTCTTATATATTTCGAGGATTAAGTACTTCTTATACTTCTTCAAGGATATTTTATATTTCTTATACTTCATACTTCTTCAAGATACTTCACACATTCCATAATTCGCAGGATGATACTTCTTAAAGTTTCAGAACTTCGCAAAAGAATAGAGGCAAGTATATACTTTTCGAGTTTGATATTCTTTCGCTTGTTCCTTCAACAACAAAGATCAAAGACTACTACAACGGATTTTTTCTTAAAGATCGCTCTTCAAGCAATATTCAAGAAAAAAGAGGCAAGATGTAGGAGCGGAATATCACAACAAATGATAACTTACGAAATTATGGAAAGAAAAGACATCTTGCGAGCAAGGAATATTTTGCGAGCAAAGGAAGTCACAAGGAAACCAAAAGAAGTTCGCGAAGTGAAGTTACGAAGGTTCGCAAGATAATTTTCAAATCCGAAATGAAGGGACAACACAACTGTCATATTTTGTAAGATTGTATAAATAGCCATTTAGGCATGAGAGGAAGGGGAGACACATTTTGAGAGAGAGGATAATTTTAGGAGGAGAGAGAAATTTTTAGGAGAGATTTTATTTTCTTTATCATCTTCTTCCCCAAAAATTCTAGAGCTCCAAATATTCATTAATGGAGTCTCAATTGTAAAATCATGTAATCACATACAATCACTAGTGAAGCACCGTGGATGTAGATCACATTGATCGAACCACGTAAAAATCTTTGTGTCTCTTTATAATTTTAGTACTTTAATTTTCATCTTCACATCAAATAATTGAGATCATCATATTGGATTCTTATGAGGGTGTAGTTGTGAGATAATCCGCAACTATACTTCGTTGGAGGACTTTTACAACTCCAGATTGAGTGATTTTTCTATCATTTAATAACTCAGTCTCTTAGCTTCAAAAGTTGGGGTCAAGCATTGAATTTCGACGCCGTGTGAGGTTCCTACAGCTTCCAGAACATAATACATGCAAGAATTCATGGACGGGATTCATAACCTCTACAGTCGATCGATGTCCACCAGGTCTTTTCGCTAAGTCCTTCATCAAGGTACCTCCATCTTCCTAGTTAGCTCGGCTAATTCCTCTTATTCAACACAGCATCACTAGTAAGGAAAGGAGTGTCACCCTTTTCTGCTTTCATGATAACTTCAAGTCTTTCATGGAGCCACTTCATATTGAAGCCAAGTTCTTCAGCATTCTTCAAGTTGTACTCCCAACCAAAGAGTAAATATTCGGAAAAAACATCTCTGGCTATAATCCGGATATCATCTATAACATGCAAGATGGCCTCTACTTGTTTCGTCAAGAAATAACTACGCCCTGGATCCCGAGTAACAACAAAGTGTCCATACATTTCCCACAGTTCCTTGTATATAGAAACATATCCGATGGGAACGCTAAAACCTCCAACAAGCTGGTGATATGGGAGTAACTCATTAAATTTAGGATCAAAGGAAATTCCTGCAGTAGGATACTTATGCACTATCATCTGGTTCTCAGTTACTGGAGTAGTGTCAATGATCATAGAAACAACTTCAGGGGAAGTAACTTCTGCTATTTTGGGTTCGGTTTCCACCGTTTGAGGCACAATTGAAGTTTCCACCACCTTCACGGTATCAGCAACTAGCACTTCATCATCCTGAGGCGCAGAAAGGAAGTTTTGTCACTAACAACTCCTGGATTTCCCAAATCATCATTATTGGATCCATGATTCCCAACTTCGTCATTCGGCACCTAATGCGAAGATTACATGGGATTAGAATGATTTAAAGGATATATACTTACTGAGGGAGTCTCTAAATCATTTAAAGGCTCGGAAATACCAGAATCTTCATTGGCAACGCCATTATCTCCATTCGGTTCGGGATTTCAGGATTTCTCTATATTCCCATATCCCAAAAAAGAGCACGCTTCATCAGCATGATGCTTATCTACAATGATTTCTTCCTGGATTCATCAACAACAATTATTATTACTTCATTCAAGGAGATTCCAAGATCACCTGCACGAAAAAGGATACTTGCATCGACTTTCTCATCAGTGATGGATTCATAAATTGCTTGTCCGGGAACAAGTTGAAGACCGTCAATCGATGGAGCAAAATCCTAAAAATAAATAACAAACCTTGGTCTCATAATCCTAATTGCATGGGAAAAGTCATGACACGAGGAGCGCTAACAACTCACCAAAGAAACGGCTGGGGACTACACGTCATTTGCTAACCTCCTGTAGTCCTTACTTCTGGGTTCTCCGATCCCGTAGACTTTCTTCCATTTATGTAGAGTTCACATCTATCCAGGATTCCACTATACGATTATCCTGTGGTAAATCTAGTGAAATAAGCAGAAGTACAACTCAGTATGAAGGATCTCTCACCATCACTCAGAGGTCCCAGAAGCATCATTTCTTGAAGCTGCATCTGTAGAGATATCAGCTATGGAAATATCATCTTTGGAAGCATCGTTATGGGAACCGGTCATTCTCGCAAAGATGATGTGACATCCATACAACATTCCTAATTCAGTATATCATCCGTAGATGCAGATTTAATCAAAGCAGTGGAATTAAAACACAACAGAAATGATCAGGATGCTCACATCAGTGTCTACCAAAATGGTAACTCTTAACTCTTACCTTTTTACGCTTCCACTAATAATAGTGAGAGTAATGCTGGAGTTAACACTCCAAAGTTGTCCGTTTCTTCAAAACCTATAAAAACGAACAACTCAGATTTTTCATAAAATCATGAATATTTCTATTGTGTGAACATTCACCGTAGAATTATGAAAAACTAAAACATTATTTCATCATAAATAATTGTTTACTTCTAAGCAATATCGCACAAAACTCAAGTTTTGATTTTAGAAAAAATAATATATATCTGCATGTATATATAAACAAAATGTTTATTTGCTCACGTAAATAAATGAAGATTTTTAACATGAGCCAGGCTCATAAAAATAAATTGTGGACACTCCACGGTTTCAAAAAAAAAATCCCATGGATTGACCATGGTTTTACAAAAACTCTTTTCCTTCGTGCCGTCATATGTATTTGAAACAAAGGTTTATTTCAATTTTTTGAAAGCTCACGCATTACAAGAGAAAGTTTTGATTTACATGAAAGCTCATACACAAAATTTTATCACTGGACACAAGTTCATATATACATAAAGAAGAGAAACTCTTTTCTCCGTACGTTATGCTTTAAAACGAAGGGTTTACTTTAGTTTTGTGAAAATTCACTTTTTCATGATAAAACTTTGGCTCACATAAAAGCTCATAAACATATTTTTATCACTGAACCTACATATTCATATATGAAGAAAAATCTCTTCTAAATCAGGAATTATTATTAGTTTTCAAAAACTAACGATCAAACGAGCATACAAAGGTTTTCGACGAAACCCACAATTATATATACACGGGTATATGATTTTATCATGATCAATATGTGAACAACCCATAGAACTCATGAACATTAACAAACATCAGCAAAAAAAAAAAAAAAGAAGGGTTCGGATGCATACCTGTCGGCGCCTCCAGCAAACGGCCGGACGATGACGGCGGCGGCGCTGGTGGTCCGGCAACTTTTCCTCCTCTTGATACTGACGTGAAGGTGACGGAGAGGGATCGGCCCGAGAATCCTAAACGACCAAGGACTCGTCGTCCAAATCAGCGGTTCAACACCAATTTATGCTCATCAAATGACGCTCTAGCATGCCGCTGGAATCTTCATTCAAGTTATGGTATGCTCGTATGATCGAAATCCGGTAACATCTTAACTTACGACTAAGTTCAATTACTTATATTTTTTATGACCGGAAAATCACCATTCAATGCTGAGTGAGGAACATGGCTTTCCTCACTAAGCAGGGGACTTAATGTAGATGGTGGATTTTCGACAAAGGATAAAATTGTAAACCCATAATTATACGACCTCTGATTCAGCAATCAGACGTGAATATTGAGACACGGGTCTCTCATCGAATCCTCTGATGAAGAATACTTTCTCTCAGAGTGCATATAGATATGTAATCTCATAGCTGGACAACGGCATATCTCATGAGTACTTATCACTTCAGTAATTATTTCTATCACAGGATGAGCAACTCCCGAACAACTTAATCTGCTAGTATAAAGTTATAAATTAATTATTCCTAAATTCTTAGATTCATCCGCAGAATTTCTGAAAATATTCAAATATTTTCGCATATATATCATTGATATATCATTACGCAAACCATGGTTCTTCCCAGCATAAGTCCATGGATTAGTAATAAATATTGGATGCATGGGCATCAGAGCTACCGCATGAGCAAGCCTTGTCTCAAACCTAAATTCTGGGATTCATCCGCAGAATTTCTGAAAATATTCAAATATTTTCGCAGATATCTCATTACGCAAACCATGGTTCTTCCCAGCAGAAGTCCATGGATTAGTAATAAATATTGGACGCCTGAGCAAGCCCTGTCTCAAACCTAAATTCTTGGATTCATCCGCAGAATTCCTGAAAATATTCGAATATTTTTGCAGATATTTCATTACGCAAACCATGGTTCTTCCCAGCAGAAGTTCATGGATTAGTCATAAATATTGGACACACGGGCATCAGCGCTACCTCCTGAGCAAGCCCTGTCTCAAATGGTGCAAGTGTATTCAACAATGATACATTAATAACCATTGCACGAACGGGTATTTCAAAATACGATTAAACGATGAACCTATGCAAAATATGATGAAAAATAACAAATAAATAAAAATTGACCAAGGCGCTGGGAGCATGGGCTCACTGACCGGACAAACGTGCCGTGGTCAATCCCACACCAGTTTCATATTTTTATCATATTTTTGTGGTTTCTCTGAGTTTATGAAAAACCTTTCATTTGAACGAATATCCTTTGTTTTGAGGAAACTCCTCAATCTCATGGTGCTTCCTTCGCGCGGAGGAAATAATATAAAATTAGGGAAAATGTGATGGGGCGTGACCATTGGCCAACCAGCCATGCCTTGGTTCCAGCCGGCCCACACCTCATGATTCCTCATTATTTTATTATTATTTCCCTAATTTCATGAAAACTCCTTAATCTCATGATATTTCCTTCGTCCCATGAAAAATAATAAAAATTAGGGAACCGTGTGCACGGGCCATGGCCGGTCGGCCAAACCCTAGATGGCTCACACGTCCAACTCTTTTATTAGCATATTTTTCATGTTTTTATAATCCCATGAAAATTCCTTGATTTCATGATATTTCCTTCAAATTATGAAAATTCCTTCAAATCATGAAATAATGCATAAAATAGGGAAAACGCACGGGACCGGGCCTTGGTCGGCCTGTCATGCTCCAAGCCGGTCCCACACGCTCACACGTCCCTTATTTTATTATTTATGATTTTTTATGTTTCCCTCATCTGATGGAAACTCCTTGATTTCAACTAAACTCCTTTATTTTATCATATTAGGAAAAATATTATGGGACCGGCCCCTTGAATTTTTCATGAGTTTTATTCTATGGATGTTTTCACCTCCCGAAAGAGCTTAAAACCTAAATATTTCCGCTTGGGGAGAAAGGAAATTTTTTTCCATACGGAATGGAGGGTCGGACCAACAAAATCCGAGTCCGTATGAAAAATCTATGTTGATTCTACCAAAGGACGCTAATTAGGGTTTCAACCAATCTGGGGAGTGCTCAAACGATCAACATTTGATCCCGTGACCACCCAGGGCCGGTTTCATGACCCCTTGGTCGGTTCCTCACCTCTTCATAATTCCTTTACTTTTCATTATTTTCCTTCATCCGATGAAGTTTAGACGGTTTTATCAGAAAACCTTAATTTTGTCATATTTTCTCAAATGGTTGCTCAAATGTGCACCAGAAAATATCAAAATTCTCAGAACTGAGACACGGACATCTCAATGACAAAGCATGTTACCTTGACCGACCAAGGTTGGATTTTTGGCTCGCAATGAGCCAGTCCCACGTGTTTCTCACAATCTGACCTAATTTGCACAATAGCACGTATTTGGTCCAAAAACTCTCTAAACAATTTCAGAATTTCATGGAGCGATCATCATCTGATCCCGTGACCACCCAGGGCCGGTTTCATAACCCCTTGGTTGGTCCCTTATCTTTTAATAATTAATTAGGTTTTATTACCTAATGCTAAACCCAGTAGTAATTCAGTAAATGATTAAACCAGCATTTAATCATCCTTTCAACAACTCATCAACTCTTCAAAGAGGTATTGGATTTTGCTCACGTGAGCATATGAGAATTTCATGGTCGATCCATGATCCCATGAAGCCGGTTCTCCTTCATTCTATGGTTAATTTCAAATAAACCATCAATTGGTCATCAATTGATCAAATTAGGGTTTCTGAATCCAAGGATCATGATTCCAGATTCAAACACTAATAATTTCACACTGATCTCATGATCGGTATTCTTATTAATTATGCTCGGTTTAACTACCAGCGCTTTAATTAATATTTTATTTTGGTCACGCTACCAATAATTCATCAAACGAGCAACACTTGCTCAGATGAGCAATATTTACTCAAAGAACTATCAATATTAAAATTAGCGAGCAACACTTGCTCTCCTCAACGTGAGGATCCTATCACTGTCTCAGCAGACACGTTCGATTCATGAATTGCAGAATATTCTACAAAATCATGTTTAACTCAGCAAATATGTGGACTCATAGTCCCCCGAAGTCATGAAATGAGCAACTGACTTAATTAACCACGAGACATCAATCGTGTCACTTGGGGGGATATCAACTAGGGTTTTTGTTTGGCGGTCTACGGAACGTGTGTTCAAACACATGATGAAATGTGAGTAAATCGTGCAATCAGTTGAGGGAGTTAGCGAAGTAGTGGGTGGAAAATCAACCAAGTCTCTGCACGATGGGCGCAACTGGTTTCAAGCACTATTTCCATCTCTCCACTCCTTCACTCCATCAACTGTCACACTTCATGGGATCATGGTGTTTTCAACTCTGGTATTATATAATATCTCTGAATCCTGATTGAAAGAACAACATTCGAAGAGTTCTCAAACATTCGAACGATAATTGTCTGAACGAGCAATTTCTCACCAAAGTTCATACAGACGCTCATTTGTCTACACAAACTCAGAGAAATTACTCTCAAACAGGAAATATTAAATCATTCAGAGCATTTCATGCTGAAATCATAATACACCTACAATCTCAGATCACCATTGATCTCACACATTTCTTAGCTTCCCTCCTACAGATCAACCCATCCTCTATTGTGACCGAATTTACTCTGGAACGGCCATTGTCTTGGTTTAGGTCGGAGTACTACAGATTGGTCTCTCAAACTTAAAGCACCCCCTTCATAGCAGTGCATCTTTGTGAGGTTGAACATTTCGCTCGGTTCAAGGAATCTCCTCCATATGGTCGTCCTCAATTCTGCAAAAACCAGCAGATCGTTTTCCCTATCTACACACTACCATCTGTAGCTTCAAAACCATTACATACTTTATCTTCTCATAGACAAACCCATTATCTCTACATTCCACCACCTACATAACCCCCTCGTCTACATCTCAATCCGCACCTCAGCTTCTTCCATGAGTTCAAGCTTCACGAACTGCTCATGACTTGCAACAGTGGAAATAACCACCATAATTAAGCCCTGAAAGTACTCCATCACTTACTCATCATCAAAGTGTCATTGCTTCTCTTCAATTTCAGATCCATCATAACACCAGCTGCGACTGCCACTGCATCTTCTTATTATTCTCTTTTGATATTTAGCTGCACCAGCTTATTCTACAATTCTCAGTTCATTCATTACAATCATCACCAACTCGATTGCACTTACACCTGATTCAACTAGCACCACCAGACTCATCTCAATAACCATCTGAAGCTCATTGCCTCCATAACCAACTGCAGCTTCATAATTCCACCAGAACCCATGACCTGCAACTGCAACCAAGCTACATTCCACCTGCAGTTCAATTACATTTAGCACAATACTTCAACCCCATCTGCTAGACATCAACAAACCCATTTCATTCAATGAATACTACCATTGAAACCAATCAACCCCATTAGCTTCACCATAGACCAATTGGTAGAAGCACTGTTCCTATCTTCCATCACCCATTTCGAATTCAATACCCATTCTCGATTATACCCTCATCAGATTCAGCTAATAACAACTCGAATTCAGAAACATCTTTCATACGAGCATCAAATTCCTCCATCTCAGTTCATCCTCTGCATTTCTACTACAAACCCATTAACCTCCATCTACAACTCAGAACCCTAACCAGAATCATCAATTCTTCCTTGTTTTTCTCAGCATCAGCACCTGAAATTCCAATGAATTCAGCCACCAACAAGCTCCATCTCTGTTGCTTCTTGATGTAGCATGAATTTTAGCAAAACCCATCACTAAATCAAACATGAACCCATGAATATCAACACCAGGATCTTCCAGGCAAGCAACAATATATTGCTTCTTCCCTTCATTTCAATCAAAACCCATTCAAAGTAACACTTCATCTTTACAAGATTCAGCACACCCCAATTTTGCTTAGAACAATTCAAACCCTAACTTCTCTGTACTACTTCCAACTAGAATCAATTGCAAATTTGACTAAAACCTATTTTATAATTCATCACAATCCATTCAATCACCTCCTAATCTCCTCCATCACTTTATTTATATCCTCAATCTTCTAGAACACAAAGATTTAGTTATATTTCGTCCCTGAATTTCATCGATTTCCTTTCACAGCCACCTCTCATTCATTCTATGTGAGGAGATAATGATTGAGAAAATATTTCTCTCGATTTAGGTTTAGGTGTAGGAATGGGGATGGCTATACCCACTTATGTGAAGTAGATAGGGGGTACTCAGATGACTCTAAGCACCCACTCATTAGATAATGGCCACCAACATCTTCTCTTTGCTTCTCTAGACTAAGATGCATTAGTTGTCCCTCATCGTTGGCTTGGTTCGACTCAGCTCCTCTTCCAATAGTAGTTGTATAGGAAATAACGCGTTGACCCTTCTTGTCTATTCCTTCCACCAACAACCGTCTCTTACTTCTCAAATCTGCTTCATCTCTTCAATTTATTTTCATCACTAAAGTTGTCATGCTTCTCAGACATAGTTTGCATCACTAAAGCCGACATACTTTTCAGAGTGAGATGAAGAAATAAAAGCAAATAATGAGAAATAGCCCGCCTTCAACACTTTTGCCCTGTTTCCTCTTCTTTTATTCCAAATGACTCCAAAGTATCTAAACACTTAAAAGCAAACATAAGATACATATTTTACAAGAAAACTCAGAAAAGAAAGCATAAACAATAGATAAACATTAAGGTGTTTTAGACACCTATCACTCCATGTCAACAACGAAAAATAAAATCTCAGAAGATAATCCTTTCAATGGAGTTTGCATAGTGATCTCTCATTTTGGCTTATTTGAAGTACCATTAAAACCATATATTTTGTAGGTTGAAGGTATTAGATCTTCATCTTTCCCTCCCATAGTTTTATAAGCATGATAGAATAGGATATCCATAGAATTTCCAGTATCAATTAAAACTCGGTTGATTGCCCATGAATCTTCCGCTTCATCATCTTTAGGGTTTGGGTTAATATCCAATCTCACCACTAATGGATTATCGTGCATTTCTCCTCCCTCAGGTACTTCTTCTGTAGTGAAAGAAATAATTTTCTTTTTCCGTTCTTTTAGTGGCGAAATCTTCGCAATGTTCATAATTTCTCTCCAATCATCATCTCTTGCGAAGACTCTGCTTATAATATTGTCGTGAAAGTCTTCAATTGTTTTGTACGAATGTACAATAGAGTTACAAAACAAATTCTTCGCCCTGGCTCCAACTTCTATGACAAATGTTTCTCCTCCTTTTGTTGTATTTACTCTGCGAATTTCTGGTAGTGGTGGTAAGAGTTGAAATTGAGGGTACCCTATTAGAAAATGATTTAATTTTCCTTGATCTATCATCTTGAGAATGATCCTTTTTATATTCCTGCAGTCATTTGTTGAGTGTCCATGAAAATGATGGTAAGAGCAAAATTCTTGACTTCGGTGATTTGGAAGTGGTTCTTTTCCCATGTTCTAGGGTGCTGGTATGTTCTCCATCAAGATTATAGCTTCCCAAAAAATTTCCACACTAGCATTCAAAGGTGGCATATTGATCTCTTCACATATTATCTTTTAACTTCCTGATCCTCTATGATAATTTTGTCTTTGTCCTCCATAGGTTTCTTGTGGATGATCAAGTCTTTGAATTTTGTTGTTTCCACCTCAGCTATAGAAATTTATTTCTCTCTCAAATTCTTCTTGGTCACGACTTCCCGTAGCTACTATTTTCTGCTGACTATTCTTCATTATCTTCTCTTGGTGTGTCTGTGAAGTGCTCGCCACTGTATTTATCAATTTGGGTAGTAAGGTTGTATTCGCTGCTGCTAAACTCGTATTTGCAATTGGGTATGACTCCATATCATTCTATTTTTTTCAAGAGCAATATACTCCTCCTGCAATTCTCGCAGCTCAGTCATTGTAATTGTATTCTTAATTCTGAAAATTTGAATATACAGTAGATTGGTTGCGAACATTGCGTTAATGAATGATAAAATGAGATATCTCTCATCCACACGTCCAGCCATTTCACTACACGTTGTCTTCCATCTTATGGTTAGATGCTTCAAACTTTCACCAATTCTCTGCTTTAACCTAAATACATCTTCAATGCAAGGTCGCGAAGAGTTGATACTTATGTATGCCCCTAAGAACGTAGTTTGCAAGTGCTTGAAAGATGTTATCGTGTTCTTGGGCAAACCCTCAAACCATTTCAATGCCTCCCCTGTTAAACTAGATGCGAAATACTTGCATAATACAACATTATGATTTTCCCACTGTAGCATACACCTTACATACGCCTTGATGTGTTGAATTACACATGTCGTTCCGTCAAAAATGCTAGTTAACGCAGGCAGATTACATTTTGGGGGTATTCCTCCTAATTGTACTTCTTGTGTGAATGGAGTTTTCGCAGCTTCTTCAATGGCCTCATCTAATTGCCTTCTACCTCCCTCTTCTGTTATTTAACATTCCTCTCATCTCTACTAGTTCTCTTAAGATTTGTTCATTTACACCTGGATTTTGGTTCATTGGTCTTTTAAGTTCTTCTTCCCTTCTTCTGCGTTCATGCTTGTCTTGTCTTGCGAAATTCTGTGTTTCTTTATCATCTTCATCTTGTCTCCTTCTGCGATTTTATCCTCCACCTCATTCTTGAATTCACACATGATTATGTATTTCATTTTCTCCCCTACGATTTCGTTCATTCCTCATCAATTATCTTTGTTGACTTTCTATTCTCTTTTGTATTCTATCATATTCTTCATTGATATTACCATTGTTGCGGTTTTGTTCGCATCTTCTTTCTCAATTGTCATGATTGTTTTGGCATATTGCCTCTTGAAGCTCTTGTTCTTTCACTTATGCTCTCAGTCTTTCCCTCTCGCAAGCTAGGCGTGTTTATTCAGCGTAATTCTTTTCGATTTCCTCTTCAATTTCTTGATTCCTGCGATTTTCTATCCCGTGTAATATTCTCGTTCCTTCCTCTTGATTTTCTTTACCATCTTGATTATTTCGTTCTTGACGCTGCCTGTTATGGATAATTTCGCCATGTGGAATGTAGCGATCTTCAATCATTTCTCTATTTTCGCGATGTTTTTCATCTAGATTTTGCATCTCCTGCTGAATATTTCCATCAACATTTTTTACAGGTGAATTTCGCCATTCTTCTCTTCTAAACGATCTTGTACTCTATCTTACTAGTGCTTCTTGACCTTCTATTATGTAGTCTCATATTTTCCATTCTTAACTCATGATTTTCCCTTGTAAAATTTACATGTTTTTCTGTTTCTATTCTCCTTTATTCATGTATTCTTTGTCTCAATGCCTCTAATGCTTCAATCTCTTCATTTTCATGAATTATTCCTCCAACTAATTCTTGATTTTCCTCTACTCGTCTATCATTTCTTAATTGTCGTTCTTCCTCTATTTCATCTGCTGAATATGACCGCCATGTGTGTACACTTACTCTATCATAATCCATAATTCTGTTTTGCATTGGCGTACGCTGAATTGGCTGTTGAACTTGATTTTCTTCATTATTTCTTGTGTTCATTCTTGAAAATTCTCCAACTTCATCCCTTCTTCCTCTAGCAAGTCTCTTACTCCTTCTAACAGTTGTTGGTTGTCTTGAAGCATTTCTTCTTCTATCCATCTCTTCAATCTGAACGAATTATTAAAAATTTATTTAACAATTCTGCTCCCTGTTTCTAGCGCCAATATGTAGTAGCAGGAAATCCCACACTAAACCCCACACAAGAATTCATATAATTAAGTCATTTTAAGATGAACAATCACAATCTTTATTGATGAATCTTCTAATTTTACAAGAAAGGAAAGAAATGAAACTAAGAAATTAACAACTGCTCTGGACTTTCTCTCTCCTAATGACTTGCTCAACACTCGAAAATATCTCTCTCCCTTATGCCTATTCGGCTTCTTTATATAGGGTAATTACATAGTGGATGACAGTTAAGCTGTCCTTTAATTTCGGATCTGACTTGCGGTATTCTCGCAAGAGTTCTAATGTTAATTTTCGCGAACACTCTAAACTTCGCAGAATCATCACGCTTTTTCTCATGTTTCTGCCATCATTATCTGTTACGTCATTCTTCAAATAATCTTACGACATTCGCAAATGTGTCCTTGCGATATTCTGATCCTATAAATATGGAAAATATCTTGAGAATATTTTCGGTTTTGGAAATTCCTTGGTGTCCAAACTTCCTTGTCTATAAATACTTTGAGTTTGCATTTCTATCAAACTAATCTTGCGTGACATAGACTTACTCTTTTGTTATTGTTACTGGTGAAGCCACCTATCGAAGAGGAGAGTAATCTAATTAGGTGAAATCTCTTACGGCCGCTCAATTTAAAGTCTTCTTTGGGATTTAGAAGCTCTAGCGCGACCCGTTGGTGGGAAACTAGATATTGCGGGTTATCTTTAGTTTTCGTATTTATTTGATTGACTAACGGTGGTTGAATCTTGATTGTACCTAGTTTTTTTATGCATGAGAATCTTCTCTTCTGATATAAGATTCACTCAAACTAGTTCAAGGTTTCGACAGGGATCTTTAGACTGTTGTTAGATCTAAAGACAATCTTGTGATAATCCATTGTTAACAGACTCCGTTCTGTGTGTGATTGATCACAAGAGATTCAAGTGGTTGTGTGCAGGTGTTTATTGGAGATCTAAGAAGATTTGAAGACAAAGAAGATATTGAAGATTTCTTACTTGGCGTTTTTATAATCTTTGGTGTGCACAATACTTGTTTGAGAAAAAGAGGATCCAATTAGTAATCGGTTTATCCTTGTGGTAGATTGGATTAATTAATTAAGGAAGATCGGCATCAACACATATCACTTTATTGAAGAGTGTTGTTGGCTTAATCTTAGTGATTACCTTTGGGTGATTAAACATAAGATAGATCTTGGAACCTGGCAAAGGAGTTTATGTTAAGATAAACAAGGGAACCTTTGCGCAACTCATATCACTTGGTTGAAGAAAGTTGATACCAAACAAATTTGTTGTTCCTTTACTGTTTGGAATACGAACCAAAGGAATTGGTCCAAGTACGTGACTTGTTTACAAGTTGAAGGCGTGGGAATACAGACGAAACAAGGTGAACTATAGGTTTAGTTTCTTGGTCTCAACTATACGAAGTTGTCTTATTTTGTATAGCGGCTTAATCCTAAGAGTATTCAATTCTGGACTAGGTCCCAGGGTTTTTCTGCATCTGCGGTTTCCTTGCTAACAAAATCTTGCTGTGTCATTTACTTTATATTTCCGTATTATAATTATTTTATTATAATTAAAGTAAATTGCACAAACGTTAATTCCTATTTACTTGATACGTGAATCCTATTGAGTTTGGTTAAGTCCGAACCTTTGTATCAAGTAAACACACTTTGTTGTTGTATTGTCTCGATCTCGTATCCATAGACGATCACACAAAGTGTGAACCGATTAGTTGTATTGTCTCGACTCAGTCCACAGACAATCACTTTTGGGGAAATGACTTATAGGAAGGAAAAGTTATAGATTGAGGTATATTTGGGGTACCCTCGCCTTTTCAGTTTTTGGCTTAACAATAGAAAAGGTTTTCAGAATGAATTATTTAGTACAATTTGATTCCGGATAAGAGAAACTAAGTTTTCTAATCCTAGTTAGACTTATCAAAGTGGAGGTTTCGGTTATTCAAGTCTAATCGAATTCTTTAACAAGAAATGCTAGTTAACTAACCTAGTACTTGTCTTGTTTAAAAGTGAAAGGTCTAAGTTATTGATGAGAATAATTAGAACCTGATGAGAAAAATAGAGTTAATTCTGATATTTATTTTGGTCTTATCGAACAAGCGATTGTATTTGTACAATCGGTTTAGCAAAGGAACTAAGGTGCTTAGTCGATTTTTGGTTTGCTAAACTATTAGGAAAAATTGCATCGGGCAATTGTTTCCTTGGTAACATATCAAAACAAAATTACTTTGTAGTTTCAGTTTTGATATTGGTTATCAAAAATGGTGTGTGGAACCCTCGTGCTTAACTCTTATAGGTTGTAAGTCTTTTAAGATTTGTAAGATCCTTTCGGTTGTCTTGTATTTTCTCGTACCTTTGTCATTTTGTGACAAAAGGGGGGAGAAATATATGAAGTAAATAAGTGATTTGGTATCACTAAGGAAAGGACAATAGTGCTTAAACGTTATATCTAACGAAAAAGTAAAGAATAGACTAAGGTTGAGTAACATATCATATTGATACCTGTGGTTATCTTAACTACAAAGGGAATAACAAAGACGTGTAGATTGAAAATCTACCTATCTTACCTTTAGGGGGAGTATTAGCTTTGTTATTATAATGTCAACAGCGACATTTATTTTTGAATACATGCAGATTAGTATGAGTTATTTTTTTAATTCGTGTATCTCCATGCGTAATAGAGTTTTGTCACTAAATTGACAAAGGGGGAGTTTTGTCACTTAATAAGTAAACTAGAGTCAACTTCGATAGGTTAGACTAGAAATGATAGAATTATTATGCTCTAGTTACTCATAAAGATCTGAAGATGGATTGAAGACAACAAATACATTATCCTTTTGAAAAGACGAGGGTACCCAAATATACCCCAATCTAAAACTTTTCCACCTATAAGTCCTTTCTCAGAAATTGATTGTCTATAGACCGAGTTGAGACAATACAACTAATAGGTTCACACTTCGTGTGATCGTCTTTGCATACGAGGTCGAGACAATACGACAACAAGATAACTTGCGTGATTGAGTATAGATACAAGATCAAGATAATTCAACAATGAAGTGTGTTTACTTGATAAAAGGTTCAGACTTAACCAAACACAATAGGATTACTATCAAGTAAACAGGAATTAACGTTTGTCTAATTTACTTTAAATTATAATAACAACAATTATAATTGCAGAAAATAAAAGTAAATGACACAACAAGATTTTGTAAACGAGGAAAACTGCAAATGCAGAAAAACCCCAGGACCTTTTCCAGAATTGAATACTCTCAGAATTAAGCCACTATCAAAAATCAAACCAACTTCGTATAGTTGAGACCAAGAAACTAAACCTCTATTTCACCTAGTTCCGTCTATATTCCCATGCCTCCGACCTGTAATAAGTCACGTACTTGGAACAATTCCTTTGGTTTGTATTCCAAATAGTAAAGGAACAACAAATATTTTTGGTATCAACTCTTTTCAACCAAGTGATGTGAGTTCCAACAAAGGCTCTTCTGTTTATCTCAATAAACTCCTTTTTTAGGTTCTTAGATATATCTTATCAACAACTACCAAAGTAATTTTTAATATTTTTCAATCAATACTTTTAATGACAAAGAATTGTATTGATGCCGATCTACACAACTAATCAATCCAATCTTCCACAAGGATAAACCTATTATAGTTGGATCCTCTTTAACCGAAACAAGTATTGTGCATACCAAAGATTATGAACCCAAATCAGAATCTTCAAAGTCTTCTTTGTCTTCGAATCTTCTTAGATCTTCAATAAACACCTACACACAATCAACTTGAATCTCTTGTGATCAATCACGCACAGAACGGATTCTGTTAACAATGGATTATCACAAGATGTCTTTAGATCTACAAGCAGTCTAAAGATCCCCGTCGAAACTTCGATCTAGTTTGAGTGAATCTTATATCAGAAGAGAAGATTCTCAAGCATAAATAAACCAAGTGCAATCGAAGTTCAACCAATGTTAGTCAATTAAATCAATCGAAAACAAAAGATAAACCGCAATTATCTAGTTTCCCACCAACTGTATTAATAGAGCTTCTAAATCCCAAAGAAGTCTTTAAACTGAGCGGTCGTAAGAGATTTCTCCTAATTAGGTTACTTTCCTCTCTGAATAAGCGGCTCCACCAGTAAAACACAACTGAGGTAGTTTTGCTGGCTCTGAGTATTAGTTTGCTCGAAATGCAAACTTTGATATTTATAGACAAGGAAGTTTGGACACCAAGGAATTTACAAAACCGAAAATATTCTCAAGATATGCAATATATTCCAAATTCGGTTTCGATAATTCCTGGAAATGCTTTGTCCAAATAATGACCCAAAATCTCTTAAAAAATCTCCAACTAGTAAATGCACATTACTAATTTTCATTTTCTAAAAATAAAATTAAAAACCTTAATTAAAAAATTCTCAACTTATTTTTCGATCCGAGATTTTTTCTTTAGATATTAAGGAATATCTTTGAACAATAAAAGATAAGCATTACTGCACATGTTCAAAGTATCTCGACATCTTTACTTTGTAAGTCCTCTTTCATACTTACAATCTTGAAACCAAATTTCCACACTTCCAAACAAGTTTAGAATTGGTTTATCTGACTTTCAAGAACTATA
Source organism: Papaver bracteatum (assembly GCA_023529315.1). Taxonomy (NCBI): domain Eukaryota; kingdom Viridiplantae; phylum Streptophyta; class Magnoliopsida; order Ranunculales; family Papaveraceae; genus Papaver; species Papaver bracteatum. Next base: position 575,631 of record JAJJWX010002972.1, read on the forward strand.
TGATTGATCAAGAACACACAATCACCAAACATGGGTTTCACGGTTCTACCAAAACAAGTTTTGGTTCTACCTCCATGTGGGTACTGGATTTAGTCACACTAGCTTTCCAAAAATTCGGTTGACTGGGGTACTAGGATCGGTTCCCACATATATATGGTATCTAACGTTTCCTTGTTGCACATATCCATAGGATCGGTTCCCCTTTGCCTAAAAACGTGTTGCACATGTCCATAGGATCGGTTCTCCTTTCTTCTAAAAACTTGTTGCACCTCGTACAAGGATCAATTCCCCTTTGTGATAGGTTGCACCACTTACTAGGCTCGGTTCCCCTTTATCCAGAGTCAGTCATACCAATAACACTAAATCGATCATACCATCTCAGGTGATTACTTAAGATCGGTTTCACTAATAAAAGTCATACAAATACAAAAGTCAGGCCTTTGTGAATAGTTTTACCAAGAACATAAACAAGTCATGAGCGGTTATACTAATCACACATATTGGTAGTTCAAAAGATATGCAATGAATAACAATACCAATAATGCCTAGCAATTTCCATTTCGATTCAAAAAACAAGTTCATGAATTTACTTCCTTTAAAAAAATGTAAAACATTGTTTCCTAGGATGAAATATTCACCTTATACCCATACATAATCACAATAGCATTCAAACGATTATGTCGATGTCTTATATACAAAGTTTAATGGTTAAGCAATAAACATGATATTGTATTCCTGAATACTATGTCTAACTAGAGTGTAATCATTCATGCTTCACAGTAATGTTTTCAATATGCACTACTTGAAAGATACTTCACATGAAATAGTTCAAGTTAAATATCACTAACCTCAAGTGGAAGGATGATGTTGTCGTTGTAGCTCCTTACTTCTTCACTTCTTCAAGTCTGCGCAATACTTGTAATGTCTCATATCCTAATACTTTCAAGCTAACCTATACGAAGTTGACTCTAGTACATAATCAAGCGACTCTTTAAATGAGTTTTGGCTCACTAAAATATGACAACCAAACTTGACATACCAACGCTTGGTGGGTTCAACCGATCTATGCTCTAACACCTTCAGGATGAGTTTAGTAACTACGACTTCACTTGTTCCATTTCTATTTTGTGTCTTTCAAATCTTTTAGATTGAAAACATAACTTGCAAAGTTGTGAATGATCATATTCTAGTTAGACGTATTATTAAGGATTACAATACGAAGTATAACGCGTATCCTTTGAACTTTGTATATAAGACATCGACATAATCGTTTGAATGCTATAGTGATTATGTATGGGTATGAGGTGAAGATTTCATCCTTGAAAATAATGTTTTACATTCGTTTAAAGGAAGTAAATTTATGAAATTGTTTTGTGAATCGAAAGGGAAATCGCTAGGCTTATTGGTATTGTTATTCATTGCATTTCTTTTGAAGTACCAATATGTGTGATTAGTATAACCGCTCATGACTTGTTTATGTTCTTGGTAAAACTATTCACAAGGCCTGACTTTTGTATTGGTATGAATTTTATTAGTGAAACCGATCTTAAGTAATCACCTGAGATGGTATGATCGATTTAGTGTTATTGGTATGACCAACTCTAGGAAAAGGGGAACCGATCCTAGTAAGAGGTGCAACCGATCATAAGAGGGGAATCGATCCTTGTAAGAGGTGCAACATGTTTTTAGATATTGGGGGAACCGATCCTATGAACATGTGCAACACGTTTTTAGACATTGGGGAACCGATCCTATGAACGTGTGCAACCGAATACAAGTAGTTACCATATATATGTGGAGAACCGATCCTAGTACCCAGTCAACCAAGTTTTGGTAACTAGCGTGACTATGCACAATACTCACATGGAGGTAGAACCATTAAACCCATGATTGGTGATTTGATAGGATAATCAATCACATAGTTCTTGGAAGATAGACAAACCAATTCTAAAATTGTTTGGAAGTGTGGAAAATCGATTCCAAGAGTGTAAGTATGAAAGATGACTTACAAAGTAAAGATGTCGACATACTTTGAACATGCGCAGTAACTCTTATCTTTTATTATTCAAAGATATTTCTTAATAGATAAAGGAAAATCCCGGATCGAAAATAAACTAAGAATCTTTTTGTAATGACCCGTCCCTCCACCGATACTGTCCCCACTTAGCCACTGCGGATATCCGGCAGTGTGGGGTTTTCAACGGGCATCGCTGCGGTAATCCAGCAGAAACTTCCTGGATGGTCACCCATCCATGGATTACTCCCGCCCGAGCACGCTTAACTGCAGAGTTTTCTGCCAACTCTAGAGCCAATTGTGCTGAAAAGGCCTCGGTGATAGGAAAGGACAAACCATTACTTATATTTCATTCGGCTAACCACTGCCGAATATTGGGGTATTACAATACCATACCTTAAATTGGAGCCGTCCTCGGCTCCAGAATATATTCGCAAGACCAGATATCCGACGTTCCCTGCACCTCATGAGAAGCACCTAGACCAACCCCGTCCAGCGTACCTTCCCACCCTTGGAAGGTGACCCGTCGTCGGCTCTGATACCATTTGTATTGACCCGTCCCTCCACCAATACTGTTCTCTGGACCATCTGTTCAATAACCTCTCTACGAATTCGAACCCGTGACCTCTTGTTTGTTCTTTGAACCTTGAACCATCTGTTCTAGTATTTCTTTGCTTGCGAATATATTCTGGAGCCGAGGTCGGCTCCAATTTAAGGTGTGGTATTGTAATACCCCAATATTCGGCAGTGGTTAGCCGAATGGAATATAAGTAATGGTTTGTCCTTTCCTATCACCGAGGCCTTTTCAGCACAATTGGGTCCAGAGTTTGAAAAAAACTCTGCAGTTAAGCGTGCTCGGGCGGGAGTAATCCAGGGATGGGTGACCATCCGGGAAGTTTCTGCTGGATTACTGCAGCGATGCCCGTTGAAAACACCACACTGTCGGATATCCGCAGTGGCTAAGTGGGGACACTATCGGTGGAGGGACGGGTCATTACACTTTTAATTAAGGTTGTTAATTTTGCATATCTTTAGAAGAAAAAAAATTAGCAATGTGTATTACCAGTTGGAGATTTTCTAAGAGATTTGCGGCCATTATTTGTGAAAAAGAGGGGATCTAACAACCACACCCAATGTTTCGATTAGCAATCTGTATGGAAAACTCCGAGTTACTTTCCAGAGAGTCAACTAGACATTCAGACTCAATCAATAGAAAATATCTCAAGGAGTTATTATCCCAATCTCTTGATTTGATCTTTACTCAAGCAAATAGAAACATGCGAGTCTTTATCAAAGAGAGATAACTTGGTGGTACCAAAGACCAATATCCAAGTGTCAATCAATTTAAATCGACATCCAAAAAGTTGGATATTCTAATTGATTGAACAACGCACAACCTGTATTATTTCAATTATATAACAAAATATAATATGGAAAAAAAAATAACACAGACACCCGAATTTTGTTAACGAGGAAACCGTAAATGCAGAAAACCCCCGGGACCTAGTCCAGATTAAACATACACTGTATTTAGCCGCTACAGACACTAGCTTACTTCAAGCTAACTTTGTACCGAACTGTAGTTGAACCCCAATCAATCTCACACTGATCCAAGGTACAATTATGCTCCTACGCCTCTGATCCCATCAGGATACCACGCACTTGATTCCCTTAGCTGATATCACCCACAACCAAGAGTTGCTACGACCCAAAGTCAAACACTTTAATAAACAAATCTGTATCACACAGAAAATTCAACAAGGGTAGATAAATTCGTCTCCCACGACTAAACCTATGAGTTTTTGTGAAACCTGGTATTTTTGAACCCGGGCTTAAAGACCGTTTCAACTCATAAAAGTTGTCATAGTGATTTGTATATATGAAGGTGTACAAATCCTAGCTCATTATTATAATTTTTGTGATTATTTGGGGTGTCAATAGCTAAAATTAAGGTGTGGCTAGCAAAATAGTTAGCACATGGAATGATGGGGTCACTATCTAGTAGAATACATGGTTTTTGTGTTTGGTAATATGTGTGGGAAAGATAATAAGTCTTTATTTCACTTTTTGCATTTACTTTTAGGGTTAGTGATACTATATATTGTTTTGTCGTTTTCTCAAAACCTAGACGCATTTATTCCTCATTCTTCCTCTTTTGGATTACTGCTTTGCTTGGATTATTGTTTTGCTTGGATCCGTAGGATTTCATAATCTTCTTTTGGATTGCATAAGAGGTAGGGGTTTCTCATAATAAGTAAAAACTAAACTATTTACATGGTTTGTCGTATGCATTCATGACAGTTTAATCTGTGTAAACATATATGGTCTTTATGAGGTGTAGATTAGGTTCTCTGTTGAGTCAGTTCTCTGCTAATTTCAAAACAACCAAATCTGTGATTTCTTTATTTCTTCTTTGGATTTAGAAATGTGAATATTTACAACTTTAAATTATAAAAAACAAATGTGTGAAACTAGGCCTGCACCTGTTCTGGGTTAAGAAAAAGAAAGTCATTTTCTCTGTCTTTAGTAGTTTAATCCCTTCTCTGATTTTGAAACAAGAGTAGCTCTTACGATTTTTAAAAGAAAAAAAAATTGTTTAAGCTATGTCTCTTTTCCCATGTGACTTACGGACCCCACATGTTTCAAACCCACAACTACTTATTTGGTTTATGCCTTACATCTCACTACTTGCTTTATAAATAAATTTTTTTAATCATTAATAGGGGGTGTAATTCCTTTACACTAAATGTCAGATCAGAAGGGAACTTGGCTTTTATATCCTGGATTGATTGGGGTATACCCAAATTTAAATGGACATGTGCACTTACTGTAGTTGCAGGAATTCATACACTACACCCCATACAAGAAATCACCATTATCAACACATATTTGAAGATTAAGAACAATATTTTCATTGATTAATTCTCAGAAATGTTACAAGAAATGAAAGGAATCAAGAATACAACCGCTCACCAGAACTTTCTCTCTCCTCAAGACTTTCTCAACACTCTAAAAATTGATCTCTCTTCTTGAATCTATTGGTTCTTATTATATAGGGTAAGTACATAGTGGATGACAGCTAAGTTAACCTTTAATTTCGGATCTGGCTCGCGATGCTCTCGCGGTAGTTGTAATGCTAACTCTCGCAGACGTTGTATTCTTCGCAGAATTATCATGCTCTTTTCGTGTTTCTGCTACCGTCATCCGTTACGTCATTATTTGAATTATTCTGCGACGCTCGCAGAGTGTTGTTGAGAAGCTTGCAGAAACGTTGTTGTAAATCTCGCAGGGATATCGTTGTAGCGATATTCTGATCCTACATCTTGCCTCTTCTCATGTCTTTTCTGCGAAGGGGAAAAGATCATGAGAAATTGAAATTTCTTGAAATTCCGCAACTGTCTATCTTTTCACATTCTTTTGTTCTGACACGTATCTTCATCACTCGCCAGATTTACTACACGTATCTTTTTATCCATTTAACTTCTGACACGTCCTTTTCAACCTCTGTGATCCAACCGTTCATGTCTTTTCTCTGCATTAATTTCTCTTATCCTCTCGAGAACTTTTATCCCATATATATATCTTCTTTAGTTCTCTCTTTTCTTCTTTTTACTTTCTTCTTCTTTCTCTCTGCAATTTTACTGTTCTTCCGCAACTTCCGCATCTGCTACTGCTATAATTTCTTTCGATCTTTTACTCTTTCAATCTTCATTCCCATACTAAAAATGGTTGCAGCTGGTCGCAAATATGTGATTGCTTTCGAGAAGATTCAAAAATAACTTCAAGACAAAGGTTTTACTTCATATACCATTCCCAATCAAAACCCTAAGTCTGAACTTTCTGTTTCATTATTTTCTGATCTTCCATGTAACCATGAGAAGATCATAGTCTCGCTAGGTTATCTTGAAGATGGTCTTCCCATTCATCTCTATGACCATGAACTTCCTTTATTCTATGAGATACTCTTTCACGCGAAGTTCTCGCGGGCAGTATATCAGTTGAGTGGGGATTGCATTCGCTTAATGCTTGAGTATGCTACTCGCGGTACTGGTAAAGAATCTCGCTACCTTGATACTGCGAAGAATCCTAAATTCAAAGATGTTCCAATTGTTCCCGCGAAGTATACTGTGGAGAAGTTCTTCGAAAATTACGATATAATCCATATGAAGAAGGACAACACTTGTTGGGGTGTCCGCTTACAAAAGAAGGATGACATCGCTGAAGATAAAGTTCTTATGTTAGATATCGATTGGCATACGGGTAATAATCAAGGCCCTCGCCACTCCAATGATGACAAATGGTTCATTTTTCCATTATGTCTAGAGGGTCCCTACATCTCCGGTCCTCATGCATTGCTTGCGAATCTCGCAGAATATCAGTCGTGGGATTTCAACTGGCCTGAAAGGAATAAAGAGGTATTGTTCCCTCAATTTTTTTGCATAATTATCATTATTATCTTCCTCATGTTTTCATACTCTCGCTGACTACTTCAATTTTTTCAGATTAACATGCTGAAAATTAACTACCAGAAATTTGGGAAGCCCATCACCTTTTTAGCCCTTAAATCTCTCACAGATGAAGTAAGAAATATTACTTTATGATTCTTAACAATATATTGTTGCCTCTATTTCTTATCTTTATCTGTGTTCGCAGGTTATTGAAGAAAGAGAACCCATTATGGTTGCGAGTACCAAAGGGAAAAGCAAAGATTCTTCTCGCAAGGAGAAATCTAACACTCCTCACAAGGAGAAATCTAGTGCTCCTCGCAAGGGAAAACCCACTGGTCCTCTCTCGAAGAAAAGAAAGATCCAAACTACTTCCCCTTCATCACCCCATTCTAATGAAGAAAATTCTCATGATGATACTGATGATTTTGATGCCGATATCCCTTCCGCAATGGAATCCTCCCAATCTGAATCTTCCATGGCCCAGCTATCTAATATTTTTGGCGATATTACACATGGTATCGCAAATGATTATGGAAATGTAGATCTTAACGGGGTATCCCAGGCTCTTGCCAAGATATGAAATGCTCCCATATTGGTTGATAATGATTCTCTCCAAGGAATCTCAAGATCAATAACTCCCAGTCTCTTAAATTCCCTTGGTACTTCTGGTATGTTTTCATTTCTTCACCACATTTATGTATTCATTTCCTCACCAAGTTTAATTTACATTATTCCCTCGTAGATTGGAAGAGCTTCCTTTGTTGTTGCCTCAGACTTGGAGAAGAGGCGCACATCTTTTCACAAGAAGAATATTGTTCTTCGCAAGAAGAATATGGAGTTGGAATCTGAGTCCGCTAGTCTTCGTGGGCAATTGGAATCTAGGTCTGCTGACCTTCAAGAAAAGATCAAGCGGTTGGAAACTGAATTTTATTTCTCGCGAGATAAGGTCGCAAGCATCCAAGCTGCGAACGATCAACTTTATGGTAAGAAATCTTTCTATTTTTCTTTAACCTTATATTCCTTTGCATTTTTTCTTATTTTTCTTCTTCGCAGATGTTTACGGCCTTTCTGACGAAGCTGTATTCCCTCGTTCTTTTCCAAATCTAATAGACGATGATACTCTTCTCAATCGCCCTAATGAATCCTTGAGCAACTTTTTAAATGATCAAACGGAATCTCTTTCCATAGATGAACTTATATCCAAAATTTATCTCTTAAGGATTGAACATAGATTCAACTTGAGTTTAACTAATAAGTTTAAACGCTTTTATATTGACTCAAAAGAAGAAACTAATAAATTAAGAACCAAGTACAATGATCTTATTGACGGAAAAGATCTCATTACTAAAAATGGTGCTCAAGCTTTAGCAGATTTCCATAAGACTCTTCTCGATGTTTAAATTGAAAGAGATAGACTTATCTGCGAGAATAGAGCTCTTGTTGAAAGGGAAAATCAATTTTTCTCTCACCTCCTCATTAGTAGTAAAGATGAGTTTGCTTGGTCCGCAAAGGTTTTTTATAACGCCAGGAATAACTTAGGTGTAAATGTTAGTCTTCAAGCTGATCATTCTGCCTTGATTAATGATATGATCTCTGACAGAGAAGGTTGTTCTTCTTATTTTTCCGTTAATCCACTTCTTAACTGAATCTCCATTATTTTATTTAACACCTTTTCATTTGCTCGCAGTATCTGAAAAGAATTTTTGCCAAAGAATTGGATAATTAGAAGAAGAAAAAAGGACAACTCACAGAGCTCCTATCCTCTCGCCACGAAAAATGCTCCAAGTTCAAAGAGCAACTTCAGATTGCGCTGGCGAACTTTAGTAATACTCTTGTTGGTGTTTGCAATGATTTTATTAAAATGGTCTGTGATGATCATAAGATTCCTCATTTTGTGTATCCTTATCTCGCGAATGAAATACCAAAGAATGTTCCCAATCTTGTCATCTCTGATAGTGAGGCTGAAGAAGATGAAGATAAAGAGGGAAACTCTGGTGAAGATAATGAAGAATATAAATAGATTTATCTTTTCTTGGAATCTCTTTGTAATATTTGTACATTTATTTTATCTCTTTCCCCTTGTAACACATTGCTGCGAATCTCTCCAGTTTCTCAAGTTATTTGATATATATGTTTCTTTTGCCTCTATCTGCATATATTAAAAAACAATTCCTTTTTGCAATATGGTTAATCAAAATGCTTATTAATTTTTAATCTGCGTAAATCTGTAATATAAAGATGAATAACAATTTCATCATTCTGTTCATTCCCATACTTGCCTCTGTTATTCATTTGTAATATGAAAGATTGAGCAAATTAATTTTTAATAAGATCTGTTTATAAATTTTTGCCTCTGTCTCTGCATATATGTCGCAGATCATTTCTACATAATCTCATGATCTCTGCGTAAATGTCGCAGATCATTTTTGCATAATTTCATGAACTCTTGTGGTCTTATTATTCCTTCCTAGTTAACGGTCTTATTTAGCCACATTTTGTTTTGGCAACAAAATCGCAGGACGTCTATACATTCACATGTAAAGACCCATTGATCTTGCCTTATCCATGTTTTGTCAATTTCTCTGCGACAATATGATAGGCCTAAGTTTTCTTGCGAAAATAAAGCCCCACGACATTGCCGTCTTGCGATGAAATCGCAGGACGTCTTTACATTTTCATGTAAAAACCCATTGATCTCATCTTATCCTTTTCTCATGGATTTTTTCCTCTGTATAATTGTATTCTTAAGACACTTAACAGATCCCTAATGGAGGGTGCCGCCCTTATCTTCCCCCTGGTTGCCCCTTCAAGGAGGGCACATCGTCCATACAAGACTAGCTCCTACCATCTGGTCTTAACAACAACCAGTTGTTTTCGCAACCTCTTATCCTTTATGCCTATATGGCTTATAGTTACGAGACTGCACCCTAAGTGGGGCTTTCTTCGGGTCGAGTGCATCATAGCCAAGACTTGCCAAGGATGGCCAGGGTAGTTTCGTACGCCCCGGGCACCCTTGGATCAACCGTGTACCTCGACTCCTTGGTCATACTCTACACTCCTTAGGAGAGATCCCCGGTCATCCAACCAGGGTATAACCTTATATAGTTGGAAATCCAAGGTACCTCTCCTGGATATGTATCTCTCGTGGAGATGGACCCCGGCTCTCCATGACTCAGGTTTCAGCAGCAGTATAACCTTATCCATGAGACATGCAAACAGATACCCCCTTATATGACGTACTTTATGTCTTACATTTGCCTCTTGCGAAATTTTATCCGCGAACTAGGGTGTACGCCATAAAGGTTCGTCCCATTCTTATAAATTTCTTGTGAATATCGCCATTTATTTTTTTCTTTGACTGTCACTTTTTGTATTTCAGCTCTTGAATAATTTTTGAATTTCTTCTTCTTCATTGAATCAAAGCACATTTTTTTGTAGATTTTTTTTTTCTTTGACGAATCATTCATACATCTCTTGTATTTCACAATTTAGAAACTCTACCTTTTCTACTTACTATCTTATGCCTCTACTTTTTTGCTGCGCTTTGCTACATTTTCTCCCTTTGCGAGACGCTCCCATCTATTATTTGCAGCTCATGTTGATTTCGCAGTGTTCCTTCCTCTCTCCGCTCTATTGTATCAACCATCAGCTTATCACCTCTTTATTTTTGCTTGATGTTATGTTTCCAGTTTCTGCTCTTCGCAGCCCTTTCCTCGCAAGATTCCATATCAATTTCATAACATTTCTTCCCATCAACCCAGTCTCCCTTTATAACTCCAACACCATTAGGATGAGGAAATTTAATACATTAGTGGAAAGTTGACGCCACACCTAATATCCCATGTAGCCAAGGTCGGCCAATCAAGGAATTATAAGGTGATTCAATAGGATCTTAGAAGATAACCCCTTTAATGGAATTCACATTGTAATTTCCCCTTTGGGCTTGTTGGCAGTACCATTAAAACCATAGATCTTATATGTTGATGGTATCAAATCCTTGTCTCTCCCTCCCATGGTATTGTAGGCATGATAAAACAAGATATCCACTGAACTTCCAGTGTCAATTAGAACCTTGTTAATTGCCCAAGAATCTTTAACTCCATCATCCTCATTTTCTTCATCTTCTTCTTCGATTAGCTTTGGATTTATTTCTAATCTTACCACAAGTGGATTATCATGCATCTCTCCAGGTTCAGGTATTTCTTGTGTAGTGAAATAAATAGTCTGCTTTTGCCACTCTTCTAATGGCGAAGCTTTCGCAATATTCATTATCTCACTTCCATCTATGTCTCTCGCGAAAACTCTACTTAGAACATTGTCGTGTAAATCCTTTATAGTCTTGTACGAATGTATGATGGTGTTACAGAAAAGATTCTTTGATTTTTCTCCCACTTATATCACAAACGTTTCGCCTTCCTTAATTGTATTCACTATGCGAATATCTGGAGAAATGTAGTCAAAATCGCTCTCCAAGGCCGATTACTCGTCGAGTAATCGCTACAGGCTATATGAAAGAGGCGATTTCCGATTCCAAGGCCTTTCCGATTTTTAGCGATTAAAGCGGCCGATTTGGACCGATTTTTGAGCAAAACGAGTTAACAATTTCTCCGAGTTGGCCTTTCACGCACTAAAATCAGAAAATAAAATTTTCATAGCCCTTAGATAAGAGTTATAAAATAGAAAAACCTCTAAATACATGATAAATGCGTTCAATATAACAATATTATGCACTTAATTACATGATAGTTTTAAAATTATAAGTACGAATCATGACTTATAGGAAGCAATATATAAATTATTAATAAATAGATTCCGAGTATTAGACCGAGTTTTGACGATTTCCAAGTCCGAACTTATTGCTCCTCGCTCCAAGCTCCCCAACCGAGTATCACCGAGGAACGAATTCGACTACTTTGATTTAGAGCTGGGGGTAGTTGCTGAGGTTGTGGATATCTTATTAAAAAATGGTTTAATTTTCCATGATCTATCATCTTCAAGATAATTCTTTTTACATTCCTGCATTCATTTATTGAATGACCATGAAACTGATGATAAGTTCAAAATTCTGAACTTCGATTATTTGGGTGTGGCTCTTTTCCCATATTCCATGGTATAGGTATGTCTTCCATCAGAATTATAGCCTCCTAAATTTTCTCTATGCTCGCATTTAGAGGTGGCATCTTAATTTCTTCTCATATTATTTTCTGACTTCCTGGTCCTCTATAATGATTTTACCTTTGACCACCATAAGTCTCCTGTGGCTGATCAAGTCTTTGAACCTTATTATTTCCATCTCTACTGAAGAAATTTCTTTCCCTTTCAAACTCTTCTTGATCTCTGCTTCCCATAGCTACTAATTTTTGTTGATTATCATTCCCATTCTTTTCTTGCTTCACCTGCGAAGTGATCGCAACTGTATTTATTAACCTTGGAGGTAGACTTGCGTTTGCTGCAACTGAACTAGTGTTTGCGATGGGATATGATTCCATCTCGTTTTGCCTCTCCTCCAATACAATGTATTCCTCTTGTAATTCTCGCAGCTCCGTCATGGTGATTGTATTTTTGATTCTGAAAATTTGTATGTAGAACAGATTGGTTGCAAACATTGCATTAATGAAAGATAAAATGAGGTATCTCTCATCCACCCTTCCTGCCATTTCACTGCACATTGTCTTCCATATTATAGTTAGGTGTTTCAGACTCTCGCCAATCCTCTGTTTTAACCCAAATACATCTTCAATACCGGGCCGCGAAGAATTGTAGCTTATATATGCTCCCAGAAATATAGCTTGCAAATGGTCGAAAGAAGTTATAGTATTTTTGGGTAAGCCTTCGAACCATTTTAGCGCCTCGCCAGTTAAGCTGGATGCAAAATATTTGCATAATACAGCATCATGGTTTTCCCATTATAGCATATACCTAACATAAGCCTTGACATGCTGAACATCACAAGTGGTCCCATCAAAGATACTGGTTAACGTTGGTAAATTGCATTTTTGGGGTATTCCTCCTAATTACACTTCTTGAGTGAATGGAGTTCTCGCAGCTTCTTCAATGGCTTCATCAAGTTGCCTTCTGCCTCCTTCTCTTCTGTTATTCCACATTCCCCTCATTTCTGCTTACTCTCTTAAAATTTGTTCATTCCCAGCTGAATTTTGCTCCATTGGTATTTTCAGTGCAGCTTCTATTCTTCTGCGTTCATGTCTTGCGATATTTTGTGTATCTTCATTCTTCCTTCTTCTGCGATTTTCCTATTCACATCTTTCTTGAATTCGCAACTAATTATTCCTTCCAATTTCTTCTCTGCGAATTTATTCATTTCTCATCGTTTCTCTTCGCTGTATTTCTATTCTCCTTTGTATTCTATCATATTCCTCATTGATATTATTGTTATGATGATTTTGTGTGCGTCTCCTTTCTCGATTGTCATGATTATTCTGCCGTATTGCTTCTTAAAACTCTTGTTCTTACACTTCTTCTCTTAATATTTCTCTTTTGCAAGCTAGACGTGCTTGCTCATCATAATGCCTCTCAATTTCGTCCTCAATTATTCTTTGATTTCTTTGGATTTCTCGCCCATGTAATATTCTTCTACCTTCTTCTTGATTCTCTTCACCATCTTGGTTATTTCCACCCTCTTGATTCTATTATTACGTCTACCATTCATAGTTTCACCGCGTGGAATGTAGCGATCATTAATTATCTCTTCTTCTCTATGATGCTGCTCTTCATTTGGATTTTACATTTCCTCTCGGATATTTGCTCCAGCATTTCTCATAGGGAAATTTCACCTTGGTTCTTCTCTAAATGATCTTGAACTTGATCTACCAGTACTTCTTGATCTCCTATTTTGTAATCTCAAATTCTCCATTCTTAACTCGTGATTCTGCCTTGTTATATTCGCACGTTCTTCCGCTTCTAATCTTCTTTCCTCTTGTATTCTTTGTCTTAAATCATCTACTGCTTCATTTTCGCCTTCTCCATGAATTAATCCTTCAACCACTTCTTGATTTCTTTCCTCTTGCCTTTCATTTCTTAATTGTCGATTTTCCGCTTCTTTCATTGAATCCGATCGCCAAGTATGCACGCTCACTCTATCATAATCCACAACTCTATTTTGTATTGGTGTTTGCTAATTTGGTTGTTGAATTTAATTTCCTTCATTATTCCTTGTTCTATTGCTCCTTTTTCTCAATCTTGAAGATTCTCCTATTTCACTTATCTCTTCCCCAGCAATTCTCCTACCCCTCCTTACGATTGTTGGTTGTTCTGATGTGTTTCTTCTTCTAGACATTCCTTCAATTTTGAGATATTGTTGTAAATCACATAAAAATATTTTCCAATTTCTTCAAATTCTTTCAAATTATCACTGTAAATCCTTTCTTCTTCTAATCAATCCATGTTTCTAACGCCATTATGTAGTTGCAGGAATTCCTACACTACACCCCATACAAGAATTCACCATTATCAACATATATTTGAAGATTAAGAACAACACTTTTATTGATTAATTCTCAGAAATGTTACAAGAAATGAAAGGAATCAAGAATACAACCGCTCACCAGAACTTTCTCTCTCCTCAAGATTTTCTCAGCACTCTAAAAATTGATCTCTCTTCTTGAATCTATTGGTTCTCTTTATATAGGGTAAGTATATAGTGGATGACATCTAAGTTAACCTTTAATTTCGGATCTGGCTCGCGATGCTCTCGCGGTAGTTGTAATGCTAACTCTCGTAGACGTTGTATTCTTCGCAGAATCGTCATGCTCTTTTCGTGTTTTTTCTACCGTCATTCGTTACGTCATTCTTTGAATTATTCTACGACGCTCGCAGAGTGTTGTTGAGAAGCTCGCAGAAACGTTGTTGTAAATCTCGCAGGGATATCATTGTAGCAATATTTCGATCCTACACTTACTAAGGGGAGGCCAAAACGTGGTAAAGTTACTTTAATACCCCTACACTAATTAACCTAAAACTAAACCCTAAACTAAAAAACTAAAAAACTAAAAACTAATTAATCTTACTTTAATCGTTCTTCTCTAATCCCTCTTATCTTCTCTTTCATTCCAAAAACCTAAAATCAACCAAAATTTTCAATTTTGATTTTCTACAAAAAATGGTTGATTCTAAACAATCCAGCAGCAACAGAGATTCGACCAGTAATATGAAAAGATCCAAATCAGAGGGAAAAGGTAAGGGAAAAGTTGGAACGAGTAAACCCAAGAATGCAATCCTTGAAGATGCTGAAAATAAACCTCTACATGCGAAAAGAAGATTATAAGTGATTTATAAACTCAAACCCATTATTGTTTTGTTTTATATGATTGTTAGATTAGGATAGAAATCAAAAATTATGATTTTCAGGTTTTTGGACGGCAAGGTCGATAGTTGAACAACACGCCAACCATTGGTATTTGAAAGAGCCGACATGGTCTCAGGATGAATAACCTGCCGATTTTTCATCAGATCCATGGCGACTGATGGACAATAACCAAGGCCGGAAAGGTATAATAACCAACCATGCCGGATTATATTTGGGCGGCGTGGTTTTAGACTTGTACCATTCCGACATTAGGCCACAGAAACCTTAATTTCCTAAGTTATTAGTCGGCATCTTTCATAAATAGGACCATTTCGGCTATTTATTTGTCGACAAGGTAGTTGGTTAACACCTTGCCGACTATATGGTGGTCGGCGCTGTTTATTTTATCGGCCTTGATGGCCTGTGGATGACTAAAATGTGTAACAATATTCATCTCTCTTTCGCTTTATGTGTATGGGTAAGTGATGAGGAATTGATTATTTTTCTTTGAGAAACAAGGAAAACATTAATTAATTGCTCATCGTTTCCCTATACACCTAAAAGTGGAAGGGAGAATAAAATTGTATTCACTCAAATCATGAATCGACCAATATCTTGAGTTCAACAGTGTTGTGTTGTTTGTTTTCATATATCTTATTTGTACATTGTTTAGGTTCCAAGAGGAAACAAAAGAAGATCTACCTTGCCTTGTTAACAATGCAGAAGAGCTATTTGAATTTTTGGACACAATTTATCCCAATTTAGAAGATCCTAAAGATGAAACTGAAGAGAATTTCCAGTTTAGAAAGTTATATTTGATGGGAAAGGAAAATCCAGAAGAATTTCTAAGGTTTATGAAAAGTCCTAGCAATCCCCTCAACTATGAAGAATGCACATCATCAGAGGAGGTTGATCCAAGATTTTTTTTTCAGGGCATGTGACTTTTATGGAGTGAACCCCTATTACAATGAGGATGGTGACTACATAGGTCTAGTGAAGGGGAAGGGAAAAGCAAAAGCTGATGCCGGTGAAAAATCTAGTGATGGGGAGGAAGATAACAACAATGAGAAGGATCCTTGAAATTCTTAAACTTTATTATGTTTACTTGCTTTAGAAACTTTATTGTGGTTTGAACTATTACATTATGTTTTGAACTCTTAGATTGTGGTTTTAGACTTTTTAAACTTATGTTTCAGTTTCAGTTGCTTTAGAAGTTATTATTTTTGTGCACTTTTAAACAAATTTTCATGTTTTACTTGGTCGGCAAGGTGTTTAAATTATACCTTGCCGACCATACCAGGATTTTACATGCCGCAATGCTGTCAGGGAGTGGCGTTCGGCATGGTACGAAATATCTACCATGCCGACCAAAATGTTAGTTGCACCTTTTAGGTACAAAGTACAACCCATTGAATGCTCAACGGCTAGAAATTTCAAAATCAAGATATTAGGTGTGTTGTTATTATAAAAGCATTCCCAACTTCATCTTCAACCTTGCATAAAGAATGGAAGTTTCACCAACAAATATTTGCAGTCATTGTACACTAATTGGTCATTTTGCAAAAAATTGTCCCTTTGAAGGAAGAAAATGTACTATTGAAGGTTGTAAGGGATTCTTAGTTCTCATGAAAGCTGTAGTAGGTAATGTATATCAGTCGTATGCTTCAAAATGCACTTGTTGTGGGCTTTTCTATTGGATAGATGAGCGCCTAGCTCCATATGAAGATGAAGTTGCTAAAATTAACCTTCTACCATGCATAGATCCATGTTGCGATGGTAAGATGAAGCTAATTACCTCTCCTAAGAAATTGTGTACCGGAAAAAGATACTATCTATGTCCCAAATATGTTAGGGTTAAGTTTTTAACGTTTGTATGCTTTAATTAAGGTTTGTATCCGATGTATAGTCGGCATTGTCCTAAATTAGAAGCCTGCCGGCGGCTTAATAGTCGGAATTATCCTAAATTCAAAGCTTTCTGATGGTTGTTATGTCGGCATGGATATTATAATACACCTTTCCGGCTTGATAGAAAATAACATTCATGAACAATTTTTGAGGGAGTTCTTATCCGGCATGGTTCTCCTCAAACACAATGTCGGCGCAATAAAAGCCGACAACATGGCAAAACCAGGACCTTGCCGGCTTGATAGAAAAAAAACATCCAGGAACAATATTTTTAAAGGAGTTCTTAGACAGCATGGTAAATTTCATAAACATCGCAGGCGTACTAAACGCCGACATCCTATCAAAAGCTAGACCTTGCTGGCCATATCAGGCTACTTTTTCCTGTACTGTCATGCATTGAGGCCGGCAGTCTGAAGAAATAATACCGTTCCGACCCTGTGAGCACCGGAAAGGTCTTGTAATAAATATGATGCCGACCAAATGAGAATACACCCAAAAAAATGTCCATTTCATTCATTTGTAGCCCTCCAAAGTACATTACACAAAACACGCATGCGATTACAAAAGTACTCCAAAAAGCACGAATGTTTTTTCTAGTACTCCATTGTACAATACACAAAAATCTTCCTTATTCCCTAATCATAATCACTCCTCATTCAAATCTATTGAACCTCCTTTAGTCAAATCTATGGGACATTCCCTAGACTCATCTATAACATTCCAAAGGGCCATGTTGTCCTCATAAATTTTCATCCATTCCTTGCTCTTGTTGTTTGTGAACTTCTCCCACAAACTAAACCTATATAGAGGAGGTAATGGACATTCCTTATTGAGTTGTAGACTAATAAAATGATTTTTATCCACCAAAGCAATGACAATTATTTTATTCTTGAGTTGGTCCACGCAAACCGCATGTTTTGGTGGAAATGCTATAGATAGTCCCTCACTAAAAAAATATACCACGCAATTCCATGTATCCGCCAATAGATGGCCACACTCCGGAATTCTCAACCAATGCTCCCATTTGATCGGTGCATTTCCCTCCGGGCCTTTAACACTAGTTAACAAACCTTTGAAAGTTGCTTCTTTATCCTCCATGGAACCTTCTAGCATCATTGAGATATGGAACTCCTTGTCGTTTTCTAGGTGAGCGGCCATCTTTTTTCTTATATATTGGCATTGGGTGAGATTCTATTCAACCTCTCCACTTAGGCGTCCCAATTGTTGCGAGATAACGTGAAATCCACAATTTTTATCTTTCGGAACATCGTCGGTACCAATCACGAAATCTTGAATAATTGGAGGGAGTTGATTGCGATACTTTTGCAACACCGGTTGTACAATCTTCTTAGGATGACCTTTTTTATTCGCAACATCTCCTTGGCTTGCTTGACTCTCAAGAGGTAGAGTTCCATTTGTATTCAAGTTAGATACCGTTGGTGTAGTTAAATCCTTCTTTGGCCGACCCCTTTTTTTCCAACAATTCCACACTTGCTTGACTCTCAAGAGGTAGAGTGCCATTTTTGTATTCAAGTTAGAGACCGTTGATGTAGTTGAATCCTTCCTTGGATGACCTCTTTTCTTTTTAGAGGGTTCCTCCTTGTATTGTGCCTCGGTATAAACATGTCCGGATGGATCGCACTTTGTACTCAAATGCTCTTTAATGTTTTCCCTTTTGGATTGATCACTATTTCTACTTAAAAACTCTTTGATTTGTTCTCTTTCTTCCGCCCTAGTCTTTTTGGTAGTTGGTCTACCATTAGGATCTTGTTTCTCCGGTTCTTCAAGTTCTTCCATAAAAGGTTAAAAAATCGGCATCAACTTGTGCTTCATAGTTTGTTTGTCCAACCTATTCATCTTGGGATACCAATGATTATTCTTCCAAGTTCCATGTCGCTAAAATCTTCACCGGGATCTTCTCTTGGGGACGGTTTGAAAGATAATTGCTTCCAATAAGGATCGACATCATCAAGAGGAATGGGAGTTTTATACCTACCAAGCATATGACGACATAGAAGTCTGATAGCCTTCATTATCCTACACTTACAAGGAGTGTTCGGGTCATCATACTTTTAATACTTTTTAAATAATGTGAGATATTTCATCATGAAACGTATTGCCCAATGCAGGATGTTTCTATGTATACCAACAAGCAACCAATCATCTTCCTTAAACTCCTTAAACTTCCGAAAGCTACTTTCTTGGAATTGTTTTTTTATATTGTCGATATCATTATTAGTGTACTCATGGATAGCATGTTGCACCGTCACAATCCCATTTTGACTCGTGAAAAGTAGACCTTTTAGTCTCCCATGAGCTTGCTCTACCATACTTGTGGATTCAAGTTTGAAATGTTTATAGTCGTAAGTATAAGCATACACAAACCTCTCTTTGTGTGGCCTTAACCATTGTTTCTTGCAATATTCCACTACTTTGGGGTAATTAGTCCCCCAATCATCCTCGAAATCCTTCAAGTTGAACTCATATATTCCCACACTCATCGACCAAACCACCTTATCCCACGATTTCATGAATAACCCAAACTTAATCTCACCTTCTTTCCATTCTTCGTTTTCTTTCTCTTTCTCCTTCTCTCGCTCCTCTTTAGTTAGTTTGCTAAGACGTTCATCTTCCTCTTTTTTACGTTTAGTTCCTTTCTTTGCTTCTGGTTTTTGGATATGACTTCTACAATCATTTCTAAGATTTCATTGTATATTCCAAGTGCAAATAAAATTTTGTTCATTGGGAAAGACTATCCTCATGGCGTTCATTATTGTTTGCTCATTGTCGGTGACTATAACCCCCGTAGTTTCGTCTTCGTGGTAGAGAAGCTTCAAAGTTTCCAATGCCCAAATATAGATATCATCCTTATCAAGATCCATAAAACACCATGCCACCATGAACGATTGCTTATCCGAGGTTTGTCCTACAATGTTCAACAATTGCATGTTGTACCTATTCGTATTATAAGTACAATCCATGAACAAAACTTGGTAAAAGAAACGCGCCAATTGAATCATATCGGGATGCGTAAGAAAAATACGATCCACCTCCCCCTCCGATGACTCATAGTGTCTCACCGTGTAGTTGTATTTGTGTACTAACCATTGTGATTCTTTCATCACCTTTCTTCCATCCCATTCAATTCTTTTAATGGTTGCCTGGGCCGCATAAATTATAGACAATGAAGAGAGGTTATGAGGGTCGTCCCTCTTGAAATTACGAAGGAGCTTGCTTGGTTTAATTCCCCAACTTGTTCTTACTTGTTCGAACTCATGTGGTTTCAACTTGGCAACTTGACAGTTCCCAACAAGACTTTCCGGATCTTTATGGTTATGCCAACAAACATCAACTCTACTCATTCTCCACATGTTATCGATTTCTTGGTTCCTCCCAAAAATAATCTTGAATGGGCATCCACACTTCTTTGACTTCGTTTTGTACACCCTAGTCGTCTTCTTATCATACACATAACCCTTTCTCTTGTGACTTTCGTCCGACGATCCATAAAACTCGCATACCATTTCAAACCGCGTAGATTTTTGTTGGGTGTTTTTAACTAAAACGTACATCTTCTCTTTTTCTTTCTCAACAATCTAATTTACCGCGTTGTCGTTTTCCTTTCATTCCAAATCATTAGCATAATGTTCGGAAGTATCGGGACCCCTAATTTTCTGAGCTTGAGGCTGATCCGCCATAGGTACCAATGCCACAATCTACAAAACATCAAAAGTTTAGTTAATATGTATTACCATGGTTGGCAGGGTCGACATATAAAACACTGCCGGCAAGAAAAAGCCGAAACGTAAGATAATATAAACATTGCCGACATGGAAATAGCTGGCAAGGTCTGAAAACTTGAAAATGTCGGCGTAAGCATTTTCAAGTAATGGCTCCTGTGTTTCAAAAAAATAGAAGTCGGAAAGGTTCAAATTTTATACCCTGCTGGCGTGGTACTGCTCATGAAAAGACGGCACGTTATGCAAAGTAGAACCACGCCGGCCTTTACGGCCGGTATGATTGACAAGCATCGACCTTGCCGACCTGTACAGTAGAATTGAAGAAAAAAACCAAAATCGATAATTTGCATGGAAAAATCACAATCTTCACCACCTAGGTTGTCTACCTGATTACTTGCAGCTCCTTTCTCTTCTTCTTGGTCATTGGATTCTTTGTTTGGCTCAATGCATTCATCACTTCCATATCCATCATGAGTTTAAGGAAAATAAAAGTGTGAATCATGCAAATAATCCATTCGATCATGGTCTGGTAGATCATCATACAAGTACTCATCTGTAGGAGGAAAGTTAGAAGACTCCCCCACTTCAAAATCAGGATTATAATCACTCATCTCACTCATATCACAAATTTCACAAAAACCCTAACACCCCCCCCCACCCCCCAAAACCTCCTCTACTACTTCATACTAATTCTCTCTCTAAATGATTTCTAAAACCCAACTTATAACTAAATAAACTAACTAATTTAACTAATCTAATCATTTTAGTTAAATTAGAGTTAATCATTATGGGGGGCATTTTAGCCATTTTGAAAAATCTAGGTTAAGGGGTGGCTTGGCTTTACTTCATAATGACCTGATTTTATCTTATTGGGTATACCCCAATTAATCTGGGTATACCCCAATCAAGCCATGTTTTATATTTGTTCCCTGGTTTTTGTCTTCAAAACCATAACCACACGTTTGTTTTGACTCCACTGATTAGACTTCTCTGGTTTTGCAAATAAGGAGTAAAAATACATTTCTAAAGGAAGAAATAAAAATAAAAATGATTAAAAAGAGATTTTGTGTCTCATGTGAACTGATCCCACAAGTACTTCTTTGGATTATAAATATTCTTTATAATTAGTCTGGTTATCTTTATATATCAAATGAAAACTGGTTCACTTCATCTTTTTTGTTAACGGATAGTCGTCTTTGCAGTGATAGCGGTTTTGTAAATGCATCTTGTCGCATAGCGGTTTTGTGTATGCAGATGATTTTTGTTTGGGAGTATAAATGCATTTTTGTCGGTTATTATAAATATTATATAAATGCATTGATTATATTTTATCAGCATATGGGGGTGTTTGAGCTTTGTATGGAATTGAGTGTACTGTTGAGAAACAAATTTTGATACACATATCTCTACTGCTGTTGAAATGTCAGGCCTTTATGGCATCCCATCACTGGTGGCTTACCTTGGGAAGACTGTTCGGGGAACAGTATGGTTTGTTACCGGAATAACTCGGACACTAGATTAGGAACTTACAATTATAGGTTGGCTTATGTGAGTAAAATGAGTAAGTATTTTCAGAAGATTTTGGCTTGCATGGGTTTTATTATTTTATTCGCCGTATGGTTTAATTTTCGGTGCACTATATTATTTTTTGAGATTCATACTGAGCTGTGGTTGCTCACCCCAAATTCCTTTTCCTATCCCCCAAAGAGTTTGAGGAGCAGTTAGCGCAGTAAGCGGACTTGGAAGCTTACGACATAGTACTCATATGTTAGTATTCTCGCAAGACACTACTATATGATATTACTGGGATGTTGGGTATTTTTATTCATTATAATTTTATCATTTTCTTGGATTTAGTTTCAATTATTTTATTAAGAGACATCATTTCAGTTTAATAGTTTTTAAACAATTGTTCTTACTTTATGACTTTTGGAATATTTTTGATGGTTATTATTTGGAACCTCCTTTATTGGAATTTTATTTGGAAGGACATTAGATTATGTTGTCCTTATTCATATTGTACTCTTATTTTGTTTTATTATTATTCTTCAAAAAAAAAAAAAAAAACCTGTTCCATAGTCATGCCTCAAGAATCCGGCCTTGCTAGTTGGGTTGGACTTGATCCATTGGGTCAAATCCAACTCAATAGAAGCCCGAATTCTTGCGGTCGTGATAATTGGTATTAGAGCATGGTTATGATTTACTTGGGATGTGCGTGTGGACTTACTAGTTTTGAAAGTTTGGTTTATAAAAAAAAAAAAAAAAAAACTTGCACTCTGATTATTTTTAATTATTTTTTTATCGACTTATGATATGAAACGATTTTGAGAATTGGGTTATGTTTTTCCTAATTCTTTTTGGAAAATTAAATTTATTAAGTTTTCATCAAGTTTTGCATATTTAATTTACTTTGGGGTTGGGGTAAATAACTAAAATCCTTATAAAATAAAATGTTGTGGTATCAATTAATATAGGATTTCGACTTAGATATTAACATTAATGCGCGTTTCTCTTTATTTAGAAGATGCCGCCTCATCGTGATGCCACCAACGGTCCTCAACCAAATGGAGAAGAAGGAAAGGACAGAAGGGAATGCGTGGAAGCTACCATAGACCGAGTTGTTGGGACATTAGGAACACTAGTACAAGTTGTTGAGACCCAACGCCAGGGTAAACTTAGAAAAGGTTTTAAAGGTGGTTGGAAGAAAGGAGTTTAAGGGGACTGAAGAACCTCTTGAGGCTGAAAGGTGGTTAATAGGGATACAAAAGGAGTTCTTAGCCTTAGGAGTGGAATAGAATGATAAGATCCATTTTGCTACGTACCTTTTCTATGGAGCTGTTGATTATTGGTGGGATTCAATAAAACGAGTCTGAAATGTCAATGTTTGGGCAGAGTTTGAAACATTGTTCTTTGACAAGTATTTTCCCGAGACAGTCAAAGCCCAGATGTGTGCCGAATTTGCAACCTTAGCTCAGGGAGACATGACAGTTTCTCAACTGGACAAGAAGTTCAGTGAATTGGAACGTTTTGGGGATAACTTGGTCAATACGCCATTACGAAGAGCAAGAAAACTTCAGGATGCACTGAAACCTGCCATCCGTGCTAGGTTAGTACCATGTCTCCTCACAACTTATGATGATGTTCTTGATACTGCATTATCTATAGAAGCGGATTGGATCAAAAACCAAAAGGAAATGGAGCCGAAAGATCAGAAAAGGAACCAGAAGATGGACCCATCGACTCATCGAAAACGTCCGCGCATAGATAATACTGGAAAAGTCGTTGCACCAAAACCTTTTTTTCATTGTGGAGTTGTGGGTTACTATGCGAGGGATTGTCCTAAGTCAAAGCCGCCTGGACAAAATGTATCCTCTGGGTGTTACCGTTGTGGTAAGGATGATCACTTTGTAAGGGAATGTCCTTTACCTGCACCACCTAGGCCTCCAAATCAGAATCAGTTTCAGAATGCCCCAAGGCTGAATTTCCAAGCACAACAACATACCAGCCGCGAAATAATGCACCACCCTTCCAGCCAAGGCGTCAACTAAATGTTTCAGGATAGCTGAACCATATTGATATTGTTGAGAAGAGGACAGGAAATTCCGTGATTGAGGGTAACTTTATGATCTTTAGTTCTCGTGCTAAAGTTTTTTTGATTCTGGTGCGACTCATTCGCTCATATCATTACATTTAGCTTCTTATCTTGGTTTGAAACCTGTACCTATGGAGTTTACTTTGAATGTGTCTTCGCCGCTAGGAAATGTGGTTTCCCTTAGTAAATTTTGCAAGGATTGTGAAATAACTTTTGGTGATTGTATAGTAAAAATAGACTTGATACCGATGAGGCTCTAGGATTATGATTTCATTATTTGCATGAATTGGTTGTCACAAAACCAAGCTATCCTGGAATTTTTTGAGAAGAAGATCTCTTTCCAATCATCTAATGGAAGTTGAGTGTCTGTCCAAGGAGAAAGGTAGAAAGTTATGAATCCATCCTTACCCAGGATGAAAAGGAGGGATGAAACCGAATAACACATAGCTTATCTTGCTCATTTGAGTAAAGAAGAGGATACCAAGGTGGTAGATGAAGAGTTACCGATATTTCGATATTTTCCAGATGTCTTTTCAGAGGCATTGCCTGGATTACCACCAAAGAGAGAGATTGATTTTGAGATCGAAGTGCAATCGGGAAGCATGCCAATATCAATGAACCCATATCGTATGGAACCCAAAGAGATGAAGGAGTTACGGAAACAACTTGATGAGTTGGAAGAGCTGGGATATATTCGACCAAGTACCTCTCCATGGAGATCTCCTGTTCTTTGTGTTCAAAAAGGATGGATCAATGACGATGTACATTAACTACTGACGACTGAACCAAATTATAATCAAAAATAAGTACCCCTTGCCGAGAATTGATGGCCTTTTTGACCAATTGAAGGGAGCGTATTATTTAGCAAAGATTGATCTTCGATCTAGGTACCATAAGTTGCGAGTCAGAGAGGAGGACATTCGTAAAACAGTATTTGGAACTTATTACGGTCATTATGAATTTTTTGTGATGCCGTTTGGGTTAGCAGATGCACCTATAGTGTTCATGGATCAGATACAGAGTTCTCCGACCTTTTGTGAACAAGTTCGTAGTAGTATTTATTGTTGACATTCTCATTTATTCCAAGACTAAGGAAAACCATGAGGAACATCTTCGGATGGTTTTACAAACTCTAAGAGAGCACAAGTTATATGCAAAGAGGAGCAAGTGTGAATTCTGGATGAAGAAAGTCTTATTTCTCGGACATGTTATTTCTAAGGATAGTATATCTGTTGATCCAGAAAATATATCGGCTGTGACAAAATGGGAACCCCCAAAGAGTGTTTTGAGATTCGTAGCTTCTTGGGTCTGGCAGGCTATTATCGAAGATTTGTTGAGAACTTCTCGAAGATACCAGTCCCTCTTCTCGAAGATAGCAGTCCCTCTAACTCGTTTGACCAAAAAGTGGGTGAAGTTTGAGTGGACTACTGAGTGTGATAAAGCATTTGAGGAGCTGAAGCGACTATTGACTATGACACCCATCTTGGTTACCCCGGAACCAGGATTAGGTTATGATGTTTATTGTGATGCTTCAAGAAGTTGTAGTTGCGGATTATCTCACAACTACACCCTCATAAGAATCCATTAAAATGATTCCTAAACCTAATTAATTTGATATGAAACTAATAATTAAGGTACTAAAATTATAAAGGAGACACAAAGATTTTTACGTGGTTCGATCAATGTG
The DNA here is from genome assembly GCA_023529315.1 of Papaver bracteatum. Taxonomy (NCBI): domain Eukaryota; kingdom Viridiplantae; phylum Streptophyta; class Magnoliopsida; order Ranunculales; family Papaveraceae; genus Papaver; species Papaver bracteatum. Next base: position 601,319 of record JAJJWX010002972.1, read on the forward strand.
ATCTACATCCACGGTGCTTCACTAGTGATTGTATGTAATTACATGATTTTACAATTGAGACTCCATTAAAGAATATTTGGAGCTCTAGTTTTTTGGGGAAGAAGATGATAAAGATAATAAATCTCTCCTAACATTTTCTCTCTCCTCCTAAAATTATCCTCTCTTGCTCAAAAGATCTCTCCCACTTCTCATGCCTAAATGGCTATTTATATGATCTTACAAAATATGACAGTTGTGTTGTCCCGCCATTTCGGATTTGATAATTATCTTGCGAACCTTCGTAACTTCATTTTGCGAACTTCTTTTGCTTTCCTCGTGATTTCCTTTGCTCGCAAAATGTTCTTTGCTCGCAAGATGTCTTTTCTCTCCACAATTTCGTAAGTTATCATTTGTTGTGATATTCCGCTCCTACATCTTGCCTCTTTTTTCTTGAATATTGCTTGAAGAGTGATCTTCAAGAAAAAATCACTTGATGTGGTTGTTGGAGTAGTCTTTGATCTTTGTTGATGAAGGAACGAGCGAAAAAATATCAAACTCAAAAAGTATATACTTGCCTCTATTCTTTTGCGAAGTTCTGAAGCTTTAAAAAGTAATTAGAAGTATCATCTTGCGAAGTATGAAGTATGTGAAGTATCTTGAAGAAGTATGAAGTATAAGAAATATAAAATATCCTTGAAGAAGTATAAGAAGTACTCAATCCTCGAAATATATAAGAAGTATGAAGTATCCTTAAGAAGTATAAGAAGTACTTAATCCTCGAAATATATAAGAAGTATTCTTCCTTGAATGAGAGTGATAAATATTGCCTCTGTTCATGTGAAATTATTATTCCATTTTTGATGAGGATTCTTCTTTGAGAAGATAAAGAATCATAAAATATTTTCTTGGGTATCCATAGTTGCCTCTGTTCTTTATCTATGAAGGAGAATCCTTAAGAAAATGTTGAATAACTAAATTACGTCTCTATTCTTATCTTTCTCTCTGCCTCAAGTGGTAACCACCTTTAACTTCTGAATTTTTCTACAAATTTACTGAGTTTTTTCTCATTTGAATTTCTGGGGTTTTCTGCGAATTTCTAAACTTCTGAATAATGCTGCGAATAGTGCTGCGAATATAGTGTTGCGAATATAGTGTTGCGAATATAGTGTTGCGAACATAGTGTTGCGAATATATTGTTGCGAATATACTGTTGCGAATTATGAATAGTCTGCGAATTATGAATGTTTCTGCGAAGTTTCGCGGTATTATCTTGTAAAATACTTGTGCGAATATAATATTTATGTAATGATTATGTTATGAAAGGTGTATGTGATGCTTATGCCATAAAATGTTTATGCAATGCTTTTATGATGCAAATATGATGCTTGAATGATGCGAATATGATGCTTGTATGATGCAAATATGATGCTTGTATGATGCAAGTATGATACTTGTATGATGTTAATACTTATCTATTATAATGAATAGCTAATGTTTGTGTTACTTAGATCATTTTGCTGCAGTAAAATTGATATATCTTTGAATTGCCTCCATTCATATAAGCATCTTCGCAAGTTTACTTGTGTATTTTCGCGAATGAAATCGCCTCTTCTGGTATGACTTCGTGATATATATTCTTGTAAAAATTCTTCAATGATATTGATGGAATTTTCTTCTTTGATATATATTGTCTTCAAAATTCTTCAATGATCTTGATGGAATTGTCTTCTTTGATATATATTCTCTTCAAAGTTCTTCAATGATCTTGTTGGAATTGTCTTCTTTGTTAGGACTTCATGATATATATTCTTGTAAAAATTCTTCAATGATATTGATGGAATAAATTTCATGAATTGATGTGGTCTTATCATGCCTTCCTAAGTAAAGGTCTTATTTTGCCACCTCTTTTGTTACATCGACCATACAAGGTTAGCTCTTCCCATCCGGTTCTACCAACAAACTTTTGATCGCAACCTCTTATCCTTTTTGCCTATAGGGCTTATAGTTACGAGGTTGCACCTATGGGGTATCTTTGGGCCAAGTGCATCATTTGCCAAGACTTGTCAAAAATGGCAGATGTGGTTCAACCTCACGGCACTCTTGACTCAATAGGTGTACCTCGGCGCCTTGATCGTTTTTACACTTCTTGGGAAAGACAGTATGCCTTAGTCGCCCAACCTAAATCCTCTTACACCACATTTTATATTGCGTAATGTCACTAGATTAGGTGAGAATCCAAGGTGTCTAACCGGATAGGTACCCCATTATTGGGTTGTACCCTAAATTTTTACCATGTACTAAGGGCCCTTGGTGGTGTTCCGGTTACCCTTAGCCACGTTTATAGGTACCCCTTAAATGACGTACTTTAGGACTTTGCCTCTTACGATGAAATATAGCTTCGCGAACTAGGTGTACGCCACAAAGGTTTGTTCCAGATAAAATTTTCTGCGGCTCTCTTTCTTTTTTTGGAGGCTGATCACAGATTGCGGTCTTTTATTCGCAAGTTAATCGTAAATGGCGGTATTTTTTCGCCTTTTAAAAATTCATCGTAAATTTTTCATGTACATAAAATGTTTAATGTTTTCATGAAATGTTTAGTATAAGAAGTATGAAAAGTATGAGAAGTATTAATCAAAATTGTTCTATAGAAATATAGGAATTTAATTTTCTCTATTTTTTTGTAATTTTGAAGTCTTTGAAAATTTTTTTTTGAGATCTTTTAAATTTTGCGATGAAGTTATTTTTGAATCTTGCGATTGTATCGCTTTTAACCAATCTAAAAAATCTTTGAAATGTTTTGAAATCTTAGAAATTGTAGAAATTTTACGAGTATATCCATTTTAGTAAATAAATTCAAAAATCTTTTGTCTTCTGTATAAAAATATTCAAGGAAATGGTAGTTATCTTTTTCGGTTTGTTGTTGTCTCTTGTTTGCGAAATAATGAAACAATACTGGTAACTTTTGAACTGGTGTGTTGCCGAAGATACATGCCCGCGAGAGTTGTGATAGAATTCACCTTATGCTTGATGGATTGCTGGTTGTTCACGGAGTAGTTTGCTTCTTCCAAAAGTAGGTTATGTCGATGCAAGTCTTGGAAAATATATGCGAAGTAAACATTTACGAAGTTAGATATTTGCGAACTTAAGTGAATATTCATGAAGTAAATGTTTGCGAAGTAAATGTTCACGAAGTTAAATAGTTGCAAACTTCCCCCTTCATGAAATGGATTCTGGTTACCACCTTAGGGAAGCAATATACAGTCATTGGTCTGCTTGTTCTTTTCACCTTCGCAAAAATTGATACTTGGTTCTTGTGAGTTGGACTAAATTTTCTTATTTCTCCCTTATTTATTTGCTAAGTATATCTTCACGCATCAAATGTTCTTAGTATATATGTTTCTTCGCAAGAATGAAATTTCTTTATAGTTGATGTGAACTGCATCCACCTACGGGAAGTTTCGCTTAGGATTTCTTCTCGAAATGATGTTGACTCAAATGATGTTTTTAACTTTCTTTGATAATAAACTTAATATTTGGAGAAACGTCATTGCATTTTTTGCATCTTGGAAAATATTTTAGTCTCAGCTATAGTTGACTCTTTTTGTTGCTTTGAACATGCTTGCTTTGGATTTTAATTGTTCTCTCATTTGGAAAATCTTCTTTGATCAATAACTCTGTTTCTTCACAATCTATAATCATGTTTATATCCTTGCTGCTTGGGATTATGGTCTTTTCGCTCTCATGTTCACGATTGTTGACAATGATTGTAGTGGTAATGTTATAATCTCATCAACATTCCTTTCAGCTAAGATTGCGAACATTAAATCCAGTATAATTACACTAGCAATAACATTCATCAATTTTTGCGAAGCTATAGAATTGTTTTCAATATGTTCTTCTTTCATGCTATACTCTTCTTCACGTTGTTGAGTCGAGATCCCTTTGAGATGCGTATTTCCTTGTTTTTTCTTGCGAACATTCGCAATCTAATTCGTAAAATGATCTTTGATCTTTTCCTGATACTTTTATTTCTTCATGTGATGTTCCTCCATTCATCTTAACAATGATAAATATTCCTCCTATCAGCTTTATGTCTTCCCTAGAGGAATTTCAACTTCCCTTTTGCCACTTTTCGAAGTGATGGCTCCATTTTATTAGTTGGCTGGACATTTTATTTTCACTCTTTGCTTTTATTCTTCGTAACTGTTTATATCCATCTTCGCAACTATTCCCTTGTATCTAATGATACAAATTGTTTAAGATCTCCCCATGTGTTCTTCTCCGGAGTTTCTTTGATGGTATAAGCTTCGCAGATTTTTGCTCACAAATTTTTGTCCGGCTTAAACTTTTGTTTCTTCTCTTAAAATTTACTTGCTGATGGTATTTACTTCCAGCACACGTGACTAAAGCATCCTTTAGTAACTTCATTCGTAAGAATTAGTAGCTTAGAACTTTCTTCTTCGTATACTTCTTCTTTTGTTCGTAATGGGGATAATCTCTTTCGTAAGTACATAAATGAACATTTGTACGTAAATCTTCTTTTGTTCTTTTGCTTACTTATATCTCCCTGAACAGTTTATGTAACTCGAATTGTTTTGTGCCAAATGAACTACTGAATTTCACCCCGTCCTACTGAATTTCTTCTTCTTCTCCCTGGACATTTATGTTCGTAAGATTCGAACTCATGATGACATTTATCCCATTTCTTCGTAGGAATGACATTTATTCATCAGTGACGCAGAGCTTTGCAAAAAATTTGCTGCAAACGATTAGTAAATTTGGTTAGCAGTTTATAGATCATTAAGATGAGTAATGTTTTCGTATGAAGAATGAAAACTTTCCATATATTCTTCTTGTTTTTGTTCTTGCGAAATGTAAATCTCTAACCAACAGAAAATCTTGAAATTTGACTTTGTCGGAAATTATTTAAACAAATTTGTAAAACGAGATTTGGTTACTACAAATTTATAGCAAAAACATTTTTAAATTCAAAATTTCCATAATAAATCAGATTTCTACAAAAAGCAAAGTTTAGATCGCAAAAAATTTATTTTTCAATTTGTGTTTTGAAATTCCCAAATTTTGAAAAATGAAACAAAGAATAAGAAAAGTGAGAAGAAATTTGTCCTTTTTGGAAGCGATTGTTGACGTAGCATGTGTAAATTTCATTTTGCTTGACGATTTCTCCATATCCACATCTCTCTTCCTGAACTACTACTAATGTGTTTGTTGTTTGAAGATGCCAATAAAAGAACTTCCATTTCTGTCTTCAAGACTCATAGATCCGGTACAATTCATCACCATCAATAACCAATTTTTCGAACTTTCTTGAACCAACAAGGTTAGTCCATGTTTCTAGCGCCAATTATGTAGTTGTGGATTATCTCACAACTACACCCTCATTAGAATCCATTAAAATGATTCCTAAACCTAATTAATTTGATATGAAACTAAGAATTAAGGTACTAAAATTATAAAGAGACACAAAGATTTTTACGTGGTTCGATCAATGTGATCTACATCCACGGTTCTTCACTAGTGATTGTATGTGATTACAAGATTTTACAATTGAGACTCCATTAATGAATATTTGGAGCTCTAGTTTTTTGGGGAAGAAGATGATAAAGAAAATAAATCTCTCCTAACATTTTCTCTCTCCTCCTAAAATTATCCTCTCTCTCAAAATGTGTCTCCCTCTTTCCTCTCATGCCTAAATGGCTATTTATATGATTTTACATATTGGATAAGAACTAATCTTTCCCTTAATTTCGGATCAAAGAATCATCATACGAACCTTCGCAAATTTACTTCACGAACTTCCTTTACTCGTAAAACGTTCTTCGTGATTTCTTTATCTTCGAAAAATATTCTATACTCACAAAATGTATTTTCTCTCCACAATTTCGTAAGTTATCATTTGATGTGATATTCCGCTCCTACAACCAAACAAGGCTTTCACCTATTTTTTACAATTCTTGGGATTTGCTTGTAATCTCCCATTCTTTTCCTTATGTAGGGAATAAAAGATGAAAAGGAAGTAATTGCTTAGGCAAAAGCGACGGATCTTAAGAACATGTGTGTCTTAGTGAGGAATAGTCAACGTTCAGATGTTAGTTTTGAGATGGTTTGTGAGAGAAACGGAAAATACAAGGAGAGTATCCATAAGAGAAAGGGTTATGTATATGAAAAGAAGACTAATAGGGTATACAAGACAGTTACGAGGAAGGATGACTGCCCCTTTAATCTTGTATTCTATCTAAGAGGAGACAAAGAAGAAGAAAAAGAATGGGAATGTAAGGTGTGGTTTGGACGTCACAACCACCCCGATCCGAAATCTTTTGAAGGTCACTCCCTAGTTGCGAAGCTAAAACCTGATCAATTCGAGGATGTCAAGATGATGACCAAAGCATGTATCAAACCAAGAGTGATTCTGAGAACCTTCAAAGAAAAGGATAAGACTAACGTTTCTTCACTCAGTACAATTTATATTTTACAAGCAACCATTAGAAGGTTGGAATGGGAAGGGAGGAGTGTTATGCAAGAATTTGAAGATAGTTTGGGATCACAACTACACGCGTATCATTAAAAGAGGTCCGGACGAGAAGCCGCTTCAAATATTCATTTCGCATCCCTTGCTTTCATAATTGGCTCATACGTGTTGTGATGTTCTTATGATGGACTGCACCTACAAGACAAAAAAATACAACATGTCGTTGTTCAACATCGAGGGGCAAACATCGGACAAGGTAACATTCACATTGGCTTGGTGTTTAATGGAAAACGAGAGGGATTACAATTATCATTGGGCATTGCGACAATTGAAATTATTGTTCCCGAAAAATCGTGGTCCGAAGGTCATCATAACCGATCAATTTGACGCATTAATGAA